>OZ018323.1:124872889-125472889 GCA_963969495.1 Ceratothoa steindachneri
CTAGAATTGATTCAGAATTGCAGCGGGGTCGGGACCGAGTGAGGGTTCCCTCCTCCTGGATCCTGCCTCCGTTGTTGATCCACCGGTGGGTGGCTCATTGCATTGTTGTGATCCTCCAGAACCAGTAATTTCCTACTCCCTCGGTCAGTGCTTGGCGAGGCCTGGACCGGGGTGTCGCTCCTCGGTGTCACCGAAACAGGCCTAACCTTCCGTAGAAAGAGGGGGGGGGGGGTAGGGGGGTTTGGCGGAGTTAGTGTAGATAAGTTAAAAGGGAAGTGGAGGAGGGATCGAAAATGATATGGAAAGTGAAAAAGTGACCTGCACTGGACTACTGGATAAGACGTTGGATTTCCAACACCTAGGTACCGGGTTCAATTCCCGACGAGAGAAGACATAAAAACTTTCCGCATAAGTAGGGAGCTAGTCGCATGTTGAGTCTGACCCGTGGGTGCAGACAGCTCTATCCACATATGTCATCACACACACAGCGCATCACTTCTTTCTCGGAACCTAACCAAGAGGTTTTCATATCCCTGGTCTCCTGCCGCGGAACGGATGGCTCTTCATTGGGCCACGAATTTTCCTTGCTCGCTAGTTAGTGGCAAAACATGGTACTACCGCATGTTCTGTACCCACTTTCAACACACAACGAGGACCAGCTTCTTGTGCCCTTGTGTTGTCAGCGATTGTCATTCTGAACTTTATGTTAATTTCATTGCGGGGTCGGAAGACCTTTTACGATGGAAAAGACGCAATTATTTGACCTGGGTTGGCAAAGCGTTTGCCACTCAGATGCATACCTCGTCAAACAGACATTTAGCCAGCCAGTCCGTCAGCTCCAGCTAATCAGCACCACCGCAATCCATCACACCGGTAGCGCCACACACCCACTCATACAGCCAGTCACCACAGCTGTCCAATCATCACTAACACTGTTCTTCATCTCCGTAGAGTCAACCACCCAACCAGTTCATCCACCCAACCAGTCAGTCAGCATTATTCAACATTTCAATACAGTCAGTCACCGCAGCATTCAACCATTGAGTCAGCAGTGCTATTATCCGTCCCTTTCAGTACATCCACCCAGCTAATAAGTCTGTCACCACAGCCACCTAACCATTAGCTAGTCAGCATACCCAGCTAGTCAGTCGATCTAAACAGCCAGGTCTAGCTATTCGCCATAGTCAAACAGCCATCTAGCCTGTAAGCATACGCAGCTAGTCAGTCGATCTAAACAGCCAGGATCTAGCTATTACGATAGTTATACAGCTATCCAGCAAGTCGGGATTACTCAAACAGCCAGTCAACCAACTTCTTAATAAGCAGAGCTATCCACCTATCATTCTAATGAGCATAGACAGAAAGCTATATAACAACTAGCAGTCTAATCAATTAGTCAATAAATTATCATGGCATCAATGAACTTCACGGTTGACCTACACTTTAGAAAGAATTGACCAGCCAATTAATTAATAGCTACAATTGCACTCGATCTATCGGACGCTTCAGTGGCCATGAAAACATATTTCAGCCTCCCAGAGGGAAACAGCGTTCCAAGGCCTCTGGTCAGTAATGAAATAGGTTGGTGGACCTACCCGGTGGTTTTGGTAGGCGGTGACCGCGGTGAATTTGGTCTCGGGGAAGACGAAAGTGCGGAAGTTCTCGGTGAAAGAGGCCTCCTCCGATGGGGGGTTAATGTAAACGACGTGGAAACGTGGCTGATAGCGGTGCATCGAGTTCAAGATGATCTGACGAAAGGAGAAGTGGGGGGAGTATAGTACATACCAACTGATCAGAGAGGCGGGTGAGTATATACACAATCAGGGCACTTCCGATGACCCATTACCCCCCCCCCTTCCTCCCCAAGATTTGAGTGAAAAATCGCCAACATTGTCCTAAGGATCAAAATCAGAAATCAGTATTGTCATCTACGAGGCAGGTTAGCAAGTAAATCAATCCGGTTATCATCATCATCGCCATTTTTGAAGGCTCCATACAGGCTTGCATGTGTCGGCCTTATTTACCTAATGGTGGCTTACTTAATCCAAACGAGTAATAACACAATTACTAATTAAAGTGACTACTATTTGCCTCCAAAACACATTTGCGACGTGAAGTATTTTAAAATTTTAAGTTTTCGCCCTATGAGGGAGCCACCAAAGGGGGGGTAAGCGCTATTTTACCCAGTATTTTAGCCTCTGGGTTATGGAGGTACACAAACAGATGTAATTAGATATTAGGACGTAAAGATGAGTAGAGAACAACTGGAAACAACAACAAAAGTATTCGACAACAATTATTCGGAAAGAGAAGGTGTAAGGTAAGGGGGGAAGGGTGAGAGGGGTTGGGGAGGTATGAGACAGAGATGTAGAGAGAGAGAGAGGAGAAAATAGGTAGTGAGAGAAAGAGTTTGAGAGTTAGGTAGATAGAAACATAATTAGAGGGAGGTTTCTAAATATAGGGAGAGGTAGAGAGGCGATAAGTAGAGAAAGGGAAGCGGTAGAAAAAGGTAGAGAGAGAACAACAAGGAGTAACAACAAGGAAAGAAGGTACCCTAGGAGACCTTACGGTCCATTCAAAGAGGGTACCTTTAGACTAGCAATTGAGCGGGCACAAGGCTGCTCAATTGTTTTGCGTCCCTAAACGGCCACTTTTCAAGACTTTGTCTAGTCTTGACTTGAACTGGTCAACAGATTCACTGTTGACAACTTACACTGGAAGTGCGTTCCACATAACGCAGATACTGTAAGTGAAAAAATTTCCCCCCAGATTGCGGTTGTAAGGCTTCAGTTCAAGTTTGAAGCCGTGATTGCGCGTTCTGTTCTCACTCAGTGTCAAAATATCCCGGTAGTCAACATTGTCGAACCCTCGAAGGATTTTGAAAATTTCGATGAGCTGACCAGGCAGTCTACGGGTTTCTAGCGAGAAAGAGAGAGAGAGAGAGAGAGAGAGAGAGAGGAAATAGTAGAGTAGAGTGAGATCAGATATATTTGAGGGAGGGAGTATAAGTAAAGAGAGAGAGTAGAGATAGAATTGAGAGAATATAGAAAGAAAGAGTAGAGTAAAGTGCCTATACATTCGAGAGATGAGAAAGAGAACACTCATGTCAGCAATGAATCTTGGCAGTGATTGCTCTGCAATGTTGCCTCTTTTGGGCAAATGAATGATTATGGCAGCTGTTTCCTTTTTAAAGCGTTTGTTGCGGCGATTTCCATCCAATTAGTAATGCAAATCTGATTGGCTTTTGCAGCTATCGCCCCATCATGGCCTCAGCTCTTCTCATGAGAGCGCACCGAGAAAGGGCTTTTATTCATTCCCGGCCAAGCATCATTGCCGACATACCTTTGTCCCTCTCTCTCTCTCTCACAAACGCTCGCACGTGTGTCTACCCCATACAAAATTTGCACTTATTTTACTAAGTAAATTAATTAAATTGCACTCTCTTTACTATCTTTATCAAGGGTACCTCTAACTCCAGTTTTCAAAAATGTGAGGAAGAGGAATGTGGCAGGGCTTCGAGTCCCAACTCGTTACATTTGTATAGTGTCATCCTTGGCAGATGCGTGAAGAAGATTAGCTCCTATTCCTTGACCAGACCTTGATGGTTACTCGCATCTTTCGGTGCACCATCTAATTTTTGGCTCTATTTGTGATCTCGAGATTTCGACGCAAATCAAAAAATATAAGGAAATAAGCGATTGCTTTCACCAGACGGTCACCATTGTGAAACGTTAACGAACTTGATTTGCATTTAACTATGGCGAAGGTTGTTTTTGCTGCTGGTGCAGAATCCATGTATCATTACACGCCGGTCTTCTTTCAAGAAAAGGGGCATTTTGATGCCTACGGATCAGTGTAGAACACGATTCACAAGACCGATTTTGTTCTTCTTTTGTCAGGCATACGGAACTTACGTACCATATGTGTTTGGGGGAAGGGGGGCGCAATTCATGCAAGTGACTGCCAGCACTTGATTTCCTAACTCTTAGGGTTCTGTAAGCTTCTGTACCTTGTATATACATGGGCTTGTCTTGACCATCGTCTTGCAATTATTTGATATCTGAAGCTTGTTTGTTTCTCCGACCTTCGATCTTCGAGGCTTTCATTACCACGTCCAAACTCTGGAGCGAAATTTCTAATGGCCATCATTCAGGGATGAACTAATAGCCAAATGCCTTTTTGCTGCCATATGATGACATGGAAGGATTCTCACCAAGTTTAAAATACTACAAGAGAATCATTTTAAAGTCCATTGTATAAATACTGTTTCAGGAGAGTGGGGGCAGGATTTTTTCTGATGGTTCAGAATATAATGGAGTAACCCACTTACCATATGTAGAATAAATCACTCTTAATTTTTATCCCTTTAACTATTCATTACACCATATGAGCGATCTTGACCAAACCCGTGGACACAACAAGATTTTCAGCTTGTTTACATCACACTTAAGTTCAAGTTTCAGCTCATATTGACTATATATTAAGTGCACTGTAAGTGAGATAGAGCTTTTTAAATACACCAAACAAACTGAAATAATTTCCTTGTCACCCCAGTAGAACCTGTCACCGTGATGGTTTAGGGAAAAGTGGGAGATGAAATGGTCCCGCTCTGTTGTGGAGGGACGAAATGGAGTTGAAACTTACGTGTCCGTTGTCGTCGAGTTGATTGTTGGTGAGTTTGAGTTTGTCGAAGGAAGTGACCTGCTTCATCCACTGGGCCCCCTTCGCGGGTGAGTCCGGATGGACGTGGATGCGAGGGGGCGAGTTGGGGTCCGCTTTACCCGCAACGATCCAAGACGAGCTGATGGAGAAAAGTCGTGAGAAGAGAGAGAACAAAATGAATAAAATAACCCGAACGAGAAGAGGGAATTGTGATCAAATGATGGGGAAAATCACCCCCTCCCCCCAATCATAACACCTCTTACTCTGAAACATAAACACAAATACAAACCTTTCTCGCTGAAACACTTACACGTTCTCTCTCACACACATATTATCTCTCTCTCTCTCTCTCTCTCTCTCTCTCTCTCTCTCTCTCTCTCTCCCTCTCTCTCTCTCTCTCTCTCTCTCTCTCTCTCTCTCTCTCTTTCTCTCTCTCTCTCTCTCTCTTTATTAGATATTCAATATCGAACTCGAGAGATCGTCCTTCCCTTCTATATAATGAATTGTAAAACCACATTTGCAATATTGAACAGAAGAGTATAGAGTCCTCCTTCCTAGGCCAAGATGCGCAGTGGCTGAAAAAAGCGCAGCAGACTCGGGCGAATAAATTAATAGCAGTGGGTTAGCATAAATGTTCTGACGCGTTAAAACTCAACTTATTCTCATTGGAGACAAACAGACGCAAAGGCAACTAAATAGCATTAATAAAATGTTAGATGGCAATGAAAATCTGGATTATAAGAAGCAGTTTTCTAGTAGCGAAAATCCTACAGGTTCAAAAGGTAAGAAGTTAGAGAGATAGAGTTAAAAAAAAAGTTTCCAGTAGTGTGTGCGGTAATCACTTAGCAAATGGGATACTTAACGCGCGGAATAAAATAATAAGATAAATAAAACACTAATAAAAATAAAATAATAATAAAAATAGTAATAGGAAGACAGAATTTTTTAATGAGTAATGGGTAATCATAGAGTGGGTCGTAGTGGTTAGAGCTTTAGTTTTGTCCTTGTAACACGTACATAGTCTCTCTCTCTCTCTCTCTCTCTCTCTCTCTCTCTCTCTCTCTCTCTCTCTCTCTCTCTCTCTCTCTCTCTCTCTTCTCTCTCTCTCTCTCTCTCTCTCTCTCTCTCTCTATCTATATATATATATATATATATATATATATATATATATATATATATATATATACATTCTATTACTCTTTCTCTTTCACTTTTTCCTTTACTCTTTCCATTTTATTTTCCTTTTATGCTTCCTTTCGGAATCCTTAGAAGCAAAAAAGAATCTTAGGGTGATAATTTCAGCGGACTTCAAAGTGTCCAAGCAATGCGTGAAGCCACTAAAAAAACAGATCAAATGCGAGGATACATCGCGCGAAATTTCTCCTATAAGTCTAGAGACATAATCTTACCCAAATATAAATTTTTATTTCGACCACATCTAGAGTATTTGGTTCTCTTGTGGTCTCCGGACCTTAGCAAAGATGTGGAAATGTTAGAAAGAGTACAACGCAGGGCGATTAAACTGATACCCAATCCCTATGAAGAAAGACGCCGCTTCCTAAACCTTTTGTCATTCACGACCAGAGGTTTACGCGGCCAGATGAGAGAAGTTTTTAAAATCTTAAAAGTTTTTTTTAAAATGAATTACTTGCCATTATTCGAATTAGATTATAGAACGAATATCCGTCAAAATGGATTCACCAGTGGTTTAGCGCAATCTTTTTTACCTATACAATCACTCAAACAAGGAATAGCCGACCCAACCTAGTAGTCAAAAGCACGTCGGGTAATATATTTAAAAGCAGACTGGACCAGTAAGATTTGCGCTTAAATGTAACCTAGAAGGGTCACGGAGGAATATCACTTTACAAAATCAGGACCGAGTTTTTACACATAAAGTCCCCCCCCCCCCCAATGATGTCAGTTATTAATCGTTATAGGGCATGAGTCAAAATGAGTCTAAATTGGTTTTCCATATTCCTTTCTGGCTTTCCCGTCACTAATTCTTTTTTTCAACACTAGCACACGCTGTCTGCGAGAGAGAAGAGATCGTTCCTATCAGCTATTTGAGTGCGAGAAGCAGTATGCATATTAAAAGATGTACAGTAAATAGGTGCAATCGTAGATCATTGAATACTTAAACAGAAAATACCTATGAAGGTACACGCGCGGATAATTGTGTATCTGATCGATATATACCTATTAAATGTATGGAATACACTCTCAAGGTATAGGTGGTATAGAGCTTATTAGCTCTTGGACTGGAGTTGAGTGGACCCCAAAGGTCTTTGTTGGTCCTAGTTCTATCTAATTCACTCTCTTTTTCACTCATTTTCACTCTCTTTTACTCTCTCTTTCTCTGTCTCCTATATTCTCTCTTTTTCACTATTTCTTTCTTTCTCTTTCTCTTTCACGTCCTCTCTCTTTTCTCTGTTTTTCTTTCGTTTTCTCTCTTTATCTTTTTTTTCTTGTTTACCTCCTTTTCTCGGTTTTTCTCTTTTCTATTTTTTTCTCTTTCTTTTTCTTCCTCCCTTTCTCTCATTCACTCTTTATGAGGAAGGTTCGAGGCGACCTCACCTGTGGAAGGCGTATCTGTACCGCTTGTCGTCCACCGGCGTGAAGTCCATCATGAGCATGTAGTCACCCGCCGGGTCCATGTCGTACAGCCGCACCTGGTATGTGGGGAACATCCTCCTGTGGGGGAGACGGCGTGTCGGCGTTAGTCAGGCCAAAATGGTGAAGGGAGAGATATTCAACTAACGGGGGCCTGCAGAAACATTACACCCCCCTTCCCCCCTCCTTCCCTCGAATTTAAAGCTAAAACCAACGAGAAAATCGCTCGCTGGCAGTTTGTAAGAAGAGATCTGTAAAGGAAGAGGAGAAGACGGGAGTGAGGGAGAGTGGTGTGGCAGATTTATAACTTAAAATACACCTATAGCCATTGGGGCCAGAAGGGCAAACAAACCCTCAGAGGTCAGCCACAGCAAGGTTGCCCAAGCTACACGTCACCCTCTGGCGGGTGGCAGAAAAGCGTTCCTCTACCGAAATCTCTAAGGGCAGAGACAAATGGGGGTGTAATCGAAGAGGGGAAAATATCCCAATTTAGCATTGGGGTAAGTGGAGCACAATACAACCGCGGAGTGTGTTCGTACTTGATAGCACAATTTATTTAAGTTGCAAAGACTCTTTCCCCTCCCCCTGGTTTCCTCCCCCCTCCCTTTCACCACACTCCTTCTCGCTTCATTCTCCCACTTGACTCCCCCCCCCCCTCATGGGCTTATCTTGCCTCGCCCCCTTAATTTAAGCCCCGTCTCCCATCCTTGAAAATCACCGAGGCAATATCCCTTAACCCCTTGTTTGGGGTTCGGGTGTCCGCCTGCGTTGATCTTCCTTGTTTTTGCGGGTGGGTATTCGGAAGGGGTGCTGGCACTCGCTGGGGAAGGGAGATGAATGGAGGAGGGGGATATCTCAGTGGTTGCTGAAATGACGCAATATGTACTGGTTGTACTCCGGATTCGTCTAATTGTACTCTTATACCAAATGCCCTCCCAAGTACAGTATTAGTTTATAAATACTCTTTTGTCCTCTTGATGGAATTAGTATAAAATATTGTGATCAATTTATACATTTTTATCGTCCAGGGGTCCTGTGTTTTTGTACTCTAGATCTATTTTTTATTCTCTTCTCCTCTGTTTACTAAGAGCACTTTAGCTTATTACTCGGCTATGAAGTTCGAGGTTGAGGGGTTCGGGGGCTTGAACCACCCTCGATGAAATGCTATGGTGATATTACAGAGCCTTTGTGCCGCCACACACTATATATACCACTCAATCATCTGCTCTACTGCCCTTACACATGCCGTACTCTCTACCAAGTTCGCCTTCTCTGCTTTCAACAAACAACCAAGCAATACAATCTCAACGCATCCTTCAACGCAATCTTGCTAGTCTTTTTTTGAGGGGCGCAAAACCAACCTATACGCAACAGGTTCCCTCTAGGGTATTTACAAACAACTGTCGGGGATCACAAACACGTGACTTACACAGTCACACCCTCTCACATCTAACTCCCCTTGCTCACCCTGTTCCATAACGCCCCCACTGTCTTTTCATGCTACGTACCTGCCACGCATCTAATTTCACCCTTTTCAATGCAAACCTCTCTTCGAAACTTTCTAGTGTAGAAGTCATAATTTCTTTTCGTTTTATTTTTAACAATAATAATAATAATTATTAATATAATAATAGTTATAATAATAATAACAAGTAGAACTCGTGAAAACTCCAAGGTAAATGTGAAAAAAAAGCTTAATTTAATAAATTAGTGTCAATATCACTGTTATTTTAATTATTGTTGTTATTATTATTATTAATAATAATCATGATGATGATAATAATTATTATTATTATTGTTGTTATTATTATATTATTAGTATTTAGTGATACGGCCAAATCTCGGTGCCGACCTTATTTCCGAGACCCTAAGGTGGAACCTTTGCCAGTATGGATGACAAAAGAGGTAATGGTGTGTGAAGGAAAGTTGTCTGTTACCAAGGTACTTCTCATTCTCTATCCAATTTATTCCCTTCCCCATTCCACAGCGACGCAAGTAGTTGTCGGAAAATATCTCTCACGACATAAACAATATGATATAATATAAATTCAATTCATTCATAAATATGCATTACTATAAATTAGTAGTTCATTTTACTACCTACATAAATACGAATTGTAATTCTCTTCTTCTTTTCATTTGTAACGGTTGGGGAGGAGGCTGTCCTCCCCCACGTTATTCGACTGTTGTAGGTCGCATTTTTGCCCTCGACGCTCGGAAAACCTCGGTACCCCGTCATGAAACTTAAAACAAGTTCCCTAATTTCCCAAAATAGAGCTGTCCTTTATTTATAATATAAAATGGTACCCTAAAAGGCTTCCCTATAATGATTTCGGTCGTAATTTTTTCTAATATCCAGAGTAAAAATTTAATTTCCTTCATTCTTTCAGTTAAGAAAAAAGTCCATTTACAAAGAAAACCGCCTAGGAATTATGAGACATAAAATTGGACGAATTGTTAATTGAGGTTACGATGTACTTAGTTTTGCTTACAATTTTGTTTAACAACAGGGAAAGTCCCTCCAATGACCTGCAGCATCTTGTGATAAGATGAAAAATGGTTATCGCATTGATGGTTTCCCATGGTTCAAACCACTTACAAGTAAATGCCTTTAAATGGCTAAATGAGGCTTCTGCCACGAGATGGCGCCACCCGACGCCAAATCTAATGGCAGATTTGAAATCTCCAGGGTGAATAACAATATCTGCCATGGTTATTTCATGGTTCTAAATGAGTACAATTGAACTTTACTTCCTTTGAAAAAAAAGTGACCCCTTGACCTGGCGCTTCGTCGCAGGTGAAAACAAGGGAACCTGAGGCCAAAGGAAATCTCCTACGGAGGCATAATTTGAGGTCCTAGAATTAACATTCGATTGAGTAATGGTTTATCACAAATATAAGCGGCATAGCATTGCTTTATGGATCGGTTGGCTTGGAAAATTTGTCTTTGTAAAGAGTATTTGCTTTTTGGTCACACGGTGAAGGAAGGAACTTAGGGATATTGCGTCTATCCTCTTTTCAATTGGAGAATGAGCCACTTGATCTTAGCCTGTTTGATCAGAGATGACCCGCAGGTAGTAGACGAACTCCGTGTTGGTATTTGTAGTTAAATAATTTTTCACAAACTACATATTAGGTTTTGGTGCTCCTGTTGACATAATCATAGATAATGAATTTCAATTTCAATAGGTATTAAAACTCACTGTTACACAACACATTTTCACCTCTCCGGCTAAGGCGACCAGAAATGCTTCTCTCGAAAGACAACACAGAGCCATACAAACATTTCTCCAGGCAAAAGTACTTCATGGAAAATGGTTCCACAATCTCCCATCCACTCTACTTGTCATGAGAAACGCAGCAAAACAAGAAACAGGATTTCTCCCTGCTCACATCGTTAATGGAATTCCCAGGTTATCTATTTGTCACCAGGGATAACGGCTCTATACAATATAGGGCCATACAACGACATCGAAAAAGTTACCACTTCTCTGCTCCCATCGTTCCTCACCCATTAACCTCACAAGAAACTATCATTAAAAAAATCTGGAAGACTTCACACGTTTTAGTGAAAGACGCTCTAATACGTCCAACATACTCCAACCAATATAACGTCCTATACAAGATCATACAGATGCGCAAACATCCCTCCATCCTCAAGGGAAGCAAGAGAGATATTCCTGTTGTTCACATACGAAACATAAAGCCAACAAACATGGAAAACAACACGCAATCTAACACATATAGCACATATAATTCAACATACAAATTCCTCATATACAACCGCAAAGACACTCCGATAGAACTTAAAAGCAAACACAACAAAAAACACCTGAACAATCACATAGAAATCTACATCATAATTAGTATGACAATATTTAGTCACAATTTTAACTAAATTTTCATATTAAATTCCATTGCTTTGTCACACAAAAAAAAAATCGTTGATATGTTTAAGAAACTTGGACGCATTTCGAGGAATCGATCACCATTATTATTACCATAATAGTGTAGCCGTGCCGTCAAAAATGACGGCATTATTTTTAAGTTAGAGCTATATTTCATTCGTTAAAACTGTTTTTAGATAAAAAAAAACTCCCCGCTTTCTATCTATAATAAATCAATATATATATATATATATATATATATATATATATATATATATATGGGAAATATCACGAAAGTAAGCACGTGATAACTATAAATATGAATATGTACCACGGAAGGAAACTGAATAAAAGGCGGATGTAGTTAGTACTTTCGTCTATTCGACATTTTCAAACTCACAATGGCAAGAAAAATAAGACACACAGTATTTATACTAAGCGCGTTTCTCTAAGAGGTCAACATTTTAATGCTATCAGATAAGTCAGATTTTAGAAAAAGTGATAAAATTGGATCTAGCAAAAATAGCCCTGGGCTAATGTTGAGATTACTCTCCTTTGTGTGGGAGATTAAAAATGATTCCATGATATTTCTCTTTATAAAATTATTACTATGGATTATAGTATCAGTTTTTGACCAGTTGATTCCGTGTCCTATCCTGGAATTGTGGACAGCTAAGGCATTATTCAGATATCCCTTAATTACTGCATTTTTGTGTTGTTGGGTCCTTATGGAAACATTTTGGGAAGTTTGGCCTACATAGAATAAATTACAATCTAAACATGGAATTCGGTGAATTACATTATTATCATTATTGGGGCTATGCTTTATTAAGAAATTTTTTAATGTATGATTGTATTTAAAGGTTACCTTAATATTAAGTTGTTTTAGAATGGGCACAACAGACATAAAATTATCATGATGGGGTAAAATTAATAGGTTTTTACGAGGTTCTATTGTCTCTAATTTACAATTATAAAATGTTTTTTGGCTATATTCATGCATTTTTATAGAAAGTACTTTGGGTAGCATATCTTAAATTTTTGTGTATTCTTTATCTATATAGTCGAGACTACATATTCGAAGAGTCCTAAGATACATGGAGGAAAAAACAGCAGATTTTATATTTTTGGCATCACTTGAATATAAATGGACATAAGATAAATTATTTGTTGGTTTCCTATAAACAGTAAATTTAAATATATGTGGTTCTCTAATTATAGGACATCCAAAAATGGAAGGCTCTTATATATATATATATATATATATATATATATATATATATATATATATATATATATATATATATATATATATATATATATATATATATATATATATGTACAATGAAACCACTTTTTTAGCAAAATGTTTAGTTTTGGTGTAAAGTTTGCAATACCATCTTCAACCGTTAACTGCGAGAAATTGACAAAGAAAACAGAAATACTAAAATATACAGAAACCGGCAACTGACATTAATCAGGAGGCGTCAGTTTTAGGTGATTAATAATATTTTTTTTAAATGAGATCAGATACATAGCGGCTACATTTGAGTTGCCTTCTGACAGATTAAAGTTTGGGATTTCTTTGATTAATATAGATTCGATAATTGGGGAAAACAAAGTTTTCATTAATATATATATATATATATATATATATATATATATATATATATATATATATATATATATATATATATATATATATATATATATATATATATATATATATATATATATATATATATATATATATATATATATATATATATATATATATATATATATCAATATATATATATACACACACACCCCAAACCCTAAGTGTGGTCGGAAGAAGTGGGTATTTGCGCTACTTTTTGTAGTACCGTGGTACTTCGGTTCACAAAAAGTAAATATATTATATAAAAAATCAAGTTAGTTCACCATTTTTTAACTTAATTGTATATTTTGTATGTCAGAATTATTATTGTTTATCCCTTCGATGGCTATCATTTTATATACCATCGTTGGTTACTATTTTTTTCATGCCATCAATTGCATTATATAGTTAACATTTAATTATTATTTTTCATTCCATTGATTTTTTTTTCAATTATATTATTTTCCACTTACAACCTTGATGTACATCAAGCTATACCACCACTAAGAATAATATGGTTTATCAATTATCATCATCTGTACATAGCCTATTTGTTTTAAATGTACATTAATTTTCAAGAGCAAGTGAAAAATGACCTATGCTTTCATCCATTCCACACATACGACGCTACAATTATAACTCTCCCCACACTCTTTTACCTGCCTTTCCCCTTATCAGAAGGCGGGGTGTTTCTAGCAATCTTGCGTTACCCTCACCCAACATGACGACTGACACTCTCCTGTTATTCAACCTTGCGACACCGCTATGTTCATGAAATCACTGGAACTTCTCGTTCCCGAAGAAAACACCTGGGGCAGATACCTACTGCAAAGCTTACCTAATGCAAGACTATAAACATTTCTTTTTGAGATGCCTCTTAAATGGAAACAGTAGGAAGTTCTTTTGTCGGAACTATTTACACAATCATCATCTTGTACCGTAGCGTCACTAAACCCGGCCCATCAATTGATCGAAGATTTTTATTCTGCTTCGTGTATTTGAAATATAAGAACCAAAAGCCTCTTTTAAATTTTTACTTTTTGATAGACATTCATTACCGCCTGTTCATCATTACAGTATCCTACTATACTGGCGTGTAGTCCCTAAAATATCAATATATTCCAACCGAATAGTATATGTCGTGGTATGACATTACATTATATCAATACCATATTATATCTATGGGAGAGGACCAATAACTTGAAAGCGAACCGACAAAAGGGATGGAAAACCACGCGTTCAGACGGGCTGAGTAACGAGAGAGTGCAACGAGGTCAGGTAAATTATGGACAATGGCAAAGTTTAAGGTTATTTAAAGATACATGTACAAAAATAGAATTTTATTTACACAAAAAAATTAAAAGGGGAATTGAAGGGTAAAATTACCTCAGAGAATTAACGGGCAAAAATCACATCAATAAACGAAGGGGGGAAGATTAACTCAATTGGGTTACTGAAGGGGGGAGGGGGGTTGGTTTATGGATGTCTTCTGTACGTGAGGTGAGACCACTCGGACTTCAGAGCGGGAGAATCGTGAAAATCACTCGGGGCGACCGTTCAGTGGAATTACCTCCTGGCTGGGGCTAATTCCAAATACACAAAATAGTCCAGCTGTCACTTTGCTTTGTTGCTAGCACTTGACTTGGAACCATGGGGAAATCTTCTGGGTTCTGGCGAGACTTCTCAACTTTGTGTCTCTTCCGGGGAGTGGAGCGTTATTTATGTTCGAGGCTCTCCCCGGAGTTGGGGGTTAGCGGGAAACAGCTCTACTCTCGAAGGGCCTCGAATCTTCTTGCAGAGCTATTTTAGCCCGCATAAAGGTGAATCGTGGGGGACTCGATTCGAGGTTACCGCTTGTGGAAGAGGAAGGGGGGTAGGCTTACCACTTTAGGCATAGCCGGGCCTTCTGCTGCACATGGGAGTTCCTTTCTGCTAAAGATCTTCCACGTGGGGATTCCCTCACAGTATACTTAGGCCAAACAAAACTTGCATCTAAACTCTATTTCTCATCGTGCCTTGATTGGAATTCAAGATTCATAAACTGGTGGAATTGTTAGGTCGTTATTGTAAATCACTTATAAAGTGGTAATATTTAATTATTGACATTGAGGTGTTGTTGAAAAGAATTAATTTCTCTCGACCTATGTGGAACGAACCACATAGGTTCGATCCACATATAGTCGCATATTCGCCGCACGTTTAACTTTATTTCTCGTTTGTCCTTTGAATGCCCAATTAATTTCTCTCTTTCATATTCCTGATCGACATAGCGAAGCAAGTAATTTAAAGCTAGTCCATTCGAGAGAATTTTTGTTCTCCCGCATAGCCGAGTGAACTAAAGGTTTGCTTTAATTGAGATCAAAGTGGTTACTCGCTGCCTCAGTGTGCTTGGTTTGATCCCCTGCACGTTTTTTTTAGGGAAAAGCATTTTTCCGAAAGAAAAATGATTCCATTTATCTTCTCTTTCTTTACGGCTTAACTGATATATATATATATATATATATATATATATATATATATATATATATATATATATATATATATATATATATATATATATATATAGTGAGCTGAATTTATGTAGCATTTGTGATATTAATTCTCTTTCCACTATAGCTTTATTTTACTACAAATTGGTTGATATCCATTAGTCTAACATTCATTTCTCTTTATCTAATCCCTGCTATCATGTATAAATATTTATCGCTTGATATCCATCAGTCTATCTTCTATTTTTATTTATCGATTTATCGCTTTATATCCATCAGTCGGTCTTTTATTTTTATTATTTATACCCTTAATTTTTGTCAAACTGTCCTTCTCTTATTTTTCTACCACATCATATTCCTCAGTCTATCTTGTGTCTACCTCTATCTATCTGTCTGTCTATCTCGTGCTACTCATCGTTGGGCTTTGTGCCCTTGATAAATCGGCTCCTGCCCGGGGGGGGGGGGAGGTATAAACAAGGAAGGGGGTGTGGAGAGAGAGAGAGAGAGGCTCCGATGGAGGCTTGAAGCTGTTTGAAAAGTCACTAATTTTCTGTCTTGAATTCCCGAAGGAGAAAACGGGACGTGTAAACACCCCCGGAGAGGAGGAGGGAGGATTCCCTCTGCGTATGAGTGCGTGTACGTAACAACGGGTCTACACGCACTCACGAATGGAATTAATGGTAAGTAGAAATACCGTGTTTGTGTGCGAGTACTCTCGTGTGTGTATGTCTCTGCATGTTAGGGGTGTTCGAATGTGTGTTTGTGTGTGAAATTTCATGTGTGTATGTTTCGATCTTAATCTGTATGAATGTAATTTCGCAGTCAATCTTCCAACTCGCCCCCCACTCCCTCGGCGCCTGTGCCCTCGATGGGTAGCGCATTTACTTACTTAGGAAGTAAGCGAAAACGTAGCAGGTAAAGAAGAACGTCCCAACGACTTGGGGGACGCTTTTATTAACCTTGGAGGTTTAGGGAACGCTCAACTGTACTTGGGTACTTTGGGGACGCTTTCCTTCACCTGCTCCAAGAAAACGAACGAGAGAATCTCCACCAAATCCTTATTAACAGGTGACGTCGCAGCATAGCCCGAGTAGGCAAAAGGGGGAACTACTAGGGAGGAAGGAGAGCGCAATTCTCCTATACCTCTTTCCCTTTGATGGATCCCTGCCCCGGCCGAGATTAACGATTGGGTCCCCTCCCCCCGAGTCCTACATACCCCTGGGGGATAATGTGGTGGCGATGGGGTTATTAGCCCTCCCCATTAAATGAACAAAGGATTAAACGGTCACACGCACGCACGCACGCACACACATTAGCCCCCTGGTCCCCACCATTATGGGGTGATGGACATAAGCAGGTGTGGCTGACCTTTCGGCCTCCCGCGGCCACGTGACTCACCAGGGGGCCATAACCCCCTCAGAGGGGGTGTGGGTAGTGAGTGATAAAGATAGTGTGTGGCGGGGAGGGTGCAAGGGAACATCAATGGTTCCCTCATCAACGCCGTTGCTATGGCGATTGCGGTCTTATCTGATCTGTATCAGCTTGGTCATTTGCAACGCCCTTTAGCAGCAACCTATCTCCCTTAGCAACGAACCATCCCTTATTAACGCCCCCTTCCTCTAACAATCACCGCAATCATCATCATCCCTCTTTATTGCTTACGTATATTTGTATGTGGGCATGGAATGGTCGAGGCTGGGAAGGACTTAACGCGACCATACATATTGGAATTTGTTCGTATTTAAGAACACAGTGTCTAGTTTACGAAACCATATATAATTTGTTTATGAACAAGTCACAAAATCTTGCAAAACATAGTTACGAACAAGCGAAATTCCCGGTTGAGAACGCCCAAGCCTTGTTATAGGAACAGCGGCGTACAGCTAAGGACGAAGGGAGAAATTAACAAACAAACCAACATCTACAAACCAAACAAACATGTTCACTAACTATAGGAAACCTTCAAAAGTGTAAAAGAGTGACAAGAATACATGTTCGTAACGCGATACTTTTGTTCGTAACGTAAGATTTGTTTTGACTCCACTGTGCACGGGAGAAGGAACTAATCTTTACTTTTCTGCACTCATTCCAACAGCAAAACACCCTGTACGTCCTCAATATCGGAATGCAGCGAGGTCCTTAAAAAGTAATTTAAAGTATTCAGGTAATTAAATGATTGAATAACTTTTAGTGGAGTTTTTATCTCAACTAAAAAGTGAAATACTTTGTGGGGGCAAACTGCTCTATTTTTCATACAACGCTGCAATAAAATATAATAAAATTTACGATTTTTAACACCCCAACAAAACACCTCACATTATAGCTCCGATTACACCCTCGTATGAATCTCTTTATTTTCAGACACCAGGACAGAGAATATAAGAGTAAATTAACAGTTTTCTCATACACAGGTGCATATGCACAAATGATGCACACATATATTCACAAAACCAACAAAGTTCACACACAAATACGCACTTTTACGCACATAACACAAAACTATAGAAGGCAAGATGATGATTATGCCCCTACACTGGTCTACACTACACTACATTCCGGTTCATCATAGACGCAGACACACACACACACACACTGTATATAAACAGGCAGGCAGAAACACACAGAGATGGGCAGATATATATGAACAGGAAGACACACACATACTTACATAGGTGTACGTAAAGACAGGTAGGTAAAGGGGTAAACAGATGAGTTGTCAGCAAGTCAGGTAGACAGACGAATAGACTGACAAATATTATGGAGATGGGCAGAAATATATAGACAGGTATGCACATACCTGACGGGTAGACAAGTAGACAAAGGGATGCGTACCTAGACAGGCATAGTGAGGGACAGGCTGCGTCGCGAATAGACGTGAAGATAGATAGATAGTGATAGGGGGAGATAGACAGAGGTGTAAATAGGGGTAAACAGATGGATAACCAAAGGGTTAAAAAGACAGATATATAGGGGAGCATGCAGACATAGACAGACAAGTAGATAAAGAGACGATTATACACACGGACGAGTAGACAGACAGAGGAGTAGACACACTAACGAGTAGGCAGATAGATATACGAGTAAATAGAGAAAGGAGTAGACAGATAGATATACGAGTAAATAGAGAAAGGAGTAGACAGATAGACGAGTAGACAGATGGAAGAGTAGACAGGACTAGACAGAGATATAGGTGATTAGAGAGACAGAGTAGTAGATAGATAGATGAGCGGACAGAAAATGTAGACAGATGTAATAGACAAAAGATAGAAAAGTAGACAGGAGTAGGCAGATAGAAGAGTATAAAGGCAAATAGACGAGTAGACAGATACAAGATTATAGAGAAAAGGTAGTAGACAGAAATAGGACGAGTAGACAGATAGATAGACGATTAGACGTGCAGATAAACGAGTAGACAGACCAACGATGAAAGAGAGGGGGGCGGGAAGGGGGCGTAGATAGACCAACCTTCCAGCCTTGGTGACGATCATCTCGGTGCCGAGGTCGTTGAATTCGTCCCAGAGCGGCTTCATCTCGAGGAGGGCTCGAACCTTGGCGAGTTTCGGATGAAGGGGCTTTGAGGGCTGACAGGGGATGGGCTGCCCCCCTCGATGCCGCGAATGGCCACCTCCGGTGGGACTCGGAGACGACGAGGGAGGGGGTCGCAGCCCGCATCGGCTACCTCTTCTCTCTTTGTCCCCTTCCTCGGGCGAGAGGGAACTTCCCTCGGGGGGTGTCTTGTCCGGGGTGGGGAAGGAGGGAGGAGGGTGCTGGGGGAGAGGCGTTGTACCATGGTATGGGGATCCTGAGGGGGTGGAGGCGAAGTGGCTGAGGCGGTGGTGCTGGGGCGGCTTGGGTCCCGGGTCGGCCCCGCCCGTGGACGATATGATGCACGCTGCAAGGATGGGGGGGGGAGACGCATTAGACACCGTTTCTTGGGGTGGGGAGCGTGGTGTGTGTACATGTTGTGTTCGTCAAGGAGGCATCTCGCGCTCTTGTACTCTCGAGAGAATTGTACTCGTCGGAAGGATTGTTCTCACTGAAATTTGTGCTAATTTTGTCATGCTCGTTTAGGGGTCCACGGGAATACGTTTTTTGTTCTCCCTGTTATTCACTTATGCTTCGTCGTTCTTTCTCTCCCCTTTCTATTCCATTTCCCTGATTAATTATACTCTTCTATCGTTATTAAGCGCCGTTCCCCGCGCTAATTGGCGCCAGCCCCCGCCACCCTATTTAGTTACCTTTCTTCCAAGTAGTTCTACGTATTCTAGTGGGCGTCCTATTCGTGTTAATCGAGGTAGGGATGGGGGGATTCAATATCTGGCACTGCCCCCCTCACTTGGGGGGGGGGGAGCAAGAGGGGAGAATGTGATGGTGATTGCGAGGCGCAAATCGTTGGCGACTTTTTTATCCTTATTTACAAGCTGCGGATTAGGGTGACACAGGAGCGCGCCGCTCAGACCATATCCTCGCTGCCCTCGCCCCCACAGGGCATTAGACGGGGGCAAGGGTTGTAGGCATGCCTCTATTTGGTTTGTTTATTTTAATCGTAGCGATGTTCTGGTTGTGGCTGGTTTAGCGGTTGCTACTGAGACTCGTGTTGTGGTTGGTGTTGTGTTTTGCGGCTGATGTTGCGGTTGCAGTTGGTGTTGTGCTTGCGACTGGTGTTATGGTTCTGGTGATGTCTACTTTTGTGTTTGGGCCTGTCAGGTGTTGTGTTTGCAGCTGGTGCTTCTGTTGTATTGGTTGTGACAGTGGCGGTTATTGTGGATTTGACGGTTCTTGATTGGCGGTAGGGATTGTTGTTATTGTTATTGCTGTTATGGTTTTGTCTCTGTGGCTGTGTTCCAAGCAGAATTTGTGGTTGCCGCTGGGTTATGGTATTTGTTGCTGTCGTTGTCTTGTGTTGGTGTTAGGGTGGCGAGCGAGCAATGAGGTTGTGGCTAGAGTTGTTTTTTGTGATGGTTTTGGGGTGTTGGTGGGCTGTTCTGTTGACTGATGGTGGTGAATGCTATTGTCGTGGTAGGTGGTAACTTGTGATGGGGTTGTGGCTCGAGCTGATGTTGTGGTTGCGACTGGTGTGGAGGTTATGGTTATGACTAGTATTAGGATTAGCTTTTTCTCTCTATTCTCACGCGTGTTTTGGCTTTGATCTTTCGCTTGGCCTCTGCTCTTGCTTTATGGCCTTGTTTTTCAAATCTGGTTGCTAATGGTCCCTAAGAAAACCGAGTCTTGTGGGCTCTTCCTGAATGGGTGTTCCCTTAGCCCTCTCATACTGGTCTCGAGCGACTTTGGTAGGGTGCATTTACTACATCCCCTTCCCCCCTTCCCATTTCTGGGATGTGCGGGCTTGTGGTGGCCTCCCTTCAAGCTGGAAAAGAGCTGTTCCACTTTTTGAAATCACAAATCTTCCCACGACCAAAAAGAGAACATTCAAAATCCCGTCCTCTCTTCCTCTCTCATTTTCTTCCCTTTCCCATGCTCTGTTCTCTTCCAAAGTGCTTGTTACTCCCTTACATTCAAACTCCGGCTTTACTCATTCTTGTTTACTTTTCGCCTTCATGTTTAATTTGTATTGGTAAGGGTTTGGGGTAGGTGATCCGTCAAATTCCATCGCTGTATTAAGTAGTCTATAATTATTTATTTTGTCAAACTTCACTTCAACATCACTCACTTCTTAACTGTCTAACCTTCTATCCAACTACTAACTCAAACCTACCGACGAATCAGAAGGCAGAAAACTTCAGGATTTGCTTGAGGAACCCATAAAGTTTCCAATTCAACTTTACTTTCCAACATTTAAAATTCAAATCAATACGTTGCTCTTTACCTCGAGACGGATAGAACTAACGGTGTTTGTGTCTAATTTTTAGGTTCTGTTGTTGTTGTGGTTACGGCTCTTGTTGTGATTGCGGTCATGGTTGTGGTTGCAGCTTTTGTTGTACCTTAGGTTTTATGGTTGTTGATTTTAGTTATTGATCTGCTGTAGAGTAAGAGTGGTATTTTTTATTGTTGCTGTTATGGTTGATGCGAAAGTTGTGTGTGTGTGTGTAACTGGTATTGTGAACTGGTATTTTACACCATGTTTTGATTTTGGCTGGTGTTGTGGTAGGGGTGTTTTTGTTTGGGGATGTAGTTGTTGTGATCCTAGTTATGGTTGGTATTATGGTGGTGTTTGTGCCTGGTCATGTAGATGTGGATAACTGGGGTTGTTTTGCTGCCTCGAGTTGTGACTATAATTGTTGTTTTAGTTGCGGCTGTTTTTTCCTGAAATTGTGGTCAAGATTGGTGCGCTGGTGGTGTTTTTTTTTGCTGGTGTTGTAATGGTGGAGGGTTTGTGGTGGTGACTAGTTGAACTGTCGTAGGGGTGGTGATCCTTACTGTAGTTGTTATGGCTCATGTGTTGGTTGTGTATTTGGCTGATGTTGTGAACATGCCGTTTTCAGCGTTGGTTGTGGTAGTTTTCTATTGTCGTGGTTTGGCCTTAAAATAGGTCTTTGAGAGAGGGGGGGGGGGCAGATTCAAGGCAGTACTTTCGAGTGCCACTTGTACGAACTCGTTGCTGGAGTTGAGTCGCCCTCGTGATCGATCTCAGTGCTCAGGGCTCGAGACCAGGTTTGCTTTTGGAGACTTTGTTACATTAGTTCTCCCTCCTCTCTTTTGTACATCCACTTTGTGGTTTTCTCTCTCTGTCCACTCCTTTATTATTTGTATTCATTCACATCATTTATTATGTCTCTCTATCGGCGTCCTTATTGTTTCTTCAAGGAGTTAATCTACTCGATGGTTACATCTATTTCCTTCGTTGTTTTCATTGACAAAATGTTGTTGAACTGCAGTTGGTTTGTTGTCGACACGGAAACTGGGTTTCGTCAAGTATTGATGAGTACACCCCACCCACCCCCGGGTACATGTGAGGCGGAACTAGGTGGGATGCACGTTCGTAGATTTAAAGGCTAAGGTTAGCCAGTAGAAATCTGATTCCGAGGTCTTATCTTTTCCACGACTACTGTTTCATCGTGTTTATCTCCCCCTCCCCCTCCCTTAAAAAAATCAACAATGATACCATCTCTTTTTCTCTCTTTGACTCCAAAATAATAATTAACCCCTTTCCGAAATAACACGAGATTTGGAACTTTACGAGATATCACGTACAATTTTATGCCTGGAATTCTTCATTCCGAGTCACTCCCTAAATTTCTTATGAGCTTTCTTACGTCTGGCATCTAACGAGTCACTTTCATTTAGGTGATCGTGCAGTTGTAAAAAAAAAAGAAAAAAGACGATCTATTATGGCTTATTTTCCGGAAAAAGTGTTCGGGTAAGAGGATAACACATTAATAAATTAATTATATTTTAATTTACTTTTTAAGTCTTTTTGATTGGTCAATTTTTAGATATGAAACGAGCAAAAAATGTTTTCAACCTATCCATTACTGCATAAAATTTAATGAAAGAGGGTTATAAAAACGTGGTGAGAGTAGGGGAGATATGGGGTAGCCTTCATAAGCTCGAGTAGCCAAAGGAGGAGATTATTCGTGGCGCTTTGGCTCTAGAGTCCACGTATAACTCCTGAACCACCTTCCGTTCGCAATCTTGGTAGGTTATCCCTCCCCCTCGCCTCAAGCGTCCATTAAACAACAAAAGTTAACTACCAACATCAGAGAGGAAGGAAGGGGGGTGATGTAAATGGGGCAAGGCAGTGAATAGAATTGGTGATGATAAGAATTAATTTGCAGGAAGAGGGGAAAGGGTTTGAGGGGTCCAATTTGAATCAAGAGTCTTTACCCAACCCCCTCATTCAAGAGTCCGGGCCTTCGAGCCACGGATTGTAGAGGCCTTTCGCCCGAATCATATCAATGAGGATTGGACTCGAGCGTTAAACTACTGGTACGTTATGGGAGTCGAGCGTTAAACCAGTTGTACGTTATGGGAGTCGAGCGTTAAACGAGTTGAACGTTTTGGGGAGTCGAGTGTTAAACGAGTTGTACGTTATAGGACTCGAGCGTTAAACTAGTTGTACGTTATGGGAGTCGAGCGTTAAACGAGTTGTACGTTATGGGAGTCGAGCGTTAAACGAGTTGAACGTTTTGCGGAGTCGAGTGTTAAACGAGTTGTACGTTATTGGACTTGAACGTTAAAAAAGTTGTACGATATTGGAGTCGAGCGTTACACGAGATGAATGTTATGGGAGTCGAGTGTTAAACGAATTTTACGTTTGGGGAGTCGAGTGTTAAACGAATTTTACGTTTGGGGAGTCGAGCGTTAAGCGAATGAAACGTTTTGGGAGTCGAGCGTTAATGAGATTGAATGTTTTGGTAGTCGAGCGTTAGGCGAATGAAACGTTTTGGGAGTCGAGCGTTAAGCGAGTGGAACGTTATGAAAATCGAGCGTTAAGCGAGTTGAATTTATTGGAATCGAGCGTTAAGCAAGTGGAAAGTTATGGTAGCGCAGGGTTAAGCGAGTGGAACGTTATGGGACTCCAGCGTTAAGCGAATGGAGCGTTATGGGAGTCGAGCGTTAAGTGAGTCCAATGTTTTGTGAGTCGAGTGTTAAACCAGTAAAATGTTATGGGAATCGATCGTTAAGAGAGTTGTACGTTATTGGATTCGAGCGTTAAGTGAGTCGAATGTTTTGTGAGTCGAGTGTTAAACCAGTAAAATATTATGGGAATCGATCCTTAAGAGAGTTGTACGTTATTGGAGTCGACCGTTAAGCGAGTTGTACGTTATTAGAGTCGAGCGCTAAGCGAGGGGAACCTTATGGGAGTCTAGCGTTAAGCGAGTGGAACGTTTTGGGAGTCTATCCTCGAATGAGTTGAATCTTATGGGAATCGAGATTTAAGCGAGTGGAACGTTTTAAGAGTCGAGCGTTGAGCGAATTGAACGTTTTGGCAGTCGATCGTTAAACGAGTGAAACGTTATCGGAGTCAAGCGTTAAGCGAGTGGAACGTTATGAGACTCGAACTTGAAGCGAGTCGAGCGTTAAGAGAGTGTAACTTTTGGGAGTCGAGCGTTAAACGAGTTGAAGGTTTGGGGAGTCGAGCGTTAAGCGAGTTGTACGTGATTGAGGTCAAGCGTTAAGCGAGTGGAACGTATTGGGAGTAAAGCTTTAAGCGAGTTGAACGTTATAGAAGTCGAGCGGTAAGCGAGTTGAACGTTATAGAAGTCGAGTGGTAAGCGAGTGCAGCGTTATGTGAATCGAGCGTTAATCGAGTTGTACGTTATTGGAGTCTAGTGTTAAGCGAGTTGAACTTTATGGGAGTCGAGGGATAAGCGAGTGGAACGTTATGGGATTCGAACGTTAAGCGGGTTTAACGTTATGGGAATCGAGCGGTACTCGAGTAGAAAGTTATGGGAGTCGAGCGTTAACGAGATGAACGTTTTGAGAGTCGAGCGGTAAGCTAGTGGAACGTTATCGGAATCAAGCGTTAAATAAGAGGAACGTTATGGGAGTCGAGCAGTAAACGAGTGAAAATTTATGTGAATCGATCGTTCAACGAGTTGAACGTTATGGCAGTCGAGCGTAAAGCGAGTGGAACTTTATGGGTGTCGAGCGTTAAGCGAGTGGAACGTTAAGGAAGGCGAGTGGTAAGTGAGTACAAAGTTATGGGAGTCGAGCGTTACACGAGTTGAGCGTTTTGGGAGTCGAACGTTGAACGAGTTGAACTTTGGGGAGTCAAACGTTAAACGAGTTGAATTTTATGGGAGTCGAGCGTTAAGCGAGTGGGACTTTATAGGAGTCGAGCGGTAAGCGAGTGAAAAGTTACTGGAATCTAGCGTTAAACGAGTTGAATATTATGAGAGACGAGGGTTAAGCGAGGGGAACATTATGGGAGTCAAGTGGTGAGCGAGTGAAAAGTTATGGGAGTCGAGCGTTAAACGAGTTGAACGATATGGGAGTTGAGCGTTAAGCTAGTTTTAATTTATGGGAACCGAGAATTAAGCGAGTTGAACGATATGGAACTTCAAGATTAAAGTACTCGAGCGTTATGGGAGCTGAATGTTAGGATAGTCGAGCTTTTAGCGAGTTGAACTTTATAGGAGTTGAACGTTAAGAGGGGTAAACCTATGAGATTTGAGGGTTGAGAAAGTTTAACCATAGCGGAGTAGAGCGTAAATCTAGTTGAATGTTATTGCCGACGACCAGTAAGCGAAATGAACGTCACAGGAGACTCGCGTTAACTGAGTTGAACGTCAAAGGAGTCAAGCATTAAGCGAGTTAGACGTTATGGGGGTCGTGCAGTAAACGAGGTCAATTAATGCGAGTCGAGTGTTAAGCGAGTTGAACGTTTAGGCAGTCGAGCGTTAAATGAGTTGAACGTTATGACAGTCGAGTTTTAAGCGAGTTGCTTGTTTTGAGGGTAGTTGAAAGTTATGTGAGTATGCGTTAAGTGCGTTTAACGTTATATGAGTTGTACGTTAAGCTATTTGAACGTTATGGTAGTTGGACGTTGAGGAAGTCGTGCGTTAAGCGAGTTTTAAAATATGGGTATCGTGCGTTAAGCGAGTTGACCGTTTTTGGACTCGAGCGTTATGGGAGTTGAATGATGAGGGAGTCAAGCATTAAGCGAGTTGAAGCTTATTGGAGTCGCGCATTAACCTAGTCTAACTAAATGAGAGTCGAGTGTTAAGCGAGTTGAACGTTATTGGAGTTCAAAATTAAGGGAGTCGAGCGCTATTAGAGTTGAAACTTATTGGAGTTAACCTTATGGGAGTCAAGTGTTATTAGAGTTGAACTTTAAGGGAGTCGAATTTTAAGCGACTTGCACATTATGTGAGTCAAGCTTTTTAGCGAGTTGAACATTATGGGAGTCGAGCGGTAAGCGAGTTGAACGTTATGGTAATAGACCTTTAAACTTCTTGAACGTTATTGAATTCGAACGTTAAGCGATTTGTACGTTATGGAAGTTCAAATTTACGAAGTTGAGTCTTATGTGAGTCGTCCATTAAGCAAATTGAATATTATGGGAGTTGATCGTTAAGTGAGTTGAACGTTATTGGAGTCGAGCGTTGATCAAATTGACCGTGTGGGAATTGAGCTTTGATCGAGCTGAATGTTGTAGGCGTCTAACATTAAGCAAGTTGAACGTAATGATCTTGAATCTTAGTCCAAATCTGTTTATTGTTGTAATATAAAATAGTTGAGTGGTAATATAAAAGTGTGCAGAATGGTAAATCAAAGTTGCCTGGAAATGCATGTCAAAATGGTGCAAAGTGGTAGTACAGAATGGCCTGAAGTGGTATTGTAAAATGGTTTAGATTAAGACCATTCTAAATGTGCCTAAGATAGCATTTCAATACGATCCTTGGTGGTATTCTAAATCGGACTGGAGTGGGAATCTGACCAATAGGAAAGCGGGTCGCTTCCTTTTCTCGGACTAATTGTGCCAGCGACTTCATCTTTCAAATATTTCGGGTTGGAACTTATAATAAATAAATTTGAAAACCAACGAGGGCCTTTACGAGGAGACAACTGGGAATCCAAAGGGCCGGAAGGGCACGCAACCCGCCTTGCTTCCGTTCAGAACAGTGGGGTTTATGTCCCCCGACACTTAGATCCCGAGATCTGTGAGGAACCGGCAAATACAACGCATCATTCCGGATGCTTCTAACTATGGCATCGCGCTGCCAGGAATGACCATGGGAGGCAATGGAGTAACGTGATGTGGGGAAGCGTCGATCACCTGCTTTGGAAAATTGTAATGAATTGAAGAAACGAGGGATTGCACTGGATTAACGTGTTGTTAGCGATTGTCGTTCTACTGTTTAAGATTGCATTCAATTAACCTCAAGTGGCATTACGATCAATTAATATGTCAGGAGAGACCGTCGCTCACCAGTTTGCGATTGCAATGGATTAACTTGTGTGGGGAATTGTGGTATGGCTATTGTTCGCCCTAAATGTCTCCCTCGCCCTTAGCGAGGCAGTTTGTTATTGTGAGGTGAGAAGTGGTTGGTTGGTTGTGGAGTCGAGCCTTGTTTGTATTGGAGGTGTCGGACGAGTCTTAGGGTGGGTGGATGGGGAGCAGCGGGTCTCGATCTTGCACGAGAGTCGCGCCCGGTGGCAGTGATGGATGAGCCAGAAGAGTCGACTGATAAGATGAACGGGCTGGCGGAATGTGTATGTGTTTGGGGGGATGGGTGAAGTGGGGGGGAAAGTCTGGCAACTCGGGAAAGGTATAAGGTGGTGTGAGAATTCTTGGTGTATTTGAGACTTATTAGTCGCGATGAATTAAAGAATACTCTGGAAATAATAATAATAATAATAATAATAATAATAATAATAATAATAATCTTCTTACATCTCCATTTGACTCAGTGTGACCCCTTTGGATTACCAAGGTTCCAAGATTAAATGGTGGGATAAATGTTATAAGTACAAATCTTCCCAAAACTTTTGGCAAAGAAAAATTGTAGATCCTAAGTGCCACTGCTTCAGATTTTTAAATACATAATTTTGAAAAGCACCCTATAATCAAAATATGTAAAAGTTTCAAATGTTTCTTATGCCCCCCCCCCCCCTCCCTTTCCGAAGTGTATTCATAAAGTTAATATTGAATGTGTTGGTCTTTTAAGTATATACCTGCTACAATTCACCTTAACAGTGTTCTGCGCTTGTTGCAGTACGTGGATTTCGGTTTGTGTACCAGCTATTTGAGCATCGCCCGTAGGTTCTCGATCGGATTGAGTTTTAGTGAGATTCTATTTGGGACCCAATTGTTCAATGCTTTGGTGTTCGAAACTACTTCGTTACCACTTGTATCCTATGAGACGTTGCTTCATCATTCTGAGAAACGCACGGATCATCACCAAACTCTTCTTCGATGGTTTATAGGTAGTACTCTCGAAGGGGAAGATATTCTGATGCAATTTCTTTTTCATTGAGATGATTTGGGGAAGAATGTGAGATGCTTCACTTTTGGCACAATAGAGGAATTCCCTTTATCTTTTCTGGACAGTCGATATTCCGGAAGTCACTAATAGTGAGAAGGGGACTTCATCAGAAAATATAAATTTGTTCCAGTCTTTTACGTTATGATCCTAGTACCTTACTTCGCGATGTCACTCGTCTTTTATATTTTTATTGGTGAATAGTAGCTTCTTTGCTGCCCTCTTTGACACGAAGCCATTAGACAGAAGTCTGTGTCTCACAGTGCCTGTAGATGAACTAACATCTACCTGCTACCACTCTTGAACACGTTCAATACTATGGCCGTATGTTTCTGAAGTCGACGCTGGGCGAGGAGGCAGTCCTGTAGTTTAATGGGCACCTTTGGATGTCTTGAAACCTTCCTCTGCGCACTTGTACATATGTCTTTGAACATCCCAGCGATATGGTAGACATTTCCATCGTGGGTTTTCCTCTTAGCAATTTCTGTACCCGATAGGCCACTTTAGGAGCAAGAAATGATGACAACCCGAGTTTTCATGAAGGTGACCATTGTTAACAAATAAGAAAATAATACCTAAGTTTCTGTTTCACTTCACCGCGTTCTCGGTGATATTTTTCGGTGAGAATGGTACCTCTCAGCTCATAATATAGTAGCTGAGTGGTTGGTTGGCTAATTAAGTTTATTTAAAAATATAGTATTCGGAAATGTCTCGGAATATATCTTCAGTTGTACTGTGGTCCAACTTGTTTAAGGAACTGAAGTTCTTTCATTGGAATCGTTGTTGATAAGTCTGGGCGGAAAACGTTGGAGACTTAGATGGTGAGGAAATACAGAAAGAGTTGGTTAGGATATACATAGGTGCGATTGTTTGTGTGAATGTTTATTATGAAGAGTCTCTACGTGAATGGATAGTATTTTTTGTTTGTCTTCTTTAGCCTACGTTTCCATTATATTCAACTATTCCATAATGTTATTTAATTTTAGTTATAAATTTTACGTCCTTGTATATTCTTTGCTCTTATCTCTTTATGTATTCGTTCCATTTTTTATCGTTTACCCATCTTCCTTTTTTTCCTTCAACTTATATTATCTAGCTCCCTTGCCTTGCGTATACAGGTACTGGCCTGATACTTATTAAGCCCCTGTACTGGGAATTGTCGTCTTAACTTTATATCCTCACAGATTTTGATCTTTCTGGCCACCCTCTCTAATAAGGGCTTCGAGTCTTTGTCGTCTTCAGTAACTTTTTTATGCAGGATCACATGAACTGCCTCGAGCTTAGATCCGCTGAGCACTTCCAATCGCCTTTTCCTTTCTCCTCGTCTCGTACCACTGATCTGATCTGGTTGATAGCTCGATTCTCCATTTCTCTAAAAAAAGAGGGTTGAGAAAGCCCAAGAAACTTTTCTAGTGAATTAAGAAATTTTTACTATTACCCTTACCTAATCGAAAATTCTATAGGTGAAGAACCACGGGAACATTCGCATTCCCGTTTTCTGTTAAAGTAAACGCCATCTCTTAAAAAAGGCTTCTTGGAATTTCTATTTTTAGAGAAATGGATGGTTTCCCAGTCATATGGCTAGGCGGAAGCCGAGTGGCCTAAGGGACGGCTTAATTGAGATCAAAACGGGTGCTCGCTGCCTCAGTGTGCACGGTTAGAATCCCACCCCAGCTCGGATCTTTTCTAAGTAGGAAATAACTATTTCTGAAGAAAAAATATTCCGTTTTCTCTTTCCTGCGGTGTGTTGAATTATATATATATATATATATATATATATATATATATATATATATATATATATATATATATATATATATATTAAAAAGTCTAATAATAAAGTATAGTCAGGTTTGGTCAGGGGCAAACCCGTTCGGCAAGACCTTCTGGTGTGCTGTTAGACTCTTGAATGGAAAGTTCGGCTCATCAAGGTAACGTAGGTCTCATACGATAGACTCAAATATTAATACACGAGAGACGAACAGCACGCTTCAAGGAGCGAGCCGATTGTATAGTAGTTTGGGGTGATTATCTTGAGATGCAAAAAAGACAGATTTTGGGAGATTATCGAGCAAATTTCAGCGGTCATTTTTAATGTTTGTTGTTCAAAAGAATTACTGACAAGAAGTGTAAAGTTTATTAGCCGTAGCTTTATCTGTACTTGATTAAGGAAAAGATTAAGACATTTCCTTATGCGGTTTTCCGTATAAAGAGGCTAGGAATCCTTTATCTTGGAAAATTTTCTTTAAAAAAGAAAACTCTTGATGTAATAGCTTGTAATTGGAGCATATTTTAAATGCTCTATGTAGCAGAGTGTCAATAGAATTAGTTTTGAAAGAGCGGGAAATATAGCTAAAGAATCTTGTTAGTAAGCCAGTAAAGGTAGCTATTCAAAATACACTTGTAGATAATCCAGTGGGGATGCGGGTTAACTTGATGTCTAAATAAGACAGGTAGCCATTATTCTCCGTGTCTATTGTAAATTGAATTTTAGGTTGTTGTTTGTTAAGGAATTCGAGAAATTTAGAGGCATGTTGTTCTTTATGGAACAGGATTATGCAGTTATCAATCAATCGCCTACAAATGGCAGGGGAGAATTCTTTGGGGGAGACTTGGAGCCAAGAGGCTTCATGGAACCAGAGGAAGATATTTTCAAAGTTTGGGCCTAATGAAAGTCCCATTCGACCCCTTCCTTTTGAAGATAAAGCTCATTATTATAAAGGAAGGTAGGAATTGGAAACAGATAAGTCAAGAAGTAAACGAAATTGTGCTTCGTCAAATTGTAAAAAATATTGAGAGGAACCGAAAATTCTATGTAAAATGATGTCAAATGTTTCTTGTAATGGAATGTTGTAAATAGATTTGTAATGTCGAAACTTGCCATGGAGTGGAAAGTCTGGAGTAAATCATAAGAATTACGGAGATTGTATTTATTTATAGTTAGGGAAGAGAGAACAGGGACCAAGTATTTTGCCAAGGTATCTAATGATGTGTTTATAGTAGTATCTAGATGATGAGGGTAGCCCTCGAATCTATGGTTTAAAATTAAGACGCTTGATCTGTTTCTGCGGCCAAAACGTCGTTCGTTTATAACTAACGGTCATTCGTGTGTGCGCGTAAACTGTTGGGTGTGCGCGGGGAAATGCTTACTAATTGTAAGAATATTATATTATATAATATTACATATTATATGGTATTATAGGATAGGCAGGGTGCGTAACTCTCCTGGATCTGCCTTGACCCAACAAATAATAATAATAATCAGCAAGTAAAAATATTTTTATGTCACAATATAAGAATTTCAGACAATGTGCCTATATGCCTTTGTATTTAATTGCGACAGAACTTTTTATCCCGGGCAGCGCTGGGTACCTATGCTAGATATATATGCATATACATATTCTTAATTTGGCGGAAAGTGTTCCGGTTTAAATAAGTAAACAACGTGATCTAAACTTCTTTCTCGATGAATTAAGAATATATGTTTCTTTGTTATTTTTCTTCATTTTTCAGCCTGTATGAATGGTACGTAGTTGGTTTTATAACTTATTTTACAGATGAAAAATAAACCGAGAAACCTCCAAACTAACACTGAACGTCTAATAAAAAATACGCTTCTCGGGCTTTTTCGGGACAGGCCCCGCAGCCAATTAGGCGTTCGAGGCTATCGCAAGGCTAAGGTTAGGTATGGCGTTCGAGGCTCATTGTGTGAATACAGCCTTTAAGTTAGGTTAGTTTTGGTTCGGTTTTGGAGCAAGAGACTCGTTCAGACTTCTCACAGAAAGTTTTTCTGATCATTTATGGCTTATGTTGACATTTTAAGCTCTTTAACACACCCAAAAAAGTAGTTTTCAACCCTTTGCACCATGCGAGAATGAAATAAGCGATTGTCTCCAAAGATAATTTTGATTCTTTTAACCAATGGTCATTTCGCAATCCAACACTCAAATTGAATTCACACTTATTACAGCGCCAACGACAACGCGAAGATGCTAATGAAAGTTTCATAATATGCCCATTTTTACAATGCCGCTGTACTAACTTAACCTTTAATCTGGCGGTTTCCTCGAACGCCTAATTCGCTGCCGGGCCTGTTTCGAAAACCACCCCGCCTCTACAGAGTTCCCCAATGAAACTATTTTTGGACCCGTCAAAATCGTTCCCATAAACCCTTCGACCAGCGTCTGAATGATTGCCCGCGAATCGTCATAGGAACGAACGCGCCGAAATAGAAAAAAAACAGGAGATCGAGCTCATCTCTCATGTTCATCAGTTCTCATCCAATAAAACTGAATCATAGATACGTTTTTTTTAGATAAGATCATACATTGCAACGTTCTAAACCCAGCTCCCGTTTTCATTTTAAAGGATTAACAAACCTACCACTCTTGGCACCTCTGCGATACAATAAGAGGAAAAAAAACATCGAAGGATCAAACGGCAACGGGCTTTGGAACGCTTGACAACCTCCATCCCTATGCGAACTTTTCTGGGAGTAAGGATTAAGCGGACCTTTTTCCTTCCGCTTTCAAAGAAGTTTCAATCTTCATTGATTCTACCTTGGTGCACCTACGTTATGGTTTGGTTGCTGCACCAGTCCAGTCAAACTCATGGTCGGATTCTGTCCTCGGTAAACATACGGTTAATCTTAAGACAAATTGTCACAAGCCCGATCGTTGTCTGGTCGTAGAGAAAAGTCGATCGATGGAATGAATAACCATTAAATACATAATTGGACTACATTAAATGGCCATTAATCTCTCTGGATTGTGCAGGATAGGTGGGTATCAGGGGGATTGTAACGGGGCGCTGGGGATGGGGGGAGACTAGGAGTGAATCCTGACAGAGTACCCCATTGCTACGAAGGTCATTTTATGCTGGGTAGTAGATAAATGGAAGGGCGGGGGGAGGGTGTAAGTGGCGCTGAGGCACCCCACTCTCCCCGTGTCATCTCATTGACAACAGCCGTATTGCAGTGGAAAGTTGCGCCGCCTCCTTCATAAGAGAAGGCCTGAGGAACTAATTCAAGTGCATGGGCGTATGTGTCGGACGCGGGTGAGCATATCCGTTTGCATACATATGTTTGTGGATGATATTTTGTGCGTGTATGCGGGCATACCCGAGCGCAGGAGTACACACTTCACTCACCTCATAATATCGTCCTCAAGAAGCAGAAAGAAGAAAAAGAAGAACAATTAATTAAGGTAATAATAATAATAATCCCTCTATCTATCTTGGGTTGTGTCACTTCCAGATATATAAATACGAAACTATTAATAAATATTAACAATCTGAAGTCGAGGAAATTCCATTTATCAAAGATAATTAATTATTTTAATAAAAATAATAATAATATAACAATAATAATACTGATAATGATGGTAATGATAATGGTGATAATAATGATAATAAAATGCTAACATAATGATAATGATGATAATAATAATGATAATGATGTTAATAATTATAATGATAATAATAATGATATAAATAAAAATTTATTATTATTATTATTGCGCCAGAATGATTTCGCTGTTTCCACGCGATTTTCGATCGAGATGTACTCAGAGCGTAGCTGAGCTTTCAGTGATAATTGGATGGTAAAAAGATGACCGCATCCAATTCATACAAGAATTCGAGGATTCGACGACCCACCATTATTCGTTATTAGGATCTCAAACCTACGAACTTATCAACAGGGGATTATTCGAAATTCATGTCTCACACGCCCCCCTCCCAGAATTTTGGGGCCTGAGGGGACTCTATCAGCTTTTCCTTGAATCTCTTCGCTTTTACTTTCTATTAATCTTATTTTGTCAATTAGGTCTTTTCTTCTTACCCCATCCCCCCCGCCTCCCTAGGAGTGGAAATGAGAAGAGGAAGAGAGAAATATTTAAGAAGGGTGGAATGGGATGGCAGTTGGATGGACTGCTGTAGTGTCATATTAATTCAGCCTTATATGGAACTATGGCTTATAAATAGAATACCGTCCCAAATGATCCAAACGCCTATATTTCTTTCAAAACATTTTCCATCACTTTTGCCAGAAAGAAGCCAAGGTTTCCAAACGTGATGTAAGGTAACTTTCAGCTACAATCTATGTCTGGGTAAATGTTCTGCAAATTGGGATAAATAAAACGAAAGTTTTCAGCAGAGGAGGAAATTGCTCTAAAGATTGAAGTGTTCAAAATGATCCGAAAGACCAGTTAATAAAAGCGATGTGTGTGCGCGTCCTTCAGGAAGGTCTTCAATGACTTGGCCTTGTTAGACGGAACGTTACCCTGCATGAAAAATACAGGTTGGGTTTCGGAGTCCTCTCAGATTGGGCAGAGCATTCTGTCACAGGAATTCCTTGTACACTTGTGAATTCACTATGCTCCCTAAGCACACAAGTGGCCTAGTCCCTTCCTGCGCCAAGCTTGACTTTTTTTTAGGTGCAATTGGCAGACAATCAATCTGTGGCCTGTTCTGCCACGCACAAACCATCGGATCCAAACAAATTGAATGTAGATTCACCCCTCAAGTTGACTTGGCTCCATTGGTCGTCAGACTAATCAATGATTTAACCACAGGGGTGGAAGTGTGAAGATTGACTTCCTCCAGCCGACGTGACACAGTCTGTCTGTAGACATTCTTGGCAAAATCTCACTCTCTCTCTCTCAAGAAACGTCCCTTCTTCATAATTTAGGTGATGTTTCCGTCTTCCCTTTTTGAAATCTTCTTTGACCTACTGGCTGAATCACCTGGCCTACATAAGCCTGTTTTTCCAAAATTTGACAGAATATTTTAGACTACACTTTTTGGAGCGCTCGACACTCTGTGCATTGACTCCAATTGAAATACCATCTTGGTGGGTGGCGCACTTTTACGTTCAGCTCGCCGAGAGAAAGAGGTGAGGCAGATGTTTTTATGCTCGTTACCTGCACAAAAGCTGACAAGCGAATGACCTAACGGATACGAGACTGAACTGAAGTTAGTTATGGGGACGATGCCGGTTCTTTGTACAACATAAAATTCGTTTTATTCGTCCAAATTTGCATTACTTTTTATAGTTTACATATACGTATCGTACACCAATTTTAGAAACCATGGATTTTCTCTGACCAAAGTTATAGAAGATGTTGTGATAGATATAAATGCATTTGGATCTTTTGGGGCGGTAATGTACGAACAAAAGTCCATTGTAATATATATATATATATATATATATATATATATATATATATATATATATATATATATATATATATATATATACTTGGTTGCACCACGTAGAGAAGGGAAATATTGATTAGAGCTAGTGCTTTCGTTATCTTAATAACGAGAGTACTAACTCCAATCAGTCTCTCTTTTTTCCTACGTGGTGCAACCAAATATTTATACTTATTCACGTGTTACTTTTCATGATTTTTACCCATATATATATATATATATATATATATATATATATATATATATATATATATATATATATATATATATATATATATATAATTATCATTCTTTGAATAAGTTAAGGATTCGAATTCGTGCTTTCAAGTGCTCATCACTTTTAAGACCACCACTCTAGTTCCACTTAGCCACAGAGCTCCCACCCCAGAAGTGTTTGGAGATATCGTTTGTAAGGGACAATATTTTTCCTCATTTTCTGTTGCAGTGATTTTTTAACGCACTCTAATTAGCTTTTCAACTCAGATTTCAAATCTAAAATCAGTTTTTGCCTGGATGCTCTATGTAGTTTTCATGCTATTTGAAAATTATGATTTTTAGTCGCGTGCGAGTCTAGTCGCGGGTGACTCAACATCTCACTATGTCAGTCTGTCCCTGTTTTGCTTTTTTCTGTTTTTGTAATAACATCATAACTATTTCGTTCTAACGAAATTTGAAACCCTTATGTTGTTTTACATTCTCTTTCGAATGATATAATTGCAAAAGTCTTCGTAAAGTTAGCCCAGGAATTATTTTGTTTTGGCAATAACATCATAACTATTCGGCGGATACTCTGCTAGACTAGACTAGGCTATAATATGCTATAATCTGTTAGGCAAGCCTAGAATAGGCTATACTATGCTAGGCTATTATAGGCTAGGCCATACTATACTAAGATGTAATGCATAAGGGTAAGATATACTATGCTAATTTAGGCTATAAAATGCTATACTAAGATAACATATAGTATGTTAGGCTAGACAATACTAAGCTTTGCTTGACTAGGGTATAATAGGATAGTATAGGCTATACTTGTCTATGATAGTTAATGCTAGGCTAGGTTATACTATGCTAGGTTATGCTAAGCAGGGTAGGCTAAAGTATAATAGGCTAGGGAGGGCTATGCTATGCTAGGTAATACTATGTTAGGCTACGATAGGCTAGCTAACCAAGACTATACTAGATTAAGCTATGCAAGGTTATTCTAGTCTAGGGTGTGGTATGTTATACTAGTCTATGATATACGATTGGCTATATTATATTAGGTGTGGTCATGAATCAGAATAAGTGAGGGCACGCAACTTTTGGGTTAGCAGACCTTGTTCATAAATGATCCCTATTCATGTTTTGTTTCAGAGATTTAATGGTGGCTTATTCAAGTAGGCATAAATGCATAAATGATCCTAATGTATTCTGGTACATCCGTGGCTACTACACACTTGTTCGTCAAAGGCGTAATAAAACAAGGTTTGTGAGTCGTGCCTATAAGGCCTATTTTGAAATTCCACTTGGAGATCAAGAGAAAAAGTAGGCTCCACAGACTGTCATAATTATGAAAAAAGTTTTCTTTACTAGACGAAATGAAAACGAAAAGGTCTACCTTTTGGAGTCCCAATGATTTGGCGAAAGCCAAAAGACTACATAATTAACTGCTATTTTTGCTTGGTCAATCAATACTAAAGGTGTTGGCAAGAAAATACGGCATAATATCTCATTATCGGTGATTCTCTCTTCAATGTGAACTACTCCACATTCTGAAGAAGTTCCAGTTACAGTTTTTAATTGTTAGGCTTCCTCTAAAGATGAAAGAAGTAAATCCTGATTTTAAATTTCAAGACATGCTCTCAGATTCAGAAAACTTATCATCTAATGCGCAACAGTTATTAGCTCATCGGCGTTTATTCAGCCAGAACTGACTTAGTACGTGGTTTGGTACTCTTCAAGAAAGCAGCGGAGCTATCTTCCTCCAGGATAAATTTAAAAACCCTTCTTGACTGCTTTATAAAGGTCTCATATTTCAGAATACAGGACCAAAGTTTTGTGATTTTTTTTCTGAAGAAAAGCAATTAGTTTATTGCCCAAGATATTTCAGATCATCTGGCATACTTAGGAGGGGGCAGTCAATAAGTTTTGCAATTCGGATATAAGTAAACGAGATATGAGGAAAAGGGTTTTATTATTTTTCAATATGACTTCCCTCGACTTCAATGCACTTGCGCCACTTGTCCCTGAGGTTTCGAATTCCCGACAACCAGAAATCTCCCGACTGCTGTTCAATCCACTTCTGGACGGCGAGCTGGACATCTTCATCGCCCCGAAACCGGCGTCCACGCAGTGAAGCCTTGAGCTGGCGGAATAAAAAGTAGTCGCTAGGGGCCAGATCTGGACTGTAGGGAAGATGGTTGAGCTCCTCGAATCCGCATTCGTGCAGGGCAGTTGTGCAACTGTGGCCCTGTGGACTTTGACGACGTTGAAGTCGATCATGGGGCGTGAGATTTCTAGGGACCCGACGGGCAGAGACCTTGGTCATGGCTAAATTGTCGTGGATGATGTTGATAACACTTCCATGTGATATTCCAAGTTCTCGCTCGATTTCTTCGACCTTCACCCGTCGATTTTGGAGGATCATCTTCTCCACACGGGCCGCATTTTCCTCGTTGGTCACGTCTGACGGGCGTCCTGAACGGGGGTCATCTTCAAGGGACTCACAACCATGCCGGAACCCCCTATTCCAGCGAGCAATGGTTGCATAGGAAGGGGTGGTGTTGGTGTACACTGCAACCATGCGTTCATGGATATCTTTAGCATTCTTGCTTTCCTTGGTCAAAATTTGATCACTGCGTGGTGCTCAACCTTCTTGATTGTTGAAAAATTTGTGACTGACGGACGATCTGCGATCAGCTACTGCTTTTTAAATACACGAGACAGGAGCGTGTGGCTGCAGGTCCTGACTTTTATAACTTGTCCTAACACTCCATAAACAGCCATCCCCCTTCCTCTGTTTTGCTCTACCGATTCGCAAAACTTATTGACCGCCCCTCGTAGATGTTGCCTCGTATAACGCTACATAATGGAGACTATTTTTGTATAGTTCTAATCGCAGCATCAAGTGTTTTCTCCCGCATAATAGCAATGTTTTTGGTCCAGTCAGTTGGTTACTCAGTGCATTTGCGAGAAACCCATGACGAGATAAAAACGGTCATAGACTTCTCAAATATCAATAACAAAACTTGATCATTTGTGTGGACCTACAAATGGTTAACTTCCTCCTTGACCAAGAGAAAGGTTTCACTAATTCCCATGCTATCTCTGCACGTGTGACAGTCGAGATTCAAACAAACACGGACCCAGAAGGAGTGGCCTATTCGGGAAACTCTAGAAGCAGGCATGCCAAACGTTGTGAATGACCCGATCGTGGGTCGAGAGAAAATCATTTTGCCCTCACGCAATCACAAGCTTGGCTCGATGAAACAGTTTGTGAAGGTGTTGAGTAGTGAGAGGAAATACCTTCAACACATAGTTTCTGCTTTTCTTGCTTCGTATTTTGAGAAAATCCAAGCAAGGGTATTTGATGGACGTCAAATCCGTGTCCTTGTACGTGATATGGACTTTGTCAGAAAGATGAATGGCAAGAAAACACCGTGGCTGTCATTTGTGGTGGTATGCAAAACTTTCTTGGTAACGAAACGGCCGATAACTATGAAGATTTGATTGATGCGATAATGTTGGGTTTTATTGATCTTGGAGGCAACACGAGTGTCAAGCACCATTTTCCCGAGTACTTTGTAGCTGTAAGTGATGAACACCAAGACCCTATGAGGATGAAAGAGCGCTATCAAGAGCAATGGGACAGACATATGATGGCGGACTGCTGTTGGAGTATCGAACGAGATGACCCCAACAAGGTCAAACGCAAGAGCTACAAGCGCAAATTCTTGTCATAATGGGAACAATTTAAACATTATGATTTCATCAGTTTTTCTAAATCGTTTCGGTTCACACTGATATTTGGATGTAATGGATACAGCTTCAGATTTGATGAGTAGTTATACAGATTTTTTGTTACATATTTGATTTCTTCTGACTTTATTTCAAATTATAATGCCCATTGTAATAAATATACACGCTGTTGAGAAAAAAAACAGATTCTTTGCCTAAACGTTGTTTCAAGCCTAATTTTAGCATAGTAGGACAATAAATTGCTTATATAGGACATGTCATTATGCAAAAGGCGTCAAAATTTTTTTCCCCAAAATGAAAAAAACTGATTTTCAAAAAAATCTCTTCTAGCTTACAGAGAAAAATATGACCAGTTTGGAATTCAGCCCACCCAAATTAGGTAAGAACAAGTGGCAACATAACTGCAACATAACTTTTGTTCTCCATTTTTATCATCATATGAATTGAGAAAGAAAGGAAGAATTAACGATGAGCAAAGATCCAAAAATCTCCTCTACGCAGATCTGTCAAAGGAAAAGAAGAAATAGCAGAATGCCCGGAAGAGGAAAAAAAAATAATGTAGTTAAATCGACTATCAATTATACGCCGTATATGTTTTTAATAATAATTTTATAGCTTAAGGTAATATTGATCCATTCTATTATTTAACATTTTAACTAAAGGGTCTTGAATGACTTGCAAAAGTAAATAATTCTCAATTTGAGTAATTTCAGAAGAGCAAAACGGTCTATGGTGTCATTGTGTTAAAAGTCTTAAGAAACTTGAAACCCTTGTTTGAAGTAGCCACTCGGTTATCTAACTCAAATAGCAAATCATATCTTGCATTAGTGAAACAGTGTGGTATTTGTCAATATTTTATAGGCTTTCGAACTGAAGCAAAAGTCCTTCCTCAAAGATGTTGTCAGTGTGATGTCAGAGGGGAGAATGGTTCAACCAGATCGACCGAATGAAGGATGACTGGCAAGCCACAGATATCGAGAAGTGAGAGAGGAAAATGGTGCGGAAAAAATTTCAAGGAGGGATAGTTGGAGCTACAGGTTGGTGGCTATACACCATATATATATATATATATATATATATATATATATATATATATATATATATATATATATATATATATATATATACAAAAAATCAAGAGGAACGACTTTCGCCACTCCTCCTGTAATCTGATATTTTTAAAGAGGGGAAATTTAGTCTAGAGTTCCTTTTTAAAATTATTATAATTGGCGAAGTTCAGAAAATGTATAAAAATTTAACCATGGCTGCTTTCTTTTAAGATTTTAAATTTTAATCTTAGTAGGGAAGCGCAAGTAGCCCCCCTTCCCCCCCCCGTAAGGGGCAGTGGCGAAGCCATTGCCTAGTCTCCTAATAATTTACTTTTGTTCTCTTTATTTTTAAAATGGCTGATTATTTCCTAGGCCTAAAGGCCAGAAAAAATTATCGGAATTCTTTTTAAATACGGAAAAAAAAATCTTCACAATTTTTTTCGAAAAAATATTTGCTCATTTTTAGGGGGCCAGTAGCTATTTCCTGCTAATAAAGATTAAAATTGAAAATCTATTTTAGAAATAACTTCGATATAACTTTCGAATATACAAAAAAATAAAATAAAAAAGCAGCCATGCCTAAATTTTAATCAATTTTCTGAACTTCGCCATATGTACTTCTTTTTGTTTTAAAATTTTCAAAAAACATTCAATACTCATATTTATTTCTGAACTTCACCATTTCGCTTTTTCAAACTCTAAAGGAACTCTTAGAATGAACTTGGATCAAAACTTAAAATAGGCTTAGGTCATAACCAAACTAAGATAAAAAAATATTATTATTCAAACTCTCCAAAAAATCCCCTTATTAAAATATAATGTTATGGATAAAACCACTTTTTAGGAGTGTAATGTTTAATCACATCTTCTAAACATAGAAATCCGGGAAATCAGATCAATATCAATATCATTAAGAATATCGCTTAAATTTAGATTTTGGATAAAGAAACTACATTTAAATTTCCCCTCGGTAAGATCTAATCAATAGTGATTCTATAATTTTTCCTTTACTAAAATCATTCTAGAGTAAAGTATTTGGACCGGGAGAAGATCTATTGCATGGTTAAAATTATCAGGGTGATTAAAAACGATGCAACACAGGCTCGCCTGATATCACCCTTGTTCTCATATACCTGTTCTAGACATCTTTCAGTACATCTTCAGTAAAACAAGGGGCGATTAATGGTGTTACACGAGATTAAGTAGACACTTGCTACATTGATTTTCCCTTCTGGTTTATTTGAAGGATATTTAAATGTGCTAGGGTTGGGTTAAGGGACTTTCAATCCTCTAGGTAAAGGGGAAAATTGAAGGAAGGGATAGAAAATTCATATTAGTGTCTGTTTTGGGGGTTGGAGTAAAATGTTATGGCAGACTTCCAGAGTGTCTAAACCCACTTGGGAATCCCAACGTATATAAGAACACTGACTCTGAAATACGAACAACCCTCCTCTCGGAACTCCCAAGTGACTCTTGATTCTTAAGGAAACCCTCTCGAGACCTTCATCGAGATTGATCCCCTCAAAATTACCTTCCATCTCCTTGACCGGTGTGTGGTACGGCCCCGTCATCGAGCCCCACTGGGGTTCATAGGAACCTGATTCGTGGCCGAGGGCCATCGTTCCCACGGTGGGAGACCCAGTCTCCGTGGAGCTAAGTGCCCTCTCATTGTTCGAGAGGGGTATAACGCCACCCGTAGCTGCGTTGCTACTGGCAACCGCATCATACCTCTCTAGTTGAGGGTAAACAAGTTGATAGCATGATTGTGTCTCCATTTTCCCTCGTTCGAGAAGTTAATAATACGGGGAGGTGTATTTTACCCCTAAAAGGGAAATTTAGGGATATCGGATGTCTTTGGGTATTTTTTAGTCGGTCACCGAGAAAAAGTTGTCATGGCAACGGGCTTGAGGGAAAAGTTCGAAAATCGTGTCCTCGTATTAGGCAGTTCATCTACACTCGAGGGGAAAACTAGTGAAAATCAAGACAATTATGGATAATTATTTTTAATAGAAATTAAACAAAAATATTTAACCAACGAGGGCATTTTACTCTGTAAAAAGAAGAGAGGAAAGATTAAGGTTGATATTGTCACAGCTAGCCTCGATAACCCGGGGGGAGGGGGGCGAGTGTATTATTTGCAAGAACAAGTTCGTACGAAGAGTACAGGGACTCATAAATGCCTAAATCGCCGGCCCCCCTTACGACAGAGGGAAGAAATTGGAGCCCGGGTCAAGATGACCCTCATAACTAAAATTCCTTGCCGGGTTTGGTCAACGCAATCGATTGTTATACCCTTAATCTGAACCAACCTTGGTTGACCTAAACACGGGCATTATCGGAGTCGAATAATGCCCCCGAATACACAAAGTGAAACTAGCACCCATTAATAGGGGTCAGGAAATAGACTCAGTCATCGTGTCAATGGTGTGATATAGGGTGCTCCTTATAGATGGGAGAAATCCGGTCAAAAAATGGACAACAAGAAATGTTGAGGTCTGACAAACGAAATGTCTGGTAGAAAACCTCTGAATTGGAGTTAAAGATTAATTTGTGTGATCCCCCTCCCCCCTCACTGTATCTACAAGAGTTGGGAGAGGCGATGAAAGTGACGGTCTTCAATCGGGGCATTAGCTCTCACCTCGAGAGTCGTAGAGAGAATTGAAAAGAGATGGTGGATTGTGGGTGATAAGAAATGTTATGCCAGATAAATTCCATTGCTTGTAATTAACAAAATAGCTACGTTCCATTTTTTTCATCAAGGTAGAAAGAAGAGATAGGTAAGAGAGAGAGAAAGAGAGAGAAATAAAAGAGAGAGAGAGAGAGAGAGAGAGAGAGAGAGAGAGAAAGAATGTGTGTTGTCAACGTTTCTCCAAACAAGTTAAACGATAACCCAACCCCAGGGTGACATCCGAGGGCTGCCATAGCATTCCTATCGACTGTTTCTCCTAAACGCCGCCACACTGTACACTACACTGAAACAGTATATCGTCACCCAATCACTATAAACCACTTCATAAAGAGCCGTAATGAAGGCGTTATATCCATTGACGGTCGAGAACCACACAGCTCAGGTGCCGACAAGGCCGCTTATGTACATCGTCACCACGGCTCCAATCCTTGTAACTCGTCACTACGTCCCTTCTTGTTCTCTCACACATATGCACAACACCTTAACCTGACGAAGGCACCGATACTAATTTTCAACCCCTCAACATTCCCCTTGGGAACGTCTTATGCTCCGCCCCTTCTCCCCTCGTAAAGATATTTTCGAAATTGGGTTCACCACTGAACGCAATAAATCCTTTTTTTTAACCCGTCTTGTTTGTTACCATGGAGGCGTTGGATTACGCGTTTTTATTGACTCGATTATTTAATTAAGCATTAATCGCCATCTCAGATGGTAATTATATGTTAATTCACAACCGACCATCCCTCACCAACTGCCTGTTGGGGAGGAGAATGATTGAAAAGTGTCGATTGGGCGAGAAGACAGAGGAGGCGTGGCTTATTTGTTTTGATTGCGAAGTGGGTGGGGTTTATGCATGAAACTCCGCCCCCATTTATGTTGGCTACCCTCATCCGTCAAACGCAGCTTAATTATAAACATCTTCTGAAAAATTTTCTACCAGAAAAATATCTAAGAAAACAAACAAAACCGTAATGTATATTCGCGCCTCTTTCTTTCGTCGGAGTGGTAATAAACAGATTAAGAATATAATTAAGCTTTACGGGAAAAGTTTAACCCAGTTTTATTTAACTTAAGAGTTTGTAGGTGTGATGTGATGGTAGTTGGAGTATCGCTTTAATTTCATACGCATGAAAATTCAACAAATTTGACTTGAATATGAAAAGATGTGATTAATGTGGGTAGAATTTACCATTCAATATATTTGATGAGCAAAAATGGAACCATTATTTTTTCGCCTCAAACTTTATTATCTTTGCTGTGTCTAAATTTCGTTTGATTTGGGTGAATGGCTAGAAGATGTTAAAACCGTCAGAGTTAAAATTTATATATATATATATATATATATATATATATAATATTGAGTATAAATCCCAGAGCCACGAGAAACGGATGCAACATCTTTTAATTTCTCACAACGTTTCGAAAACTACAAGTTAATACATAAGAAGAAAACTTGAAAAGGCCAAAAAGACATTATTTTAAAAGGTGAGCAATTATAAAATCTCAGTAAAATGTACTATAGGTAAAGATTTTAAATATGACTTGACAATAGTTCAATTTGCTTTAAAACTGACTCCAAAAATGAGTTAATAAATTTAAAGTTTATTTCAGAAATTAATTAAAAACTATAAGAGAAATTGACCTGGCAATAGTTTAATATAATAAATTTAAACTTTGTTTTTAATTTTGTAAACACTGTAAGAGTTAAAAACATTTAATATAAAAACGGTTAATTTTTAGGGAATATTTTCTTTCATTCAGTCCGATTCTGACTCCACATTTCATTTGTAAAGGAGGAAGAATATATCAAGACGCTCCGAAGATGATCGAATCAGATCGAAAGCTCCCCAATTTAGTTTGTTTTTTACCAAACCCATTCGATTAAAAGAGAGATGAATACAGGACAAGTACTCCACCATCTACAAGATGGAATAAAAAATATAGTTAGAAGAAGAGAAAGTGGCCAAAGGAAATTGATTAAGGCGAAATACACAATGGTCTCAAAAAGTTCGTAGAAAAATTGCATCAAATTCAAAACTGTTTTTCAAGCAATGATTTGCATTTAAACCATTTCTATAAAACTGAAAACTTTGATAATCAAACGAAGTTAAAACGACTCTTTTAACATCAGCAATAGAAGAAAAACGAGTGTGGTCATGCTGTTTTAAAGGTTTGGAAGCAAAAAAGTTGGGTGTACCTCGGTCAGGATTGTACTGGGTGTACGACATCAACTCTGAACGAAATTCTTGCAAAGTTGACTTTGTCAAAGAAGTGGAATGAGCGAGGCCGTTATCCTGATGAAAGACGATTCTTCTGTAACCATTCAGTAACCATTGTTTTGACTGCTCTTTGTCTTTCGTATCATATTGGTAAATCCAAGTCTCATCCCTGGCTAGAGTTCTTTGCAAAAATCATCGGAATCTTCCTCTCAATTGTTCAAAATTTGCAGTGAAAAAGTAACTCTCTTCTCCAGCTATTCTTCCCGCAAGAATTTTGTCACCCATCGAGCAGAAAACTTTGTGAGCTTTATTAAGGAGGTCAAGATGAAATAAACTGCCGATATGTTCAATGAGCCCGCTATCATTTTTTCTGTCAATCGATGTTCCTGTGCAATTAGCGCCATCACACGATTGGTCGTTTTTCTCCCCTTACTGATGTTGACGATCTGTCACTTTGAATTTCTTCACCCTCTTTTTTTCCATCCGCAAAACGATTTATTCATTTATGAACAGTAGGGCTTCAAGGAGCACTGTCTCTATAATCTTTTATTAACGCATCAATAATTTCTTGTCCCACCAACCAAGCTCGACCAGAAATTTGGGGTGTGACCTTCTTCAACTGTAAGGAAAATCATGGTGTTAATGCAGGATACAACGATAAAGTGCTGCCATGTCATTCTAGATAAGCAAAGTAATTTTTGTGTACGATTAATAACACATTGGTAGAAGTTTAAATCAGCGTAGATAATTAAAATTTTCGGTGGGTATATATATATATATATATATATATATATATATATATATATGAATCCAGCGAAACAGAAAAAAAAACAGGATAATTTTTCTTTGGAAATGTTATTTCCTAATTCGCTGGTTTCATTTCATCATTCTTTCGCGTTCATGAAAGATTTATACATTGTATATTCGCCGCGTGTTTACCTCAACTCTCCTTTGTCCTTTGAATTTCCCATCGATCTTGCGAAGCGTACCTTAAAAGCTTGTTTATTCGGGAAACCTTTTTGTCTTCTGCGTAGCTGAGTAGTCTAAGGGATGGTTTAATTGAGATCAAAGCGGTTGCTTGCTGCCTCAATGTGCACGGTTCGAATCCTACCCCTGTACGGAATTTTTGCGAATTACGAAATAACATTTCCGAAGAAAAATTACCCTGTTTTTTTCTTTCTTGCGGTTTGCTGGATTCATTTCATCATTCTTTCGCGTTCATGAACAATTTATATATATATAAATATATATATATATATATATATATATATATATATATATATATATATATATATATATATATATATATATATATATATATATATATATATATATATATATATATATGCGATGGCTGGTTGGTTCAGCATGTGCTACAGCTTTTTAACCTTTTCAAAGACTTTTTTTCAGAAAGCGAAAGGTGGGCAAAAATGCTAAGTGGCATATCATTATTAGCGGAGACGTCTTTCAACCTTTTCAAAGGTCATCCTTTGGGCAAATACTGAAAAAATCTACAAAAATGTGTTTTATATATGCATTATTATCTTAACATAAGAATATGTTTTAGGGCCAAACAGAAGTGACAAAAATTATAAAACTAGAATAATGTTTAGATAAAAAAACTATACATTTGACCTTGCCATAAGAATCTTTGTTGACAGCTCAGTTCATCTGACTATTCACAGCGATCTACGCACTGCTAAGTTACGACAATCTGTTGTCTTCAATAACTTTTGCGAAAAAGAGCAGTTTTCTGTATACGTTTACGTATATAAAAAGGGAAGGGAGAAGAAATATATGCGTGAATCGGACTGATTGGAGAGATCTCCTGTTGCCCACTTCCATAGAATATTTGTTATATACAATCAAATTTGAGAAATTTTAAGGATTAAACAATGTTTGGATCGACGAAATAAAAGCGTATACAAAAATAAAATGATCAGCAAAGAAGGCAAGGTAAACGGAGGCGGGCTATGATGTAATGAAGCCGGCATTGAGACCTCGCGTGGTGGGCAAACTCGTTTCTGGCTGTAGTTGGATGTTAATTTGGGGTTTTAGTTTCCATATAGTGACAGCTTCAGCCATGTGCAGTTGTCGTCGATCACTCTTCCCCGCACAATGATGGTAGTATTTATATTTTAACATTTCTCGGATGAGGGTGGTCCGATGCTTTGCAGTGTGGCGTATGATGGCTTCGCCTTGGAAATACACTGTTAGTCGCCGAGACAGGGTTGTAGAAGTCATCCATATGTACGAGGAAGTACGATGCTAACAGTCACTAACAATGCATAATAATGTTAGATAATAATGCATAAATAAAACCCATTTTTGTGCATTTTTTCATTGTTTGCCCAGAAGATGACCTTTGAAAAGGCTGAAAGACGTCTCGGCTAATAATGATATGCCACTTAGTATTATTTCCGATCTTTCGCTTTCTGAAAAGAAACTCATTGAAAAGGTTAAAGAGCTGCAGCGCAAGCTTAACCATGCAGCCATCGCTGTCGATTTCAACAAATCTTTCATGCAACATGGCATCCTACCACGTTATATACACACACACACACACACACACACACACACACACATATATATATATATATATATATATATATATATGTACCACGGAAGAAAACTGAATAAAAAGCATATTGGGTCAAGTACTTTCGTGTATTCGACATTTTCGAACTCAATGGTAAGAAAAATAGGACACCTAGTATTTATACAAAGCACGTTTCCCTCGGATGAGGTCAACATTTTAATGCTATCAGATAAGTTTCCTTCCGTGGTACATATTCATATTTATAGTTATCACGTGCTAACTTTCGTGATATATATATATATATATATATATATATACTAGCAGAGATATCCGTCGTTGCCTGGGTAAAATATGCGTTCCTAAATAAACTAAGACGGATTTGATCTTTTTCTTCTTTTATTCTTCACAAACAATTTTCTTATTCTATGAACTAAACTTAATCGTGTTCATCAACGCTACAGAACTTCTTGGTACACAATATTCCTTATTTTTTCTTGTGTGGTATATAGAAACAAATTACTTTTGATTCTAACTCTAGAGCAATCAACATAGAGTTAACCCTAAGAAAAACAGGGTTCCTTTAATTGTAACTATGCCACTAATAGAGACTCACCTTAAGACCTTTTTAATTTACTTTGCAAAAACTTACACAAATGTGGAAATGTATTCCTCTGAATTTAAATGGCAATTCTGATCCTAATGGATTTAGTGATATGTATTTTCTGATTGAAAACATCATCTCCTTTTCCACTTCCACTAAGAATGGTTGCCTCTAGGACATGAAATTAGAGAGTTTTATTAGATCGAAATTGCGCAAAAACATTATTTATATTTACTAACTTCAGTTCCAGTTGGTGAGGAGTTATGTCAAGAGGTTCTTGAGAGTTTAGGAACTCTGTGGAATAATCGACTATTTGAGCATGATCCGAAATTGTATCAATTGACTTGTAAATTTGGGGACTTCCTGAGGGGGCAAGCCGTAGATGTTTATTGATTCTGCAGACAGTGTTGTTCTTCGGAGCCAATATAGATCTTTCACATAGCCAATTCTAGTTTTTGTAGTTTTGCTGAAGATTGGGTAATACCTCTGCTACAAGATTATCAATAGTATTAATAACTATGCAGATAAGAGATAGTTCTATTCCACCATCAGCATCAACAGGTACTTTGCCATTGCCCAGTGTCAGAATGTTTTTTGTAAATTGTGCTGACAGTTGATAACCAAAGAGCTCTGCTCTCATATTTGTGTTTCGATACAGTGTTCTAATATTTCTACATAAAGAAGATGATTCTAGGCAAGCCCGGACCTCATCTGACCTGGTTAATTTATGGATCACTGGAAGTGTCTGTTTGAAATCAGCTTACTTCAAAAGAGTGACACTTCCTATAGGAGCCTCACAATCCCTGATGCCTCGCATTGTCCTGCCTAGTGGTTCTAAGGCTCACGTAGGAGCCACTGAATGAGGTTCCCGATTGAAATTCGTATATTTATTAAAAATTATTATTTAACCAAAGTTATATCACAACACTTCTTGGTAGACAATATTCTTCTTCTTTCCTTGTGGTGCATGAACAACCAGGTAGCTTTTGCTCCCCACATGTGAATAATAATGTAGGTTAAATTAACCTGGCTCTGCGAGGGTCTAGGCCCAGCTCATGGTACCTTGATCGAACAGGCGGGGCAAGTTTGAAAAAGGGCTCGTAGCTCCATTTGGGGGGCACTCAGAAACTCGGGACCACTTCCATTATCTTCCTCGGGGAACTTTACATAAGAAAACACTTTTAGTTATTATGTATATTGTATAAACTTTCTTCCTATAGATAGGCAGAAACACACACATACCCAGACATACTTCATTTTTATTATTATTATATATATACTATATATATATATATATATATATATATATATATATATATATATATATATATATATATATATAAGGAATAGAGTCGAATAGGAGTTGGAGGTCCACCTTGAACCCTTAGCGGAACCACGTGGCCTTAGCCCTGGAACAAAAAGCGTGAGAAGCAAGATGTGGAAGAATAAGGAGAGAGAAAAGCCCTCCCCCCCCTGACTTTCCCAGTTCACTATTGACCGCTCTAAATTCGTCTACCTTATATACTGCGAAAATTAACACAATGGAAAGACCATTAAGAGGGCATCGTGACTTCCCGCTATGGACCCTTATCGTGACACAAGGCAATTTAGGAAGTCTGTTGGCGATGAATCTCTCTCCCCGTCTAGAAAATTTCGGGAATATATATTTAATGGTTCGAAGTTCACATGCAGATTGTGTCTGAAGCCGCCGTCCAGTACGTTAGCCGTAACGTCTTCGTTATTCGAGAGGGAATCGGTTACATTCTCGTCCAGAGAAGAATTGAGTGATTGTCGAAGAGCCAAGGAAGAGCTAGTCGTCACTCAGTGTTGTTCGTGGAGATAGTTAGGCGCACTTTAACCCTTCTCACCACGTCTTCGGATTTTAGGGATTGCAAAAGCCATCCCCGAAGCACCCTCCGCTTGCCTCTTAAGGATTAGAGGCCCCCAACTTCAGTTTCCCTAAGTTGAATTGAGCGTCCCGTGAGACGCCTACAAGTTCAAGGTCGAACTTATCTACCTGGTCCTACTCGCCGCACACAAATCAAGGTAAAAGAGATTTAAGCCCCGCTTCGTCACGCTCCTCCCACCTTTACCGCGTCGGACCTCAAAGATTCCCTTTGCTCTACAACTTGCATAATTGTAAAACCATTAATTAATTGTCCCTCAGTTCAAACTTAATGATAATGATAATCATCTTAGCAGTGAGCCGTCAATATTTGATTGCTTTGCCATTTAACTTGCCCTATATGTACATATATGTAATCTGTAGTCCTATTAAAGTATATTTTTGTAGACGTGTTTGAATATTCCTTGGCTTAGCAACTGTGTATTTAAAGCACTCTTAGAACCATCCTGAGGTGGAGCCTTAATTTCGGTCGGTCAGTAGGCTAATGTGCGTATAACCGCGCATACCTGGTCATACCACGACATAAAACTGGCGTCAGGTCTTTGGGTTTGTAAAAGATTTCACCCTACCTGATCTTTTGCTATTTCCTTAAAGATCATTATTTCCACTCTATACAGTTGCAAGTCTCAAGAATATTCAAGCAAAAATAATAGTAAATTTCCTTTTGTTAATAGGCAATTAGATTTATTTTAGTTGAGCGTATTTACGTGAGTCAAGATACTACTAATTAAACTGCACGAATAGCTGCCAAATTTTGGTTTTGTTGTGGTAAAATTACCAGAAAACTTAGTCCTGAATCACGTCCGCTCGTTAGTTATTTTCTTTTTTCTGGTGTACATAATTAATTGAAACCTTTAGTAATTTTTTTTTGTTAATTATTAATTACAAGTAGGTTAGATTTGTTAGGAAGAGCCACACTTCTTCTGGTAAGCTTTCTCGTGTGTCGAAAGACTAACGCAGCATATTCAGGATGTCTTTGTTCGATCGTTTTCATAAGCAGGGACAGATCCTAGGACTATCAGTAAAGGATTTAATCGCTTACGTTCAAGAATAAGAACGAAACGAACGGGCAGAAAGGAAAGCACAAAAAGAAGCAGAAGAAAGGAAAGAACAAGCACATAGATAAGTAGAAGAGAGAGAACAAATACGACAGCACGAGAGAGAATTAGGCCGTGATCGTGTCGAAATGGCTTCTGTGGGATCACGTAACCATCAGCCACAAGCACCCTCGTTAAAACTTTCCACGGATAAAGACGGAGAAGATTCTTGTTCTTATCTGACCACCTTTGAAATTTTTTTTCGAATTCAATAATTGGGATTTAGAATCAGATGGATTTGCCCGTCTACTCCCCCTCTTAAACACTCCTCTGCGTGAAATCTTCTTTTCTCTGCGCTCGGAAGCAACTCTGGATTATTTAACCCTAAAAGCAGAGCTCCTCTCTGCTATTAATATGAATCCGGAGTTCTATCGGTTTAGATTCCACTCGGCTAGGATACAGCCGGGACAAAGGTTTAAGCAGTTTAGGTTCAACTTTCGCCGCGATTTACAGTTTTGGCTGGACTCTTCACAAGTGACTCGACTTTATTTTAAGGGATCAACTCATGGCTACCCTTCCCCGAGAATTGAAGGCCTTCGTAACAGATAGAAGAGCTTCTTAGTTCGAAGAGTGTGTAGAGGAAGCCGACCTTCACGCTCCAACCACGACCTATATCCTGAGGAGATCAAGAAGTTACCCCCTGTCCCCCATACATAGGTTTAGGCCTAATAAGTTCCATGCTAAGAATAATGGAAGCTTTGTGAAGATTCAGGTGCCCCATAAGCTCAAGCCTCATCCTCAGCGTAAACAAAAAGACGTAAAGCCTCCAACATTCCCTTCTGAGCCGTCTCACTACCCGCGCAAACCCATCGTATGCTTTACGTGTGGCAACCCTGGTCACTTTAGTTATAACTTCGCCCAGAACCCGCAGCTGAGGACCACCCCTAATCAACAGGTACATCAGGTAATCGCTTCTCTTCCCCCTAACTCTTCTGCCTCGTCATCGCAGTCGCCACCTTCTCCCTCTCACTCGGAACAACAGGTAAATTTCCTGTTCAATAAGAGCTCCCGCGGTGGGCTCAAGTTTGAGCACGGCACGATAAATAGGTGCCGAGTGTCACCCCTCGTAAGAGACACGGGTTGCACATGCATAGTTGTCCCAGACAAGCTGTTGCGATCGTTCATGACATTTTAGGTCGTGCCACTAAGTTCCATATGGTAAAGTACTACATACAGTGTCAGTATTTCACAGGATGGGCCAATGTAGTCGCCACTCCGATAAAGAATTGCTCTGTTCTTATCGGACACAACGCGAAATTCTACCCCCAAAACCCATCGCGTAACCAGTGATCACCAGGGCCCAAGTTGCGAAGGATACCGTTACCCTGGTACCTTTAACGTCCCCGTCAACCCCAGACGTCGAGTTATCCAACAATGATCAGTTTGCTGCAGCTCAAAAGAATTGCCCTTCTTTGCAATCCCTGTGGGAGAAGGCCAGAAAAAAGGAGCCCAAAACCGTTCGACGGAATAAAAGAATTGACTGTGCAGACCTCACCTTCAAGAATTCTGAGGTGAATTTGGAAAAATACAGAACGTATTTTGAAAATCAAATTCAAAGCACAGAAATTCGAAGCAGGCGACGAAGTACTACTTATGTTGCCCTCGGAATTAAATAAGCTCCTATCTCAGTGGAAATGACCTTTTTCAGTAGTAGATCCCCGAAGCCCGGTCGACTACTCAATTCATGGGGACTATATCAAGTTAGTATCTTTATTTGTAAGGTTTGATGCTTTTACCTTTGCGGGAGGAGAGGATTATAGGGAGTACAGGGGACTAGCCATGGGATCACCTCTTAGTTCCGTTATGGCATGCTTATTTATGGAAGTTTTAGAGACAAAAAATTAACGATGGTCATGGGAAGGGATTCCCTTTGGTGGAGATACGTAGACGATGTCCTGGCCATAATTTCAGCGAATACCAATATAAACGAGAAGTTGGAGTGGTTGAACGAGATGAATGAGGATATACAATTTACCGTGAAAGAGGAATAAAACCATAAAATTCCTTTCCTGGACACGTTGATCCATAGGAATGGAGGTAGGGCAGAGTTCTCCGTGTACAGAAAATCCCCGAATAAGGACGATTTTTTTCATTTTCTTTCTGGACACAGTAAAAAAACTAAGACGGTGATAGTAATTGGGTTTTATTTAAGGACTATTCGGATTTGCAGCGAAAACTTTTAAACGATGAATTTGAATACATCAAGAAAACTTTCGTGAGACTAAAATACCCAGAGGGCCTTTTGATAAAATTACGGCATAAAGCAATAAGAATAGCGGATAAGGGTAAAACGGTTAGGCTCACAGAGGCGGTCGAAGGTAATGAGCCCACCACGAAGGGATTAGAAGGGGTTAGGTACCTGTCTGCTCCGTACTTTATGGCAGCAAGGACATTGAATAGGTTTCTTAAGAAGGCTGGTATTTTGGTAGCCAACTCGCGGGGACTAGAATTAAGGACTTAGTAAAGCACTAAACTTCGACGGCAAAAATGGATAAGGGTATTATTTATCGAATAACCTGTGACGGATGCGAGCGTAGTTACTATGGTGAATCAGGTAGAGACATTGGGACTAGGGGCAACGAGCATAAGAGGGGTATTAGAGTGCATAGGACATCGAACGCCATAGAAGTACATGTCTCACAAGAGTCGTGTATAGCTTATTTTTATGTCTTTCTCTGAAATTCCTGAATGAATACAGAGTCATGATTGCAGTTGGGGTTTTTATAATCTTATCTGAGACGTGATACCTGTACCCAGTCGAAGTAAACTTCATGTTGAGTATATTGTCTTCTTTGGCGTAGAGATAGCGTCTATCCCTCCACTCTCAAATCTGGTAGCAAGTTAATTCCGATTGGTTGGTTCATATTTTTCATTTAGCGTCGTAGGTGATCTCTTTATATCTCCGCGACAGTCATACGAGCTTGCATAGGCGCGTATTTGCATGGACATTGTATAATCTGACTGACCTCATTCGCGAATTGAATGTTGAAGCAAGCGGGGTTGCCGGAAGCTGGAGCGTTTGCTTTGTACACTAAGAACAGGGATAAATTCAGGTACACACCTTGGGGAAGCCCTGCTCTCTGGTTAAATTTAGTGTCGCCCAGTTCCTAAAAATACTAATGTACGAAGTTTTCTCTAAGACGTATTCAGAAGTTTGTAAATTTTCACTTAGTCCTGCTGAAGGATCTTAAACTGCATCACCATTTTTAATACCTTATTAAATGTTTTTAAAACACTTCGACCAAAATTATCCACATAAGTCCTTACCCTTTTAGCTTGGGCAATCTTCTCTGTAATTACCAGATTACCATATCTGTACTTCTTTTTCTGGAGTAAAATTGATAAGGATTATATGTATAGAGGGTTGTCCTCCTGATGGGAGACGAGTCTTTGATATAATAGTTTGTTCTAAGAGCTTACCGGCAAAATCCAATAACGAAATAGGGCAGCGGCTCTCCTAACTCGTCGTCAGATTACCCGCATTGGCTATGAAAGTTACTCTAGCCGTCTTGAACACGTCGGGAAGTATCCTGTGTTGAGTGAAGTATTGTATATTGTCGTGTAACAACCACTCTATACCATACACTACTCTTATATGATTTGGGGGGGACGAACTTAATCACCTACTGCAACGCGAACTGTTGAAGGACTGTTCGCAGGGATTAACGACCGAATAGGAGGTAACACTTGAGGCGTTGGGTTTCAAATCCTTAATAATCAAACAGAGTGCATAAATGGTTGGCGAGATTTACTTTAATAGGCCGAGAGTATCGTCCAAGGTTAGTTAAAGATGAAACAACAAAAATATAATTTTATTTACAAAGAACAAAATAAGAATACATAATAATAGGCAAAGGGAAATTATTTAAATTGAAAGAGTCTCTTGATAATTATTATGAGGAGGGATTCTAAAATGGAATTTATTGATTGATATAGCTAGGTTCAGATTCAAAGGGGAAACTTGACAATACTAATAATTTGGAGAGGGTTTCAGTCTTACGGGTCGATGACTTCGAGGAAGGTCCTTCTTGCGCCCTGGCGAGTGGGGGACGATCCGATGAAGCAAGTGGGGCACGATCTGAATGAAGCAGGTGGGGCACGGCCCGAATGAGGCAGGTGGGGCACGATCTGAACCAACCTTTCGATGAAGATAGCCATTCTTTAAAGATGACGTTCGACGGGAAATGTGGGAATTCTCGTAATTCCACGGAAAGAGGAATCTTCTTTTTCTCAAAGGTAATCGATGGAGATTTTCTTCGGTTCGATTAAACGAAGGGAGACTGTTGCGCAAATTCAAAGGCTTGGGTAGAATCATGGCTAAAGTAGTCTGCTGTCTGACGAACGCTCACGGGACGAGACGATAAGGAAGGCCTTGATGTGCGGTCTGGACTCGACGAACTACAGAACAACTTATGTATTTGTATGCCAGATTCTGGAGGGGGGGGGGGAAGTTTGGAGAAATGAGTCACATCTTAATCCGGAGGCGGAGTCGATTCATCATTTAGCAGCAAGGGCGAGACAGAGCGGCTCTTTCGCGCCTCGTCACCAGGATGGGGGAGGGGGGGGGGGATATTTTATCACGTGCTCAGGAGTCGAAATTCGAGAACGTTCGAACAAGAAATGACGTCGTCTATGGCGTGATACCATAGCACGTGGTCTCCGATAAATTATGGGGAGGTCAGAGGTTGTTCTTTTACAAATATCTTTGCCATTCCTTCTATAATGGTCGGTAGTGCCGCCTAGTACGTAATTCTTCTGATGTTATCTCGGCGTCTACATTTCGCTGTACATTTCTTCTAAATTCCACCTGGTGTGTAGATGTTGAGGTCGTCTATTATTTCGTGTTCAAACTTTGCATTGTAATCTTCATTCTCTTCTTGGGTAATGCTAAAACTATTTTCTAGTATTTTCTGAAGACTACCTCTATAGCTTTTTCTGTTTTATCTCTCCTCTTTCTCTTTCGGTTTGCATTCTCTTCCACTCGAGTGGTCACTTTTAATCTTATGCCAAGATTTCTTGGGAGATACGTCTTGATCGAGATACTCGACGGCCTCGTCCCAGCGTCTCCATTTTTGTTCCAGGATTAACTTGGTAATTTATTATTTGCTTACAAGTATTTGCTTATTTGGATGATATATATTGATATTCTTCTGATGTTTATTTGGTATAATTCCATCCGTTTACACAACAATTCAGCATATAGTCGGTTCATCTATAAGTCGAGATGGACTTGTACACAGAACTAGGGGTGCATTCTCTATTTGCGTTAATTATTCTGTTTCCTCGAGTTCTGCCTCTTCTAAATATGGAAGTTGTTAGCCCCGAAGGAGTCTTCGTACCGTGTACAGTCAGCTCGCTTGTATTACTTCTTATTCACCACTGGCACTTGCATAGGGTTCTTACTAATGGTACAAAAGATCCTTATCTGATCACTACATAACACTTGTATTGGTTCCATATAATAATTAAATGGCACATGAGGACTAGTGAGACAAAGGTCAGGATTTGTAGCCACTCTCGCTGTAAAGTAGGGTGGGAAAGTCAAAAGCGAGACACTGCCGATGTTTCTGTCCAGCAAGGTGTCAATACACCTCACGATCCCCTGGTATTTCTGTAACTGGATTCCCAGCATCTCGCTTTGAGGTCGCCCATGAGATTTGTGGGGGCATTCTTACTGAATAAACCAATGAGAGACTGAATGGGTAATAGGTGAGCCTTGGCAGCTCGTACGTAAGTTCAGCTCGACCTATATCGCTAGATAGAACTCTTCCATGTTCTTTAGTTACCCTGAACTCGATCCCTTTCTTGACCGCAATGGCAGCTCCGTCCTACCGCTTTGAATTTGACTCTGCCTTCTTGTATGTGCAATGTTAAGCATCGATTGAGGATAGTCGTGGTCATCCCATTGTAGTGGTTCTTGAGATGAGGCTTGCAGTCTTCATGGTATCATTGGAATTTGTACACTCCATTAATAGCCATTAAGTTATATTGATTGTATGTGAGGTTGTTTTTCGCCAGTAAGTTGCCTACTTGTATGTTGTTGTAGTATAATCGTAGTGATACCTGGTTAGTATTTGCTAGAATAGTATTGTTTTATTTTAACATATGTATATTGGACTATTCATTTGTCTGTTCTGTAGAGATCAGTCATCTGGTTCCTATAGTAGAGTGGTAATCGTTTTCCATTTTTATATCCTCCCTTATCTCAAACATTTAGTTAATTTGGTTAATATTTTATTCTGTAGTTGGTCAAACCATCCATTGATTAGGATTTGTTTGCATCTTCGAAACACATCGTCAAGTGCAGTCCACGTTGAGCACTGCTTGATAGCTCTTCCTATGCCGGAGCTAATTATAGAATTTAGTAGTTCTCGATCCATTCAGTTTTGGTGTTAAGGCAACGTCCGAGGCCTGTTCCTTTTCGAATGACGATGGTGGTATATTTTTCATCACTGTTTTGATTTACATTTACATCAAAGAATGGAATATATCCGTTTACAATTAACTCGTATGTAAATCTAGAACGGAATGAGATAGTAAAGTTCTTTCAAGTTGCAGTAATTGATGTACTTCGTTGATTGAAAGGTACGTGTTATCGATGATTTCGTGCAAATTTTTTGTTGGTCCATTAACTTTTTTAAAACTGTTTTTTTCTAGATTCCCATATGAAAAATCGCAAAAGTGGGACCCAATGGAGAACCCATCAGGGTTTTGAAAGCGAGAGTTTTCATGGGATCTCCAGTGGGGTCCCTCGTTTTGCGAAGTTTTACATGGAAAACCTACAAGAAAGGGTCTTAACAAAAATGACGACCGACCAAAGTTGACACAAAATTCGTGTAAAATTTATTTATTTATATAATAAGCTAAATTATATTAATTTTATTTTTTTCTTTATCACTAACTCTATAATTTAAGGGGATTGTTTTGAGTATTTGAATAATAATTTAATCTTAGTTTGGTTATGACTTATGTTTTTTTTATCAGTTATTTCGAATAATTCTTTTATAATATCAAAAAACAAAATGGTGAAGTTAAGAAATAAATATAAGTATCGAAAGAAGAATTAGAAATGGTGAAGTTCCTAAAATTTATTTTTATATATCTTCTTCTATAACTATATTTTAGCAACGTGATATTTCGAAAGGAGGGGAAATTTAGTTTAGCGAAGTTCAGAAAATTTATAAAAATTTAACCACGGCTGCTTTTTTTTAGATTTTAAATTTCAATCTTAGTAGCGAAGCGCAAGCTCCCCCCCCCCGTAGGGGGGAGTGACGAAGCCATTGCCTGGTAATGATATATTTATTTCATGTCCAATTGAACCTTTACAAATCATTTACTGGATCCATTATTTAATGGATTCTGTTGTACAGGAGGGAATCATCGCCTATCAGTTCTTGTTTCAGGAAGATAAACTCCCACGAATATGTTATGATGCGTAGTAGATAAGAAGTGATGTGGTGGTTTAGGAATTATCGGTGGAGGTGTGGCGGAAGATAAGTAAAATCAATGATGATTTAGGGAAATTTTATTCGGACAACGAACCCGAGCTACATTGAATTCACTCATCTTCCGCCACACCTCCACCGATAATTCGTTGTTTATCCTCGCTTTCATTTTAACAGAGGTCATGTTGCTCGCAGGAGGGGGGTGGGTTATAAACTGCTTTTCCCTCATTCACTACATGACTCATATTTGCTGGCGTTTATCTTCCTGGACAAGAACTGACATGCGATGTTTTCGTCCTTCCTTAATTCGCATTTTCAGGGAACTCGTTGGATTCCCTTCCTGAGATTTTTTTTTCCTTACGGGAGTGATGGTCTGTAGTTTGGAGTCTCACTCTATTCCGACATACGAACGCAATGGGATGGTGCCCTCCTAGGCTTATAGTGGATAAGGGGATGGGTTCGATTTTCGGTGGGAGCTGACGAATTACAAAAACTCCAGTGCCTGTAGGAGGCTAGCCGCCAATGTATGGCGATAATAATTAATTAACTAGCTTGGAATTTGGGGGCAGCTTTGAAGATCAACGCCTCCCCACCCCCCGCACACACCCAAGAGCCTTCTAGTTCGTATTCAAGAGGTCATATGCTCTTTATATGAACTTTCTCTTGGAAGTAGGACGGTCTCCCGAACCGGTGAGTTTGGGCCGCGGGTAGAGTCTTTGTCCTTAAACCTCTTCTCTATTTTTTTTCGCTTGTCACCCCCCACCCTCCGCGATAGAAATCGTACTTTTTATCACCGTCTTCGCCTCATTCCCACATTAGTAGGCGCCAAATCCCCTAGGGTCGGTTAGTGGGAGCGCACGATCTCCGAAATTACCCGTACCGAGCCATCCTCCAAGAGTTCAAATCCGCATTCGATATTTAAGATTAGGCTCGAGCTTGTTCCGGGCGAGCGGGGAACCCATCACCTCGAACTCAGAGTTGAGGTGGACCGGCGGCGCTTTCCTCTTTTCTCCCGTGGGGGAGAGGGCCTCGGTTGGATTACCTAGGCATCCGTTGCCCCCTCCAGGATAAAGCCATTCTCGGCCCAGAAGGCTGGGGTCTGGTAAGTACCCCCATTGTACCATCCTTCGCCCACGAAGCTAGGCAACGCTAACCCCGTTATCAAACAATAATAATAATAATAATAATGATAATGGTAATGATAATGGCATTCACGAAGTAGGTCACGGGTATATGGATCTTGCTCCTAGATCCTTTGGTAATTGGCGCGAATTTTCGGATTCATTTATGCGCATTGCGCTGCGCAATAGCAAAAGTTGGCACCGAATTTGAAGTAAATGCGCAAGAGCAATTGTGGACTTTGTGGCATTCGAGCTACAATAGTTCCGCTTAGGTATGGGGCATCTTTTCACGCATATATATATATATATATATATATATATATATATATATATATATATATATATATATATATATATATATATATATATATACATATACACACAGATGGACGTACATTAACACATGCATACATACGTCCACACGTGCAAGCACATATCACCCGTCATAAATTCATGTGAATGTCTATTTGTAGTGAGTTATGAAGAGGCGAAATATGCCAATTAGCACAAAAGGCAAATTGGGGTGGATGAATAACTGAAAAAAGGGGAAGAGAAGTAAAGGGGGTCTAATAACACCTATATTCCTCTTACACACATGTCCACTCGGAAATGAGGTGGGAGACGTAGGGTTTTAGATGTTCTGGTGGCACCGGTCGTTTAAGGAGTCCGTCCCTTGGGGCGGTATGAACCACCCTAAAACACTGAATTCATTGGTAACAAAAGTAAACAAACAGGGGTTAATAAAAGGATAGATGTAACACGGCAATGAAAGAGAGGGATAGAAGGAAAGAAAGATCGGAGGAGGAGAGAAGAGAGACGAAGAGTTACAAGAGTTACAAGGAATCTCAGTACCTTAAAAGGTTTTACAACCCATACCGAGGAAGTACCGTTAAAAGGTTAATGGAGATTCACACTAGTACTTACACTAGTGTGTGGAGCACCTGTTCTAACCGACTTTTGAACTGCTCAACTGAGTAACTATTTACCACATCCGTTGGCAGTCTATTCCAAGTGTTGCAGATTTTATAGGTGAAAAGCCACTAACCTTGGCACAAGAGTAATGAGTGTGATTGAGCTTCTACACATGGTTGCGAGTGGCATTCACGTTCAAGCTAAAGAGATGCCTATGGTCAATGTTATCAAATCCTTGAAGTATTTTGAAAACCTCCATTAACTGTCTTCGCAATCTCCTGGTGACCAGAGAAAATAGCCCCAAAGCCCTGAGACGCCTCTGGTAGCCCATGTGTTTAATGGCGAGAATAAGTTTTGTTTCTCGTGCCTGAACCCGTTCTAGCCTCTGCACATCCATCCTCAAGTTCGGCAACCAGAACTAGACCGCGTGTTCCAGTTCGGGACGAACTAGAAAATTGTAAATTGACAAGACTATTTCTTTGTTCCAGTAACGAAACTGTCTTCTGGTGTAATCTAATAGCCTTTGTGCCTTCTTTTCTACTTCAATACACTGTTTTGAGAACTTAAGGGCGCTACTAATAAAAACATCCAAATCTTTTTACAATTCCTAAGTCATGACCCTGAAGAAATTAGTCTGACCTCTGGTTTACATGCCCGATATGCATAATTCTGCAATCATCGAGATTAAATGGCACCAGCCACTTCTCAGACGACTCTCCCACTTTCTCAAAGTCTGACCTAAGAGTTTATACACTTTCAGGTGTTGCCACATTTGCTCACAACTTAGTGTCATCCGCGTACTTAGCTATGCGGCTCAAAATTCCAATATCTATATCATTGATATAGATAATGAAGAGGAGCGGACCCAATACAGATCCTTGGGGCACCCCCACTGGAAACAGGAGACCAGGTGGACGGTACCCCGTTTATAACTACACGCTGTCTTCTATCTTTCAACCAGGCTTCAATCCAATTTGACACTGCTCCTCTGATATCCATCTTATGAGGTACTTTACAAAGGCTTTCTAAAAGTCGGGATGAAGTATGTCGATTGCTCTGTTCCTGTCATATTCTTGAAGCATGACATAGAAGAAATCCATCAGGTTGGGTAAGCATGATCTGTGGCATCGAAAACCATGCTGCGAGTCTAATAACAGGTTCTTTCCCTCCAGAAACTTGACTACTCTATCCACAATGACACTTTCGAGTATCTTCCCTACTATGGCAGTAAGGCTGATAGTTCTGTAATTCCCCAGATTTGCGCGATCCCCTTTCTTAAAGATTCCCGGGAGTCACGTTTGCCTCCCGCCACTCTCTAGGTACTTCTCCTGTTCTCAGAGACTCAATGAAGATCATTAGGTGGGAAGCCACCTTCTCGCAAACCTCCTTCAGTATCTTTGGCAGGAATCTATCAGAACAGGCAGATTTATTTTTCGCAAAGTTTGTCTAGTCTGGCTAAGATTTCGATGTTCGTAGACTGAATATTCTCATGGACTCTCCCTCATACACCAGAATTGGTTCAGGAAACGCCCCCTCTACTTCCTCAGTGAATACTGAAGAGAAGTGTGCATTGAGAATATCAGCCATCTCAAGTTCTGTGTTCTTAAGCGTACCACCACAGTCACGCAAAGAACCAATTTTATTTCTAATTGGATGACACTGTAAAGACCCTGGTTTACTATATACTACTTTGCCTCTAGGATTAAGATGCTGGCCGTCTTTTGCGAACAAATTGATTTGTCCATAAAAGATGTCATATGGGTACACAAATCGTATGCCATGAGGAACGCACATATCCTGAAGTCTCTCCTTAATGCCTATTGTTTTGCTCAAGGCAAACGTAGATACTACCATTCGAGGCATAATTCCTCTAATGATCCCGTTATTTGTTTTCAGCTTGAGTTCATCAATGATCAACCTAGGATCATGAAGAATCTCTTCCGTATTACATGTCTCTTTAGTCTTGAGGAACAGGTCGTTGTCACTAACATTAGCAATGATAGCATCTTTCATACTGCTATGTTCTATCTTTTCTATCTCATTTGCTAGCTGTTTATTGGTTGCGCTAGGAAAGCACCGTACTATCCGTTTCGATCCAACAACAGCACCAAAGTACTTCTCCTGGTTTCTGATGAGTGAGTCACCAACCAGTGCAGCAGTCTCTTCTAGGCTTGAGACTAAGGCATACCGGTTAATTCTTCACTCACGACCATCGTTCTAAGAGTCATTAACGGTACTTGAGATTGGTGCTGTAAAGGACTCCTCTTTACTGTTTCTTTTGTTCTGCCTTTTCTTTTTCCTCTTATCATTTAACATTATTGTTACAGTTGTCTTCGCTGTTGGCACTCTTGCTACCATCATTCTTGCCAGTTTTCAGTACATCCACCCTCCTTAACAAGGAATCAATGGTGCATTCTTGACTGCTCACTTCTTGCTCCAGAAATACTACTCTACTCTGGAGAGCAGAAACTACTTCAGTATATTGCTTCTGTATGAAACAGAAGAGGCAAGTTGTTTCAGGATTTTGTACCTCCTAATTAAGGTTCAGAGGTGGGTAGTCTAATCCCTTCCCTATTTAAGGCAATGTAAGTCCAGCCTCCTGTTCATTTCTTGAAAATGTCTTTAAGGATTATGATGAAAGCGCTCAGAATCATTTTTCACTTTTCCTTTGTGGGTGTATCTGCATATATATATATATATATATATATATATATATATATATATATATATATATATATATATATATATATATATATATTGGTTGGGAGGAAAGATATAAAAGCCAAGAAAATATGTATATATACAGTTATATATACATATATCCTCTAATGTACGTACGCGTCCTTCGCTACGTGCAAGTATTTTCACTTCATAAGAGTAATCCGTTGATTACAAGGTATAAGAGTGCGATTTACTACAGGGGCCGATAGCGTTTAATGCGTTTACCAAGTTGCAGTTCAAGGGTATATTTAATCAGTGAAAACCAAAATATAATTTTAATAAGTCACTAGTTAATATATATATATATATATACATACGAGAAAATACGGGTAATTTAAATAAAGGACAACTCTCACAGAATGCAGATTAATGGGCATTCGGGGAATGTTAATAACTCATTAATAAGTTATTAAATGGAATATTAAAAAATCAGTTAGACGGAGGGAATATTTAGTGGTTGGAAAGTGGGTTGATTAACGGGAGATACAAGCAAGGATCGTTTGACCTTAATGGGGTCATCTCAAGGAAGGGGAATTCTTTAGCGAATCGGCGTGGAAATGGAGAAGGCTAATGGACGTGACCGTCGGCCAAATATTCTGACGGTGACGATGATAAAGGGGAGGGGAGCCAGAAGACGAGTTCACGATCCTCCTTGAATACGGACGATGGCACCTTTGCTCTAGAGAAGTGCAACCTCCAAAAATCGAGACTCTGACGCGAATTGGCGCAAAGCCTCACACAGGAAACTGGAGATCCTTGAAGGAGGGGGGTCCAGATGAGACGAGAAGAATCCCAGCCAATCCTACGGGGACGAAAACGAACAGAGTAAGGCTTCACAAAAGAGATGGGTCTGCCGGGTGAGATTCAACCTCGATGGTATAAGCAAATACCAGGAACTTGGAGAAATAGACACATGGTCTGAACCAAAGGCGACGGGTTCTCTAACTCAATTTGGAGATATTCGAAAACCCAGGGAATTTATATGACGGCCATTTTTTCGGTTTCTCCTCATTGGCAGACTCAGAGGCCTGGCTGAACACTTCTGGCGGCCAGAGGTATTAGCGTTTGTCGCCTGACCCAAGTCTTAATGGCTTTCACGATATGGCTTGGAAACTTTCGGCTAGCAGCCTCTAGGCTACGGAGATTAGCGTTTTCTCGGTGGGATAAAAGCTTTTATCACGCCCATACTTAATTAACTACGCCTGTGAGGCAGTTGACGGGTATTGAAATTCTTTCTTCTTTTTTTTTCTTTGGGTTCTGATTTTACTCCACGTGGAGTTATACTTAGAAGACAGATAGAGGAAAGGAATTCATGGAACAAATTAAGGGGATATTCTTCTTTGGATTCTCTTTTCCTTACACATACCTTGTAGCTCGTAGTCTGACTGGGGATTCGCATACCCGATGTGCATCACCTTACACTTGTCTAATTTGAAAGGCCTCTGCCACTTGTCAGACTAAGCGCCGATAATCCGTATGTCCTCCCTGAACCTCTCGATGTTTTCTGAGGTCGCTACGTTCGCTCTAAGTTTTGTGTCGTCGGAAAATTTCGCGAGGCGGCTCATCAGTCCTTCATCTATGTCGTTGATGTAGATGATGAATAATAGACGGCCCAACGTGGAGCCCTGATGGACTCCGCTCGTTACTGATGACCACCGACCGAGAGGCGTGACCGCCGATAGTAACCCTCTGTCGCCTTTCCGACACCCAACTTTCTAGCCACTTTGCGACCTTTCCTCTAATTCCGAAGGCACGTACTTTTGGCATCAGTGGACGGTGGGGGACTTTATCGAAAGCCTTTTAGAAATCCAAATAAAGTATGCCCACTGCTCGACTTCTATCAAACTCGCTCATCATCCAGTGAAAGGATTCGAGCAAGTTTGTGAGGCACGAGTGCTTTCTTCGGAAGCCGTTCTGGGTGTCCCTCAACAGACTGTGTGACTTTAAATGATCCGTTATTCTATCCGCTATGATGCTTTCGAGTACTTTACCCACTATTGAAGTGAAACTTATGGGTCGGTAGTTTCTAGCGCTGCCACGGTCCCCCTTTATGTGGATCGGAGTGACGTTGATCATACGCCAGTCCGTAAGGACTTCACCACTATCGACCGATGCGTTGAAAATGTCAAAAAGATGGATGCTTACCTGATCTTTCATTTCACGCAAAAAAAAAATGAAAAAGCCCCCAAAACCTCGGTTTTATTCTGAGTTTTTTTCAAAAACCAAACACTACATGGATTAGAATAACATATAAAAAGAATAGCTATCTCTATTTTTATAATATTAATAATTAATTAGTTTAATAATTATATTATAGTAAGAATAGATCACAGTAACAGATCACTGATCGAGAATTTGGGGTACCCATGTCCCATGATAGCCATAACCTGTAGAAGGAGAGATGAATAAAATAATGATAAGTAGCATTCATTTCTTGAAAAAAAAGTAGTTAAAAAAACAAAAAAACGGGAGTTTTCAAATTTCACTTGAAAAACAAAAAAAAACGGGTAATAAACCCCGGGTTTTTTAGAGCTGGTTTTTTTTTATTTACCAACCTTGCACGCAGCACTCTTGGCAGGAAGCCGTCAGGACCAGGAGATTTGTACGTATTTAACTGATCGAGCCTAGTACTAGAGAGAAAGAAGGAGATAGAGCGAAGGGGAAAGGGAAAGAGAAGGGGAATGAGTAAGAAAATGGAGAAAGAGAGAGAAAAGATGAGAGAAAAGGAAAGATACATAATAGGAGAGATAGAAAGAAAATGAGGGAGTGGAGAGAAAGAGAGAGAGGGAGAATGATGAGAGGTAGAGGGACGAGGGTGTATAGGAAGCGAAATAGAGAACAAAAATGAGAGAAAGAGAGAAAAAGAAAGAGAAGTTTGAGAGAGAGAGAGAGAAAGATGAGAGGCAGAGGGACGTGGGTGTAGAAGAAGCCAAAGAGACAAGGAAAATGAGAGAACAAGAGAGAGAAAGACAGAAGGTTGAGAGAGAAATAAAAAGAACTAGAGATAGAAGAGTGAAAGGTAAAAGTAGAAATATGGCAGAGTGGAGGATAGAGGGAGAAGTAGAGAGAGAGAGAGAGAGAGAGAGAGAGAGAGAGAGTATGAAAGGTAGATGGAGAGAAAAGAAAAAAGAGCGAAAGAGCAGTATACAAAGGAATTCAAAGGAATACAAAGGAAAAAAATCATGTAACAACAGACCATCGATCCTTACGAGGTTGCATGCAGACACGTAAAAGCTAAGCTAAGTTTACTAAACTTCTCCGCCTTGATCATGGACGGTCGCTTATCTGAAAGAGGGCGAAAAAAAGAAAATATTACTTCCTTAAAAACTTAGTCAACCTTGAGTTTGAGGCAAAGTGTTTGTCTAGTTTGTGTTTATTACGCGAATCAATTATAGTACAGTCGATGGCGTTACGGGGGCAAAAAGCATTCCATAAATTGACTATTCGGATGAAGAATTTTTTTTAGACTTGCGACTTAAGCGGTTTACCTACAATTTTGCAACCGTTCCTTCCCCCTTGTATATTTAGATCGCTAGATTATAAAGTACTTGTTTCAGTTCATATTAACTATGCCTTGGACGATTTTAAATACTTGAATTAGGTCACCTCTGAGTCTACGCTGAGTTAATGGGAAGAGATTTAATTTCTTAAGATGGTCCTCGTATGGCTTGTTAATTTTGACTAGGTATCATTGTGGTAACTTATACGTTGTCCGTTCTAGTCATCATCATCACTAACTCTATAATTTAAGAAGGGGATTTTTTTGAGTATTTGAATAATAATTTCGTCTTAGTTTGGTTATGACTTATGTTTTTTTATCAAAGTTATTTCTAATAATTATTTTCTAATATCAAAAAACAAAATGGTGAAGTTCAGAAATAAATATAAGTATCGAAATTTTGCGAATTTTGTAAAACCCAAAGAATTACAAATGGTGAAGTTCAAAAATTTATTTTTATTATCTTCTTCTATAACTATATTTTAGTAACGTGATATTTTAAAGGGGAGAAATTTAGTTTAGATTCCTTTTTAAAATTATTATAATTGGTGAAGTTCAGAAAATTTATAAAAATTTCACCATGGCTGCTTTTTTTTAGATTTTAAATTTCAATCTTAGTAGCGAAGCGCAAGCTCCTCCCTTACGGGGCGAGTGGCGAAGCCATTACCTTGTTTGTTTATATATTTCTGGTAGTAAGGGCACCAGGCTTGAACACAATGTTTCAGAAGAGCCAGACTAAATATTTTTTGTGGGTATTACATTTTCGATTTGTATTCAAATGACCTTCCTATAAAGCCAATTATTTTGTTCGATTTGTTGTTAACTTCTGTGCATTGTTGACTGGGATTTAGGTTACTCGATACTGTTACTTCTAAATCAGTTGCCTTTTCTACGCTCTTTAATCGTGTTGCCCTCATTGAGTAAGATCCTTATTCACTTTGATTTCCGTTGAAGTACATTTGCCAGGTTTGGGCCCAAAGCGATAAACTGTCTAAATTATATATTGCCTATTTTCTACTTTCTTGTACGAGTTTATAGCATTGGGCTACGATTTCTTTTAATCGTCCGCGTACTTTGAGATTGTACATGTCAGACCTTCACCAATGTCATTAATTTAGATAGAAAGAGGACAGGCGTTAAAACTGAGCCGCGGGGAACCTCGCTAGTTACATTAAGCAATTTAGATGCCTTGCCATTTATGATTACTCTCTGTCTTCTTTTGCTAAGCCAATTCCCAATCTATCTTGAAATATCCACGTGTATTTCGTGCAATTATAATTTTATAATTAGCCGTTTGTGAGGAACTTTGTCGAAGGCCTTCTGCAAATCAACGTATATGATATCAACGGCTTTACTCTCATCTTATAGAATAAGAATATCGTGGAAGAAGTCTAAAAGGCTCGAGAGGCAAGAACGTTTGTTGGAAAAGCCATGCTGGGTGTCTTTAAGAATGTGTTTGTCTCCAAATAGTTTACAATTCTGTTCTTCATGAGCGTTTCAAGAATCCTGCTCACGACTAAGGTTAAGTTAATTGGTCGATAATTGCCAGATATAAATTTGCTACCTTTTTGAGATATTAGTGTTACATTAGCGAGCTTCCAGTTGTCTAGCATAGTGCCACTCTGCAAGGATCTATTGAAAAGCAATGTAAGAGATTTAAAAATCTCATTCTAAGCTTATTTTAGAACTCTTCCTGAGATAGTGTCAAGACCTACTGATTTTTTGAGTTAAGCTCCCCCCAGGTTTTTTGCACATCGTTTTCACTTACGGTGATATGTTGCAGAGTGACTGAATCATCGCTTGTCTTGGCCAAGGGATAATACCTAGGTTTTTCTGTAGTGAATACTGATGCAAAGAATGTATTAAGGGTTTTATTACTCATATCTTCACCATCGTTTATAAATTATTAGACTATAATAAAAACCAGCAAAAAAAAAACACATTAAAAAAACGAATAACAAAAAATACAAAGGCAACAAGGGACCATCGGTAGCGACCCTGCTTTTCCAGGTACCGAAACAGGTAACGTGCGCGCACTTCACCCAGACTGGGACATTCAACAAGAATGTGCCGAACAGTCCGGGGGACAACGCAGTCACCCAATAAGGTGCAGGGGTGTGTTCCATCAAATAGCGGTGCGTTCTGCGATTGTGGCCAATTCTAAGACGAAGAAGGAGCGCGAGATAGAAAGAGTTGAGAGAGAAGGAGTGAGAGAAAGAAGGATAGAAAGAAAGAGAGAGAAAGAAACGAAGAGAAAGAAGGGGTGATAGATAGAGAGAGAAGAAGAGAAATAAAGAGAGATAGATGGAAGGAGAAAGAGAAGGCACAAACGAGAAAGGTAATGAGAGAGAGAGAAATGGAGAGAAAGTAGGAAAGAGAGAATTATAGAGTGATGGAGAGAAAGATAAGAAGGGGGAGAGGGGAAGGTTGAGAGAAAGCGAGAGAAAAAGCAGAGAGAGAGAAAAAAAAGGAGAGGGATATATAGATGGAGAGGGAAAGAGAAGTAAAGAAAGTGGGAGAGAAGGAGAACAGAGAAGAGAGATAAAGAAAGATAGAAAAAGAATGACTGAAAAGCAAAGAGAGAGTGGGAGAGAGAGGAGGAGTTACAAGGAGTTACAAGGATAGTAAGTACCTCAAAAGAATATTCGTTCCATTTCAATGTAGGTACTTATTTTTTTGTATTTATTTGCTACATCCAAACTTTTTATTATGCTACTTGTGCTACATTATACAAGAGTTAACTCTTTTTTGTCAATTTGCTGTTCTCTCATAACTTACTTATTCTATATAATATTTTACATGCTAATATATATATATATATATATATATATATATATATATATATATATATATATATATATATATATATATATATATATATATATATATATATATATACATTCAACTTAGATTAGGGTTTCTCGTCCAATTAGGAACATAAACTCGTTCTTTGTCTATGGTCAATGATTCTGAGCTATAAGGAATATTTAGAACATATTCATGTCAAAAAGCATTTTATTATGATTTCATACAATAAATATATTTTATAATAAATACAATTAATATTTTGTTAGATTTCTTAAAATTTTGTCTAATTTCTTTTTAAAATTTTCTACTGTATTACATTTCACTACATCCTCTGGTAATTGATTCCACTTGTTCACAATTTTATACGCAAATGAGTTCCCACATATATTTGTGCGAAAATTCTTGGGTTTTATTTTCATTCCGTTTGATCGCGTAGTAGATGTGCTAAACTGAAACCAAATATTAGAGTCGACATTTTCTATTCCTTTTAGTATTTTAAACATTTCTATTAATTGACCTCTCAATCTTCTTGTTTCAAGGCTGAATAAATTTAATCTTTCTAATCTTGTTTCATAATTATAATTCCTTAGTTCTGGAATCAATTTCGTGGCTCTGGCTTGTACTTTTTCTAACTTCTTAATATCTTTTCTTAAGTAAGGAGACCAGGCTTGGGAACAATATTATAATTGTGGCCTTACTAGTGCATTGTACATATTCAGAATTGTAATTTTATTTTTGAAAGTGATTTGGCGTTTTATATATTCAAGAATCCTTTACGCTTTCTTTTCGACTTCGATGTACTGCCGTGAAAACTTTAGATCGTTTGTAATGTAGACACCTAGGTCTTTTTCATTTTCAGTTTCTTTGATCTCATTGTCGAACAGTTTGTATTCTCTCCTTGGATTATTATAACCAATATGCATTATTTTACACTTCTCAAGATTTAAGGGCAATTCCCATTTTTCCGTCCATCTTACTATTTTATCAATATCATTTTGAAATTCTTGGACGTCCTGTTCAGTAATTATCCCTTTTCCTAATTTCCAATCATCAGCAAACATAGAAATTTTCGATAGTAGGCCATCATCTATATCATTAACGTACATAATGAATAGCGACGGGCCAAGGACAGAGCCTTGCGGGACGCCACTACAAACGGAAACCCATTCTGACGCTTGTCCGTTTATAACTACTCGCTGTTTTCTATCCGTAAGCCAATTTTCTATCCATTTTGCAATTTCGCCTTTTATTCCAAAGGCTCTTACTTTACACATCAACTTCTTATGCGGAACTTTATCAAATGCCTTTCGGAAGTCTAGATACAAGATGTCAACCGATCTATTATTGTCGTACAAGGTATTTATATAGTGAAAAAATTCTAGTAAATTTGTGAGGCAAGATCTCTTTCTCCTGAAGCCATGCTGAGAATCATTTAGAGTTTATTCTTTTCTAAATGCTCTACAATTGTATTGGAAATGTGAGTTTCAAGGAGTTTCCCAACTACGGAAGTTAAACTTATAGGGCGAAAATTGCTGGCAGTCTCTTTACATCCATTCTTAAATATTGGCGTTACATTTGCCATCTTCCAGTCTTGAGGAACAATTCCACTCTCTAGGGATAAATTGAAAATTTGCGTAAGATGTTCTGCTACTTGATTTATGACTTCTTTTAAAACTCTTGGGTATATTTTATCCGGTCCCGGGGATTTAAATTTATTCATCTTCTCTATTAGTTTCTTTGTGTTGTCGACACTGCATCGAACCGATTCGAGTGGTATAATATTAGCCATTTCACGTGTTTCTGTATAGTCATACGAGTTACGCTCTTTTGTGAAAACAGATACAAAATATTCGTTGAGAGTGTTTGCTATTGCAATATCATCGAATTGCAAATTATTGTACTTATCTCTTATTGGGCCAATATTGTTCTTTATATGTTTTCTGCTGTTTACTAAGGCAAGGAACTCTTTATGATTATTTTTGCAATTTTGAGCTGCTCTTATTTCTTCATTTCGTTTTGCTCTTGTAATCTCGGCTTTAACTTTTCTTCTCAATTCCAAATAATGATTCCTGTTTTCTATGTTATGGTTGTATTTTAGCCTTTTATATGTTTTATCTCTGTTTCTAATGAGTTTCATAATTTCTTGAGATAGCCATTTCGGTTTATTAACATTTTTATCTTTAATAACAGCCAGTGGTATGAATTGAAACTGTTTGTTGAGAAGATTGTGTTTAAATTCATGCCATGCTACGTTTATTTCTTCATTATTTATCCTAAAAGTGCTTAAACTCTTTCTTAGTTCAGCATAATTTGCCCTTTTGAAATTAAGTTTAGCGATGGTGTCATTTTGTAGGACACTTGGTATATTAATTTCAAAATCTACTGCGTTATGATCACTATTTCCTATTCTGTCTCCAACATTTAAATTTGAAATCAATTCATCGTCTGATGTTAACACTAAATCCAATATGTTTTCATCTCTTGTTGGTTCTTTCAAATTAATCAATCTTTGTCCTTCTGAGTCTGCAGTTTTGTTAGGCCAGTTTATTTTAGCACAATTAAAATCTCCAATGATCACTGATAACTTGTCTTTACAAATATTCGTTAAGTATTCATAAAATTGGTCATCTTTCTCCCGGAGCTGATGTGGACTCCTATAAACTAAAATAACATATATGTCGTAGAATGGACTCTCGAAGATATACCATATATGACTATTCGTTGAGGAAACTTATTTAATTATCTTTAGAGTGTGTGGTTGTCTGGGATAACCGATATTATTTATCTTAGATATGCTTAAAAAGGGGAACTGAGCTCAAGGATAATAATATGGCTATCATTAATAAAATAGAGTTTTATTAATAAAAACTATCAACGATACACACAACGGAAAATATTGACATAAACAGAGAATGGAAAGGGTCGTGGGAAATCTAGCTAATCCGAGGATTAAGAGATTTAAAAAGGTAAAACAAATACAAGTTAAAGAGATGGGATAGTTCACTAAACCATTTAAAGCACAGGATAAGGTTGACAAAAGGGTTAAATACTCAAAGGTAACGTCCAGCTTACGTAAATACACTTGTTGTGCAGGGGAAGGCGACGTGAATGAATCTTCGGTCCGCTGGCGAGTTCCAGCCGAAGGGGGGGGGGGAATAAATGATCCTGACGTGGCGTCTTGGGAATGAGAACCGATTCTTGACAAACGGGCTTGAAGAACAATGACTGTTATACGTTGTTCTCTTCTGAAAAACAGGGGGGGGGGGAGAACCGTCTCTTGTCTACGGGCTCGAGAACAATAGTTGTTCTAATGTTGTTCTCTTTTGAACAACAAGGGGGAAGGGTGAGAACCGTTTCTTGGCGAACGGGCTGGAAGAACAATGGCTGTTCTACGTTGTTCTCTTCTGAACAACAAGGGGAATCCTTGTGGACTTGGCGTCACGAAGGCTCAAACCTTGGCACTCGAGGGATATTGTCCTTCTTCTGGACAAGTGATGGTGGATCTCGAGGTCGAGGACCCTTGGCGCACAAGGTGAGAGTGGATCGTAGTGATGTTTCGCGAAGAAAATCTGGATCTCGAATCTGATCTTAGTGGTAAAGTTTCCATATAAATAGTCGGGACATCCCCTTGGCGTAGGGGACAATGGAGTGGGAGCTTCGAGGGAATGCACATCCGCGCCTGAGAACAATACCTTATCTGGCCATAAGCCTAACTCAATCTGGCAAGGTCGGGGCAGGGGGCGAAACGGGGGAAGATAAACCTCCTTGTTTAAACATTGACTCAGGTGGCGGCTATAATGCGCTCGGCTTCAAGGCGAAGATGCACGTGGGTAGCATCGTGTTTTTAAACAACATGTGATAATGGTTGAAATTAAGCGGCCTCGAACCGTTCTATCACAATATAGGTTCTTTTTTTGGTTTATTTTAACCGTTACCATTTCAAAAACAGAGTCAGTGTTACATTCTACAGGGTGCAAATCTTCGCGTACATATAAAAGAACACCTCCACCTTCTCTATGTAATCTATCTTTATGAAATAACTTGTATCCTTTTAACTGAAATTCTGAAATAATTTTACGTGACTCTGCATGTATCCATGTCTCAGTTATTCCTATGATGTCTTACTTTTTGGTTAATACTAGCGCTCTGAACTCCGTAAATTTGTTTCTAATTGATCTTGCGTTAAATAATAGAGTTTTTAATGTGTTTAACTGATTTCTTCGGAATTGGGGCTTCGATCGTTTCCCTGTGGTTCTTGACTTGGTGTTTTATTTTTCATTAAATTTCGTAGGTTAGTTTGTAGCAATTCTCCATATTTCATTTTACCTTTTGTGGAGAGATGGATGCCATCCTAAGAAAAAAAGTCTTCGTTGTGGATGAAAAGTAGCCAGGGGTCAATAAATTTAACATTCTCCTTCTTGCAAAGATCTTCTAGACGATGATTTATCCCAATTGCTTGACTTAGATTTTCGTATCTCTCGTAAATTCTTGGTAGCACCCCAACAACAATTGCATTATCCGTTTTGGTCTTGATTGTTTTTATCATTTTCTTGTAGTCATTCATTATGCTTTCCAAACCTTGATAGTTTTTTCCGTTGAACACATCGTTTCTTCCAACATTCGCTATGATTTGACTCTCTTTGCTTTTCATCTCAAAGTTTTTTAATTGTTCTGTTAATTGCTCAATCTTTATTCCTGGATAGCATCGGAATTTGCGCTTTTTGATGTTCCAACTTCCAAAGTGATCGATTTGATTCCGAATTATTGAGTCACCAGCTAAATACGTTTCTTCCTCTTCTTCGTAGGACAATATATCATATCTATTTTTGGTTGAGATTGTTGTTTTTTTCTGAATGATTGGTTTGAATGGGCGCTTATTTCTGACTTGGATGAAATTGTCCTCGTCTTTTATGTTTGATGTATCAATTTTATTAGTGAGAATTGCGACTTCTTGTTCCAGTTTCACGATTTTAGTATCTACTCGAGCTATTCTGGTTTCATCTTCTGTTTTACAAGCGCACTTCTTTAATTCGAGGGCATTGATGCGGTTTTCCATAGAGCTTATTACAGACATCCATTTTGCCTTTTCGATATCAAATTTTTATTTTATTTTTGCAGAATTCGCATACACTTCTCGACGTGATATTATCAAAGCATTGTTCTTGAAAATCGATGATCCAACGTGTATTCTTGCATTTAAAGCAACAATGCTTTAATTTGGGGGCTCCGGGCATCCTTCTTTTTGATAATAACCTCACTTTTCTTCGATTTCACTTATGTACACTTAGACTTGACCACACCGTTTTATGCTTGATTCAATACACGTTAATTAAACACTAGATCCTACGGTAGCAAAAATTGGTATTTAGAACTTTATTTTATACTAGAAAATTGCTAAACAATATGATAAGTACACTTACTTACAAATTTTAATTGCAAAATAGATTTATTATTACAGACTAGTCGATTTTAAAAAGGATGTGCTAAAAACCAATGCCTATCAAACGTTAAATATCAACCGAAATGAAATCTGGAATTCACTAAATCGAAGAGATATATCTTGTATTAAAGAAAAATTAGTATTTTAAACTTATCTTTATTCATGAAAAATCACTAACAAATAGGGAATATCTACTAAATAAATTATGATTTCAGAACGAAATTTTTTTAGGAAATTACTCGCTTGAAGAGAAAGATGAAGCAAAATGGCGCTGGCAGAAACACGAGGCGGATTAAGGGATTAAAAAGGCTCTGTTGTGATTGGTCAACGGCCTGTAACAGAGCGGTTAGCAACAGGAAAGAACAGAATTAAACGAAAAAAAAGGGATAACCTGAAGACAATATTGATAAATAAAATAATTTATTAACACTCAGAAATTACTTACAGTTGGGTGTCTATTAAAGATGAACTTAGGAGATGACAGCAAAAAACAACAAAAAAAAACAAAAAAAAAACAGCCGGATAGTGTCGATTATGTATTTATTTATATACACGCACACACACAAAAAATATTTTATTGTAATTACAATGAAACAAATCTATTTAAAAAAAGAAAAAATCGCTTTAAATATAAGTAAATTATGTAAAAAAAGAATTTTAAGAATTAGATTCGAGCGCGCAACACTGAACACCTGCGAACAAGACAAAGGTTGGCAGGAGGAGGAGAAGGAGGAGGAAGAGAGGGAGGAGGAAGAGGAGGAGGAGATAGAGAGAGAGAGAGAGAGAGAGAGAGAGAGAGAGAGAGAGAGAGAGAGAGAGAGACGGAATACTTGAAAGAAAAGGAGATAAAGAAGGAGAGGGAGGGTAAACGATAGAGATAAAAAAGAGAATAGAAGCAGATAGAGAAAGGGGTTAAGAAAATGAGAGAGAAGTAGAGAAAGAAGAGCAGGAAGAGGTAGGGAAAAATAAGGAGACTAGGAGATATAGGAAAAGAAAAAAAGGAGAAACAGAGAGAGAGAAGTAGAAACATTAAGATAGATACATATAGAGAGAGAGGAAGCTACAAGGATCTACAAGGAAAATAAGTACCCTAGAAGACCTTACGGTACATACAAGGAGGGTACTTTTGGCGCAATCTTCGAATGTGTCCGTTGGCAACCTCGAAGATCACTCGCGAGGATCTTAACGGCGATTTCGCAAGACTTTATCTAGTCTTAACTTGAACTGGTCAACAGATTTACTGTTGACAACTTCCGTCAGAAGTGCGTTCCAACTACCGCAAGTACTGTAAGTGAAGAATTTCCGACACAGATCATGGTGGTATCGCTTCAGTTCAAGTTTAAAGAAGTGATTTCTTGTTCTCCCCTCGCTGAGCTGGAAAATATCCCCGTAGTCTAGTCTGTCGAAGCCTCGAAGTATTTTGAATACTTCGATAAGCTGACCACGTAGTCTCCGGGTCTCCAGCGAGAACATATCTGATTCCCTTAATCTATCTTCATAACTTTTATGTCTGATAGAGGGAATCAGTTTGGTTGCCCTGGCTTGCACGCGTTCCAATCTCGCGATGTCTTTTTGGAATGAAGGACTCCAAAATTGTACGGCATACTCCAGGTGCGGTCGGACAAGGGAGTTGTACAGACACAGTACTATCTCCTTGTTCCGATATCCAAACTGGCGCTTTATATACCCTAACATCCTTTGGGCTTTCTTCTCCACCTCAATAGACTGTTTCGATAACTTGAGGTCACTCGTGATAGTTACACCCAAGTCCTTCTCAGTGTCGGTGGATTCAAGAGCAGTGCCTTTAAGGATATGGGGGAAATTAAAGATTTCGGTGGCCGATATGCATCACTTTGCATTTGTTTACGTTGAAAGGCATTTGCCACGTATCAGGCCACTCCCCAATCTTCCCAAGATCTTCCTGCAGGCTTGCAGTATTTCCATCTTTTGCAACGTTCATACCAAGCTTCGTATCGTCGGCAAATTTGAAAATCTTGGCAACCATGTCACCGTCCATATCGTTGACGTAGATGATGAATAGTAGTGGTCCCAGGACAGAACCTTGAGGCACCCCGCTAGTAACGGGCCCCCACTCAGAAGCCTGTCCATTCACCACCACCCGTTGCCGTCTGCAACTTAGCCAGTTCTCGATACAGCCGGCTACTTTTCCGTCTATGCTCAGCGCTCGCACTTTCCGGAGAAGGCGGCGGTGTGGTACCTTATCAAAGGCTTTCTGAAAGTCTAAGTAGACCACATCCACCACCTTGTCCCGATCGTGCTCACTGAAGACGAAGTAGAGGAATTCAACAAGGTTCGTCAGGCATGAGTGTTGCCTTCGTAAGCCGTGCTGGGAACTCCTTAGTAGTAGGTTTGACTCTAAATGCGAAGTAATTTTGTCCACCATGATGCTTTCCATGAGTTTACCGACTATCGAAGTCAGACTGATAGGTCGGTAGTTCGACGGTTGGCTACGGTCTCCTTTCTTGAAGATAGGAGTCACCTCCGCCTCACGCCAGTCTCTAGGAACGCATTCGGTCCGGATTGACATGTTGAAGATTGCGCTCAGGTGTCGTGGCACTTGATCGCGCACTTCTTTCAACACTTTAGGTAGAAACCCATCCGGGCCGGGGGACTTATTCATCATTAGGTCACTGATCTTCTTTTTTATTTCTCCTTCGGTGAAGTCCATATCCTCCAGCTTTTCTCCCGAGTAGGAATCCGTCGGCTGGGGGATGGGACCACACTCTTCAGTAAACACTGAAGAGAAGTAGTCGTTGAGGAGGTTAGCATTTTCTTCATCTGAATGCTTTAATGTCCCCTCCTCATTCCTCAAAGGGCCAATCGTTCGACGGATTGGTTTACTGCTGTTTACATATCCAAAGAACTCCTTGGGATTCTCTTTACAGATTCTCGCCACTCGGAGTTCCTCAGACCGCTTAGCCGCCCTTATGCTGGACTTCACTCTCCTGGCTAGCCTCCGGTATTCGTCAAAGTCACCCGAGATCTTCGATTGCCGGTACACAGTTCTCTTCTCCCTAAGTAGTTGGCCGATTTCTCGATTAAACCACTTTGGTTGAACAGAAGACCGACGGGGGCATTTCAGATGGATGAATAGATGGATAGAGAGAAATAGAAGGAGAGAGAGAGTGAAGAATAGAGAGAAAAAGAGAGAGGGAAAGGAAGAACGGGAATAATTGCGAGGTAGGGGGGGATAGAGAGAGGGGCAGAGGAGAGAGAAAATAGAGAGGAAGACGGAAAGAGAGAGGAAGATACAGGGGAGGAAAGGGAAAAGACGAGACGACAGAGAATGAGAGAGGAAGATACAGGGGGGAAACAAAACAGACGAGAGAGAAAGAGAAAGAAAGATAAAAGACATAGAGAAGGAGGGAGAGAAAAGCAGTACAAGAAGAGGGACTGAAAGAATGAGAGATAGAATAGTGATAAAAGAGGGGATATAGCGAGCTTGAGAAAGGTAGAGAGAGAAACGGAGAGAGAAGTAGAAAGAGAGAGAGATAGGAGTTAAGATAAAAAGACAGCGTAAGCAGGAAAGAGAGAAGTTGAGAGAGAGAGAGAGAGGGGTAGAGATAAAAGGACAGCGTAATCAGGAGAGAGAGAAAAAATAGAAATAGAAGGAGATAGAGAGGTAAAATTATCGATATAGACGATGATATATAAGTGATATAGACGATGGGTTGCTTTGTTCGATATCCAAGTTCGCGGACGATACAAAAATTAGGAGACGGCGTGAGGTCACACGATGAGTGCAAAGCCTGCAAAACAGGCTTCAGAGGTTAGAAGAGTGGTCCGAGACTTGGCAGATGCCATTCAACCTTGACAAGTGCAAGTTGATGCACATCGGCAATGCCAATCCTCGAGAAGAATACCACTTGTTAGGTAGAGTTCTGGAGGTGAGTGACCTGGAAAAGTCCTTGGGTGTGCAAATCAGCAGCACCCTAATTTTTTCAGGCAGTGTGCCGAGGTAGAAAAAAAAGACAACAAGGAGATTGTCCTCAAATTGTACAACTCTCTAGTCAGACCTCACCTGGAGTCCGCCGTTCTCCATTGTGGATTTTCTCTCTGGAGACCCGCCGAATACGAGGGCAGCTAATTGAGACCTTCAAGATTTTAAGGGGTGTCGAAAATGTGGACTATAGCAGGATGTTCACGTTGAACACAAATCCGACTCGTAACCATGGTTACAAGCTGGATTTGCGGGAACTACTTCTCGTATAAAATTTGCGGTACATGGAACGATCTTCGGGTCGGGGTGGTGAATAGTTCGTCTGTAGAACAGTTCAAATGTAGACTCGATGATGTAATCAATGAATATGTATAGAAAGTAGAGTTAAGTAGATCATAAAAGTAGGTTTGAGCTATTCTATTAAAATTCCCTGATTATGTTCACATCACAATCAAGTATCTTTTCCGCTTTCTGTACCCGCAAAAGCAGGTGGGAGAGGTGGGAGGGGGGAGCCTTCATATGTGCTATGCTTTTTCTTATGCTACGGGTTAGGGCTTTCTTAAAATATTACCTCCACGGTATGGTCAGCAATGCCTTTGAGGTAATACGATTCCTTGTGATTCATTGTGAGAGAGGACGAAAGTGAGTGAGATGGGAGAGATAAATAGAGAAAAGACAGATATACATAGGACAAGAGAAAGAAATGGAAAGAAAGAAACAAATAAAACTAGAGAAAGACATGAAGAAACTAAGAGCGAAACATATAGATGGCTTGCGCGAGTGAGGATGCTTCTACACGACCATGCATGTGTGTATCTGAAAAGCAGTGTATGTGTGAAAGAGAGATTTGGAAGGGAAGCCAGCCTTCAATATTTTAAGAAATTGGACGAAAAACGAGATGTGATGACAACTTGCGAAAAATGGTGTGAATGTGTCTGTGTGTGTAAAATAAGCACAAGGAAAATGAGAATAGTTCCGAGCAAGGAAGAGAGGGGTGGGGGGAGCACTTGGATTTGACGAAAAAAAGTTTAGCCACTGAGTTTGAATCAATCTACATATGTACATATATGTGCAAGCCTGTATATCTGAAACTTAGGAGTCGATTTTATTGTGTATTCTTCTGTCTGGCTGTGTATGTCTCTACCACATAATATTTAATCGTCGCTGTTTCGGTTTCCATCTCTAACATATGTACTTTTCCATTTTAAATATGTACATATTATATAAATATAACACACCGCAAGAAAAAGAAACCGGAATAATTTTTCTTTGGAAATAGTTTTTTCCTACTTCGAAAAAATCCGAATCTCACCCGGCTCGGAATATTTCGAAGTTGGAAATAACTATTTGCGAAGAAAAAATATTTCGTTTTCTCTTTCTTGCGGTGAAGTGGGATTTATTTCATCATTTTGTCGCGCTCCTGAGAGATATACATTATGTGTTTATATGTGTGTATGTGATTTAAAGTATGTGCTAATATAAGGATATATGATAATACCTCTCTCAAATATATATATATATATATATATATATATATATATATATATATATATATATATATATATATATATATATATATATATATATATATATATATAAAACGATGAAGTCTGTGTATGTATGTCCATTTATAAGAATAAAAAAATCATGTTCTAACTCTCCCCTCATCTCCCCCATTCTCTCCCCCCCTTTCTCGCACATTCTCTACCACATTCTCTCCCACACATTCTCCCACACATTCTCCCCCCATCTCTTCCCCATCTATACCCCATCTACCCTATCACTCCCCACTCTCTCGCCATTTTCTCTCTCCCTCTTTCTTCCCTTTCCCCCTATCTCTCTATCCGCCCCATCTCCCCCCTCCCCCCTCTCCCCCTCTCTCTTCCCTCCCCTGCCCCCTTCCCATCTCTCCCTCCCCCCTCTCTCTCTCTCCACAACGTTGGTCGCTTATAACTAAAGGTTACTCACGCGTGAGCGTAAACTGCCGAGCACGCGTGGTGAAACGTTTCCTCATTATAATTATATTATATCATAGGTAGAGTGCGCACCTCTCCTGAATCTGTTTTCAATCATAAATAATAATAATGATCAGCTTTTTGTGCCACAATATAAGAATTTCAAACAATCGTCATCGGTATTAATTTGCGACAGGACTTTTATCCGGGGCAACAACGCCAGGGATAAAAAGTCTTACTTAAATTTTGAACTCATATTTTACCTGGGCAACGACGGCTATGTCTGCTATTATATATATATATATATATATATATATATATATATATATATATATATATATATATATATATATAAACTGTTGAACTTCTTCGAAATCGGAGTTTCAATATGAAGGTGAAAACCGAGCACGCTATTGATAAAAGCATCTTTATTTGTCTGGGTTTGAACGTTTCGAGGTCTTAGCCTCATCATCGGCACTAAGAAACTAAGATAGTAAAGGTTAAAATTTCTAGTTTTCATAAAATATTAAAATTGAATAGTGCAATTTAGGATGAACTGCTTAATACAAGAATAACAATTTCAATAATTCATGATACAATATAAAGATTGGATACAGTTTGATTCATGTATAAATTAGGTGTAAGTTTTGGGATGTAAAGTGATTCTAATATTCGTAGTTCGTTGTGATGAGGGATATGACTAAGTATTTTAAGGTTATCCAGATTAATTTCAGACTTTGGTGTGATCTCGTATGGGCGAGGGGGCTGGTTTGTTTACAATCAGCCCCCTGTGGGTCGACCTTCCTCGATGATGCTCAACGCGACAATGGATTGACCCAATTGAACGTAGACAAGTGTAAAGTAATTCACATAAAAGATTATCATTCCATTCGAACAGATTACAATATGGGTGTTCAAATTTTAAACACAGTCAACAATGAAAAGGATTTAAGTGTCTTAATCTGGAAGAATTTCAAATTTTCAAAACAATTCATTGTAGATTCACAAAATGCGAAATATATATATTTTTCTCTTATACAAAGCGCTTGTAAAAGTTATTATGGATTATCCGATGCAATACTGGTTTATATATATATATATATATATTTGAAACCACATTGTTATTTTGTAACAAGTCGAGAGTTAAAATTGATTCTTGAACTTAGAAATCTATCGTACGAAGAAAGACTTGTAACACCTTACTATAATTTCACTAAAAGATCGGCGTCCACACAGCCAATTTTTAAATCTTCAAAATATTGAACAGGCTTACTAATATAATTTATGACTCAATCTTTAAACCAGATTACAAATAAACCATTTGAAATAACGCTCTAAAGCTAGTTAACAAAAGATTTAAGCCTTTGGTTGCACAAAATTTCTTTTCTTATAAAGTAAAAAAATTTGAAATACCTTGCCTGAGAATATCTTTGAAACCTCTTGGGTTAATATATTTGAGAATAACGTCAATAAAGATTAAGTTAAAATGATAAGAAGCTTGCGTTAATCGCGTGAGATTAACTTCTTTCTTGAGTTCACCTCGAGTGAATCTTAGGATGCTTGTGCCGCAAGGGAATGAGAGTTGCGGCATGGACAATTTTGATTCACCACTTCCTATACAGACTTCGTCACTTCATCTCCTTACATACCTAATGAGTGGTGCGTCCTCGTTGTTATTGAGCATTAAATTAAAGGTGGAAATAGAGGTTTCTTTGCTTTTGATCTCTTAATTCTGATTCAACAATTATAAAGGCCTGAAGTGGCACAAATGTCATTATTAAAATGAAGATGAATGGATAAAAGCTCAACTGTGTTGAACATCTAAATGAGGGGTGATAGGGGCTAACACAAACATTTTTTAACGTTATAAGCGGAATTGTGTACTTAAAAGGGGACATTGCCCCCACGTGGTTGTTGCCACTAGTAGCATATCACAACTACTGAGACTTAATAAATCAATGGGAAAGACGTTGAGCTCAGTTGCGATAGAGAGAGTGAGAGAGAGTTGACTGATGCTCGACTGAAAACTAATCTTGAATTTCTGAAAGTAGCCCGAAGCGTCACCTTAGGTTGCCACCGAATCAATGCAACCAGTGAATTATTTTGTAGGTGTTGATTGAGGAATGCCTACGCAACACTAATGAATATACCAACAATGAAAGATACTAAAATATCTTGAAAGTCCTTAAGAATCTTTTAACGAGAGTTCGTTTCTCATTAGGTAATGGTGGCAGAAATAACATTTTGAGGGAAGATCAGTGGTAAAGGAGGCAATGGATATGGAAAGATAAGATGCAGAGATGTGACGATACGGTTTTGTTGATACTGGAAAATCCTGAGTCATATTTTATGGGATTCTTATGATAATATCGAATGAATTTCAATGGTTCTCTTTACATTTAATAATTGATGTGATTAGGATTAGAGGAAATATATATTGTAAGAATTTCACCCGGATGCGAAAATTCTCTTGTTCTTACACCTTACTGTTTTATCCCTAGCCAATCGTTGACGACCGCGCATTTGCCTCTGTGGCAAAACCGTGCTTTATTCAAGTCTCACGAGGTCTATTTACTTAACATACATAGACGGAAGTGATTACAGAATTATGAACTAGCAAAGATCCTAACTTCTATTCAAGGCTAGTTCAAGAAATTAGGGAAAGGATAGATACAACCCAGATCTGGCAGGTAGGTAAGAGGAAGAGAAATATGGATAAAGAGTGAGTTTTACAGCTCTTAATATTACAATATTTATATTATTAAACATATTTACTTTAGCACTTTCGAAAATATTCTAAGACAAATCAGTCCAGGTTTGTGGTATATAATAAAAAAAATTGTGTTATCGGATTGTTAAATCTTTTGATTCTTAGCTTGAAACGTTAATTTCTAGTTGCTTCTCGGCCATATAGCTCATAATCAATTCCTAATTTATATTAGTGAATCCTTTTAGTATTTAAAAGACTCAAATAAGTTGGCCTCACAGAAATTTAAAATAGATCGTACGAAGGAATACTAAAGCACCTCAACTGACTTTCACTGAAAAGTGAAAGTCAGTTGAGGTGCTTTAGTATTCCTTCGTACGATCTATTTTAAATTTCTGGAATTAATTTCGTCGCTCGACGTTGGATGCGTCCCAATATTGCAATGTCCCTTTTCATGTATGAAGACCAGAATTGCACTGCAAGGTTTTACAAGCGCTTTATATAATGGAATTATAATATATTTCGATTTAAATGAAACATATCTAGCTATATATCCTAGAACCCTATTCGACTTTTGTGGCGATACGGTGCATTTAGAACATTTTAGATCCTTCTAGATCGTTAAGTTCTTTAACAGTGAATCTCCTGAAGATGACCTCTGGTTAAACTTAAAGTATGTACGGCTACAGTTTTTGATATACCTGTAACTAAATATAATCGTATAATACCGTAAATAGACACCTTCCCTAACAACTTTCTTATTCCACTGTAACACACAAAATCATCCCAGTTCGACTTCGCTATTTGGTCTTCCGGTTGGCCGTAAAAGGACTCTTTCTAGAGATCGATTTGTACGGGTTCTTTTACGGTGTAAATTGATACAGTCTCCACTGGACCTCAGCTGTCTTACGAGGGGCCAGGATAACTCTTCCGCAACCCTTCTTCTCGGATGTTATTGACCTTTTTTTTAACCTTGCCATGACCTCTTGTGGTTAAAACATTTGTTAGTCTCTCATTCTCACCACTCCATTTCTTCCCCACTGCTCAGGCTTGTGGTAGTCGGTGATGTCAGAATCCGATTCAATTAACCACGATATCATTAAGTAGCTTCATACTTGATCGCAGTTGATAATAATAGTAATAAAAATAATAATTATTTATAAAGAACAATGATTTAAAACAACAGTGCCAAATAATTATGAGCCAATAAACGAATCGTATGGCACTCCTGTGCTTTCTGCTCGCAGTGCCAAGTATTTCAAGGACCCCTGCAAATGAACATCTTTCTTTGTGGAACTGGGAAATATTCGGGAGAGTTGCGTGTCTCCCTGATTCCTTGCACAACATGTAGTCTCCGCTTTAAACTCCTCGGGCTTTGTACCTCCCACAGATTTTCACTTCCTTTATCTTCACCATTTTGTGCAAATCTCTCATCACAAACTTTGTGGCAGAGATGTCCTTGTTGGTATGATGTCGTCATGTTTCTGCCTCTCTTCCACTATATTATTAAGGGGTTTATTGGTGCTTAACGTCATCTTTTACTTTCGATCAGTTATCGTCACGCCTTTGAAAGAACAAAGGAAAACAGTGAACTGTAAAGAACAAATATCAACAGAGTAGTGAATGAGTGAGACTGTAGACTGCATCCGATTCCCCCCCCCCTTCCTCATATAGGAACAAATACAGTCGACCCTCGGCTATTCGTCATCCGTGCCTTCAACTATCCGCGGAAAATTTTGAGGGGCCTTAAAATTCAAAATTTGCGCCATTTCCAGACATCCGCGGAAACCTACGTTCATAGTTGTAAAACGTAAGTGTTGGTTGGCTGAGACGGGACGATTCCAGCCAATCAGCGTTCAGATCTCACTCGCTCGACTACAGTATGTACAGTAAGTTGGGCTTACGTTAGAGAGGCTAGCCGATCTTCAGAGAAGAATTAAAAGTGTTCAGGCAGATTTGGAATCATGGGACCCCCACATGGTTCGTTCCATGAAGGCACAGAATAGCCTCGATCTTGCCATGGGCTCTTACTGGGACATGCTAAAGAAGAACATAAAAAAGCAACGATCTCAATTGCCCATTACAGTGTTCTTCACCCCAAATAAAAAGCCTGAACCCCTAACCACACCCGTAACTACGCCCTCCACCTCTGGAGAAACTTTTCCTCTTTCTCCTTCTCCTCCGGTATTTACTGAGCAGGAGTCTGAGGATAATTAGAATCTACTCAGCTTCCCTGTGCAGTTATATCATCATCATTGTCATCGCCATCATTGAACTACACAGGCAACATCATCTACAGTCATCAATCATCATTCTTCAATCAAAACAAAACTATCTACAGGTGAGTAAACATTATACAATAAAATAATTTAATATGTTCTGATATTTTATTTCGTACTGTATGTGTTCATGAACAGGACAAAACATAACTTCTTGAATTAATATGGGGGGAGCGTATTACGATGTTTGGGAAGGGTTGGGGATGTTTTGGGGGTAGCGTCAACTAACCGCGGTTTTTCAATATTCGCGGGGGTTCGTGGTCCCTATCCTCCGCGAATATGGGAGGCCAACTGTATGTAAAAAGGGCAAACATTTCCCACTGTGCAAATTTGATCCCCTCCCCTTGGAGGGTAGGCTTTAGAGTGTTTATAAAAGTTCTCTCCTTGGGGGGAATTCCTTTAAGGAAACCGCACTGGATAGGTCGTTGGGTTAACGTTTTCTGAGAATTGTCTGCACGAACGCTTCCCTCATGTTCTGCTTCTTGGCGTCCATAATTTGAAAGGCAAAAAATGGCTATATTTGGACCAGTTGAGCACAGCTACAACTCTCAAACGCGCAAGTGTATTTTTCTGCGTGTTTAAAGATATGAAATAAATATGTTAAAGAAGGGCATTTACTTTTAAAATACCGCCTGTATATATGAAAATTAACCCACAGGAAAATAAAAAGATGAATCCAAGCACTTTCGAACTATATTTGCAAGTTCATTTTCAAGGAATAACATGAAAATAGAGAAGACAACCTTATATAGGGTACAAATATACGTAGGGAACGCCCATCACATAGTACAAACCAGTGGAAAAACACAAAAACAAGACAGGAAAATAACAGGAAAAAGAACAAAAGGCAACTAATAACAGACTACTAGATTTACCAACATAAGTATAATATTAAAAGATGTGAAATAAACAGCGCTTTATTTTAACATTTATCTGAAAATAACCACCCCATTTATTGGAATTCTGAAAAATTCCTTTATCATTTCACAAAAAGAAATATTATCGAGTATTCATTAATTAGCATCTTACCTAATATAAATATTTCCCCTGGCTTATTTAAACTCGACCCTGTTTTAAAAAAAAAACTTGTACTAAATGAAATAAATTCATAATGCAACCTGTTGTCACTCTTTATTAGTGTAATATCATTCACATTTCCTCCCCCACCACGTGGGGGAGGCAATGTTTTCGCTTTATTGATAATCCTTTAAAATGTTTTTCTTTTTTTCATATAACCATATTCTATTCATATACATGGCGTTATTGTGTGTATATCGTTTTAGGTATGCATATGTCTGTTATTAGTTGCCACACTTGTTGAAACTTTTAAAGGTCGTATGTACATAATCAAAATAATTGAGAGCACGCGACTTAGGTCTGTTGACCTTGTTTACTTGCCTGTTTCATATACCTATATTTCTCTAAATCTGTCTTCATGTACAATTATCTACTTTTCTCTATCAGCATGTATGCATGTCTGCAATTCTGTCTGTCGATTGCATGTATCTCTATCAACCTCTCTATCTAAAAGTATACCTATGTGTCTGTTTGTCTCTCACCAAGGAAAAGGTGACAAATATTATCATGTAAACATGTTCCCGATCGCAAATTTGTCGCTGTAGATTTGTCATTTGAGTCCATTTTGGATTCATCGGCCGCCGCCTTAAATTGGAGGCAGGTAAAAGATGATAATATTTCACCCTTTGCTCAAGCGATCACCGCAGAAAACACCACTCTCCACGTACACTACACCCTACATATCCATGCATGTACACGTAATACCGGACACAAAGCTTGCACATGTTCATGAATTTAGGGTTATCATAGGTATCACACACACACATTGGGGTACTTATAAGTAAGCATATTATGTCACTTATAGGAATAGTTATGTGTGCATATATTTTCATAGGCACATGTACCGCTTATCTTATGGTAACCACATATTTGTATTCGAATGTGGCTTATAAATTAGACTCGTGGAGTAATGTGCGTGTTGCGTGAGCCAAGACCCAACTCACGCAATCATTCGAGTTGACGATAGTCTAACCTAAGTATTCAAGCGGACAAACAATTCACACAATCGTTAAAACGGAAGCTCATCTCACTCAATGATTGAGGCGGACGATGAAATCACTCAAACCAACTCGATTACTCAGGCGGAAGCTCAACTAACGCACTCATTTAAGCAGATGTCCAACTCACGCAATAACTCCAACGGTCGCCCATCTCACGCAATAACTCAAACGGGCGTCCAACTCATGCAATAACTCAAACGGTCGCCCATCTCACGCAATAACTCAAACGGGTGTCCAACTCATGTAATAACTCAAACGGTCGCCCATCTCACGCAATAACTCAAACGGGCGTCCAACTCATGCAATAACTCAAACGGTCGCCCATCTCACGCAATGACTCAAACGGGCGTCCAACTCATGCAATAACTCAAACGGTCTCCCATCTCACACAATAACTCAAATGGGCGTCCAACTCATGCAATAACTCAAACGGTCGCCCATCTCACGCAAAAACTCAAACGGTCGCCCATCTCACGCAATAACTCAAACGGTCACCCATCTCACGCAATAACTCAAACGGTCGCCCATCTCACGCAATAACTCAAATCGGCGTCCAACTCATGCAATAACTCAAACGGTCGCCCATCTCACGCAATAACTCAAACGGGTGTCCAACTCATGCAATACCTCAAACGGTTGCCCATCTCACGCAATAACTCAAACAGGCGTCCAACTCATGCAATAACTCAAACGGTCGCCCATCTCACGCAATAATTCAAACTGGCATCCAACTCATGCAATAACTCAAAAGGTCACCCATCTCACGCAATAACTCAAACGGTCGCCCATCTCACGCAATAACTCAAACGGTCGCCCATCTCACGCAATAACTCAAATGGGCATCCAACTCATGCAATAACTCAAATGGGCGTCCAACTCACGCAATAACTCAAACGGTCGCCCATCTCACGCAAAAACTCAAACGGGCGTCCAACTCATCCAATAACTCAAACGGTCGCCCATCTCACGCAATAACTCAAACGGGCGTCCAACTCATGCAATAACTCAAACGGTCTCCCATCTCACGCAATAACTCAAATGGGCGTCCAACTCATGCAATAACTCAAACGGTCGCCCATCTCACGCAATAACTCAAACGGGCGTCCAACTCATGCAATAACTCAAACGGTTGCCTATCTCACGTAATAACTCAAACGGGCGTCCAACTCATGCAATAACTCAAACGGTTGCCCATCTCACGCAATAACTCAAACGGGCGTCCAACTCATGCAATAACTCAAACGGTCACCCATCTCACGCAATAACTCAAACGGTCGCCTATCTCACGCAATAACTCAAACGGTCTCCCATCTCACGCAATAACTCAAATCAGCGTCTAACTCATGCAATAACTTAAACGGTCGCCCATCTCACGCAATAACTCAAACGGGCGTCCAACTCATGCAATAACCCAAACGGTCGCCCATCTCACGCAATAACTCAAACGGGCGTCCAACTCATGCAATAACTCAAACGGTCACCAATCTCACGCAATAACTCAAACGGTCGCCCATCTCACGCAATAACTCAAACGGTCACCCATCTCACGCAATAACTCGAATGGGCGTCCAACTCATGCAATAACTCAAACGGTTGCCCATCTCACACAATAACTCAAATGGTCGCCTATCTCACACAATAACTCAAACGGGCGTCCAACTCATGCAATAACTCAAACGGTCTCCCATCTCACGCAATGACTCAAACGGGCGTCCAACTCATGCAATAACTCAAACGGTCGCCCATCTCACGCAATAACTCAAATGGGCGTCCAACTCATGCAATAACTCAAACAGTCGCCCATCTCACGCAATAACTCAAACGGTCGCCCATCTCACGCAATAACTCAAACGGGCGTCCAACTCATGCAATAACTCAAACGGTCGCCCATCTCACGCAATAACTCAAACGGTCGCCCATCTCACGCAATAACTCAAATGGGCATCCAACTCATGCAATAACTCAAATGGGCGTCCAACTCACGCAATAACTCAAACGGTCGCCCATCTCACGCAAAAACTCAAACGGGCGTCCAACTCATCCAATAACTCAAACGGTCGCCCATCTCACGCAATAACTCAAACGGGCGTCCAACTCATGCAATAACTCAAACGGTCTCCCATCTCACGCAATAACTCAAATGGGCGTCCAACTCATGCAATAACTCAAACGGTCGCCCATCTCACGCAATAACTCAAACTGGCGTCCAACTCATGCAATAACTCAAACGGTCGCCCATCTCACGCAATAACTCAAACGGTCGCCTATCTCACGCAATAACTCAAACGGTCGCCCATCTCACGCAATAACTCAAATCGGCGTCCAACTCACGCAATAACTCAAACGGTCGCCCATCTCACGCAATAACTCAAACGGGCGTCCAACTCATGCATTAACTCAAACGGTCACCCATCTCACGCAATAACTCAAACGGGCGTCCAACTCATGCAATAACTCAAACGGTCACCCATCTCACGCAATAACTCAAACGGTCGCCTATCTCACGCAATAACTCAAACGGTCGCCCATCTCACGCAATAACTCAAATGGGCGTCCAACTCATGGAATAACTCAAACGGTCGCCCATCTCACGCAATAACTCAAATGGTCGCCTATCTCACGCAATTACTCAAACGGGCGTCCAACTCATGCAATAACTCAAACGGTTGCCCATCTCACGCAATGACTCAAACGGGCGTCCAACTCATGCAATAACTCAAACGGTCGCCCATCTCACGCAATAACTTAAATGGGCGTCCAACTCATGCAATAACTCAAACAGTCGCCTATATCACGCAATAACTCAAACGGTCGCCCATCTCACGCAATAACTCAAACGGGCGTCCAACTCATGCAATAACTCAAACGGTCGCCCATCTCACGCAATAACTCAAACGGGCGTCCAACTCATGCAATAACTCAAACGGTTGCCTATCTCACGTAATAACTCAAACGGGCGTCCAACTCATGCAATAACTCAAACGGTCGCCCATCTCACGCAATAACTCAAACGGTCGCCTATCTCACGCAATAACTCAAACGGTCGCCCATCTCACGCAATAACTCAAATCAGCGTCCAACTCATGCAATAACTTAAACGGTCGCCCATCTCACGCAATAACTCCAACGGGCGTCCAACTCATGCAGTAACTCAAACGGTCGCCCATAGCACGCAATAACTCAAACGGGCGTCCAACTCATGCAATAACTCAAACGGTCACCCATCTCACGCAATAACTCAAACGGTCGCCCATCTCACGCAATAACTCAAACGGTCGCCCATCTCACGCAATAACTCAAATGGGCGTCCAACTCATGCAATAACTCAAACGGTCGCCCATCTCACGCAATAACTCAAATGGTCACCTATCTCACGCCATAACTCAAACGGGCGTCCAACTCATGCAATAACTCAAACGGTCTCCCATCTCACGCAATGACTCAAATGGGCGTCCAACTCATGCAATAACTCAAACGGTCGCCCATCTCACGCAATAACTCAAACGGTCGCCCAGGTCCGGATTTCCAATATAAGCTGATAGGGGCGGCACTTTATGAAAATCTTCATCATCATCATCATCACTTCATTAACTCTATAATTTAAAAACGGTATTTTTTGGAGTATTTGAATAATAATTTCATCTTAGTTTGGTTATGACTTAAGTACATTTTAAATTTTTATCAAGGTAATTTCTAAGAATTTCTTTAGAGTTTGAAAAAACAAAATAGTTTACTTCAGAAAAATTAATGTCATTATCCAATGCTTTATAATGTTTTAAAAGGAAATGAATTACAATTGGTGAAGTTCAGAAAATTTATTAAAATTTAACCATGGCTGCTTTTTTATTTTATCTACCAGACAATGGCTCGCCACTCCTCCTACGGGGGGCGCTTGCACTTCGCTACTAAGATTAAAATTTAAAATAAAAAAGCAGCCATGGTTAAATTATAATAATAATTTATAATAATTTTAAAAAGGAACTCTAAACTAAATTTCCTCTCTTTCAAAAAATCACGTTGCTCAAATATAGTTATAGAAGATAAAATATGTAAAAAAGCAGCCTTACTTAAATTTTAATAAATTTTCTGAATTTCACTAGTTTTAATTAATTTTCTTTTAAAATATACTAAAGCATTGGATAATCAAATTTTTGTTCTGAACTTAACCATTATATATTTTTAAACTTTAAAGAAATTCATAGAAATTACCTTGATAAAAATTTAAAATGTACTTAAGTCATAACCAAACTAAGATGAAATTATTATTCAAATACTCAAAAAAATCCCCATCCTAAATTATAGAGTTAGTGATGATGATGATAACTATATTTTCGCAACGTGATTTTTTGAAAGGGAGGAAATTTAGTTTAGAGTTCATTTTTAAAATTATTATAATTGGCGAAGTTCAGAAAATTTATAAAAATTTAACCATGGCTGCTTTTTTGCTTTTTTTTCAGATTTTAGATTTTAATCTTAGTAGCGAAGCGCAAGCTCCCTCAGTAAGGGGAAGGTGGCGAAGCCATTGCCTGGTTGTTACATAATTTGGTCGTAGCGGTACAAATGCCCGAAAAAGAACCAACCTAATATTCTCGAATTTGGCTGACGCAATACTTTTGTTTACAAGTCAGATGGCCATCAGTATTCTGTAATATTTTGTGATTTTTTTAATTCTTTTTGCGATCAATATTATTCTTTATTATTCTAAACGATTTGGCAGACTTTATATAGTTTATTTATTCAAACACTCAATCAAAGTTGCTTTAACTAATATTAAACTAAAAGTTTTGCCACATTGTTTCAGAATACATTATTTTTGTATTTTATTTTTATTATTCCCTAACTTTGCTATATTCATAAAAAGTAATTTTCTTTATTTTATTTTCAGATGTAAAGGAGAGAATTAGGTTGTCACTTAAATTCTTACTCTTTCTTTTGTAAAGTAGGTGGCTATAACATAATCCTATCATATACATTTAACCTTCACCTACATTGGCAATTCAAGTTAAAGGTCATCATTATTTCAATCCACTAACTATACCAATTTTTCTACATTTATTAAATAATTTATTTTTGTTTTCTATTTCTTATAAAATTAAACTTTACTTCAAAATTATATTCATTTCCATTTATGAGTTCATGTAAACTGTACTCCATAAACAATTTATTATTATAGTGTGTGGTTGTTTTAAAACCATAAACTATATAGTATTTTGCTATTTTCAACTTTCCCGGTTTTGGTGGCGACACTAGTACTTTTTTTTTTACAGTTATTTCATGTTATTTCCTTGTGGTTTGTGATTGGTGTTTTTTGTTTTTCTTCGCAGATTAAAGATGTCAGCAAAAAGAAAAAAAAACCTCAGTCGTCCTGCCTAGAGAGAACTTGCCAAGAAAAAAAGCAAAGCGCCTGGAAGAACAATTGGCCAGTACACCAAAGTTAGATACTTTCTTTGCTCCTTGTCAGTCCCCTGCTAATCAGTGTAATCCCATCAATGATGTAGATTCAGAGTATTTAGTAGAAACAAAAGATGAATTTGAATCTGATGAATGTGGTGCCGATCAAAACAGTGAGAAAACGGGCAAAGTGGTATCCCTCAAAAAAAGTCTAACATCTGATGGTTCAGCTGAATGGGCAATAAATAAACAATGAATTAATAGATCATATTGCTTTCAACGGAATTCCTCAGAATGCTGAAGCAGATTTTGCACCATCAGCACAAAAGTATATTGATCAGACAAGATATATGTCCAAATCATTTTTTTTTAGCGGAAACTGAAGAATGGTGAAGTCAGTCACAGGATCTTGCTGACATATTCAAAGAAAACTGCAGCAATGTTTTGCACACCTTATCACCTCTTTGGTGGTACATGTCAGTTTTCTTCATGTTCAGGATTCTGTGACTGGAAAAACGCACAGAAACATTTAAAAGAACACGAAGATTCACAAGTTCATGAGAATAATGTTTTGTTGCTTAGAAAAAGATCTGCCTTAGGGAACAGAATTGATAAACAACTGATTGATCAGCAACAAAAAGAGAAAAGTTTTAAGAGGGTAATTGCTGTTGTGAAAGCTTTCTCTCTCCCAGGGGATTAGCATTCAGAGGCACCAGTGAACATTTTTTATCACATAGTTTACCTTCTAATGGGAATTATTTAATGCTATTTTTGCTCATTGCTGAATTTGATCTCTTCCTTGCTGAACACATCAAACGATATGGTTCAGGAAAAGTTAGTTACTTGTCCAAAGCAATGAGTTCATAGATATCATGGCAAAAGAAGTGATCAAGGTTATTACCAACGAAGTGAGGACTGAAAAGTTTTACTCAATTAGTATGGATTCTATACCAGATATTTCACACGTGGGCCAGCTGTCATTCATCCTTAGATATGTAAACCATGATGGTCATCCAACTGAGAGATTTCTTGGCTTCATCAAGAACCCTGGACATAAAGCAGAGGAGTTGTTTAATGCTGTGACTGAAATGCTTGAGAAACATGATATTTATATCTACAATTGTAGAGGACAGTCCTATGATAATGCCTCGAATATGTCAGGCCATTATTCAGGGCTGCAGGCTCGAAATATAGATGTTAATAAGTTAGCAGTTTACATTCCATGTTCTGCTCATTCACTGAATCTTGTAGGAACATGTGCGGCTGAGAGCTGTACAGAAGCTGTCTCCTTCTTTGGTACCATCTAAACATTGTACAATTTTTTCTCTGCCTCCACCCATAGATGGGAGGTTCTGCTTTCATACCTGAAGAAGAGACCAGTTGTGAAAGCTTTATCAACTACAAGATAATCTGCTAGGGAAGATTCTGTTACATGTTTAAGAAATTCATGGAAAAAATAATTCCAGCTCTGCTAGCCATAGCAGATGATATGTCACAAAAACCAGTCACACGAAGTGAGGCTAAATCACTGGCATAGTATATAGACAGGCTTGAAACTGCTATTGTGGTCGCATTGTAGATCCCAATACTCGATAGATTTAAAGCAGTTAGCGCATGCTTGCAGAGTGCTAGATTGGATATGGGCAGTGTGGTTTATCTCTACAACAGTCTTATTATATTTGTATACGAATGCAGAGAGGATTTTGATAAATATGAAGAAAGCAAAGCCCTCTCTGGACAGGATGAATATGATCAGCCTACTTCTAGAAGAAAAGAAAAGGAAATTCCCATTTGGTGAAAAACAACCAGACCAACCCATACTCAGTACAAAGGATGAATTTCGCATTAATTGCTTCTTTGTCATAATTGAGAGTCTGAAATCGAAAAGAGAGCAGTAGCTTATAGGTCATTCTTTGATTACTTCTCTTTCTTCGAAAAATTACTACAGCTTTCAAAAAAGGACCTGAGGAGTCGAGCACTGAATCTCATGCACCATTATGACTGTTACATTGAATAAAGCATAGTCGATGAAGCCATGCACCTGCGTGCAAACCTAGTGCTAATTGAAACACACATCGACACAACAAGTGGCTTGGCAGAATTTACCTTCACAAATAAGCTGGGAGCTGTTTATCTAAATGTTACCATTGCTCTAAGAATTTTCCTTTGTACGAAGACAAGCAACTGTAGTGCAGAACGGTCATTTTCTTGTTTAAGAAGGATAAAAAACTACCTGAGGTCAACATTATGTCAGGAAAATGTAAACAGTCTTGCTATACTTGCAATTGAGTGTGATCTCACCAAATCCCTGGGTTATGATAATCTTATCAACCTGTTTGCTGAGAAAAAGTCACGTTTGAAGACTCTCTAAACTTTGTAGCAATGTACTGAATAACTCAACTATGGACCAATGACATTGCTGATCACGAATTCTTTGATGTACTGTATAAATAAATCACTGCGTTTATGTCAAATCATGCTTTTGCTTCCTTCTAGACCATAAGTTATAATAGATGTGCTTGAAGAGGGGGCGGTAAAATTTATATATCCTATGGGTGACTAGCACAATAAATCCGGCACTGCGGTCTCCAAACTCACCCAATAAATCAAACGGACGTCCAACTTACGCTATAAATCAAACGGTCGCCCATCTCACGCAATAGCTCAAATGGACGTCCAACTCAAGCAATAACTCAAACGGAAGACCAATTCACGCATTCATTTAAGCAGAAGGGCGACGGTGTTTAGCAGTATGTTGGGGAAATGGCTTATGAGTTCGCACTCGTGAGTCCTCGTGGTGTTTGGCACTAATTTTTTGCTGGTTGTTTTGAAATCGTCTCCAATCACACATTCTTCGCTTGTTCGTGTAACTTCCGTCTTTCTTGCACTTGCCACATAATCCGCTTTTACCTCGATCGCCCCATCCTTCTTCTCAAACTTATTTCCATTACATCCTTTTCTAATCACTATCTATGCCTTCCATAACCACCGACCTCATCAATTTATTTATTTGGTTCACTACTGTGTTCGATTCACCAGACCTACAGGTTAGCTCCCACACATCAGAGCATTAAGACACGGCAGTGAATTACTGCCGCAATTTGATGTCCATGGATAAACAAACGAGTAATGGAGAAACCCACTTTAATGGAGAAACTCACTTGAATGGGGAAACACACTTTAATGGGGAAACCCACTTTAGTGTTTGATTAAAAAATGTTTTGGTTTTAATTTCGTTATTTTTCAGGAAAAATAAAGATTTGTAAATTCGTTTGGGAATGAGAATTATGGAGAAATTTCTCTCTTTGAAGTCTTCCGCCATTCTTGCCGATTTATGGGCTATAGCCACTTCTCTTCCTAGAGAAGGTAGTTAAAAAGAATGAGTTGTGTCTGGGAGCGTGAGCGACTAACAAACCATATAGTTGATGGTTCAGGAGAGGAGAGCAGCGTTAGAGTTGGAATAAAGAATTTGAAATGATAATAAAATGTTTGTTGGGGCTGCTGTTGTTGTTGTTGTTTACTTTAAAATAAGAAGCAAAAACCGACAAGCAGCCGCCCCCCTCCCTCTAAAGTGTGGTTGGGTACAAGAGGCCCTAAAGCTGCGAATATGAGCCTCACAGGTGAGGTATCGGTCGAAAACAAGAACAAGGAAACGGGGCGAGTCCACCATTTCCAGGCGAACGCCATTTAGAAACAAGCCCGGATAGGGGTGGAGCCATGGATGGCAGCAGAAATGCACCACCTTAGTCTTGGCTAAGGAACAACTGAAGCCTGTAGGCTTCGGCATAGCGAGAGGCGCGGTTCAGTGCCTGTTGGAGTCGACGCTCCTGCTCCTTCACAAAAAGTGAAACCTCCACATTCTGGAGTACATGGACAAGTGGTAGCTATCTCTCTCTCTCTCTCTCTCTCTCTCTCTGTTGCGTTAGTGTATATGGTATTTCTCCCTAGGAAGGGAGGGGAAGGTGATGAAATCCGCTCTCCTACCTTAAAAAATACAATGAGTGGCGTTTCGAAGACTTGAGACCCCTCATTGATATGTTGCCGGGCGTCTTTGAGACCGCCGGCTTCAAACGATTTCTAGTTATCCTCTCGACTAATGGGCCAAGGGTGACATTGTCAGCATTTAGTTTCTTTCATATGCATAGGACCGAAGGTCTCTCGTTGTTTGGAAGTAAGCCCTCTGGTTCATGTGGCCAATCCGGCCCAGACATTCAATGGGCTCGAGCCTGTAAGAATAACCTCACCTTGAACTTTCTAAGAGGGATATTTATTGGCAGGAAATTCCTCCATTACTTACTCCATGTTATTACTGAGACCTGGCAGTAAGACGACGGTCAGAGTTGAGCGGGTGGTGAGGAAAGAGGGAGAGGTCTCGAGACCTAACCCGACACTGTTCGTTACGTTAAATCTAGATAGGTTCACTGAGTTGGTTCGTGCTGAGTGATGTTGTCACCATGTGATAAGTATTTTGTACGGTTACCACTACATTGTAATCACTACTGCCATGTCTGTCATACGAGAAAATCCTGTCTTTCAAAGAAGGGGTAAATTTGCTTAACATACTCCAAGACAGTACGTCGTAAATCAGTTTCTTGCACAACAGATGTGTAAATTGTGGATGATTTCTCCCTACTTAAATTAAGCAATGTGATTGGTATATGTTTGAAAAAGAGTTCCTAGTCATCCAGGCAAAGAACCATAATTCTTATGACAGGCTAAGACGAGTTTTTCTCCCTTCAAAAGCAGGCTCAGATCCTGGTGTTTCCAGGGTTTTTAGTGCGGTAGCTCCAGCGACTATTGAGAATCCTTCAACGTTTCTTCCTTTTTCAGGCACTACCATGATCCGGGTGCCAGCAACAAGGGCTAAAGGCCTGGCTTTGTAATCGTTTGGGGGAGCACAAAGCCAGGGAAGGTGGTAGCACCCTTCTCCCTTGGGCAATTCGAAGGCTACTCAGCAGATGAGGGTAGCAATAAGAGAATTGGATATGATCTCCCTTGCCTGACGCTAGGGAGAGCGCAATGGTTAATCGGTGTCCTCTAAGGGAAGAGGTATTCCTGATCTAAATTGCGGCCAGGCAGTCGAGACAGGAGAAACGGAAGGCTCACGTGCCGAGTTGAACCTTCTCCAGTAAAACCTCGAAGGCGACTTCGCTAACGCCAGGTTTCGTAGCTAATATACCTTGAAAGTCTATTTCCGAGCTGTCTATAGCCATAACAGTGGGGGCCTTTCCTTAAAAGAGGGTCCCATCAACTGAGTCTTAATTTAGTCGAGATACAATTTCCTTCAAAGAAATTGCTGTGGACTCCGGGCTAATTGAGATGAGTTCCGAATGCTTATATCCTCCCGTTTCCCTTCAGCAATTTGCCTTCAGGAAACCATGTGGGGAAGGTCTCCCCTTCCCACTTACCCAGGGTACTAGGTTTTTTTGACGACCCCACTACAGAAGGGGGGTGGGCTGGCTGATGCGCAACTTATACCTGATAGGGTTTCTTTGTTCTTACTATGCATCTCCATACCATTCTTCAGTCCTCAGGTTATTGTCTTGTTAACTTACATCTTCTTCTGTTAGCCGGATTCGACGAGGCGAAGTTCCGCCATATCATAAATGGCTGCCTAGTCTCTTTCTTCTTGGGGATCCGAACCATCTCAGGTATCCGGTCGTAGCAAACCTGGTAGAAGAGCTGAAGGTTCGTTTCCTCAACTTAGAAAAATTCATACAACTATATACTAGAACTGCTCCCTTTTCCTATATTGATGCGGCCCGAAGCTTTTTTGAGGCACAAGTTGAGTTAGAATATGAGTTGGTTTATGACTTCTACTAAAGCGATCATTTTGTCATTTAAATCTCTTTTGATAGGCTGCACCGTTCGAGAGGCCACCGTAGTAGTGCTTGAATTGACATCAATCTCAGTGGAGGAGTTTAGATCGCGAGATGATGCCATTCATTTCTTCTCTAGTGCCCTCATTCTCGCGGCACTGCCTTACATTCCTCAAAGGTCTGGCCGTTTTGCATGCTTTTCCCTTCATTGGTTGCATGCCGAGTGTGATACGGACTTAAGAGAGCTTGGATATGCCTATGAGCGCCGTCCTTGAGATTTTACCCCTTTGAATTTTGTCAGACGAGGATCAGATTTCGTTTCGATTAAGCACGTTTGCCCCTGTTGATGAAAGTTTTTTGTTTATTAACTTTAAGGGATATACTCGCTTTCAGATGTGTTGAAACGTATAAAAAAGATTCGGAATGGTACAACCAGGGATGGAAGGCGGGAATTTTGAACCAAGTTCTGTGGCGGAATACTTTGCAACTACTTTGTTTCAGGATTCTCATGTCGGGACACTTCTCTGCTTGCATTTAGACCACGTTACTCTGTTACTGAAAACAGTTGAGTGTAGTTCACCCCCAGTTAATTTACTCTTCATTGTCCTGCTTTCGTTGACCCACTTGCCTTTTGCTCTCGTCTTTTGCGAAAATACCACCCCTGCTCCATTATCCATTAATTCCGCGTATTTTAATATAGCCGTATTTAGTCTAATAAAATAGGAAAGGATAGCTAAAAATAATATAGTACAAACATATTTTTATTCAACTTTGAGCAACATATAAGTATATAATAAATTCGACAAAACATCCTTTGATCCTTTGAAATGATAGTAAGATATATCTCTATTATCCCTTGTTTTTCATACATTCTCTGTTATAGACATACTTTCATTGAGGGATGATTTTTCAAAAATGTGTTCTTTCATTAATGAGAAGGTGGGTATTGTTTGGACTCTGGCAGCCTTTTAATATTTGGCTGCAGCTTAGTTGTTGCCACCCTCAGGATGGAAGAAAGGTTATCATTAGTCAATTGGTTTCTGTATTTGGATTTGTTTAAGGTTAGTAGGCTAAATGTTTGCTCACAAATATAGGTTGAGCCCAATAAACTTGCCTATTTAAGTGCTTTTTTTGTATAGATAGGGATACTCTTCTTTCGGTAAGCATTTATAGAACTTGAGCAAATTTTTTTCTTGTAAATTTCTTTCAGACTTGTAGAATTTTGAAGATCGATTAACTCTAATTGCGCCTCTGTGTCACATTCTTCTGGACATGCATTGAAATGATTTTCAAACACCTGTAGTGATTTTTGTAACTTCCTGATGTCTTTAAATCTGCTTTCAAAAACACTGGAATTCTTCAATTTTCTTTGCGTATAAATCTGCTTTGTGGACAGCTCCATGTTTCTCTATCATAGATTTATATGACGGAAAATGCCCAAGTTCTCCTTCAAGGATAGAGGATTTGAATAATTTGAGCTTTCGTTCAAAAGCAAATATTTGGCTAGCAAGGTCTGATACCACCTGATTTTTTCCTTGGAGCTTGTTATTTAACACATTTATATGATGAGTAATGTCAACTAGAAAAGCTAAATCACTCAACCATTCAACATTTTCCAGCTCTGGCACAGTCTTGTTTTTCTCATTGAGGAATATAATGATTTATTCTATAAGAGAAAGAAATCTCTGTAATGTTTTTCCTTTACTAAGCCACCTAATTTCTGAGTAGTAAATCACATATTTGTACTCTGCTTCTATTTCTTACAAAAATAATTTGAACTGACGATGATTGAGAGCTCGGGATCTTATGAAATTCACAGTAGAAATTACGATGTCCATCTCGTGAGTAAAGCCCAAATGCTTGCAAGCCACATAAATTTTGCTGGTGCAAAATACAATGAAATTTTATAAGTTCCAAGTCATTCTCCAGTTGTTCTTCTAACAAGGAAACCATACCGCATTTTTTCCCAATCATATTTGGAGCTCCATCAGTAGTACCCCTAACTAATGCTTTCAAATTCACTCCAATATTAGTGAGATTTTCTAATATGCAATTAAGTATATCACTCCCTTTTGTTTGTCCTTTGAGAGAACTCATGCCAATTAGCTCTTCACAAACAGTGAAATCATCAGAAACACCTCTTACAATACCAATAGTTGTGCAGTGGAAGATATGTCTGTTGATTCATCTGTGGCTATGAATAAATATTTAAAGCCAGGTGCTTTTTCCTTCAATTGACCGGAGATGTCACTGGACAAATCACAGGTTTTGCGTTGCATTGTGTTTCTACTTAAGCTGATATTTTCAAAGGTTTTGGCCTCATTGGGACAAAGCTTATTTACAGCAATCAATATATATTGTTTAACAAAATCGGCCTCAGTAAAAGGTCGAGATCTTTTAGCTATCAATTGAGCTATTTCGTAGCTAACTTCTGTTGAATTCACGTTAGCTATCTTAGTAACTGTTAGTTTTTTCAACGGTTCAGCATTGCCGATCAAGTGTTGTAACTTTTGTTGTCTAAGTTCGCCCATTAAATTTTCATAATCCTTATGGTTCGTCATATAATGCCATTTTAAATTATATTCCTTTGGAACACCAAAACACGTGTGGCAGATCAAACACATAATATTTTTGAAACTATTTTCTATGAAAAAATATTTATTCCTCCAAACTTCTTGCAAATGTCTATTCTCATCTTGAAGCTTTCTTTTAATTTTAACTTTAGATGTCCCAGCTATTAGAGGGGTTCAAGGGCTGCAAAAAGAAATTAATTATTAATTTTTCATTGTATGTCAATATACAGTTATACGCATATAGTAAGTAATAATAAATAACAGTAATTGCAATAATAATGTAAAGTTTATAATAAAAAAGAGATAAATATAAAACAACCAGCGATTGAAAAGTTAGGCGCTAGTTCACATAATTTAATCTTAGGTTTGGCTCAGGCTATAGATGGCGAAACTATTATATATTTCATACATGGTAGTTGAAATTCATGTTTCACTTTTTAGTAATGAACAGCTTAATTTATTTTCTGGCAATGTAAAATTATTTTACATCGAACAATAACACGAACATGTTACAAACAGGAAAATGGCGGCCAAATAACTACTCTTCATTTTATGTAAAATATCCCATCTTTACGATTTTTCCCGGGCAAACAACTATTAAATATCAAAATTGAAGTATTAATGGTCACTTCACAATAAAAATAAAATCGATTCAAAGTTTTAATTTGTCAATATATGCTGTCGAAACTGACCTATTTAGCATGGGCTTCAATAGAACAAATGTTTTCGCACCACGGCGCGGAGTGCAAAAATGGTAAACTTTTGTGTGCGGAGTTTCATGGTTTCGCTGCCATTCAACATGACTTTGTTTCGATACTTTCCCAAAACTCTATATTAGTTCATTCACTATAACTAGAACAAATCTGATATAACAAATGTGATTTTGGCCGTGAGACCTGGCTGGCCGCACAATAGCGTTCAAAGGGACACAGGTTGGGCACCACTGTTCTAGAGTGTGGCTCTTTTTCGAGGCTCTCTCGCTCTTTGGGGGGGAGGGAGACTAGGGGCCTCCGAGATCTTTATTGCGGAGACTAGTTGCGGACCTGATTGGCTTCCGCAACTCGCCTGCACAATAAAGCGCTCCGAGGAACCTGGTCGTTGTTTACCTAAGAAGCATAAAACAACGAGGGCATCACTAGTTTGTGAGCAAAGTTTCGTACAGAAAGTGGTTAAATTAGGGAGAGTAAAAATATGTGGGCTTTACATAGCCAGAGTAGTTTAAAGTGGAAACTACTTGGAGCAAATGGGTGTGAAGGAACGCGTAACTCTCCTTGCCCAACCTCCCCGATTAATTAAGATACCATACGAACGTTTTGTGCCGGGAAGGCACGTAATCCCCCCTTGCCCAACTTCCATTATTAAGGAAGATTCCCCCTACGTGCGTTGGGGCTGGAAGGGCACACAATACATCAGATGGCAGGCACAGCATCAGCGCATATGGAGGATGGTCAAAGGTTGTGCGCAGCCAAGATAGGAAGTTCGTGCAAAGGTTTCCTTTACAAAGGAATAAAATAATAACGAAGTGATAATAAGAACATTTAATTAATGGTATTCGAAATAATAATAATGGAATAAGAACAAGTCATAATAAACTAAGAAGTTAAAATAATGATAAAATAATAGCAAGTGATAATAAATTATAATACCTTAAATAATAATAATAATATATAAATAATAATATTAACTTAGGTACTGTCATTGCTTTAAATTACAGAATTTAAGAGAATATATATTTAATATATGTAAATTATTATAAATTATTAATTGTATTGTGAATGACAAGACTTCTTTCAAGCATTGCAATACGACTTTATAGGTGAAACACACAGCCACCCTAGGGGGAAAAAAAAAGAAACTCGTAAGGAGGAACTGGATCCTTCTTGTCTAGATAAAGAAGTCCTGAATGACGAATCTCTTAAACCCCGCAAAATCGGAGGCAGCCGATACATAACTCGATAGAGCGAAACGGAAGCTCTAACCAGATTTTCTTATTTTATATTTGTCCCGGCTAAGCGGCGCGTACGAAGGGTCAATGAATGGAAGAAAGATTTTAACTTGTATACAGTAAACCCCCTCGAAGATGAAAGCCTCCTCCTGGCCCCTATATTTAAAGTAGTGATTTTGTTTTAAACGGAGCACTAACGAGGACATCTCCATCAAAATGTATTTGCAAAGAGGTTTCTCAAGAAAGTGATGTAGTTAGGGGACGGTAAAAGTGTGAGGAAGGGACATATGATGGGTAGATAAGAAGTGGGGAACTTTCCTGAATCTCTCTTCCGGATGATGGAAAGTTCCTTGGCGAGGTTCTGTTAGGGAAGATTGGCAATATATCCCTTCCTTCGTGTTTTCCCACCCAGCCTTTCTCCATTAAGAAACGCTTTCTCTTTGTATTACACAAATTTCCTTGTTTTAATGTATACCTCTCGTCCCAGTTTGTATCTCGCTCTCACTGACACTTCTCAAATGGACGGATCTATTCGCGATCGCGTCATAAATGAGGTCATAACACAGGATTCATAAGAGTTCATCAAGGCATAAAAGCCCGCCTCACGAATGATGAAAAATCACCCTTCAACGAGATTCGAATCAGCGACCTCCAGGTGGCTTATTTTTCACTACACTTTCGAGAGGAGGATAATTCTTCTCTTTCGATTTCGTTTCATCAACTTTTGCTTTCATACGCCTTTCCCTTTTGCCCCCCCCCCCTCCCACACACATGTACATTTTTTTTTCCAGGGTGTGCTCAGTGGCACATAGGTCGCCGTCAGTAGGTATAACTCTTCCTCACCTCTAAGTCGATCGTTCAATGATGGCGGGGAAAAAAAAAGGATCGTTTCGCGCGTTAAATATTTAGGCGCGCGATGAGGCCGGTGTGGAAGGGTGACGTCATCAATGTAAACAATCAGGACGGCCCTGGCGGATTCGTCGCGGTCTTCACCTGCTTGGCCGATGACAGATTCGCCATAAACGAAGCGCCACGTACGAGGCGCGAACCCACGCAGCGGTAAAACGTGGTCATCATGATTCTTGAAATAACCCCAGGAAGGCTGCACACACACACGCGCACACACACAAATATATAACACTAGCGCGCGCGTATAACCTATTCACCCAACACGGGCCATGGCAATACCATAGGCAGCGCACGAATGGGATCCCAGGAACTAAGGTGATAAATTGAGGTCTTCCTCCGTATCACATGATAGTCTAAATAATTGGGAATCAAACCCCACAGGAAAATTGAAGAACGGTATAATTATTGATTATTAAATAACGTTAAACCAATATGAGCATTTCCACCGAAGATATTTGAAAAGAGGACCCCTAAGAAAGTGATCAATTAAGTGGAAGTGAGAATGTATGAAACATAGCCCAAATAGACTAATTGAAGCGCAAGGAGCGGAGAAATCCCGCAACTCTCTCGAACTCTCCCCCTTTATGCATCGAAGGAGGCCCGGGGGGAAGAGAGTATCAACCATAAATGAAGCCGTAAAGGAGGAGTATAGCGAACATAAAATGAAAGCGTAAAATGTATAATTTTTCATTGATCGATATGGAATGTAGACTTTTACACTGATAATGAAAAAAATGATTAGATGATGATAGATGAAGAGTATGATAAATATAAATAAATGGATATGATGTTAAATGATGAAGTTGATGATGATAATAAAAGGGGGAGCCCAGAGGTCTTCTTATCTAACTCTCGAACGAATTGTCTTCCATGCATCTCTACCTCCAATAATTAATTCACCATTTCCTTCACGTACCTCTTTACCCAAAGCTTTACTCGGCAAATGCCTCGGTTTAATTTGAGTCGAAAGGAATATAAAATCGAGGTATGCTTCAATCAACTCAATCCCTTCCCCCACTTCCGATTCCTCATTTTTAGTCACAGCCTCTAGCCGAATAAAAGCCCCCACCAACACAAATTCCACCCATACCCAAAAACAGACGGGCTAATTTAAAGATTTATACTAAAGTCGGTACCACTGTTTATTTGATTATACCTTTATAAACCAATACTTTTAATTAAACTGTGTCTCTTTCCCGTATGCAACTTATCATTTCTGCGTTCTGTCCGTTCCTGCTAGAAAAAAAGAGTGGAGAATGTACATATGTATATGTGTGTATGTTTAAAGAATTGAGAGTTAGGCTTCTATCCTGTTCTTTATCTCTAGTTATCAACGTAGCAATCAGTAAGTGTCAGCTAGCCTCTACCAGAACAACAGGTCAACAGTCTAGGCCCTGGAGAATACAAAATAGAAAAAATGTATGATGGAAATTTACTCCTGAAATTTTAAATAGAATGCGTTTTTTTTTTTACCATTAAGCGTTACGAAATAGCATTCTGTATCATCAGGAGAAGGAAAATTACTAAATTATATATATATATAATATATATATATATATATATATATATATATATATATATATATATATATATATATATATATATTAATAAAGCCACTGTTTAGGAGCGTAGTACTTTATTCCTGAAACCAGTTTCGGGATGGAGTTTGTCATGCCATCTTCAGTCGTATACTAAGAATAGATGCATTCACACCATACATGAAATATATATAGGAACAAGAGATTAGATTAAAATTATTGATGAGGGGGTGTGAATTTGAGGCATTATGGATATCTTTCCAGATTAAATCTTTGATATAGGGGCTGCATTTGAATTGCCCATCCGGAAGGTTGAAATTCAGGATTTCGTTGATAAGGGTGGATTCAACTATCTTTCTTTTGCGAAAATATTTACACGGGTAAATTAGTTTGCCCTGGGCAAAATCTATTGGGAATTGAAATTATTGGAGTGTGTGAAAATACTAGAAGCTGTGCTTGCCCGCCTGACATCCACTCTGTGCTCATAGATCGATCCTCTTTTCCAGATTAATATATATGTGACCCGTTATTTGACTCAAGAATCTATCTCATATATATATATATATATATATATATATATATATATATATATATATGAAAAATAATGGTAAACCACAATATTTGAAGCAAGATTATATTTATAACTATCGGACTAGTTTCGGCAAGATGCCATTTTCAACTAATAATGGCATATATATATATATATATATATATATATATATATATATATATATATATATATATATATATATATATATATATATATATATATATATATATTATATATATATATATATATATATATATATATATATATATATATATATATATATATACAGATACATCCACAAAGGAAAAGTGAACTATTTAAGGCAATGTATGTCCAGCCTCCTGTGTTCATTCCTTGAAAAGGTCTTTAAGAATAAAGACGAAAGCGCTCAAAATCGTTTTTCACTTTTCCTTTGTGGGTTAATATATATATATATATATATATATATATATATATATATATATATATATATATATATATATATCCTAAGCTTTCGAATGAGAGTCATTCCGTAGGGAACATCTCGTTAATGATAAAAGTCATATCACAGTAGCCAGACTCATTTTAGCCCAAATGAGCCTATAAATATTGCGGACACTTTGAGGGGAATTCATCCATACCGGAAATTTGGGTAAATGAGGAAAAGAAATGGCAAATTACTTACCAGAATAAAGTTTGTACTTAAGGAAGCTTTTACGACTGTGTCTAGTATTTTTAAAAGATTATTTTTCGTTAATTCATGGTATTTCCTCTAACGGAGTTTTTTAGTTGAGTTTGTTTGATTTTCTAAAAAAAAATATGTAAAGCTGCGTAGGTATGGCGCTTGGTGGCATAGAATGTTGGAGAAATAAAGAGGATTAGATGAAAATAAATGTGGCAAAAATAATATGGGATAAAACAAGATCACGATAAATGCTGTACAATTTTAAATCTTCAAAATACGAGGTTGCATCCAAATTATAGTAGTCGTTCACATTGGTGGATCTATTTACATACCTTCGAATAACTTCAATCCTTTTTGGCAAATAGGGTATAAGTTAGGGTATTTGATTGCGGGCACTTATTTTAATCCAGAAACTACCTATACTCGATTCTCTATCTGGATAAACCGAAATATACAGATGAAATGTGTTAAAGCTTAAAAAAATCAGCTATATTCCGCTCTGGTTGTGTCCATATCCCCATTATTCATAACATTTTTCTTCTACCTGCTTAGCACGTGCGAGGTCACTGCCTCTTGTCCTATTCAAGATATCTTTGGGTCATTATCACCCCTTTCACCTCATTTTCCTCAAATATTAAGTTATCTATCTGCCTACCATCTAAAACAGTTTCTTTACATTCCTTCTCTCTTTCCTCTGTTTTATTCTTACACCCTGTTCTTTATCCGTGCGCTTGTATTTCCGTGTTTATGGATTTTTATTTTTTTATTTTAGGGTTCCCTTCTGGTGGCGAGCAAGAAGGGCATAACCTCCGAACTAAGTTTATGGATGACAAAATTAGGTTGGTTGTTAAACTTGTGAAGCTTCGATCCGTTGTTGACTTTGCTTCTCTACCTCTCCCATCTTCCCTGTTGGGGGAGAGGGATGGTGTAACTGTACATGTTTAGGTGTGCGTGCATGTATGTTAAAAAAGGCGAGGTGAGAAAGAGAGAGACTAAACAAACACAGCGCGATTTATTGATACTCTCCGCCCAAACGATCCTAGATGCGATGAAAGACAGGATAGAAGCCTGACTCCCGGTTCAGTCAACACCTCCACATACATACATACATACTTCACTTCATCCCGGTCAACCGAAAAGGGGAAACCAAAACATCTCCCTTCCCCCATGATCATTTCACCCGTTACAGAGACAAACTCGTTACTATGGTAACGAGTGGAAATCACTTTAGAGGGTGTTTTTTTTTACTCCGGGCAACCTCAAGAATTGGGTAAAAGAGCAAGAGGAAAATGAAAATGCGAGGAATTTCATTTTAATCATTGAGAGATGACAGGACTCGAGTAATCTGACGAAGGGATGCGGTTTTAGTAAGGAGGGATCGGATAGCGAGGGGGTAGGGGGGGAGGGGGGAGACGCAACACAACAAACAGCGAAAGTAAACCCCCATCAGACCTAAATCCTGGGGTTAACAGGGTAAATTATGACCCCCCCTCAAACAGGTTCCTCCTGAGGGGAGTCAAGGGGGAAGGGTAATCAAGAAAGAAGCCCCTTCCCCTCTAAAAGAGGGGAAACTAAAAACTTGTTTTGAACAGGGGCCATGATTGTATGGATATCTGCTAACGTGTGCGTATGTAATAATGTCTATATGCATATATGTGTATGCAAGTACGTATCGATTTTGACTGTTTTGTGCATGTGTGTGTATGTGTGCGTGTGGTTACCAGAATTTGGCTTTGAATACTTCTCCTTCCCCCTCCTTTCTATTCGTCCCCCTCCCCCCTCCTTTCTATTCCTCCCCCCTACCCCCTCCTTTCTATTCGTCCCCCCCTCCCCCTCCTTAACCCGGGACGTGAGGAGGCCTCGGTTCGATTACCCGATTTCCAGTTAATTTCCTTCTGAAATATACACACACGAGTACAGTCGTGGACATAAATATACACATAATTATGTGCTCCGCGAGAAAATGGCGGGGGTGGGATGGGAAATTCTGATTTAGCTCGAGGATTACGTGCCCTTCATACCCCAATGACCTTAGGGGTATCTGGCTAAAGTGTCGTGGTTGGGGAAGTTTTGTTAGAGTTACTTACCCCTCCCCCTGGACCCGGTGCTCGAGGGGGATATTCCTACATTGTGGCAGCTGGGCAGGGTCTGGAGAGTTGCGCCCCACCCCGAGTCTTTCTTATTTTTAGACTATTCAGAGTTGAATACCTTCTAAACATTTTCACATTCCCTAATTTCACCAATTTCGTTACCAAACTTCCGCCCCACAAACTCCTTGGAGGAGATATCCCCCCCCCCCCGATGGTTTTCACCTCGTGATTATTATTATTATTATTAATAATAATGATAGTTAATATAATAATAATGATAATAATAATAATAATAATAATAATAAGCAATCCTTGTCTTATCGAGGGGCGTCTTGTTTTAACTGGTCCTTGAAACTTCATTCGTTGCCAAGTAGTTAATTTAGCATAGAACCACCGATGCTTAAAGGCAGACGGAGGCGGAGTTTTGTGTAGCAGGCCATGTAGCGCGAGAGGCTGCCTCGCTGACCCGGTGGATGCGGCGTTGGATTTCTAACGTCGAGGCAGCGATTCAATCACAGCGAGTGCGAACAAAATTTTCAACGGCGTCACGAGCTGCCCACCCATTGGACGGATACGCTGATCCTCACCCTAGTGGAGGTAGGCAGCTCCACTCGCATCTTCATTCACATAACCAATTTAAACACTCCTGCCATTTCCCTTCCCGTCTTCACAGTACAGCATACTCATTCTCTCCCATCTGTTCCACAACCCTAACCATGGAGTACTAGTGTCTTTTATGGGGTAATTCATCCTCACAAACTCCCTCGCCGAATCCCCCCTCCCCCTGGTTGGAGCAAAAAAAAAACAACAACCCAATATGACCCGGAAAAAAATAGCTGGGAGTTGTCTGAAGGAGATAGAGAAATGAAGGAAAAGAGGGTCCTTACATCTGTGTTCTTTCTAAGAGCGTCTCAAAGCGTAACAGTAGTGAAGACACGGAAGATACGGCACACATTGGCCAACCTAAGAGACAGCGAAGTAGAAGAAATATTTTGAATTGCCTTGAAGATGGAGGCAGAAGAGGGAGGAAAGAGACACAAAACTTTCTTACTTGCAAATTGAGAGAAGAAGACCAATAGAATGACGGCGGGAAAAAAAATATTGCGAGGAGTTATAAAAAATAAAATATTTTATTATAAATATCCATTCTTATGTAAAAAAAAGAAGTAAAAAAAGAGCATAAATGTAGCTAACACGTACCAAAGGGAACTCAAATATCGAACACCAAAATGCGACCACGACTCTCAATTAATTGGAGCTGTAGTACTTTGAGCATGGGGCAGCCACATACTACGGGGTGGCCTCATGCACCTGGGCAACACCATTCACCCAACTCTCACTTGTGACTCCAAGGGGCTGCTAGTCTAGGGCAGCGGCCACACCCCGGGCGACCATCATGGCTGATGGGTTAAACCGAGTAGGGAGAGCCATAGGGGCTATTGCTCCTATGGCAACAGGTCTTGCCAACTCTACCTAAAATTTAGGCCTTTCGTGAGTTTGGTGTGAGAGGAAGATGGGTGACACATGTAGGGTGATCCTGGCACATATAATGTAATCGGCCAGTGACCGTAAAAGAGGATTGGAGCCCTTACTACGTACTATCCAAGTATAACCATGGAAGAAAGCCAAAGAAATCGGGGGCACCCCATGGTTGCCGAATCCAGGCGGATGTGGCACGTCGGGAGGAATCTTTATGTGCCTTTCATAATCCTGTCGCACGATCTCGTTCATTGGGGGAGGCACGAATAGGGCTCTACCCACCGGCCTTCAAGGATAGATATTTCTTCTTCACCCAATGCCCAGATTTATAATGAAGCCTCTTGAATAGTATGCCACTGCCCCATCTTGAGTCACAAGTTCTAGAATTAGTGAGTAACCTTCTGTACCGAGAGCAGGTACTTTGGTATATCTGCTGAGTCTCTTTAGTCGCGTGCACGCGAACCTATGCATTACTATGTCGGTCGGTCGGTAACCATTCTACTTTTCAATAAGTTTTTGAAAGTTTTGAAGGTCATAAGGTCATATGGTCATATGGATAATAAGTCATAATAATTGAGAGCACGCGACTTCCAACCGATTAATCTAGTGAGTGATAATTTGCTGCGGTGGAGAACCTATTTCTGCAAACACTTTTCTACTGGTTTTACGGACTAGGAGATTACCACACGTACCATGACTCTAGTCTAGGAAGCAGTTACTTGAGGGTCTTTATGGCTGTTATGTAAAGGGCATCCACCGATTCTGCTAAAATATGAGAGGCGGTCAATAAGTTTTGCGAATCGGTAGGGCAAAACAGAGGAAGGGGGATGGCTGTTTGTGGGGGTGTTAGGAAAAATTATGTCAAGTCAGGACCTGCAGCCGCACGCTCCTGCCTCGTCTATTTAAGAAGCAGTAGATGATCGCAGATCGTCATGCACCAATTTTTCAACAATGGAGAAGGTTGAGCACCGCGCAGTGATCAAATTTTTGACCAAAGAAGGCAAGAATGCAAAAGAGATCCATGAACGCATGGTTGCAGTGTACACCGACACCGTCCCTTCCTATGCAACCATTGCTCGCTGGAATAGGGGGTTCCGCCATGGTCGTGAGTCCCTTGAAAATGACCCCCGTCTAGGACGCCCGTCAGACGTGACCAACGAGGACAATGTGGCCCGTGTGGAGAGGAGGATCCTCGAAAATCGACGGGCGAAGGTCGAAGAAATCGAGCGACAACTTGGAATATCACATGGAAGTGCTATCAACATCATCCACGACAATTTGGCTATGACCAAGGTCTCTTCCCGTTGGGTCCTTAGAAACCTCACGCCCCATGATCGACTTCAACGTCGTCAAAGTCCACAGGGCCACAGTTGCACAAGCTGCCCTGCGCGAGTGCAGATTCGAGGAGCTCAACCATCCCCCCTACAGTCCAGATCTGGCCCATAGCGACTACTTTTTATTCCGCCAGCTCAAGACTGCACTGCGTGGACGCCGGTTTGTGGACGATGAAGATGTCCAGCTCGCCGTCCAGGAGCGGATTGAACAGCAGTCGGGAGATTTCTGGTTGTCGGGAATTCGAAGCCTCAGGGACAAGTGGCGCAAGTGCATTGAAGTCGAGGGTAGTTATATTGGAAAGTAATAAAGCACCTTTCCTTTCCTCGTATCTCGTTTCCTTATATCCGAATTGCGAAACTTATTGACCGCTCCTCGTATGAATGAATTTTGATCCAGAAACTTCCCTTTCATACACCACTAAATGGTCATTTTGCCGTGCATTTCGATGTTTAACTCGGTCAAATCCATCATCTTTTATCAATCCATATTTTCTAGCATTCAGTTTTACACACTTCCCACACATTTCTTCCTAAAATAGGAGGAAATTATGTGTGTATATTAGCTTCTAAAAATGCAGTTACAATTGTTTTAGCGAAGAGTCTTGATTGTGGCTCTAGGAATATCCCTTTCATCTTACTTTGCTATCTACTGAGCAATCTACGCTGCTTTTTCAGCAGCACTTCTATTTTTCACAACAAAGAAACGTTTTTCGCACTACAAATAGTGCAGTAAAGTTCATTTTGGGATTACTGCAGAATTCACCACTGTATTCCACTACTCTCGAACAAACCGAGGCTATACGAGTTTGCTGTGTTTTTAGCGCCCGTGGTTCGGATCCAACGACTGCATGTCCCCAGATCGGTGTATATATTCTACCTTGTTTCAGCATGTTTATATATACACCACAAACATCGTAGTCGTAACCAAATGCAAGAACGGAAACTACAGTTGCCAACCATAAGTTAATTATAACCCGCAATCAGCCAATCACAATGAAGACAAAATTTAGTTTGCCGCTTGTACATAATAATTTTTTATGCAGTCAGTAGAGGATAACGCATAAGCCAGCCTTTCTAAGGTAAACAAAGATTTTGCCTATCAATCAGCTATTTTTATTGTTATCTTTGCTTTCGAAGATAATGGAAAATTTACTTTTATCCATTTTAGCTCGGCCTTGTGAATCGAGAATTATTTGCAATTGCGCAATCATAATTATGCGGTTAAAAAGGCAAGGTTATACCTAACTAAGCTCTTCCTCAAGCTCTCGGAAGGAGCTCTTCTCACAGTCACGAGAGGATAACGCATAAGCCAGCCTTTCTAAGGCAAACAAAGGTTTGCGTATCAATTAGCTACTTTAATTATTATCCTTGCTTTTTTTTAAAAACTTAATAAATATTAGTAGTAATTTGGTGAGAGATATTAAGAATTAATACATAGCCAATAAAATTCATCAACATTTTTGAGCATAAAAATTGACAACAAAAAATGTTCCTCTAAATTGACCTAACAAAAAGTTGACCTAGAAAAAAGTTAACCTTTATTTGAGCTAAAACCGTAGAAGGAAGTTATTTTTAACTTTAAATCACCCAAGTCATCACCTCTTTCGGAATTCCCACCCTGCGTCTGGGAATCTTGCCCCTTCCCCCAATCATGGGGGTCCTTATCCGGAAGGCAGGGGTCCTGGCGAGGGGCGCAAGGGAGGGGGGGGGGAGATCGTTGCTAATAAAGACGCTGCTGAAACATTTACGGCCGACGAATGAAACCCAATAAGACGGAGCTGCGGAAGCCCCCTTTTCTCCTCTCCTTTTCCCTCCCCTTCCCCTCCCTCTCCCTCACAGACCTTCCTCTCAATTCCCTAAACCGCCGTTGATTGACTTGGTTCTTCCTCGCTGACCGCCAGACCGGAAACAGCGGCCTGTAGCTGTGTTTGTGAGGGTGGGGGTTAGGTGAGGAGGGGGAGGATAGGGTAAGAGAGGGTACATAGTAAAGTTGCACCTTTGAACAAATTGGCCGTTTAATGTTTTCTAAATTGGTTTCCATGCTACAATGCCAATTATTATTTCGTACGGTACGTATATTAAATTAACATGTTCTATTTTTTTTTTTACAGGTTTTCATTTAACTAAAGAACTCTATAAATTATTTAGAAATTGGGGGGAATTATTAAATGAATCCTCCTAGAAAGCGCTATGCTAAAAAAAAAAATGGCAAACTCAGCAGAAGCCTCGAGGTCAAAATCAAAACAATTGAAAAGCACAGCTAGTTAAGCAGGATGTCCAGAAACAAGCAAGACCAGTGAGAAAAATAAACTATAAATTACTTTGGAACCTATATTAACAAATATAAATTATAGGATACCAATAATAATAAGATTCAAGAGATTAAATATTTAATTAGAGATAATAGTTAGTGATCTGCAACCCTATTCTGTGATATCGGATGTTGGTTGATGAAAGTGATTTGTTCCAATATTCCGAGCAGAAAGTAGATCATTGTAACCATTTTTCCGGCTAAATTTCAAAAAGTACAAACAAAAATCCAAACTTTAATTTCAAATGTCTTCTATCTTTAACACATTAAACAGCTAGTGCAAGTAATTCTCTATTTTGGACGCTGGTAAGTCACAGGCTTTCAAATAAGTTTTAATTAAAAAAAAATTATACCCGTTTAAAATTAATCGGATTCGAACATTTTCTATCAAATTCGTTGAAAACCCAAACAAAATAGAAGCTAACACTTCTTTCATAATCATTTAATCCATTTTCATCAAATTAAATTTCATTAAATTTTAATGAATTATTCACCACAATTCGGTGGTGAATAAAACTACCAGAAGAGATCTCTATAACTTGCGAGTATTTCCACAATTTTTCCTACTTTTTAATCTCTTTTTGAAATCATATCATTTTTCTGCCTAGTGTTGATCTTATAGTTAATCATTTTCCAACTCTTACACAGAAGTGCGAATCAATGAAGTGTTGAACAATGTACTAAAAAGATTATGAACAAAATTATGACAGCTGGTTTAGTCACAAACTCGTTTCATACATACATTACAACTCCCAAATTATATTTACCTAACGCGCTATAGAGAATATTTTACACTCAATGGAAATATTTTGTTACATTTTATTCACTCTGCTTCCGCAGGTAACAAGTTGAACGAATATTATAGGACCAGTTTAATTTAATGACGGATAATTCAAAACGTGTCCAATGTAATGCATGGTAGAAAGAAACCGATTGCATCGTAAAGCTTTCGCAACGTATCGGGTGAATTACATTATTATCCCTCGATAAGTAGATATCGGGTAGGGTGAGGGAAGCTTGTGAAGAAAATTGTTCAACTTCTGAGTTAATTCAAAGCAATAACTTGAAAACCCAAGCAAAATAGAACAGTTCTTTCATAATCATTTAATCCATTTTTTATCAAAGGCTGATCTCAATTAAATTTTAGTGAATTATTCACCACAATTCTATGAGTTATACTATTTACACCACGGATCTATATAACTTATTTCCAAATTTTTGCCTACTTTTAATCTTTTTTTGAAATCATATGATTTTTCTGCCTTGTTTATGTCTAATTTAGCACAATAGAAATAATTCATCAGTCTTAAAGCGTTAAAAGATCTGTTTACTTGTAGAAAACAAACATTTGTGCCAAATATCTTTCATAACTCCTAGATTTAAGATTAACTTTCAGAGAAGTCAGATGTTGTTCGAAAGAAAGAAATGGGTGTTGAAAGCCGTGGGGGGAGCTTGGACGAAGATCAAATGGAGATTAAAAGACCATCGATATTTCACCGATTGTCAAGATTCTGCAAATTCTCTGACCTTGTCAAAGTTGTTGACTCTATTATTAGCTGCTGATGCTTGAACAGAACAAAAGAAATGATACACGAACGGAATTAATACTCAAAACGTTAAACAAGATTTGCTCGTTGTTTCATTAGAGAACTCGAAAAATAATTAAAATTTTGATTACCACCCAAAATTGGTGTTCTTTTTCCTTGGTGGAAAAATAAAGCGGAAGGGGGTGGGGTGGGCATTTTCTCTTTAAAACAACTAGCTTGGGGGTATTTAAGTACAACAGTTTGTTCTAGCGAAATTGATTATTAATACATGAAAAAATACATATAAACTAGCAAGAAATTAATCAGAGAAATAATTGGCCCAAAGGTTGATTAGTCAGTCGATTAATCAGACGATTAATTGTTAGAAAGTCGATATGTTGACCAAAGAGCCAATTAATCAGCCAATATGACGATTAATTAGCCAAATAGCTGATTAATCAGAACCCTGCCACACTACTTTCTCTCTTCACCACTTGTCTATTTTTATCTATCTACCTACACACACCTACTCACTTACAACAATTCGCAATTCATTTCATTCGACGGATCAGTCATTCTGCTTAACGATACGTTTCGTATGCACTGGTAAAGCACTCGGCAAATGCAGCAAGGTCAAGCGGAAGCACGAAAAGGCGTTTTTTTCACGAAACTTTACTTTCAACGACCTTTTCAGAAGAATTCTAAACTCAAACATAAAAGAAAACTGATCTCAAGATTAAGAAGAGATATATGCGCTCACATGGCTGATTGAAGATTGCTCATGTTGCTTGTGAGCAAGGTAGACCCTCCTGAAGGAGCTACTTTTTCACCTCTCCTCTGATCTTTTTTCAACCATCTCTAACCTCTCACTTATTTCATACTAGCAGTGCATAGCTTGGTCACCGACAAAGTTTCAAAAGCAGTTGGTAGTAGGGTATAATGAATCCCCGCAGGAGACCCCGTTAGAGAGCCATAAAATGCGGGGCCGACTCTCGGCCCCGGGCCCGAACCCTTCTGTGAAATTCTGTTAGGGCTAGGTCTATATAGGTAGGGTGACCAAGAAGAGTGCAAATTCAAAAGGCAGACGATATAGAATTAGTATAGATAGAAAGGCTCTCCCACTAGTGGAGTGTGGTAACCTTTTATTTCAGACTCACTGCTAGGAGCCCCACAATAGTGGAGCACAACAGCACTAAATCAACGACCATGTGCCGATTCGAAGAACTTAAAAGACTCCCGCCTCGACTTATACCAAATGGAAATAAAAGATCCCTCCCAGCAAGTAGTTCAGGCCATATTCACATATCTGTAAATCCCATTGATAAAGTGCATTAAAACGCCGCCGGATTCACCTTAATTTTCCCCGATGGAAAGGATGTGGAAAAGTTACTCGCGTCGGCGGGAAGCATCACACTCAGGAAGCCTGGACTTAGAGGCAAAAACGCCCCCACATATCATTGCGAATAGGAGCTTCGTTTGCATAAAGATAGAAGAGTGGGTAAGAGCCCACTCATGCGAAGAGATCAAACAAGAACTGATGGAAAAGCAAAATTGGATCAAGGTGCAAGAGGTGATCAAATTCAAAGATCACACTCATGTGTTCAAGGTGGTGTGTGAAACCATTAAAATGGCGGCCAAGACTCAGAAGAAGGGATTAGTGGCATTTAGCATGCTAATCCCCCTAGCGAATATCAAAAGAGATCTGAAAAAGGGACATATGATATGCTCTGAATGCTCCGCAGAAGGCCATTCATACAGAAGTTGCACCAGCCCCACGAAGAAATGTGTGAATCGTGGGAGTAGCCATCGAACAATGACTATGAAATGCTCCAAAAGTAAAGAAGTGATTAAGCGACAAGAAAAAGAACAACAAGAGAAGAGAAACCCCACATACGTAATGGCAGCTAAAACTCAAACGCAAGGACAAGTAACACCGTCTACAGTCACAAATATAACTGCAGGCGTGTATGCCAAAATTTACACGTGTAATACATGCACCCGTACAAGATGCAATACAGCCAGGCACCAATTAGAAATCACTCAACGAAGTATTAAAGGCTAATAATGATTTTGAGCCAATAAATATACCACAACAAGTAGACTCCTCCGCCATGATGAACCTACTGACGGAGGGAGAGGACAACGAAGAAGAACAAAACCAAGAAGCAGAGGAGGAAAGTTCAGATTCCTCGGAAGATGAACCTAAACGGATAACTAGGAAAAAAAAGAAAAGAAAAAGACTAAATCGGACAAAAGCCCAACCCCAACCCCAAGATCTCAATTTTCAATCCCAGCTTCCCAAATTAAGGACAGCACCGGACATAGGAGGAGTACAAAATAGCAGCCCAAAAAGCGAAGTTAAAATCTTACTACTCCCATCAGACAGATAAAATGGACCGGAAACGCCTAAAGGACTACTCACTCGCAATGGATAACTCTAAACTTAACATTCTACAGATATGTAAATACGAACGGCTGGAGAGAGAAGAGACTGACACACGGTAATATATTTAGAAGGATAGATAGACCCGGGCATTATTTTAATTTCAGATCACGGGATTAACGTAACCCTCAACGAAGTAAAAATCTGGACTTACTACGTCATAACCGTAAACTTCACGGGGGATTTACACGACGGAGCTGCTATAGCTATCAAGAAAGGCGTTGATTTTACTTCTCTATTGCTGTTTAAGTAAAAATGGAATTGACAAACATAATAATAGCAACAAGATATCAACCGCCAAGGAGACGAGAATTGCCGATTAATAACTTCATTAACATCTTCAACAGCAGAAATCCGGTGGTTTTCATGAGTGACTTAAACGTACACTGACAAGCAAGCGGGTACAGAAATACGAACACAGCAGGAAGACAGTTGAAAACGTTGTTCGCAAGAGACATCTTTTATCGACTAGGCCCTGGTTACTCGTCGTACATAATAGGGGCCACAGTCACTAAACGGGACATCTGCCTCGGCAATAACTTTCTCCTATATAACTATTATATGCAGCCGATAGATATACCCTGTACCGACAACATAGCGACCCTTCTTACCATCAACCAAAGACCTATACAGATCCCCTCTAGGGTAAGTAAAGCATACCACAGAGCGGAGTGGGGTAGATACAGAGGAAAATTGAACACATATGAACCAAAACAACTAGAAGGAGCAACGCTAGAAGAAATTGATGCACAACTATAAAAAAATAATGAACTTGATTAAGGCAGCTGACGAAATAGCAATTCGCCCCAAAAATGCTACAGGACAATTTAAACATTCACCTGGATGCCAGAAATGGCCCGCAAAAACAGAAGACTAAAATTATCTGATGAAGTAAGAAGAAACGGAACTACGCGGGAGCTACACACCGAAATGAGAAGAATAAAAAGTGAACTGAACATGGATATAATAGAAAAACAAAATTAACACTGGAATGAGACAGTACACAGGATTGACTATGACGTATCTACAAAGGAATTCTAGAGGAAAATAAACCAAATGAAAGGCAAAGCTGGTACAAGAAAAATGAAAATCAAAGACGATCATGGAAACAACATAGAGGAAGAGGATAAGATTGAGGAGGTATTCAGAGAATGTTGCAAAAGAGTTTTTTATATAAGTGCAGAATAAAACGAAGAAGTTGACATTAATTTTTAACATAAAATCATAGATTTACTCAACGAGGTTATAGAAAGAACACACCCTTACCACTTCGTGGATGCGAGAAGAGACACTTACAACAGCGTCGACGCGAAGATCACCGAGAAAGAGGTGAGAGTAACAATTTCGCTCTTCAAACAAAAAGCTCCAGGAAGATCAGAACTCACTAAGAAGAATTACGAAGAAGCACTCGATAAGATCATAAAGGGAATAACCTCAATACTAAATTCAGGCCTCAACAATGGATATTTCCCGGACGAACTGAAAGTCGCAAGAATTATCTTCATACCCAAACCGGAAAAACCACCAAGTCAAGTGGAGAATTATTGACCTATTTCTCTACTTGACTTCATCGGGAAACTGTTTGAAAAAATAATCAATCAATAGCTAGGTGAGCATCTGAAAGAAAATGGACTCCTAAACAATTACCAATTTGGCTTTAGGAAAACAAAGGAGTATAGAGATGGCCTGCACGGTCATCACAGAAAAAATAGCCAAAGCGAAAAAGGAGAAGGCTAGCGTCGATATCGTCTGTAGAGATGTGTCAAAGGTATTCGGCAAAGTTTGTATAAGAGGACTACAGTATAAAATCATTCAACTAAAAATCAACAACAAGCTAGAAAGACTACTCTGTGACTACATGATGGAGCGGTATGCATACATCAAAATTGGAAACCATCAAGGCGAAAACTTGAAATTGGAAGATGGCCTTCCGTGGTGTGGGTGTCTGAGTCCGTCGTTATAATCAGTGTACACCTCAGACATCCCACTTCCCATCACGGAAGGGTGCCTTAACATCCAGTTGTCAGATGACGTCATGCAAATCGTCGTTTGCCCATACAAGAACGGCGAAATGCAAGCAAGATTTACAGCAACGTAAATAAGAAGGATCAATGAATACGGAAGAAAATGGAAAATAAGCACAAACAGAAACAAGTTTAAAATCGTACCAATATACAGAAGAAAACTCTCGGACATATACATTGAAGATGACAGATATCCATATACCATCGAAGCTAAAGTATTAGGATTAACGATAACCAACACCGGATACAGCAAACATGTAAAAGAGAAAATAAACAAAGTAAGCAGAGGACTGGGTCTTATATACCGAATCAGATCACTCATATGGAAGAACAAAAATAAAATATATCAAGCTATTTGTCAGTCAGCAATGCTATATCCAATAAATACTATGTACTCAATCGCAAAAACAATCATTACTAAACTTTCAAATGCAAGAGCAAATGAAAGAAGAAGCCAACAAGACTTACCCGCAGAAGTACAGATGGAATCAGTCAACAAGATTATAGAAAAAAAGCGAAGAAACTAATAGAAAAAAACGCAAGAGGAAATAGGAGAGGTCATTACAGCTTAATAACACAGAGAGCGAAGGGGGGAACGCACCGATGCTTCCCCTCATACAACTCAAAAAATCGATCAAGAAGAGGAGGAGATCTATACTTGAGAAGTAAGAAAAAGGAAGAGCAAGTATACGATACTTATCTTTCATAGCACAAAGATAGACTTGGAAACAAATAAACAAAGAAAAAAGTTAAGAGTCAACTTTACCAGTAGTAAAAAGAATGGAATAAAAACAACGGTTTGAACGCCACAAAACACTAACAAATACAAATATAATACTAACAGTAAGCAACAAAAAAGGATAGCCTGAGACTCAGGAAACAACTCTCTAAAAAATACTAATTTTAAGCTATAATACACTAATAAAACAAAAGAGATTATCATGACCTCCATGCAACCTAGCATTCAATTGCCAACTTTTTTTCCACTTCTCTCTACACTTTTCTTCCATCCTTCATACAATTCGGCTAAACAGCTTATACGTGAGACAAGGACACAATAAAATAATGAATCGAAAAAGGATATAGTACAAACAGTGGCTCGGAACCCACGTAAATCAGTAGGTCCACCGACCAACTAGGTTGGCTCCGTTCAGCGCTGTTCTACGGCTCTGGAGGAGGCGGAAAGGGGCTTGGGAAGGCCGGGTCTCCCGCCTCTCCCACCCTCTGGTCATCTCAGAGGGTGTGTGGGGGGAGGGGTGGACTTATCTTTCTCTATCTCTCACCTCCCACCCTTCCTTTCCTTTCATTTCATTCGATTCGATTCATATCCCACCATACTTCATCGGTAAAGGAGGAAAAGAATACCTGAAGACACTGTGAAGATGATCGCATAGATCGAAAGCTCAGCTATTAGAGTTTGGGTTTTACAAAACGCAGTTACTTAAAAAAGAGAGATGAAGGTAGAAGTTATCTACCAAGATGGACATAAGAGGACAATAAGAAAAATAGAAAGTTTCCAAAGAAAATTAATCAAGGCGAAATATGCAATAGTCTTTAACAAAATCTGCATTCAAGAAAGACTGCTACCCATTTAATCTATGAGAGTAGTTTCAGTATGTAGTTTATCATACCTTCTTCAGTCATACACTGAAAATGCAAGAATGTTACAAAAGTCTATAAATTGCGTACAGATCAGAAAAAAAAGAAAAGAAAAAACACAAAGAAACACAAAACGGGAAAAAAAGGTCATTAATCAGGGGGTGTAAGTCTAAGATCGTTGACTAAGCTGTTTATGATGGGCAATTAAAATGCAGCCCCCATTCCATATATATATATATATATATATATATATATATATATATATATATATATATATATATATATATATATATATATATATTAAAACTCATCAAGTTTAAATTCTGGGGTAGGAAGGCACAGTCCATGCCTTCTGAGACTATTTCGTGCAACCTCAAAAGGACAAATTTGCCTTCCTCTTTTAGGACATCTGAGCACTTCTGCCCTTGGGGATGTGCGATGGACTCCGTCATCTCCATGAGTTCGTTCGAGATGTTCCGGGAACAGCAAGACCCCACTTAGGGTCCAGACAGGGGCATTCGAAGGGAGGGGGGGGGGCGTGCCAAATAGAGGGGACAGTGCTGTACTCTGAAGGACGCTCTACTAATCCAATCTTTCATACCTACACTTTTTTGTTCACATCCTCCTCTTTCTCTCTCTCTCTCTCTCTCACACACACTACGAGTGCTGAATTCCTATGTCTTCACTTGCCTGTGTTTTACCTTTCGTTCCTCTCTTCATTCTCCAACTCTCGAAGCTCCAACCGAACATCCAATACATTGCATGGCTCACCCTCCCACCCTTCTCCAACAAACCACCTCATTTCCGCCCAACTCACTCTAATCCTTCCATACGTGCGCTACGTCAATTTCCCCCACGCCACACCACAATACATCGACTGGGTGCATGTTGTGGTGCCCGAGACACCACGTCCCTCTTATTTACACCCCAAACACGCGACTTGGGTTGTGGTATCTGTCTGGTTCCTGCTTCGCCTCCACCTCTCTAGCACAATCGGGGAAGGGGGGGAGGTCTAGCGCCTCATAACTGGTCCATGGTAATGTGATAAAGCGCGACTTTACCAGGTCTTTATTGTGTGTATTCTAATATTATTATTACTATTGTTAATTGCATTATTATTTTATTATTTTGCTTATTAGCGGAGGAGATGCCTCACTTCTTTGAAATTTTTCAGAGAACACATCTGGCGAGAAGCAGGCCAGGGCACAGCCTATCAAAAAGAATATTTCTTATTAATAAAGAAATTTAGAATAAACAAGAAACGCAATAAATCAAAAGAAAATTAAAACATACAATGGGCTGCAAAAGTTGACAACACAATGTTAGAAATGCAGATTTTCATATTTTTCGTTAAAGCAAGGATCCTAACGACGCAGTGTTCTATTTATTGTATCCTTGCTAACTTCAACCTCTCTTGTTTCCATATCTTCCTGCAGCTCTCTAAGAGTAGTCTGTGGTTTATCACATACTGTTCTTGCAAAATTTTGAGCTGCACAATCTGTTAACATCCTATGACAAGCTGAACGATCCAAAGGATGAATTGAATTACGAGACTTCCAGTTGCATATTATGGTACCAACTGAATTTAGAGGTACCTTAAGCTGTACAGAGGTATTTCTGCACCCAAGGACACTCTTATGAAGAGCTACAATGCGTTCACGAAGATCTCGACTGATTTGTTTGTTTTTCCCCATGAGGAAGATTTTGAAGGAACGACTACCAAGTACTGGGCGACGAAAAAAAAGCTTGATCTAGTTAAGAATATTCTAGATATTTGGGAACAAATGAGGATTAGTTTATAATGAGACATTTTGCAGATGTAACCTATTTATGTATTTATATGTGTTGTAAACTTTTGTGTTGTTAAATTTCACTAGTGTCGTTATAAGGTTTTTCGTGTTAGCCATTTTGCTTTTCTGATCGTTACTTGTATTTATTACATAAAGTTCCACGTGCATTGTAAATTTAATTATCCTACGTGAACTAAAAGTATGTCAATTTGCATTTCTAACAGTGTGTTGTAAACGTTTGCGGCACACTGTAAAATAATGATAAGATGCTCTTGTGGACAGTTGCCAGATTGCCTTTTATTAATTTAAAAAACAATCAAAACTTCTATGATACCGCGACTTGTCGCAAACAAAAGCTCACCCCAAGCCCTAGAGACAGACGGTAGCGACTCCTGTTGTCCCGGCACCGAGATAGGTACCGCGCGCTAAGCTCTTATTTCGTCATCGGCCGATCTCCCCGGTGTTAAATACAGGCGAGGGAGCCAGTCATACCCTTAATCTTTCAGGTCAGGACTATAAAAACCTTCGAGAGGTCGGTATAATTCTACGTCCGGTAACTTGAATGGTTCTGCCTAAGACGCGGCCCTGGAGGATATCACCATTAGCGTTTGTAGCCATGACTCATCTCCCAAAGCTTACACATGACCAGGAGTATTGAATTCGTATTTCTTGAAACATACACTTTGTCACACTAGAGCCGTGTCGGTATACATAAGTTCAAAGGGGAGTTGGTTTTCATATTACAAAACTCTTATTTAAAGCCGGCGGGGCTCTTCCAGGCGCTGCATCAATCTTCACAGCCAAACTAGTTGCAGTATACCGACCCATTCCAGAGATTACACGCTGTGTCCTGTTCGGAGACCGTTTTGTAATCCAGAGAGACTCAGAGTGCGCTAAGTGGCTCCTGAGACATTAGAATCTCGGCTTCCCCTCATCACAATATCCATGATGCCATGGATGCTGCGCTTCGGGAGGATGTTAAGATTTTATTTTACTTGGTTCCTGGATGTGTAGGGTAAGCTGGGAACGAGCGCCATGATGAGGAAGCCATGCTGTCTGCACAAACTGAACAACCGGATGGACGTTTCGCTCTCCTCCACACGAGCTACAAGGTAGGGATCAGGACAGTCCTTTGAGTTGCTTGGCAAACAAGATGGGTGATGATCCCCGGGAGTATAAAGTCGCCTACCATTGCGTCTCGACTATTCGCGTGGCCATAGTCCCCTATGATTTAATGGTATCAAGTGATTCTTTTGTTGCCCCCGAATCAGACACACTCGTGGGACGAAGTGCCATCAGATAAAGAACTCCACTGAGCCTCTCTGGAGGATATTTTGGGACCGCAGACTGAGTGCCACTTTTGGATTGAATGTTTTAGTCTGGGAGAGTTTGGTATGTGGTACCTATTTCGATACCGGGGAGGCGTCTTTCCCTAGTGTGTGGATGTATCTTGGGGTTTTGAGGAAACTGGGCCTCTCCTGGGGCGCCTAAACATGCCTCTTAAATATTGCTTGCTTTTTGTTGTTATTGTTTTTATTGTTATGACAATAACACGTTAAATTATCGTATTGTTTTCATTCCCCCTCCCCCCCCTGCCCGTCAGTGGCAGCCTAATGAGAGTGCTTTTTGATGTTTTAATCTTTCAACCAAGCATCGGTAATGGTTAATAGGAGCCTCGCGCGCTATTTTATAGGAGGTTTCCAATTCAAATAGGCTACAAACACTTAATAGTGACGTAGGAGTAATATTTTGATGGCGGAAGAGGGTGTATCACCGCTTAATTGAGTCACGAAAAGTTAATATTTCAACCCGATTTAGCAACGCAAGAATGCTTCGATAGGCGAAGTTCCGATTGTTTACGGTTCGGTTTTGTTGTTATTATTTGCATAATTAAACTCTTTTACTTGTTAAGGAGGTTAATTTGGGTTTGTTAGTTTTATATAATGAATATAAGTTGTTTGCATTTTCTTAATTACTCAGAAAGTTTATAAAATAATCTTAAAGTGAATAGTTTTGTTGGTTGCGACGTTCTTTCAATGCCACGGGACGGCCTAAATTATGCTCGCTCATTTGAAGATAGCAACTCAATGGAGGTTGTTTTTAAGGTTAATATAATTTACTTTTTATGTAATTATGTTGGCGGCTGCCTCTCTACTAGCGCCACCTCTACTCGACCTTAAGAAGAAATATTAAGTATTTTTAGCCTGTTTGGCTTGGAAAATTCCTATAATATAGCGCGCGAGGCTCGTATTAACAATTACCCCAAGCGTCTCTGTTCACTTCATACATGTGGTGAAATTTAGTCTCTTACTACTTGCAGCTCACAATATTGACACCATTCTGTATGATGCAAATTTTCAGAAATTTACTTTATTTTATTTGTGGGGATGGCAACAGCTGATATTCATATTTCCTTGGTTTATACGAGAGTGGTACTGTTGTTGGTTGCTACCTGAAAGTTCATCAATCACAATTGAAGAGTTTTAGGTAGGAATATTCAAATCTGTGATCTCGCTGCGACAAATCAAAATAATTTATCGCTCTCGGAACGTATTAAATTGGGATCACGAAAAAAATTTGTAAAGAGTTAAATTATTTGGAGGAATTTTGAGTCTATTTGCTCTGTGTCTCCAAAGAGCTTAGATGTTAAAATCAAAGGGGAGATGGATCATTTGTGTCCCTCGCTAAATGCGATCTTTTAGATGGTGAAGTTGAGTGGAAAATGAACTTGATAAGTCTATTGAGGGGTTGACACATTTCTAGATAACTACCAAGCTACCACAAAAAAAACTAGTAACCAGGATTTTCGAAAACTACAAAATGGGATTTTGCTTGTTTAGAGAAGCATTCTAGTGTATTTGCCCCCGCAAGATTGCCATGTGTGGAATGTGGCAACCATGCCTCAGCTGACATCTGGGAGCGTGCCTGTCCTTCCGCCATCAATGCCACCACGAGAATCTCTCTCTTCATTAGGTATGTTCAGTAGGTTCAGGAGAGATGCGCTCCACCCAGACCCAAAGTTATCCAAGTAGTCGCCTCTCTAGACAACTTTTCCCCCCCATTTTCACATCCCCCCTTCTTCACGAACTTCTGTTAGCAAAATATCTTTGTAGATGCCTTCGTTAGTTTTTAAGAAAATAGGATGACAACGAAGGTTGAAGGTTTGTAGGGAGAGATTTGTAAATTGGTGAAATTGGGGGAAGTGAGACTTTGTCGAAAATATATACCCGCATATTTCTTTTTCGATTTGGTGGGTCGGAAAGGCACGCAATCTGCAATATTTCAGCTGCGGCATGCTGAACCATGCTACACTTGTTAAGGAAAAGAAACAAATAAGGCGTGCAAATAAGAATCAATAATACACAAGGAAAATGATTACAAGCGATTACGGCTTTATATTACCTGAATAAGGCCCTGATAATTGATTATATGGGTAAAGGTTCTTGGAATACCATTTTCTTTCTTTTTTTTAAATATCTTTATTTGAAGAATATTGAATATATTTTAAATTAAATTAATTTTGAGTAGATTTGAAATAAAATGATTTTAGATTTGAACATCTGACTTCTAAACGAGGTCAACGCAAAGTAGCGCGGCGACTGCAACGAGAGCAGCTTAAAGGCTCTGCATGAACTGAGTTTGGGGGGGCGGGGTTAGGGGTAAGGCTGAATGGAATAAGCCGCGCGTCATTTGATCTTAGGACACCGAGTCAGTGGTTCGGATTTAACTACCTCTTCGATTCCACCTTTCCATTTTATTATGTTATACAGGGTGAAACGAAAATTCAATACAAACCTTGTTTGTTGGAAATTAGATTTTAACCAATAAAAAGGTGTTTTTTTACTAGCCGATGACGAAGGTCAATAAACATAACGTCTCGTGATAAGTTTTAAACTGTATCAATCCTTTTTTGTAGGGTAATTTGGGGTTCAATTGACGGTTCAGGTTTTGTTTAAGTTTTTAGATTTAGGGCTTTGGAACCCAAACTGAAACAGATTTTTACACTTTTATTAATATATCTGAACATTAGGAATATTAGGTACAAAATGTGATATTATCTAACATTTTTGAAAGCCTTTGAGTATTAAAAAAAAGTGAAAAATTTGATTAAAAAAAAACTCCTAATAAATCTTGAACGAACCTGCACAAAAATAATTAATTAATGGTATGTACATAAACATATTTAAAATGATTTTTAAAAAGCAGTCTATACTTCGTGTTTCTACCATGTACATACACAGTTTTATCTTGGTCAAATGTTTTGATCATTTCGTGTCAGAGGACGTGCTGAGTCATTCCTTATATTATTTGTCTCTAGATGCTCCACAACCTATTTCTAAAAATGGACTTCAGAAGATTACTAATGGGCCGAAAGTTTCTAGGATCAGTTTCTATGTTTATTAAAAAAAAAAATGGTGTTAGCTTTGCGTCTTTGAACTCTTTAGAGACGTTCCCTCCCTAATAGACTTTTAAAAAAATGTAAAAACGTGTTTTAACAGTTCGCTTTCTAATTATTTAAGGTGGATGCGCGAGATTATATTCTCACTTTGGAAATTTTCATTTTTTTTATATAAAATGTAGTTTCATTTTCAGTTATACCATTATTTGAAAGTGTAACGTCTTTGTTAAAATCCATTACGTCATTTAGTGTCGGTAAGTTATTTGTATCTAAGACGGTGAAACAGTTGAAAACTGCTCGTTAAAATGTCTTCAACACGTGGACTGGATCGTTCCTAAGGTCAACTTCGGCACCTTGAAGGGGTCCAATGCATATCTATAAAATCACTTAGGCTCGTGTTTTGATAAGGGTACTAGTTCTTTTTTTTCGTTTTTAGTCGCGTGGACGCGATTCTATAAGTTATTATTTCGGTTTGTAGTTTGTCGGTCAGACGGTAACCATTTTACTTTTCATTTATTCGGGGGCAATAACATCGTAACTATTTAGCCGATTCTAACGAAATTTGAAACCATTATGTTGTTTTACATTCTCTTTCGAATTATATAATTACCAAGATCCTTCTAAGGTTACCCCAGGAATTATTGAAAATTTTGAAGGTCGTAAGGTCATATAGTCGTAAATCAGAATAATTGAGATCACGCGACATAGTTCTGTTGACCTTGTTAATTTACCTCTGACGAAACGAGGATAATAAAGTTATCGGTTCGATAATCGGCAGAATTTGTTGTTTTCGAAATTCTATACAATCGGTGACGTTCCTTTATACATATTTTAACCTCACTATTTATCCACCTCACCTAATTTAATATATTAAAATCCGTAGGTTTCAGTGCAGTATTTCGCTATATATAGTGAAAAATGAACACTTGAAATCATCATATGTATATTTAATGGGTATTTACAACGTTTAAAATTTCATCCCCATTTAAAAATTTTAAGTGGCCGTGAAAAAACCCAAATCACAAGATTTTAAAGTCTAGGATGAGTTGAAAGCTCTCGTTAACATTTTTAGGAATAATTAGATTGAATCGAATTATTTTGTGATCGCTGTTCCCGAGTGTTTCGTCATCGTATCATAAATTGTTTCTAAACTTCTCTTAATTTGTCAAAATTAAATCTAGGCTATTCTGTTCGCAAGAAGTCATTGAAATTATTGTTTATAATTTCTATAAGTCGATTCTATGCATTGTCTGCGGTGTCATTTGGAATGTCTGCTTTCAGAAAACTGATGCTTTGTATATAAAAGTCAATTTTCGTTTAATTACTGTCGAAAATGCTTCGAAAAAGTATAATATCCTACTCTATCATTTGCCTTGACGCTCTTTAGACCACGACTAAATTTATTTGATTAATATTTTCCATGAACTTGATAGCCAAAATCTCAGATGTATTAATTTCATTTAATATCTTTCATTATTTCGATGAGTTCACGTTTAAAATCACGCAAACGTCGAATAGACTTCCCCACCATGTAGTAGAAAGCACGTCAGTTAATATGTTCAAAAACTGACTTGATGAGTACTTCAATAGTGTAAACATAACGTAGAAGAACACGCCATATGAAATAAGGAGTTGGGAATAAAATAAAATGAAATGATGAATAGAAAGATGCCAGACGCCTCCATGCATGGAGTGAATGTGAATTCCCCTTTTCTTTTTCTGTTTGTCTTATAAGTATATTATTTTCATGATTAGCAGGCGAAGCCTGCGGGAGAAGAGAGTACTGCCCTATCAACGCCCCCACCCCCCCTGGTTCGAAGAAGCGTGTTCGTGTATTTGAGGGATAGCTGAACCTGCGTGTCAAGGGTACACATGTAGATAAGTGCGTACCGTATAATTTAAATAATTAGAAGAGGCATGTAAAGAAAGGTAAAATGATACACATGTAGATAAGTGGGTACATTAGAATAGAACTATAAAAAAATCCTGTAAAAAATATATATACAAAGGGTACACATGTAGATAAGTGTGTACCGTAGAGTTGAAATAGTTAAAAAACAACAACAAAAACAGCATGTAAAAAAAAGAAGCATGATACGCCGTTAGAATGTGGTAGTTAACATATTCTGTAAGCGGACTGGCCTTGAGCGGATCTTAGGATCTTTGCTGGTCCTTGTTTCTGTAGTTCATTTTCATTTATAAAATACCGCCTTAATCTTTTCCTCTTGACCTACCCTTTATACAGTAGCCTGGGCAGATAAGTTCTCCAATGAAGTCCCTTTTAAAACTTTAAATCCACGTCTCCGTAACTGTAATGATATAACAATCTCCCGATGCAACTAAAACCTTTAACTTCATTGATTTTAAGCTTTAAACTGTGCGCAGTTGTCTATAAACAACAAATTCCGTGCTAGATTCTCAGAACGTTGATTGCCTGCATGATTATAACGTTGTTGCGATCGGCTCTCTGCTAAATGTTTGCTATCCAGTCTCTGATATAGTCTTCGAGGGGTCCATCAGAACAATATGAAAACTCTTCTTAGTTGTCCAACTAGCAACGCTGATAACTCAATGATAGCATCACCTGGCAGCATCACATTTTTCGAGGCCTACTTAATCCGAACGCACGGGAAAGACACATGATTGTCATTCACACAAGCGCGCTACCACCCTCACTCCACGCCAAGTGCTAGCCTTCATATCCACCTCCAAGAAGCTTTCTATCCACGCAGGCCGCGAGCCACCCTAACTTGAGGCAACCCAGAAGAATTCCAACCTTTGTCAATAAATACTATAAATCGCGAGCGTGTTTGCATAACCACTAGGATTGGCAAGCCTACCCCGTTCAAGGGGACCCCCGTCTCGCCAGAATAGCTCGCCGCCCTCGAAGAACTCGTCCCATAAATCGATGACACGCGCCCCTTCTTCTTGGTATAGAACTTTAAGAGAGTTGTTAATGTATGAATCTCTTCCGTAGAAAGAAAACATCGCACACCTTCTCGAAAGGGGTTGGTTTAATGGTGGGTAATGCCCTGCTAGAACTAAAACCTAGAGTAACAGCACCTCTTCCTTGCCCCAGTGCCCGTAGTTGTACACCCTATTGACCCCAAGATTTATAGGAGGACCTGCGACTATTTATTTTCCATTATTTCCAATTCGTCTACTTTTATTATTATCTTTAAATAGCTCTGACTATTAACTTTCCTCTCGATGTGGCATCGTTGCTATTGCGCTTTTAAAAACCCAACATATAACGCTACATCCCTACTATTACTTTTGGCTTCATCATTAGTTGGCAGCAACTTGCCAGGCGCTCATCGGGACAAGACCTTATTAGTTCCTATTGAACCCGTGCCTCGACGTCAGAAATTCATCGCCGCATCCGAGCGAGAGCTCCCCAGTTAAGTGATGAACGTGATTTTTCTATTTTTTATTTGGGTATTGTACGAGGCAGTTTTGCCTCTCTGTCTAGGATCGACGCTAAACAAAATCTAAAAAATAATTTATTTATTATCTTTGCTTCCTAAATAAATACAGAAATATGGTTAATTAGACTGGTCAACAAAAAACAAATCAAAATAGTCTGATTGTAGGGTAATTGTTTGTGCTGGATTCAATAATGACATTCGTATAGCTGCATCGGGCTAAGTTTTCCAGAACTAGCATATCTATATATTTGGTGCACCATGTTATTCATACACTAATTCATATGTTCACTAGTTCCACTTGTGCGATAATCTTTTCCCTAATTTGTGCCTTTTTGTTTGTTTCAGATTGCTGGTTCATGATGAGTGCATATCTACAACTGCCTAATTTCTAATTATTCTGAACTTAACAAAACATGAAATGTGGCAAGTGCGTGACACGATGCTGATCGTTTTTTTACCTATGTAGCGCCTTCACTCCTGGTAGCCTCAAGAAACCAGTCACCAAAGCTGTTTGACTGAACTGCAAAAGTTACTTCAAATGTCATTTGGGTGACCAAGACAAGAAATGGGCACCTCATATAGCTTGTAAGTATTGTGTCAATCCCTTGAGCGAGTGGGAATAACCATCAAAATACGAGGCAAGGTGCAGTACCCCCATATGGCTTCTGCAATCGAACCAGTTCCGCACAGCGCTGTACTCCAAGTCCCAAATCCACCGACTGAACAAGAATTGATGAATGATTCCGATTCTAATTCTACCTCGAATAAAGATGACTACCAAGATGACTGAAAATACCAGGCCTAAACTCTTTACCAAAGAAGCTGGAGTGCGTATCACTACAGCTCGTTCCCGACATACAGAGCTGTCTGCATTTTTCAAGATGGCAAACAACCTTTGTTACTATGAGGACGCAGTATCTCTCATGCAACAATTCTGCAAGTCTGAGCCATACAAGCTGTTCTTTTACACAATGGCAATTGGTATCCATCTGTCCAATATCACATGCAGCAAAGATGGCTGAGAGCTATGAAACAATGAAGATTTTGTTAGCCGCTTTGGAGTACGAGAAACACTAGTGGACGATATGTGGTGATCTCAAAGTCATCTGTTTACTACTGGGCCTTCAGAGTGGCTACACAAAGCACATGTGTTTTTTTGTGTTTGTGGTACAGCAGAGCTGATGCAGAGCACTATGTCTGAACCATACAAGTCAGATGATTGGAGGCTGTTTATAGACTCTGAAAAAGACTATGAAAGTTGTTCTTTTACACAATGGCAATCGTGTAAAAGGCTATGTATCAATCTGGTGCTGGGTTTTGATACTTATGTCAGAAACTAGGTGGTGCGGTTTCCGAAGCCAAGATCAAAGCAGGTGTCTTAAATGCATTACAAATTCGATACTAGTTCATGGTAGCGAATTCACCAAGGCCTTGAACCCACTGGAGAAAAACTAATGGCAATCATTTGTCAATGTGTCAAAGCTTTTTCTTGGAAACTATCGTGCTGACAACTACAAAGAAATCGTTACAACTATGCTGCAGAATTATCATGCATGGAGGCGCCGGCGGAATGATTGCTGGACTCGTGCGAAGACACCAGGAGTTTCAGCAATCCTTGCACAGGCATCAATAATCCTGCCGATAAGTTCTTCTTCGGATGGAACTGGTGTTTCGTACACTAAACTCTTTAGGTGTTCCCAAAGGTAGAAGTCTATGGGTGTCATGTCAAGAGACCTGGGTTGCCAAGAGATTGGTCCACGACCAATCCAGCGGTTTGATACCGATCATCCAATAACTTCCTAACAGCAATCGTGAAGTGTGCCGGTGCACCATCTTGTTAGAACCAGATTCCTCTGCGAATCGCCAAGGAAACATCTTCTAGCAACCCGGGTAGTATTTCATCAAGAAATGCCCAATAATTGCGTCCAGTGAGTCTTTCTGGAAGGATGTAGGGGTCGATGAGGTAGTTGTCAATAATGCCCGCCCACACATTTACGGAAAATCTATATTGGTGACTGCTTCCATGTGGATTGATGTGGGACCACAAATGAAGATTATGCGTACTGACTATTTCCTCTCATGTGAATGTTGCTTCATCCGTGAAAAGAACTTTTGATGCAAAATCGGCTTCTTGTCCTTGTTGTAAAAACCACTGAACACGCTGAATGTGAAATGGATGTTGAAGGTTGTCGTGCAGCACGCGCCACACCGTACTGTGACTTGCAGGAAAAACATTTGCTGCAGCGCGTGTGCTTGTTGTTTGATCATTATGAAAATGTTGAAGTATGTCGTCCTCCATCTCAGGGTCTCTTACACTTCTAGGGCGTCCTGCATCAGGTCTTGCAACGCGGAATGATCCGGTTTCACGCAATCTCCTATGTATGGCTGCAAATGTTTGATGCACAGACACATGTCTGTTGGGATATCTTTCAATGTACATTCTCATAGTCCTCCTAGAATTGGTGTTTGCCATACCGTAAATTAAGTGCATATGTGCAGGTTCCCTATTCGGTAGTGGGTCCATTGTCGTTCACTGCTCAGTGTAAACTACCGCCCCGAGTGCATCTGTATCTTCGCTGTCGAGTGCAGTAGCCTACCAGCCGGGAATTTAGATGCAAAGGTGAACAGTTTAATTAAATCGTACTTTAACAATTCAAGTCTTCGTAACTTTTAAACTAAACATTTTTGGATACCCCTCCATAGAGTAAATTATGCTTATTTAACCCGAAGGAACCTAAGTTAAAGTTTGTTCAAAGAATTCTGAAACACCCTATATATATATATATATATATATATATATATATATATATATACTCTCTTTTTTATCTTCTTTTTTCACACTGCTAGCATTTACTACCTCTTCGGGAAGGGCGTTCCATCTTTCGATGATTTTAAAGATGAAATTTCTTTTAGCTATCTATGTTCGTTTGAAACCTCCTCCGTCCTTTCAGTGTAAAACCGTTGTTGTTATGTTGTTGTTGTTGTACCTAAAAAAAAATCATAATTTACGTTTTCAAATTAATTTAGAATTTTGAATACTTCGATAAGTTTTAATATATTTAATCTTTCGATATATGACCCATTTCTAATCGAGGGAATTAGTTTAGTTTCCCGTCGTTGAATTCTTTCCATTTTATTGATGTTTACGTAATAAGTGAGCACAATTGTATCGTGTATTTCAGGTGTGGCTTTACTGAAGTTTTATATAGAGGTACCAGCGAAGCTTGCGCTTTGCTACTAAGATTAAAATTTAAAATCTAAAAAAAAGCAGCCATGGTTAATTTTTTATAAATTTTCTGAGCTTCGCCAATAATAATAATTTTAAAAAGAAACTCTAAACTAAATTTCCCCGCTTTCAAAATATATCGTTGCTAAAATATAGTTATAGAAGAAGATATATAAAAATAAATTTTCTGAACTTCACCATTTTGTTTTTTGATATTATAAAAGAATTATTAGAAATAACTTTGATAAAAAACATAAGTCATAACCAAACTAAGATGCAATTATTATTCAAATACTCAAAAAAATTCCCTTCTTAAATTATAGAGTTAGTGAAGTGATGATTATATCTTGGTGTTTGTAATGAAAACTTCTCGCAATAAATCCAAGCATTCGGTTCGCCTTCTTACACGCTTCGTCACACTGTTCGTCAACCCGCCCCCCAAAATCTTTTTCTTCATTCACAGAGATAAAATTTTTATGACATGTTTCATAGTTAAATCTTGGGTTATTTCAACCTACTTGCAATATATATATATATATATATATATATATATATATATATATATATATATATATATATATATATATATATATATATATATATATATATATATATATATATATATATATATATATATATATATATATATATATATATATATATATATATATATATATATATATATATATATATATATATATATATATATATATATATATATATATATATATATATATATATATATATATATATATATATATATATATATATATATATATATATATATATATATATATATATATATATATATATATATATATATATATATATATATATATATATATATATATATATATATATATATATATATATATATATATATATATATATATATATATATATATATATATATATATATATATATATATATATATATATATATATATATATATATATATATATATATATATATATATATATATATATATATATATATATATATATATATATATATATATATATATATATATATATATATATATTAGGGAACACACCATAAGCTGTAAAACTGACATTTCTATTGAGAATTTTAAAGTATTAGCCTTTAACAACAACAAACATTGCCTAAGAACCCTCGAATCTCTATATATCAAACACTACAAACCAACACTCAATGAAGATTTAAGTTCAATATCATTATTAATTAACTAATTTTAACTAGTTTGCTAGTTGATTTGCTTTTTAACAAACCAAGCGTCACTGTAACCTATAAATACTAGCCCCTTGTTAAACCCACCATTCACTCTCTAGGATGGATCCGCTTTAGTAAGTACGCAAATTTACCGTTTTTATATTAAATGTTTTTTAACTCTTACAGTCTTTAAAAAATTAAAAACAAAGTTTAAATTTACTATCTTTAAATAATGCCAGGTCAATTTCTCTCATAGTTTTTAATTAATTTCTGCAATAATCCTTAAATTTATTAACTAATTTTTGAGTCAGTCTTAAAGCAAATTTAACTGTTGCCAAGTCATATTTAATAACAAAAAATTTAACTTATAGTACATTTTACTGATATTTTATAATTGGTCACTCTTTAAAATAATGTCTTGTTGGCCTTTTCAAGTTTTCTTCATATGTATTAACTTTGTAAACTTATTCTAGCCTGAAGATGAAAACTTGTAGTTTTCGAAACGTTGTGAGAAATGAAAAGATATTGCATCCGTTTCTCGTGGCTCTGGGATTTATACTCAATATATATATATATATATATATATATATATATATATATATATATATATATATATATATATATATATATATATATATATATATATATATATATATATATATATATATGTGGTAAGAGTTTATATGACCTACGCCGTGTTTTTAATATTCCAAACAGTACTAATGGTGTTTTTAGGCATTGTAGTCGTCATATATGGTTTCGGTTTTGGCGCGGAAAGTACATGTTTGTTTTTTTAAAGATTCTCCACCTTGATGAGGTCAAAATGAAATAAAAATAAGTCCACCTTCCCTTCTCTTGATGTGAAGAAACCCTGACTTCAAACATTGGCAACACTGATTTAGACCTGGTTTCAAACACTTAAAACAATGCTAATTTCAGAATTAACAACAAAACCCAATGGTAACCGGTTAGTGAATGATGGCGTATTGTGCTTCTTGTGTGTTTAGTTTGTTGCACTTTAATATGACTTTTGCTAACTTCTCAGACACTAAATAGTAAGTTTTGTATTCGAACCTAATGCTAGGCTTTCGAATAAGTACGGTAAAGATTCATTTTAATACATTTTCCCAAATGAATTTAAAAATAGGTTTTTCTTATGCAGTTTTATGTGTACATTTCAGATCTGATACTCGTTTCCCCCATAAATGCATATTTTCCCCATAATCGACTGAAGTCCATACTAAGAAAAGTATGTATTGCCAGCAAAAACGAGCTTCATATCTGAAAAGTACACATAAAACTGCATAAGTAAAACACATTTATAAATTTATTAAAAAGATCCAGACCAGAACTAACCTGGCAATTTAACACCTCGATAGCGCTCCCTAATTTAGGCTATTTCCGCCAAAAATGAACATTTTTTAAGTACTTTCTAAATGGGGGGCTTCGCCCCCATAGCCACCACTTAATTGTGGGGGTCTAGCTGCTTGAATTAAGGCCAAAAGTTGAAGGAGCTACGTCGAAAATGACGCTGAAAGATTCGACGTTAGCAAAATAGCAATATAGTTTCGATAAGTGAATAACTACGTTATTATTAAGTTCCGGAAGTTAAAATTGGCATCCGTAAGCATCATTTTTAAAATTAAAAACGTTTATGTCTTTGAAAAGTATAAAATCGTAAATGTGTTAAAACGAATCTTTACCATAACTATCTTTGGCTTCGAATTCCTTGGGGTTTCCAGACGTTGTTAGCCGCTCCAAGTCCAATGGTGTGGGTGGCTGTGTCTGTTTTCGTAGTGTAGTCGGATATGGGAGAATTCGGGAGTATTGAGTGGGGCTCCAGTTCTGTTGCTGATGCCCAATGTGCGCAAATACGGGTATGTAGTGGACGCTGTATCGATCCCAAATACACTTTAACCCAATTTGAATAATGTTTCAATTAAAGATACAGCAAACACCGAAAACCAACTTCGTACACTTGGATCGCTTTATATTAGATTTACAAACCCTACTTTAAACTCGGACACAAGCTCATTTCCACTGTTACTACGATTATAAACATCTAAGAATCACACACGCCAAAACCACTCCCTTCCCCCCAAAAAACCAATAACAAACAACCCATATTGTTCCTTTATTTCCATTATGTATCTCCCTTGTTTTACAACGAAGATACCCCAAACTGATTAATCTCAGTTAAATAGTTAAAAACCATACGTTTCTATAATTTGAATATTGCTACCTCTGCTACTTCCCATTTGCCATATAATTAATTTATAAATATCTGATAACTTTTCTAAAAAATTATTATGTTTGTATATATTCCTAAAGTCATATCCTTGAAAATGGGTTCCCACCCGAAACGTCGGTGCCAACAAGTTAAAATACAATAATGAACTTCCGAAATGCAGCCTGTCACACGCAACCCCTCTGCTCTCTTTCAATGGAAGCAACGGAAGCAATGCTTTCCCTATTTAAGAAAAGAAAAAGAAATTACATCCCAACAATTAATATGACAGCAGTATCAATTTTATTCTTACATTTATGCTTGCCTATACTTGTATAGTGTATACGGTATCGTTCACTTTCAATCGAATTGGCTTTAGACCCTGATGAGCCCGACTGCAATTAAAGAAATGCATCCTTTTCGTCGAGATTTCTACTTTTTTTTATCTTAATTTCAATAATAGTTCTGCTTTTTGGTACTTTGGAATGAATGGTTTAAAAGATTTTTTGCTTTTCTTGGCAATAATATACATTCATTAGAGTTTTATGATTTGTATTTAGATATTTCAACGCCGTGTTAGAATTAAGAAAAAAATAACCTATTTGTATACGGAAAAGGAAGCAAACTTAGTTTTGCAGTCAGCGGCTTCCATCTGGCAACCCGCAAGAGTTGCCAGAATCTAGGTAAAAGCAACAAAATGTCTAAGACACAATGACGTGACTATTATTATGCTCTGACGTTTAAACAATTTTTAGGTTATATTTAAATACTAGTTCTGAGAATGAAAACAGTTAAATAACATAAACTCTATATGTTAAGGCTCTTGTGTGTCTTAAGTATTTTGTTAATTTTTCCTGGATTTGACAGCCCAACCGGAATCACCCCCTCGTATCTTTGAGATCAGTAGCTGCGGGGCAGTGTGATTGTATTGTTTGCAAAATAAGTGTGGCGTATTGTTTATTCATTCTGTTATGTGATAACCCCCTTTTAAACCAAATGGATGCAAATGAAATTGGGAGAAAATGCGATTGCATTATTGAAAAAGGATTAAAAAGGAAGTTCAGTGCGATGACTTATAATGAAAGAGAAACTTATTAAAACAGGTAGGACTACGCCGACAGTAGATTTGTCATCCCCCAAAAACCTATTAAAGAAATTAAAACAGAGGGTTTCTACAAAGAAGTCATATATTTATTTAATGAACACAATAGAAGAATAAAATTAACATTTAAATAAAGTGAGTAGCTTACAATTTTATAGTTAATTTTAATGAACAACATATTTACTTCAATTAATATTTACTTTAGTAAAATTAGAATAATAAATAAATATATATCTATGCGGTTAAAAGGCTATTTTTGGCAAACACAGTCTTCCTCAAAGCCCTCGGGAGGAGCTCTTCTCACATACACGAGAAGGTAACCCCTAAAATAAGCGTTCTCTCAGATAGCCAAAAAACTATCTTTCGATTGACATTTTTAAGTGTCACCCCTGCTTATCGAAGAGAATGGAAAATTTGTTTTCTTCTCCATCTTCGCCACAAGAAGGCAAGTACTCTTAATCCCACTATTTTTGGCCGAAACCCAAATCAAATCATCCGCCCACGCCAAATTCCTGGGCATTATTATATTTGATCAAATAATGACATGGCGACATTACATAGATGACTTTCGAAGACGCTTCATACACTCCCTTAATCTACTAATCAGATTATCCCACTTACACTGGGAAGCCGATGGAAAAACACTCATACATATTCATCGAATGTTATTGCTTCCCTAACTGGATTATGGCAGCCATCTCTTTGCTGCAGCTACAAAGTGTCTGGTGGGCAAATTAGACTCGATCCACCATCAAGCTATTAAAAAAGCAACAGGAGCCTTCAAAAGCTATCCTGTGCTTTCCCTATACATAGAAATAGGCCTGCTACCCCTAAAACTTCAAAGAAACTAGTATGGTCTTAAATACTTCATCCGCCTAAACCGTGAGAACTCCAAACTTTTATGAATCATCCAAAACACAACACTACCGGAAAGATTCAGACCGTGCACATATTATCCAAACCCAATGAGCATATGTACGAGGGGCGGTCAATAAGTTTTGCAAATCGGTAGGGCAAACAGAGGAAGGGGGATGGCTGTTTGTGGGGGTGTTAGGACAAGTTAGGACCTTCAGCCGCACGCTCCTGCCTCGTCTATTTAAGAAGCAGTAGCTGATCACAGATGGAGAAGGTTGAGCACCACGCAGTGATCAAATTTTTGACCAAGGAAGGCAAGAATGCAAAAAGAGATCCATGAACGCATGGTTGCAGTGTACACCGACACCAACCCTTCCTATGCAACCATTGCTCGCTGGAATAGGGATTTCCGCCATGGTCGTGAGTCCTTTGAAGATGACCCCCGTCCAGGACGCCCGTCAGACGTGACCAACGAGAACAATGTGGCCCGTTTGGAGAGGAGGATCCTCGAAAATCGACGGGTGAAGGTCGAAGAAATCGAGCGACAACTTGGAATATCACATGGAAGTGTTATCAACATCATCCACGACAATTTGGCCATGACCAAGGTCTCTGCCCATTGGGTCCCTAGAAACCTCACGCCCCATGATCGACTTCAACGTCGTCAAAGTCCACAAGGCTAGAGTTGCACAAGCTGCCTACGCGAGTGCGGATTCGAGGAGCTCAACCATCCCCCCTACAGTCCAGATCTAGCCCCTAGCGACTACTTTTTATTCCGCCAGCTCAAGGCTGTACTGCGTGGACGCCGGTTTGGGGACGATGAAGATGTCCAGCTCGCCGTCCAGGAGTGGATTGAACAGCAGGCGGGAGATTTCTGGATGTCGGGAATTCGAAGCCTCAGGGACAAGTGGCGCAAGTGCATTGAAATCGAGGGTAGTTATATTGAAAAATAATAAAACCCTTTTCCTCATATCTCGTTTCCTTATATCCGAATTGCAAAACTTATTGACCGCCCCTCGTAACACATTAGAAGAACTGCAATTTCCGCCATTAAAAGTCCTCCTCGAAAGAAATCCTGATATCCCACCTTGGAAGACAACAAGCCCGAAGGTGTGTGAACCAATATTAAATGACTCCGAATCTTCCCTCTCACCTTCAACAGTAGCTCAGCTCTTCAAACAACACAGAAGCGGATATTTAACAAACACACGAATCTACACCAATGGCTCAAAATCGATGGGAAAATGGCTGTGCATCCATTTTCCCATGAGGAAACCAAATGGCGTATTTACCACCAGCAGCGTCAGGCCTAACAGCGGAACTCGCAGCAATTTACATGGCTCTCAAAGCCACAAACTAAAATGCTTCAAGTTATACCATATTTCCCGATTCTGCAAGCGACTGAAAACTCCTCCAGAGTCCAACGAAGCACCATCCCCTCGCAGCCTCTATCATATACAAAATAAGCCACCTTCCACATGAAATAAATCTATGCTGGTGCCCGGGCATGTAGGTATCAGGAAAAACGAACTGGCTGCCCCAAAAGCTAAAGAAACGGCAAAAAACCAAACGAAGAGGAAGCAGTAAACAGGCACACCATAGAGACTACATAAATCAAGCTAAGAAATTAATCTTCTCCAAATGGAATACAGAATGGCTTACAAATGGTCACCTACACCTCAAGAACATTAAAACAGAAACAAACAACTGGCCAACATCGGAAAAAGACATAGTGATTGGACGGCTAGCTATGGATTACCCATAGCTACCGTTTCTCAAAAACACAACCCCACCGATGTAACAACCGCAACGAAAGAATTGCCATCAAACACATGCTAATGGCCTGTCGACTCTACAATATCTAAAAGAGCCGCCTCCAAGGATCAAGACAACTCTACGAAATATTCTATCGGTTAACTCACTTATGATAAACAACCTAATCAAATACTTAAAAGGTACCAATATTTTTAACCAGATATAAAAACAAGTTCTTTGAAACTCATTTGAATCATCCCCTAAAGCCATTGCCCCATCAATTCACTACAATCACATTCCCATAATCATTTCAGCATCCCTCACGCTTCCCCGCTCAATCTATCAATTGTTTTTTAAACCAAGAATTTTAGTCTTATATAACACATTGTTTATTTAAAACATCAAAGGGATACTGTGAAATAAACCAAGCCCGAATAGAGCCTGAAAGTGGGTTATAAACCGTTTAAACAATAACTCCTTTTGGGTTTTCCCCAATTTTTTTTTTGTGGTCGTTGTTAACATCTCCAGGAGCAGATAATGTTTCCTCCGAACGCTTGGGAGACTAAGGGAGAAAGCTTTGCTCTTACAACCTGTGCTTATGTTCCGTGTTTAACTTTTAAGAAATCTGTTTCACAGATCTTTAATTTTTAGAGTTTTGTGTTGCACTTTTTAAAATTTGCCGCCCGCGAAATTAAGTTACAGCAACATTACGGCCATACCATTTCACCCTTGAAAATCTCAGCTTTACCCGTCTCTTCTCATTCAAAATCACTACCCCATCCTCTTTCCTTCCCTCCTCTAACCCATCCAAACTCTTCAGTCCGTTTCATGTTTGCTGCAGAGAACAAACATCTGTAATCTTCTCTTCCCAACATCACATTCCCATTACCGCCATTGGATACTGCACTCGCTGGTTAAAAAGTTTAGGGTGCACAAATTCCCAGGGTGGCGGACCCTTATGGGTTATCCTTCAAGGTTATTGAAGTTCGGAAAGAATTTGCATAGCTTAAGTGGTTAATAGACGAGACTATTTGGAGCGATAAGACTGAAAGGGCACGCAATTCTTCTGAACCTGTATTAAGGAGGCGGTAGTCCATCTTGTAGTTTTTCCCTACTTCTTAGTCATTTTTAGCATGAATGAAGAGTCTGCTTCATGTAAGAGATATCATTAAAAATTTAAGTAAAAATTCCACCGATTAATTATTCCATGTTGGGCCTTATCACTAGCTCCTATTCTTGTTCAGGGACTGTTTATTCCTCATTTGATTGGTGCCGCTTTATTCGACCTCTTCCAAATCGCATAAATTGCCATAATGAAGGATAAAGAAAATCACACATGAAAAATATTTCTCTTATATAATAAACTGAATTAAAATAACAGTACCACGTCGTTCAAATGTATTTTATACAAGGGATAAATAATAAACTATTTACACTAGATTCATAAGCATCTTTTACCATTTTGTAAGTGTAATCTACCATATTGGAATTTCTCTACCAAAGGCATACTGGCACTTGGGTGGCAGGGTGCCAAGCGAATTGCAATTTTATCCCACTAAATCCTTTCAGGCTCACGCAAGAACCATTTATAAGAAAATAAACTTTGATTACATACGTGTATATTTAGTGAAACAAATTTGGATCTAGTGAAAAATCTAAGCTTACATGAAAGCCTCTATATATTGGGTACTAATATCTAGGTTTGAAGCTCTCTAGTAAGCTTGAAATTAGCTAGAATGAAGCGATGGAAACGTGATAGTTTGTGTTAAGTAAAGCCGCATTTTGTGTGACCGGTGTAAAGCTAATATTAACTATGAAGTAAAAATAATCACAGTTATAAAGGCTGGCGATGATCTAGCATTTCAGGAGGGAAAAGCAAAGAAATTAAGCCACTTAGATATGGCACTCATAAGGGAATCTGGGCCAATGTATAGAATTGGTGCTGCATAGGATGGAAAATAAGGGCATTAGGGGAAAGAGATTAAGTACCGGGGAGTATTAGAAAAAGAACTTTGGTTAGCATTTAAGTAATAAATTCCGAATATTGACTTTAAGCCCTAAAATATATGACGGGATCATGTAGCTTTGGTGGATCATAAAACAGAATGATGGTTCACCACTGGGTAGAAATGGAGGGGGATAGAGCTAGAGAAAGCCAATAACTGGGGTTTTCATCAGAAACCGATGTAATTCAACAAGGACAATGGGGAAAGTAGGGCTAATGCAGCAAAGGGGAAATAATAAAAGTGAATAAAATCCCAAGGATTGCAATGACCAAACCCTGTGTACTGGGGCGGGGAAGAATATTACAAAGCTCCAAGGAAAAGGTTCGCACAAACAGCACATATCCTTCAAGTAAGACTGAGATAGGCGATACAAACTCGGCATAGAAATAGGTGGTCTTGAAGAGACGGACGAGCCATAGTGGTAATAGTGGTGGCAAAGTGATGGAGAAAGAAGAGCGCGAGCGAATAGGTCGTCGTCTGAATTTCCATTTTGGACTTTTTGTAGAAATACAAAGTGAAGCCGCCCTTTAATGCAGCTCAATGTGGCTTCGAGAGGAATGTAAAGCGAGAATCCTGTATATTTATTTTACTAAGCAGAAATTATCATGTGAGGGGGGGAGCGGGCTACTTTTGTTTAATTTATAGCCCCTAAGGGTCTACAACTGCCATTTTTTGTATCACTTCACAGTGGCAAATTCAACATAGACAGTATACAATCTAAGTCAAGGTTATATTCTTACCAGTGGGTATGGACTGACCGAATGGAAACCGCTTCTGTAGAGAGCGAAGTTAAACCACATCCGGTGTGATTAGAGATTGGATGGAGCCGTGATTCGGAATCCACGTTAAACTGTAGGCCCCACTGACAAATAAAAGGCCTCACTTTTTTTTTCTCATTATTTCACGAGGGCAGCAAATCGAAATTTCCCCCAAAGTTCTCGACACTCTGATATTACGAGAATATTATGAATAAGCGAACATTAAACCGACCCCTTAGCCCCCCCCAAAACTGTAGAGATTCAATTTGGAATGACAGTCCGGTGATGTGCTAATCACCCTAAGCGCTTAAGAAAAAAAGCTGAACACTTTTACCACCTTTATGGCAATTTAAAGACGTCTTTAAGCGACTTGGCTTCCCTCCAACGCTCTAACTGATCGAGCAAAAAAACAACAAAACAATTGTGGTTTCTTCTTCACAGGTTAAGAAACCATTTCAAAATAGTAGTAAAATAGAAATAATTACAGTAACATGTAAATATATAATGGAGGTTTTTTTAAATATAATGTTTGAAAAACTTTAAAAAAAACAACACTTGTAAAATCGTAAACAAAAACATCCTTTTGCACCTTAGAAGATTTGTGACTAAAAAATTATAAAATAAATACCAAAAATATAAAGCTGACCTTAGGAATTAGGAACTCCCCGCCCCCCCCCCTTCCATCAACTGATGCTTAATGTTCAAGGGACGACTCCCTACTGATTACCACAGGAGGATCTCCCTGAATCTCTGTAGTGGGCGGTAGAGGAGGCGGCGACTGAGTTTTAGCGGGTTGACTAGGGGGCTGTGGGGATGACAGAGGCACCGAGGCAGGGCAGGAGGGTTGTTGGGGGGGATTGGACGGTCCCGAGATGGATCCCGTTCTCTCCTTGAGGGACGAGATGGAAGTGAGGGTCTTGTGGAGCCAAGTGTTTTTGTTCGAGTGCAGTTCGCCCAGAGCCTGGTTCAGTTTGTGGGTCAAATCCTGCCGAAGAAAAAAAAACTTAAAAGAGGACAATTAAAACTGACACGAAAACTCACGAGCGGCATCTCCGGCAGAAAGTTTTGCGAAGTGGTCAGGTTGGTGGAATCGAACCTATGCCTCAAGTCACCAAAAGAAAGGGGACGAGTTCGTACATACCAGTCCCCGTGGGTTTATAGTTCAGACTCCCGAGCCCAGGACTGTGTGTGTGGACGGGGGGGGGGGGGGGGAATTCGCTTTCGTCATCCGTTTTCACTTCCATCTACTTCATCTGTCCGTCCCTCCTCGTTCTTTCTCCTCTGATTACTAACTTATCATTACAATCCTCAGTCGGGGTTTGGGAAACACCACCCACGCCTTACCCCAATAAAAACAGAGCATCCACACCACAATTCAGAAGCGAAAGGTGACACTTACCTGATTCTTGCACTGAGCCTCGACCAAGGCTAATTTCGTTTTGGCCAACTCCATTTCGAGTTCCTTGATCTGGGGACTCTGCTCTTGGCCCGTGCTCTCGTCTCCAAGGAATCCTTTCCGGGGAAGGTCGGTGGCAGGAGAGAGCAGCTGACTGCACCTCTCACAAGCGGCTACTTTCAGCTGGAAAGGAGAGTGGGTGTGAGAAAGACTGGGAGGTCCAACTCCAGCATTGGAGCTTGAGGAAACCAACTTAATTTCTAAGACCATTTTTTTTATTGGGAAGAGTAAGTATTATGGGTCAAGAGTAAACCACCAGGTGCATCATTTATAGAAAAAGCGGAAATGTTGAACCAACGAGGGCACTTCCACTTACTTTACTATGAGAGGAAGACGGGTAAATGAATGTATTATCATGGTTTAGGCTCGTTAACACACAGAAAAAAACGCAAAATACACTACAAGGACCAGGACAACACTAATAGACACAATTGCATTATAATTGACACAAAAGCACTTCCCTGTAAAAAGAAGAGGCCTACCTGCTCCTAAACTACCGAAAACGATCTTTCGCACAAACCTGTCGAAACAGAAAATCAAACCAGATTCCTTTAAAAACTCCATGATCCTGCAACCTGGCGCGATGGAACGCCCACCATCACCAAGCAAAGCTGTTACTGCACCGCGCCCCTTGACTCGGGCACTCAACCAAGACATGGCATCTAATTCAAGGGACGAGACAGTCCTCACATAAAAGGGTTTCCGTCAATCGCTCCATCCGATGACGCTGCCTCCTATGGACCTGGATAGGCGCCCAACTCTCTCGAATGGTACCTAGTCAAAATGGACTACTAGGGACATAAGAAAAGGGTAATGTGCGCAACTCTCCTGAAACTGCTTTCGTTCTGTAATATAAGAAGGCAAGAGTCTCCCAGTAAACTGTACAATTCCCCCGACATAACCTTATGACTGTCTCCGCCATTGAAATCTTCTGCCACTCTCATCCAGTCTTCCACCAATGAAGGCAACCGCTAGGCCCCGCCGCCGGAGAACTAAGATTCAGACAGCGCAAAGGAATCATGTGCGCACGCACACAAGCTGTACATTCCCATGGGCACCTGATCTCACTGTTAGTCGGGGTTACTAAAACTAAGAAGCTAAAACCAACGAGGGCGCCCTCGCCAAAATGTTTGTAAAAGGAACTTGTAAAGAGAGTGAAGTGAAAATGTGTAAGAAGATATATAACCAGCAGATGCACCTGATAGCGTTGGGGATGAGGGGGGCATGCAATCCTCCAGATGACAGCTGCTGTATGGTTGTTCATACTACACCTGGAACCCTTTGGCGGAGCTATGATCTCACCTCCCCCTCATATACACTACAAAATACAAAAAGTAGTACGCCTTCCCACGGAATGCGTTAGACCCCCCCCCCCCAATCTCTCCGAAGGGTGAAACCAATGCAAAAACAGCTCGACCTTCGCTGAGTGGTTTCCTAACGCCAAACGAGACCGAATAATACCTCGACCGCTTCATTCAAAACTTGTACCACCCCATCCTCCGTGAAACATGCGCAGGACTTGAACTAAAAGGGTATACGGGGTTTTGCAGACGTTATGTTACACTCGATTTGTTTTGGGGGTTTTTCTTTCGAGACGTTTACTTGTGTGATAGAAAAAGATCCGTTAAACAAACTTCTCCTTTTCCAGCACGTGTCAGTAAAACATCTTTTCCATTGTGCGCAGATGTGTGTCGAGATGGAAGTGAAAAGAATCGAGATCTCTGCTCTCCTGTGCGTGGGCCACAAGTAGTCCGACATCGCCAAGCGGTTCAACGTCAGCCGGATGACCAACAGAATCGCAGAGAGGCTCAAGAACGGGAAAGACCTCGTTCAGAAAGACCTTAGGATGTCAACCGTTTGGCTGTGAGAAAAGCCTTCAAAGCTCAAAATGACTGCGCTCGCGAAGAAAAACATCTTGGTCGCCACAGTGCCCAGGGCCGTCAAGGAGGAGGAGGAGGTGCGTGGTGGAAAGGCCTCTGCTCACCGACCGTATGCGAGAAAAACCGTCGGGGGAATGTCATCCGCTTCTCAACGACTTGAGTCATGGCAATCAAATTATTTTTCCTGATGAAAAAACCTTCAGGTTCAATCCGGTCATCAACGAGCAAAAAAATAGAATTTGATTGCCATGACTAAGGACGTCTCCGAGGTCCGCTACATGTCCACGACCAAGCACTCGGCCTCCGTGATGATGCTCGACGTTGTGGATTCGAATGGCGAGAAGATGCCGTCGGTGTGGCTCGCGGCCGGTTACAGGGACATCTTGACCACGAAAGTCCGCTTTGGGTAAGAAAGATCACGAAGAAGGTGGACTACGTCTTTCAGCAGGATGGTGCCGCGGCCCACAAGGCCAAGACCGTGCAAGAGTGGTTGGGGTTGAACATGAACATTTGGTAGAACTTTTAGTCACCGCATTCGCTCGACCTCAATCTCCTCGACTACAGCGTGTAGCGCATGTCGAGGGCAAAGCCTGCAAGCTTCGCCAACAGCAACGTCGACGAGCTGAAGTCCTCCGTCAACCGCGTCTGGGGCAGCATTCGGATGGACTTCGATCGCAACGTGGGCGCGGCCTTCAGGTCTCGCCTGGAGCGCGCCCAAATTGATTATTACAATATAAACACATTTCTATGATAAAACCAATAAAAACGTGTCTAACTGAATCAAAACTATAATTGTGTCCTTTGTTGAGAACGTCGTAACGAGTGTAACGAGACTTTTGCAATACGCGGTAACAACACCTGCCAAACTATCATCCACAAACAGGTGTGCTAGAAACTGACTTGGCACTATCTGGAGGAAAGAAGGCAAGATTATAACTGATACCTTATACTCGTTGATGGATCGGGCGTGCGATGCTTGTTCGCTGTCCAGCCTCTCAGAAAGCTGGGAACAGATGTGTTTATAGTCGCTGATGATGGCCGAGTTCTTCTGAGATTCGATATCACTCTTTTCAGCTTCCTTCTTCAACATCTCTTTCACCTAAGACGTCAGGGAAGATTTATTTAAAAGAAAGGAAATTGGTGCAACCAATGGTGGGATTTGACTTGGGAGAAAAATAAAGTAAAGGTGGAGGGAGAACGAAAGACAACATGAACACAAAAACAAAAAGACAACATATGCAACTTGCCCTTGCTACTATTCCTCATACAAAGCGATCAAATGATGGGAAACACTAATTATATTTAATACACAAAGGCCAATTGTCTAGTTTTAGTTGTAACCTAATCAAATATAACCTACATCTCACCTGTATAAACAACGGTCACGGTTCTTTACCACAAATTTCTATAAAGGAAAATCTTATATAAAAAGGAGGCAAAAACGACCGAGGGCATTTATGCTTCAAGTTGGCGAAAGAGCTTAATAAAGAGGAGAATATGAAGTAAACGATATTTATCCAGAGACGGCAAAAGAAGTGATTACCTGGAGCGCAAGGGGCCGAAAAAGCCTTCCACCTTTCCTGAACCAACCTACTATGGTAAAATCGATCCAAGTCCCTTTGTGGGAAACCTAACAGGCGGAATCAGGCGCTGGGGTCAACCTGGGTCGCTAGATAAAGAACCCCCATCCCCACCCAAGGCACAAACTACCATAATTTATTATCCTTTTCCTCACCGTAAGTATTATTATTCAACTGATTTCACCTTTAACCTCGGATCCAAGAGGTATAATTCGGAGGGAGGGGGGGGGGGCAAAACCAATATAAACCCTTCAAGTGGGGATGTCATGACCGAGTATGGGTCTATGGTAGATGTATATGGGAAGGTATGAGTGTTTTTCTTGAATCTATCCGATAAGCCTACAATTTTTAGTACCGACATATGTTAGAGCCACTTGAGTGGTTAATGGTTCCAGCATATGTGGCGTTGTCCCAAAAGGGAAACATGGCGTTCTCCTGGTCTAGCGCAGTGGAGTAGAGCGACCAACACCAAAGAGAATCAAATAGAATGGAGGACACCAGCGTCTTGGAAGAAGTAAAGAAGTCCACAAGTCTGTGGGCATGAACCGATCCAAGCGGTAGAGAACCCGCTCAACCCAATTCTGGGATAGATATGGTGCGAAAAGATGCCCCACGGTGGGGTATTCAAAAAGAATGAGCCGATCAGTCTGGGGGATAACGCAGTCGTCGCAAAAATCGAATGGCGGTGCGTCCCACGTATGACCCAATTCGAAGACGACAGAAAGTGGCATTCGAGTGGGCATAGTCGCGGCGCGAAAGCACGGCCGTCTCCCATCCTCTTTGCAAGGCAGCAAAGAGGGTTAACCTGATTCTTGCCATGTAGTCAGTGTGAAGAGCGAAACGCTAGTCTGAATTAGAGGCACCACTGGCTCTACAGATAGACCGAGCTCTCGAATAATTTTTTTTTTCAACTTTAGGAGCCCATCTGGTGACTGCATACTTGGGCATAAGTCGCCGTACTAACTACAGCCTAGTACTAGGCTACGTTAAAATAACAATATATATAAAAAAACAAAACAAAAAACAATACAAATTTTAAAAAAGAAAAAGGGCAACAAGCAGGAACCACGCTCCAGGGGCGTGGGGAGGCCTGCCTCAACCCAGCGCAGTAACGTGTGACCTAGAAAGAAACAACAACAACCAAAAACAAACAAACAGTTAAATAAAATGCAAGAGGCCAGGCTCTTTCAAAATGTCATAAAGCGCACAAGTAAGTGTGCACGAACTCGTCCCGAGTGCAAGGTACAAACGGTAGCGACCCCGTTAATCCTGGTATCGGGACAGGTAGCATGCGAGAAGATCACCCGGACTGGAACATTCGACAAGAATGTGCCGAACAGTCTGGGGGACGACGCAGTCGTCGCAAAAGGGCGCAGGCGAGCGCTCCATCAAATAGCGATGTGTCACACGTGTGTGTCCGATTCGAAGACGATAGAAAGCGACCTGAAGCCGTCGCGGCATTGGGGGATGTACCAGTCATCACAATAAGACGTCGGCGAGCGTTCCATCAATTGGCAATGCGTCCCACGAGTGTGTCCAATTCGGAGATGACAGAAAGCAGCCTGAAGCTGTCACGGCATTGGAGGTTGGTCCATGAAAGCAGTCGCGGCGCAATGGCACGCAACTTTAGGTTCCCCTCCACCGTCTCCCATCTTCTTTGCCAAGCAGCCCGTATTCCTGTCATGTAATCGGTGTGAGGAAGTGCGAAACACTGGTTTGGTCGTCCAGTCGTCGCAGACTCTTTGGCGCCGTAATTAGGGTGCTCATTCCGCGCAATTCCTACATATCCAGGAACCCAGCAGAAGATAATTTCAGCAAGTCCACCAGTCAAAGTGCACGCACTCGTCCCGAGTACAAAGGACAGACGGTAGCGACCCCGCCCATCCAGGTACCGGGACAGGTAACGTGCGCGAAGATCACCCAGACTGGAACATTCGACAAGAATGTGCCGAACAGTCTGGGGGACGACGCAGTCGTCGCAAAACGGCGCAGGCGAGCGCTCCATCAAATAGCGATGTGTCACACGTGTGTGTCCGATTCGAAGACGATAGAAAGCGACCTGAAGCCGTCGCGGCATTGGGGGATAGGTCCATGGGAACATCGCGGCGCAATGGCACGCAACTTTAAGTTCCCTTCGACCGTCTCCCATCTTCTTTTCCAAGTAGTCCGAAGAGCTGCCCGTATTCATGCCATGTAGTCGGTGTGAGGAAGAGCGAAACGCTGGTCCGGTCGCAGAGTCCTCGCGGACTCTTTGGCGCCCTCATTCCCCGCAATTCCTACATGTACAGGAACCCAGCAGAAGATAATCTCAACATCCGCCCGGCTCGCCAAAACCGTGGCGTCACGAATATCGCGAACCAGGGGATGCGAGATTCCAATGCCCCGAGAGCACTCAGGGCGCTTTGTGAGTCGCTATAGATCACAATCCGGTCTCCGAACCGGGCACGTCGCGTAATCTCCCGTACCGAGTGGTGTATTGCCACCAGTTCGTCCGTGAAGAGAGACGCAGCGCCTGGCATAGCCCCGCTGACTTCAAACATAGGGGATACGGCGTGGAAGCCGACCTCCTCTTCGGACGTGGAGCCATCCGTATACACTGGCACGGTTCAACCGTGACACGAGGGGTGCTCCAAAAAGATCAAACGCAATACTCCCGGCTGTGTACAAGCTTTGGGAGCAGAGGCGTGGCGACAAATAGCCAAATGTGGTACTCTCCAGGGTGGCGTCCTGGGCAGAACCACCAGGGGCGCCACCGGCCCGAGGAGTTTCCTGGCCCTAAACCCAAAGAGCTTAGGGTATGACTGGCGTCTCTCGGCGGCATAGGCACCGTCGAAATCAGCTGCGGATGCAGTGAGAGCTGTTGGCGACTGAGGGATTTTTTTTTTTTTTTTTTTTTTAAGAGCTCATCTGGCGACTGCCTACTTGGGCATTAGTCGCCGTATTAAAACTGGCCTAGTTCTAGGCTACTTTAAAATGAAATTAAAGAGAAAAAAAAAAAAAACAACACCCCAAAAGGGGGAAAGGAAGCAAGCTGGTGCGTCGGGGAGAGGTCCCCCCGGCGCAGGAGCGTGCAACTAAAGAAAAACAAAAAACAAACAAAAAACAAAAAATGCAAAAAAACAAAAAAAACAACAAAAAACAAAACAAACAAACCTTGCTTAAATAATAGGGAGAAGGCCGGCCTCCCCCAAGAAGTCAACAAGTCCACAAGTCAGTGTGCACGAATCTGTCCCGAGCACAAGGGACAGGCGGTAGCGACCCCGCCCATCCCGGTACTGGGACAGGTATCGTGCGCGAAGATCACCCAGACTGGGACATTCGACAAGAATGTGCCGAACAGTCTGGGGGACGACGCAGTCGTTGCAATAGGGCGCAGGCGAGCGCTGCATCAGATAGCGATGCGTCACACGAGTGTGTCCGATTCGGAGACGACAGAAAGCAACCTGAAGCCGCCGCGGCATTGGGGGATAGGTCCATGGGAACAGTCGCGGCGCAATGGCACGCAACTTTAAGTTCCCCTCGACCGTCTCCCATCTTCTTTGCCAAGCAGTCCGAAGAGCTGCCCGTATTCCTGCCATGTAGTCGGTGTGAGGAAGAGCGAAACGCTGGTCCGGTCGCAGAGTCCGCGCGGACTCTTTGGCGCCCTCATCGGCGCGCTCATTCCCCGCAATTCCTACATGTCCAGGAACCCAGCAGAAGATAATCTCGACATCTGCCCGGCTCGCCAAAACCGTGGCGTCACGGATATCGCGAACCAGGGGATGCGGAGATTCCAATGCCCCGAGAGCACTCAGGGCGCTTTGTGAGTCGCTATAGATCACAATCCGGTCTCCGAACCGGGCACGTCGCGTAATCTCCCGTACCGAGTGGTGTATTGCCACCAGCTCGGCCGTGATGACAGACGCAGCGCCTGGTAGAGCCCCGCTGACTTCAAACAGAGGGGATACGGCGTGGAAGCCGACCCCCTCTTGGGACTTGGAGCCATCCGTATACACTGGCACGGTACCAGCGTGACACGATGTGTGCTCCAAAAAGGTCGAACGCAATACTCCCGGCGCAGTACAAGCTTTGGGAGCAGAGGCGTGGCGACAAATAGCCAAATGTGGTACCCTCCAGGGTGGCGTCCTGGGCAGAACCAGGGGCGCCACCGGCCCGAGAGCTATATCTACCTCTCGAAGGAGTTTCCTGGCCCTAAACCCAGAGGGCTTAGGGTATGACTGGCGTCTCTCGGCGGCATAGGCACCATCGAGATCAGCTGCGGATGCAGTGAGAGCTGTTGGCGACTGAGGGAGGCGCCGGGCTCGCGCATACAGGCGAGTGATGCACTGCACGCGGCGCAGAGCGAGTGGCATCTCCCCAGCATCGACCAACAGGCTCTCAATGGGGGAAGTGCGGAAGGCACCGGTCGCAAGGCGAAGGCCGGTGTGGTGGATTGAATCCACCTTCCGCAATAAACGCTCGGCTGCGGATGCATAAAACTCGCATCCGTAGTCGAGCTTCGAGCGAACAAAGGATCGATAAAAAAGTAAGGCGGTAGCCCTATCAGCGCCCCAAGCGCTGAACGTCACGGAACGGAGAATGTCCATGACGCGGGTACAAGAGACCCTAAGGCTGCGAATATGAGCCTCCCAGGTGAGGCGTCGGTCGAATACAAGACCAAGGAAACGGTGCGACTCAACCACATCCAGGCGTTCCCCATTAAGAAACAAATCTGGGTCAGGGTGAAGCCGTGGATGGCGGCAGAAGTGCACCACCTTAGTCTTGGCCAAAGAAAACCGAAACCTGTGCGCTTCGGCATAGCGAGAGACGCGGTTCAATGCCTGTTGGAGTCGACGCTCCAGAGTTGGCATCTGGGCCGCGCCAAAAGAGATCGAAAGGTCGTCCACGTAGAGCGTAGCGAGAACATCTTCTGGCAGCACCGAGGTGATGCCGTTGATGCTCAGGGCAAAGAGTGTGACACTGAGGACACTTCCCTGCGGGACACCCTCTTCCTGCTCCTTTGGGGCAGAGAGGGCTCCCCCCACCCGTACGCGGAATCGACGATCTCGCAAAAATTCAGATATAAACATTGGGAGGCGTCCCCTCGCCCCCATCGTGTGGAGAGTCTCCATGATACCGTATCGCCATGCGGTATCATAGGCCTTCTCCAGATCAAAAAACACCGTGGCGTAGTGCTGTCTACGAAGGAAAGCCTCGCAGACGGCATTTTCCAGTCGGAGCAGAGCATCCGACGTGGAGTGAAACTTACGGAAGCCGCACTGTGCAGAAGACAGATGGCCTCCGCTGTCCAGGAAATGGGCTAATCTAACATTTACCAATTTCTCGATCAACTTGCACACGCAAGAGGTTAGAGAGATTGGGCGGAAACCGGTCGGAGTAGAGTGATCTCTCCCCGGCTTGCGAAAGGCGAGCACAGTAGCGATTCGCCAGGAGTCTGGGAGAAGACCTTCCACCCAGATCCTGTTGAACAGATCTAACAGAAAGGCCATGCCTCGCTCACCCAGGTGTCAAAGCATGGCGTACGGGACATCGTCCGGACCATGGGCGGTGTCCGCGCACGAAGCGAGAGCGGAACGCAACTCACTCACAGTAAACTTGTCGTTGAAGGGTTCTCCGCCTCTCGAGGTAAAGTCCAGCCGGCGGCCTTCCGCGACATCACGACGTGCATTGAATGCTGGCGGAGCAGCATCACGGCTAGAGAATGCAGAGAAAGCGGTCGCTAAGGATTCCGCCACGGACGCGGGGTCCGAGATTGCGGTCCCATTCTCCTGGAGAACGGGAGGGGGGTCCTGCGAGAACCTGCCCCGAATCCTTTTGACTCGCTTCCACACCTCAGCTAAAGGGGTCTTCCCGTTAAGTGAAGACACGTATGCCCGCCAAGAAGAGCGGCGGGCGTGCTTCGAAATATACCGGAACCTAGCCCTAGCCCGACGAAATTCAGCGACAGTGAAATCGTTCGGGCGGCGCTTATAGCGCATGTAGGCATAACGCTTCTGTTTGAGGGCCGTCTCACACTCGGCCGACCACCATGGGAGTGGTCGGCGTGCAAAACAGCCAGACGTCCTAGGAATAGTAGTCAGGCCCACGGCGATAAGGTTGCCGGAGAAGAACTCAACGGCCTCATCTACCGACCTAAACTCCTCGACTGAGATAGAGAATTCAGTCATTTCCTGAAATGCAGGCCACCGCGCCCGTGCCAAGCACCACCGAGGTGGTCTCTCAGGCGGCAGTTGCCCTGAAAATGATATTTGAATGGGAAAGTGATCACTACCATGGAGGTCATCGACCACCCCCCAATCAAAATCAAGCTGTGCATCCGAAGAGCACAAAGATAGGTCAAGGCAAGAAAATGAAGCGGTTCTCGGACAGTGATGCGTAAACTCATCCACGTTTAGGGCACCCATCTCAAGCTCTTCGATCAGATCGGCAAGGACTTGTCCCCTGGGATTTATGGTGTAATCTCCCCAGAGAGGATGCCTGCCGTTCAGATCTCCAAGCAAGAGATAGGGCCTCGGCAACCGTGCCACGACGCGGCGGAAGTCCCCCGCGTCGAAGTCAGCTGACGGTGGAATGTACGCAGAAATGATAGTATACCTCCTATCCAGGTGCAGCTGCACAGCCACTGCCTGTAAGGAGGTATCTAAAGAGAAAGGAAGAACGGAGACATCATGCCGGGTGTAAACCGCGCATCCCCCAGCCCGGCCGTCCCGCGGTGGTGGGGTTGCAAGACCCTTATACCCCGGGAGGGCAGGCAGTGGGCACGCGCCTAGCATGGTCTCCTGCAAAAAAATAGCTAACGGGGAACGGGACGAGGCGAGCCTCCGCAGCTCCTCCCAGTTGGCCCGGAGTCCACGGCAATTCCATTGAAGGAATATGCCCTCCAGGCCTAGCTCGGAGGAGACGCGGGGGCCCTCCTCGAATTGAAGACCCTCACGGGAATGGCCGTACGCTTCCCGGGGGCAGAACCCCGGGCGCTGTTGGCCGGACAAAGCGCTGGAGGCGCTGTCGCCTTCGAGGACTTATTGGGGGAGGTTGACCTCGCCATGCGAGTCTTTTCCTCCCTCCGCCTCGAAACCTTAGGCGGGCGCTGCGGCTTCGGAGGCGGGGGGCCCTCTTTTCGAGGAACCACCGTCTCCGAGCCACTCGCTCCACCTCGTGGCGTGGGCGAAGGAGCCGAAGCTCCTTTGTTGCTGTCCTCCTTTCGGGGGACAGCTTTAGGAACCCCCGAAGATGGCCTAGCGACCATCTTCAGGGGTGTTGCCTCCTGTGAGTCTAACGACTCGGTGGAGGCGCGTGGCCGTTTCGCCTTACGGGAAACGGTCACGCTGGGGGAAGAGGGGGGAGCCCTGGTTTTAGCCGGGGCTGGGTGTGAACCCTTTTTGCCGCCAGCTCTACCAGGGGAGCGCCCGGGTGTAGTAGAGCCCGCAGAAGGGCTCCGAATGGGCGCGGAAACAACCGTGCTCGTTGGCCTGGATGGGCCAGGAGCAGAGGGTGCCTTTCGAACTACTGAGGCATATGACGTCCCAGGCAGAGCTGGGCGCGCCAGGATCAAGTCCTTAGCCTCGCGGAATGAGAGTCTATCCTGGGCCTGAACGGCCAGGATTTCTTTCTCTAGGAGATATGCACCACATTGCTTCGAAGAAGCAGGGTGCAGCTCTCCGCAATTGACACACTTGGCCACACACGATTTGGACTTATCGTGTGCAACCTTGGAGCAATTTACACAGACTTCGGGAGACCCCGACTTTGCACGTCTACATGAGCGATTCGTATGACCGAAGCGGTGACAGTAATAGCACCGCCGCGGCAGTGGCACGAATGCCTTCACGCGGTAGCGGTACCAACCGGCACGCACCGACTCAGGGAGCTTGTCACAGTCGAACGTGACGAAGAGTGTAGGGGTGGGTCTCGAAGCCCCTCCCTGTTTTCTCATCACACGTTCGACCTTGACCGCCCCATGGTCGGCCAACTCTAGGGTGATGTCTTCAATGGAGTAGTCAACGAGTTCCCTCGCATAAACTACTCCTTTCACAAAGTTCATGGTAGAGTGCGGCGTCACACTCACCGGGGTGCCATGAAGTGTCCGAAGAGCACTTATCTTGGCCGCCTCAGCGGGATTCGCCGCATTCGCCAGAAGGCTGCCGTCCGAGAAACGGGTCACCTTCGGCTCTCTACCAATTGCACTAGCTAATCCTCTCCTCTGATGGATCATGTTGCCCTTAGACAACATGGTGCCATCAGTGGAGCGAATAACGAGGAAGCGTTTGAAGCCAGCGGGCTCGAAAACGCCAGGTAACCTCTGAATGAGGGGCCCCGATGTCATCGAGGCTCCGCCCTGTGCATTCTTCGTCTTAGTCTTGGTCAGGAGCTCCGCACACGAGGGGGTAGATGGGCCGGATTTGCCGATCTTGGCTTGGTCGCCTACCAAAGTGGCAGCAGACCCATCCGTCCCCGCAGCCCCCGCGGATGGAGAGGAGCCCCGAGTCTTTTTCGTCTTTCTTGTCTTTTTCTTCTTTTTAGGAGAGGAGGGCGGGGAATGAACCCGCTTCTCACCCCCGCCGGTAGAAGCCCCCAGGCCAGATGGACCGGCCTCAGCCAGGTCCTTCTCTGAAATGGAGAAGGTCCCGGTGGGCGCAGGGGATTCATCCGGAGGAGATCCCTCCCCTCCTTGTCCTGCCTGAGAATCCACAGCCGTTTGAGGAGGACCTTGCATAGGGGCGGATTCGGGTTCGGTGCTTGGCGCCAAGCCCGGATTCCCCCCCATGGAAGGCCCTACCGTCTGAGGCTGGTTTTCCTCAAGGACCATGTCTATCACAGGAGGGGCCTCCAGTTGGCCATCCCCTCCCAGGACATCGCAGGTCCCCTTGGCAGCGTCATAAGTCTTTAGTGGGGAGGCACAGGCCTTGACCCCGGCAAGGTTTAATATTTTTGCCAGCAGGTCTTTTGAGGGAAGCGACCGAAGGGGCCTGGCTTCCCTCTCCCCCCTAAGGGGGTTTGCCCTACCGAGCCGCTTGTACGAGGGGCGGTCAGCAATGGGCTGCCTGCTGGCTTTCTTGGCAGTCCCCTTAGAAAGCATAGGAGGGACTGCCGCTGGAGATAGGGAGGTGCCCGAAAGCACCTCCAGAGAAGGGGGTGAGGGGGAGTCCCCTACACCCGTAGGCGTAGGAGAGGAGTAAGCCTCCTCTCCGGTTAAAGAGGTATGGAGGGTCCCCTGCGCAAGCACAGGGGGGAGGACCTCCATCTTTTATGTGGAGCTGCACGAGGGCGGCTCCGTTGTTGTTATAGGGGGAATTAAGGGGAGATGTTTTTTGTTTCATCATTGGGCATGGTGACCCTCTTTGTTTTACGGGACGCAATCGCTCACCACCTCTTGCAGTAGCACGCACTGCAAGAGGTGCTTACAGGCCCGGCAGAGCCAGGCGCCGCCATTTGGGACCACCCCTCCCGCCTGGTGGCCTGGCAGTCCTTCGGCATGGCGGCTCCACCTTGAACACGGCGTAAAACGGATAGATTTTGAAGACGAGAGGAAAAGGGATGTGAGGAAGGTATGGGTGGGGATGAAGCAGGTTGTTAAAAGCCAACCACCCCAGACCGGAGCTCAGGGGTTAGGGGACATTGTCCCCTCCCCCCTCAGCCCCGATCCGGGACGATTGGCTGAGAAGAAGGTCAGCTTCTACCCTGTGAAATTAGAGTCTGACCAGAGAAAGTTGTGGGAGAGGTTGTATGAAAAGCGACGAGGTAGGATAGGAATACAGGCTATCTGAAGGAAGGAAGAGAGGCTAAGCTGGGGCCGGACGGGGCGCTGGATCCCGTCAGCACGGCGGCCAGGATGGCAAATCGCCGCGCCCCTTACGGGGGCGACTGAGGGAGGCGCCGGGCTCGCGCGTACAGGCGAATAATGCACTGTACACGTCGGAGAGCGAATGGCATCTTCCCAGCATCGACTAGTAAGCTCTCAATGGGGAAAATGCGGAAGGCACCGGTCGCCAGGCGAAGGCCGGTGTGGTGGATCGAGTCCCCCCTTCCGCAATACACAATACACGCCCGGCTGCGGATGCATAAAACTCGCATCCGTAGTCCAGCTTCGAACGAACAAAGGATCGATAAAAAAGTAAGGCAGTAGCCCTATTAGCGCCCCAAGCGCTGAACGTCACGGAAGAGAATATCCATGGCGTAGGAACAAGAGACCCTAAGGCTGCGAATATGAGCCTCCCAGGTGAGCGGTCGGTTAAATACAGGACCAAGGAAACGGTGCGACTCAACCACTTCCAGGCGTACCCCATTAAGAAACAAGTCAGGGTCAGAGTGGAGCCGTGGATGGCGATAGAAGTGCACCACCTTAGTCTTGGCCAAGGAAAACCGAAACCTGTGCGCCGGCATAGCGAGAGACGCGGTTCAATGCCTGCTGGAGTCGACGCTCCAGAGTTGGCATCTGGGCCGCGCCAAAAGAGATCGAAAGGTTGTCCACGTAGAGCGTAGCGAGAACATCTTCCGGCGGCACCGAGGTGATGCTCACGGCAAAGAGTGTGACACTGAGGACACTTTCCTGCGGGACACCCTCTGCCTGCTCCATTGGGCTGGAGAGGGCTCCCCCCACCCGTACGCGGAATCCACGATCTCGCAAAAATTCAGATATAAACATTGGGAGGCGTCCCCTCCCATGATACCGTATCGCCATGCGGTATTATAGGCCTTCTCCAGATCGAAAAACACCGTGGCCTAGTGCTGTCCACGAAGGAAGGCCTTGCAGACGGCATTTTCCAGTCGCAGCAGAGCATCCGACGTGGAGTAGAACTTGTGGAAGCCGCACACTGCAGAAGAGAGATGGCCTCCGTTGTCCAGAAAAAAGGCTAATCTAACATTTACCAATTTCTCCATCAACTTGCACACGCAAGAGGTTAGAGAGATTGTGCAGAAACCGGCAGGAGTAGAGTGATCTCTCCCCGGTTTGAAAAAGGCGAGCACAGTAGCGATTCGCCAGGAATCCGGGAGGAGACCTTCCATCCAGATCCTTGAACAAATCTAACACAAAGGCCATGCCTCGCTCACCTAGGTGTCGAAGCATGGCGTACGGGACACCGTCCGGTCCATGGGCGGTGTCCGCGCACGAAGCAAGAGCGGAACGCAACTCACTCAGAGTAAACCTGCCGTTGAAGGATTATCCGCCTCTGGAGGTAAAGTCCAGTCGGCGGACTTACGCGACATCACGATGTGCATTGAATGCTGGCGGAGCAGCATCCCGGCTAGAGAATGCGGAGAAAGCGGTCGCGAAGAGCGGCGGGCATTCTTCGAAATATACCGGAACCTAGCCCTAGCCCAAGCCCGACGGAATTCATCGACAGTGAAATCGTTCGGGCGGCGCTTATATAGCATGTAGGCATAACGCTTCTGTTTGAGGGCTGTCTCGCACTCGGCCGACCACCAAGGGAGTGATCGGCGTGAAAAACGGCCAGACGTTCGGGGAATACAATTCAGGCTGTGCATCCGGAGAGTACAGAGATAGATCAAGGCAAGAAAATGAAGCGGTTCTCGGGCAGTGTTGCGTAAACTCATCGACATTTAGGACACCTATCTCAAGCTCTTCGATCAGATCCACAAGGACTTGTCTCCTGGGATTTATTGAGCAGTCTCAGCAGAGAGGATGTCTGCCGTTCAGATCTCCTAGCGAGAGAAAGGGCCCGGCAATCGTGCCATGACGCGGCGGAAGTCAGCTGATGATGGAATGTACGCAGAAATAACAGTATACCTCCTATCCAGGTGAAGCTGCACAGCCACTGCCTGAAAGGAGGTATCTAAAGTGAAAATAAGAACGGAGACATCATGGCGGGTGTAAACCGCGCATCCCCCAGCCCGGCATCCATCTCGTGGTGGGTCGCAAAACCCTTATACCCCCGGAGGTCGGGCAGGGGGCACGCACCTAGCATGGTCTCCTGCAGAAAAATAACTAACGGGGAACGGGACGAGACGAGCCTCCGCAGCTCCTCCCAGTTGGCCCGGAGTCCATGGCAATTCCATTGAAGGAATATGCCCTCCAGGCCTAGCTCGGAGGAGACGCGGGGGCCCTCTTCGAAGATAAAACCCTCACGGGAATGGCCGTACGCTTCCCGGGGGCAGAACCCTGGGCGCTGTTGGTCGGACAATGCGAGGTTGGGCTCGCCATGCGACTCTTTTCCTCTCTCCACCTCGAAACCTTAGGCGGGCATTTGAGGATCCACCGTCTCCGAGCCACCCAGCCCACCACTAGGCGTGGGCGAAGGAGCCGAAGCTCCTTTGTTGCTGTCCTCCTTTCGGGGGACAGCTTTAGGAACCCCGGAAGATGGCCTGGCGACCAACTTCAGAGGTGATGCCTCCTGTGAGTCTAACGCCCCGGTGGAGGCGCGTGGGCGTTTCGCCTTACGGGAAACCGTCACACTGGGGGAAGAGGGGAAGCCCTGGTTTTAGCCGGGGCTGGGTGTGAACCCTTTGTGCCGCCAGCTTTACTAGGGGAGCGCCCGGGTTGAGTAGAAACCCGCAGAAGGGTTCCGAATAAGCGCGGAAACAACCGTGCTCGTTGGCCTGGATGGACCAGGAACAGAGGGTGTCTTTATAACTATTGAGGAGTAAGACGTCCCAGGCAGAGCCGGGCGCGCCAGAACCAAGCCCTTAGCCTCGCGGAATGAGAGTCGATCCTGGACCTGAACGGCCAGGATTTCTTTCTCAGGGAGATATGCACCACATTGCTTCGAAGGAGCGGGATGCGGGTCTCCGCAATTGACCACACACGATTTGGACTTATCGTGTTCAGCCTTGGAGCAATTTACACAGACTTTACACGTTTACAAGATCGATTCGTATGGCTGAAGCGGTGACAGTAATAGCACCGCCGCGGCAGTGGCACGAATGCCTTCACGCGGTAGCGGTACCAACGAGCACGCACCGACTCTGAGAGCTTGTCACAGTCGAACGTGACGAAGAGTGTAGGGGTGGGTCTCGAGACCCCTCGCTGTTTTCTCATCACACGTTCGACCTTGACCGCCACATGGTCGGCCAGCTCTAAAGTGATGTCCTCTATGGAGTAGTCAACGAGTTTCCTCGCATAAACTATTCCTTTCAGAAAGTTCATGGTAGAGTGCGGCGTTACACTCACCGGCGTGCCATCAAGTGTTCGAAGAGCACTAATCATGGTCGCCTCGGAGGGATTCGACGCATTCGCCAAAAGGCTCCCGTCTGAGAAACGGGTCAGCTTCGGCTCTCTACCAATCACACTAGCTAAAGCTCTCCTCTGATGGATCATGTTGCCCTTAGCCAACATGGTGCCATCAGTGGAGCGAATAATGAGGAAGCGTTTGAAGCCAGCGGGTTCGAAAACGCCGGGTAATATCTGAATGAGGGCCCCCGATGTTATCGAGACTCCGCCCTGTGCACTTTTGGTCTTATTCATAGTTAGGGGCTCCGAACCCGGGGGGGCAGAGGGGCCGGATGAGCCGATCTTGGCTTGGTCGCTTACCGAAATGGCAGCAGACCCATCCGTCCCCGCAGCTCCCGCTGATGGAGAGGAGCCCAGAGTCTTTTTAGGAGAGGATGGCAGGAAATGAACCCTCTTCTCCCCTCCGCCGGCAGGCGCTCCCAGGCCAGATGGAATGGCATCAGCAAGGTCCTTCTCCAAGATGGAGAAGGTCCTGGCAGTCTTAGGGGCACCGGTCGGAGGAGGAGATCCCTCCCCTCCTTGTACTGCCTTGGAAACCCTAGCCGTTTGAGGAGGACCTTGCATAGGAGCGGACTGGAGTTTGGTGCTTGGCGCCGAGCGCCGATTCGCTCCCATGGAAGGCCCTACCATCTGAGGCTGGGTTGCTTCAAGGACCGTGTCTATCTCGGGTGGGGCCTCCATTTGGCCATCCCCTCCCCCAAGAACATCACAGGTCCTATTGGCAGTAGTGTCTTTAGTCTCGTCTTGGGAGGCAGAGGCCTTGACCCCAGCTAGGTTTAGTATTCTAGCCAGCAGGTCTTTTGAGGGAAGCGACCGAAGCGGCCTGGCTTCCCTCTCCCCCCTAAGGGGGTTTGCACTATCAAGCCGCTTCAATGGGGAGCGGTCTGCAATGGGCTGCCCGCTGGCTTTCTTGGCAGTCCCCTGGGAAAGTAAAGGGGAGACTGCCGCTGGAAAGATAGAGATCCCGAAGGCACCTCCAGGCAAGGGGGTGAGGGGGAGTCTCCTACACCCGTAGGCGAAGGAGAAGAGTAAGCCTCCTCTCCGGTTAGAGAAATTTGGAGGGTCCCCTGCGCAAGCACAGGGGGCGGCGACCTCCATTTTTTCTGTGGAGCTGCCCGAAGGCGGCTCCGTTGTTTGTGAGGGAAAAAGGGGAAGGGTTTTTGTTATATTTGTATCATTGGGCATGAGGACCCTAAATTTTTCACGGGGTGCACATGCTCATCACCCTTCGCAGTAGCCCGCCCTGCAAAGGGTGCGTACAGGCCTGGCAGAGCCAGGTGCGCCATTCAAGACCACCCCTCCCGCTTGGTGTCCTGGCAGTCCATCAGCATGGCGGCTCCACCTTGGACGCGGCGTAAAATTGATAAGAGTGTGAAGAGAAAAGGAAAAGGGATGCGAGGAAGGTATGGGTGGGGATGAAGCAGGTTGTTAAAAACCCACCATCCCAAACCAGAGATCAGGGGTTAGGGAACATTGTCCCCTCCCCCCCTCAGCCCTGATCCGGGATAGTTGGCTGTGATGAAGGTCGGCATCTACCCTGTGAAAATACAGGCCGACCAGAGAAAGTTGTGGGAGAGGTTGTAGGGGAGAAATACATGCTGTCTGAAAGAAGGAGAAGGGGCTAAGCTGGGACCGGACGGGGCACTGAGTCCCGTCAGCACGGCGGCCAGGAAGGCAAATCGCGGCGCCCCTTACGGGGTCCAACACGGCAGTAAAGCCCACCAACCACAAGCAGCACAACAGCTTTATGCCCCGAGAGCGGCGACAAGGAGATAGTCAGACCATTACACGCAGGGAAGTGGTTATTGGGGTAAAGCAGATTATTCCCATTATTCACGTCCCAACGCCCAGGTCCCCTCAAAGTCTTGTCTCTGGCAACTTGCGGGCCTTGTTTATAGAGGCTCCAAAGCCTCTCTTCTGACACGGCTTGAGGTAGCTGGTCAGGTCCTTAAGCCTAGACAGAAGAGGATTGAGGGGACAGTCGGAGAGAAAAGGGGATGCACCAGCAACTTGCGCCAGCCCCTTAGATAAAAGGTTCATGGGATAGTCGTAGAGTAAAAAAAAAATAATAAAGTAGCACTGAGAGGGAGGGCGGGGAAAGCTCACCAACAACTTTTCGAAGTGCCACAAGATTTCATGTCAACCCAATGACATGATTGCCTTAATTTGCACTCATGTCAGGAGAAAGTGTAGCTCCTCCAGGTATTAAGTGTAACAAGCTACACATGGTACCCGCCTGCGAAGGCAGCTGGCACGAAGCCAAATCAACATACCATCCTTTAAGGATTGAAAATCGATACCATGTTCGAATGGGATGGTTCGGAGACCATTTAAAACTCGGAGGTCGTCACTATAATACGCATCAGACGGTTCTATGTGGTGGCAAACAAACTACCAAATAATAGTTCCAGTTCTTTAGTAGTTACATATTTCCACACTAGTATGTCTATATTTTATCAAGCCCAGGGGAATGCCAAAATTTAGCTAAAAGGTAAAAAAAATCGGCAAAGGGACTATTTGGGATAATGAGACCGGGAAGCTCATCTCAGTGTTCATCAACAAGTCGCTCCAATGGAGCACAGGCTCGAGAAAATGCCATGGAAAAATCTTAACTAGAGGAATAAAAAAATTGCTACTTTTCACCTGCGTTGCCTCGAGAGTGAGGCGTTTCTTCTCCTCTTCGGCTTCCAGTTGAGCTGCTTCCAAGCTCTTCACCTCTTTCGCCAAGTAATCGACTCTATCCTCCAGCTGGAAGAACGATAATTGGGGTTACCAGCTCCATTTATAGCGCAGGCGCGCAACATCCCCATGATATGTAAAGCACGGTCTAATCTCTTGAAGCTGAACTCAATATAAGGAATCAAAAGCTCCCACACCCACTAAAGGAGTCAAGGGCGGGTGGCAATTCTAAGAGTTAATTCGATGGGCTTTATCCAAACACTGCGACTGGGCAAAGAACACGGAGGAAAGGCAATGATTCGCATAACCACATCACTAGAGGTGAGGAGATAAGGGAGGCATGAATAAAGGAGAATAGAGAAGAAAAAAAATCAGTCACGAGGCTGCTATAATTAAAAATCGGGAACCAAACTCATTCATCCCAAGAGAGGAAGAAGACAAAGTACATATGGCACAGTGCCAAAAGGGATAACTACCTCATCTATATTCTGCCGAAGCATGATTTTGCAGGAGGCGTACTCGTTCGCCAAGAGGTCGTTCTCCCGTTCGAGCCGCATCTTGTCCTGGAGGAGACGATTATTCTCCTTCTCGAGGCGCCGCTGGGGGTCCCCCTGCAACACCTCACGTTCTGTGCAAAAGGACCGTTCAAGAGGAGGTGATTTAGCATAATCAATCTCACAATGAGATTTAAGCTCAGGCTTAAGGGTCTTATCTTATTCTAACATTCTTACAAACGCATTACACGACCTTGTATCGGTTCAGAGAGAGGTTATCGACCCTAACTTACCTTACGGCGACCTACTTCTATCTATTTCCTACCCCTCCTCTGGAGGTGGAGGCTATATAGTACGGTATTGATGTGACCAGCGAGACACCCTACCTGCATGGAAATTAGTTAATGGATAGGATTATTATTAGAGTTGTGCCGATTCCAAAATTGTTGCCGATTCTTATTTATACTTGCTTGATGATGCCAATTCTGCCTAATATTTGTTTTTAGTGTATTATGCTTAATTTATTAGATACTTTATAATTAGTTTCCATAACTATATTACTCAACTGTTACGCTGTTGGAAGCTAATGGACAAAGCAATGGAGTATTTTTTAGTTGTTTTTATTTTTACTTTTCAATAACCATTGAGTTTATGGAATTTTATAGCTTTTGATGGAAGGTTTTAGGATACAAAATGAATATGGATCTTTACAGAATTTATTTCATTTCCTTTCATATTAGGAATAGACAATATACCAAACAGCAACAAAAAATATATTTCTGATTCATCCAAATTCCATAACTTGAAAGTTAAAGCCTACATCCAGTTTAGACTTTTCTAAATTGAAAAAAACATGTTCCAATCATCATTATTTAGTATTTACTTAACATTTTTAATTTTAAAAATATGATTTCAAATAGAATCATTCTGTGGTTTTGATTTGGTGCTAGTAAAAAAATAAAAATATTCTAAGTAATAACAAAGGAACTGCCGTGCCTAAACTGCTAAACGAATTGATATTTTGTTTAGCACTCTAGTTATTACAAGGTAAAACACTTTCATTTTTCAACTTGCCACAAAAAAATAAAAAAATAAATACAGTATATTGAGTATTCATTTTTCAACTAGCTACAGGAAAAATATTTAGTATTCAAAATTAAAAACACATAAATTGAAATTTAATCACATTAATTTTTCTCCAGTTTCTGGAGTAAGACGGTTACGATGCGGCGTGAAGATGTTGCCCCCAATGCTAAAAAGTCTCTCACTATCAATTGATGAAGGTGGAGATGAAAGCATTTTATTGGCAACTTTTCCAAGCCCAGGAAATGCATTATTTATGTTTGCTTTCCACCAAAGTAGTGGATCTGTATCTCATGGTTCCAATTGTATTGAACAGTATTTCTCGAGTTCATTTCTAAAAGCATGTGGAGATGAAGATTGCCGGCGAAGTTTCTTCTTGTTTTCCTTTTCAATGCTTCAGAAATTATTCCACAAGTGAGTCTTGAAACATGCCATAACCAAAGCTACGAGTATATCAGATTCAAGGTTCAGTGGATTGGGTATCAAATCATTCAAACACGAGTCAAATTCAAAAAGATCGGCACTTGCTCCAGCTTCCTCGTTTTGATTTTCATTTGTCGATTCTATGTTATTGGAGGCACAGAGCTTACATTCTCTTCAAAGTCTTCATAATTCTCTTTATCATTATGCATTTTCTTATGAGTGTCAGTCAAATAATTCTGGATTGAAATGAAATGGGTCTTTGAACCTTCTTCAAAACTTTTGAAAAGACTATTTTTATATCTTGGATCCAACATGGTGGCTGCTATTAGATCTTCGTTTGCTTCATACTTAGCAAATCTGCTGTCCATTGATCTTGAGATTGCGCTGACCGTGCTACCCAATCCACTGAACCTTGAATCTGATATAGCTTTGGTTATGGCATGTTCCAAGACTCTCACTTGTGGAATAATTTTTGAAACATTGGCTTTCCTTCCACTCAGCCTGAAAAAATAAATTAAAAGAATTGCATTGATATTTTGTAATTTTTAGGTTGTGAACAAAGGCAGTAATAAATAATTAATATCTGAGACAAATGTGCGTTCAGTACCGTAGATAAAGAACTTTACCTATTTAATATTTATTAACTGGCTACATGGTAAAATATTAAACTATAAATCATAATCGTAATAAATAATAATATTAAATAATTAAGTTATTATCTAACAGAGTTATCCCATCACAGATTAACAACTGAAAATTGAACTGTCAATTATAATTGTATTGTTAACGAACTCCTCCCACCATTTATCTATTTGCTTGATATTAAAGAGAAAACTGCAGCTTTCGTGGAAGATATTTTATCTCTTTTGCAGAGACTTTTTTAATTTTATTTATTTCCATATTCTTACTTTACTACCAATTTCAGGTCACGTACCAGGCCAAAGATGAAGGTGTATTCCCTTCATAACCAATATCCGGAAATAAAAAAAGAAAAATATATAAAAATAAAAAACTTCTCAAGAGATGAAATATCTTCCAGTGAATCTCTTCGTAAAAGAAAACTTACTGTTTGCTAGTAAATTTTAGCAATATATATATATATATATATATATATATATATATATATATATATATATATATATATATATATATATATATATATATATATATATATATATCATATTACCTTTGTGTTAGATGAAAAAATTTGAGCAGGCTTGAGCATTTGCCAATTAGTGCCCATTTGTTGGCATCAAATACTGGCAAATTTGGGACTTCTGCACAGTAGTTAGCAATTGCAATTTTTTGTTTGAATATTCATTCAAGCATGAGGTTATGTACTATTCCAACGAGTGGTTACATCTTGAATCAACTTATGTTTGGGCAAATTATGCTTTGTTTGAAGCTTTTCAAGCTTAGTGTATGTTAACGATGAGTGATTAAAATGCCCTGTTATTTGGCGGCAATTTGCAATTATGTCCTTGATCATTCGCTGTTTGAATATTGCATCATGTATGACCAATTGGTTGGTTTGAAGAAAACAGCTAAGACTGTTAAAGCCAGTACTTGAAATTCCCTTCACCATATTTGCTGCATTGTCATGAAAGGTCATGTAGACTTTGTAAGGGGGGAATTTTGTAATCATCGACTACATCTTGAACAGTGTCACATATGTTATTTGCAGTATGTGAATCTGGGAATGGATTTACTTGTAAGACAACTAATGACTGGTTGAAATTTTCATGGATGCAATTTGCCAGTAAGCTGAAAAGAATGAAATAGAAATACCGTCAAAGATTTTTACTTTTTAGTTTAGTCTAAACTGTCTAATATTAATAGCATGAAATAAGTTAAAAACCTAATTTGTTGAACTTGAAATAACTCATGATTTAACATTACTTAACATAGTTATTAAAAAACAACTCTCTACATTATTTGAGTAAGCAATCTTGATGGCCATTAAAATTTGAAACTTAGGAGCTTGTTGATTATTACCTGATAAATGACACATCAGCATTGTTCGTCCGGATGTCTGTGGTGAAGCTCATGTTGTTTGCTTCATTAATCCTACTTTGGAGTTTGGTCATTACTTTGGTGTGCAAACTGGGAGTAATATTGGTAGTAAAATATTTTCTGGAGGGCAGTTGATAAGTGGCTTTCAGCAGTTTCATAAGTCTTGTAAATCCAATATCTTCAACAACTGAAAATGGCTGTGAGTCTAGTCCTATCTTCTCACCAATAGCAGCAGTAAGAATTGTTTTGGATTGATCACTGTTTATGTCCCAAATCTTCTTGAGCTCGAGGGTTTCTTCTTATGTTATTTGCAATTCTGAATGCGAACTGCTTGCTGTTGATGGCCTGCAATCACCTTTGGTCTTTTTCTTTGTAGTGATGTAATCACTCATTGTGCGTTTTTGTGCAGTTTGAGCTTGCTCCTGTGCCTGTAACTCCTCCTCTAGCTCCAGCTGCTCCTGATGTTGGGTCCTCAAATGTTTTTGCATATTGGTGGTAGTAAAAGAATTTTTTTCATTCTTATTACGTCGTGATAATATTTTGTAACATATAGTACAGGTGACTTTTGTTTGGTCATCTTCATTTACAGCGAATAATCGCCACACAACACTCTTGGTTTGTCCTTTGTGAGCCATTAAGGAAACAATTAACTGTTCAATGAGGCACTAAAAAGAAATTTTCCTGAAAAATGTATTATAATATGAATTATTAATGTACAAATATATTAGATTGCATCTATGTCCGAGAACCAGTGAGTGGGTGTGTGTGAGACTAACACATGCACACAAACACAATTAATTTTTATATATATATATTATAATAAAGTTGTAGCTCCTGTGTGTCTGTTTCTTAACGAACTCCTCCTACGATTTTGGAGATAGCCCCCATAACCATATATATTCTGAAAGTACACGACTGAGGATACTTCGATATGTGTATTTAATTTCTGGAGGGCGTCTTCCTCCTGAAGGTGCAGGGAAAAGAAAGCAACCGCTTCTGGGTTACTGGTACTCTCTTCATAGATCGCAATATTTCCACATAGACCTACGAGTAGGCTAGCCTATGATCAAAGACCTTTAGCCAAACCACCTTTGGGGCAGGTGAGTAAGATAAGTGATCAAGGTAATTTTTCAACCTTTTGGTGATCTGGTTTGATAAGGAAATTTCACTGGCCACAGCTATATGGATACTGTCTACTAATCTACAGCCACTAGCCAAGCCCTAACCACACCCAACCTAACCTACACGGGCGAACCGGTCAGAAGCTCACCAAATATCTGACACGGTGCTGCGGCCCTGTAAACCACCCCCTTCTAAATAAGGAGTGCCCTCCCCCTTCACTGCTATACTGGTCGCTAACCGATCGCTAGGCTTACTGGTCAGAATTTTTAAGCTAAGGCCACTTGCCTAACCTAGCCCAGTCAAAATTAATCTTTATGGACAAACCCGTCACTAACTCGCCGTAATTCTTAGACAGGGAGTGCTGTCCCCAACTGTAACCTCCTTCCCCACAATATTGTTCATATTTAATATATCAGGCCATTAGCATATATGAAAAGGCAAGGCCAATAAATAAAATAAAGTAAAAAAAAACAAACAATAAATAACCTCTAAACTAAGCAGAAGGTGGGTAAATTTCCTTATCAAGGAATTGATAAACGACACGATTTTCCAGGATGGTAGATTTAATAAAACACCGGACAATGGCATCATACACAGCGAAATAAGGCTACAGTCCTGACAGGGAACCATCATCCATTGTGCAACAGGAAGAGAACACAAAAGTATTCACGAAAATAAAATTGAAAAAGAGGACCAATCAAACTATTGAAAAAATGGGAAAGTCAAGTATACAAGCCAATTTTGGAAAGCCCTATAAAATCTTTATACTTTTTTCATTGTTTTAAAGTGGCGATAATGACAAAAATACAGCGCTTTTATCGAGAGCGTGTATTACAGATAGTAGTTTGGAGTACAGCGTTTTATTTTATTTTTTTCCGTTACCTCAAAGTCATCAAAACACTGAAGAAATGTAGGATTATAGCCCTTTCCAAAATTGGCTCAGAAACAGGTATTGGGCAAGCTGTTCTTGACTCGCTCGCAAGATAAGGGCCTGTTATTAAGAGCGCATAGGCCGAGCATTGCAAAAATTTTTATTCCCATCGATAATGGCGTTACTAACGTTTTGACATAGCATCGTTCGTCTCTCTCATAAGCAAGGAAATCTTTTTAATAATTACGATCAATATTTTTTGGCATTAGACCAGGTAAGAGTGCTTCAAGGGATGACCATTTACCGCCCCAGACTCAAATTTTACTCTTCCAGGTGATCTCATATCTATTATGCAATTCACCAGTCGCTCTGGTGGATCTGAGGGGAACGCATAAGGCGCTGACGAAGGGAATGTTTCCTACGGGAGGGGCGCGGTAACATTTTCAACTAATTGATAAGGGGCCTACTTAAGCAAACTGAACTTATACCACCACTAAACACTTAGCGCTCTGCCTAACCTAACCTCTTTCTTTAAATTAATTAGGTTAGCAATCAGTACCAACACAAAACTTCCTTTTTCACCCCCTGAAGGGTTGAATACCTTCAATTAGCCACACAAAAATTCTAACCCGAATTCATCTTGCTATTGTGTTTATCTATCCTTGAACGATTTGGCAATAATTTGTTCTTATTCAACAAGGGGCAAAACGACTAACTAATTATTTATATATATTTTTTTTTTTGGGGGGGGGGGTTCGTTTATAATCCTCTAAAACCTGACACAAATTTATTATGTAGTAGTTATATATATATATTTTTGACCGATGCTGAGGTTAAGAGCTGGTGCCTTGCACCTCGTATGTACTCGATTAAGGCAGTTATTAGGGGTTCAAGGGATTAATATCACAAACTAAAGTAGAATCTCGAATTATGACTACTAATATTGCCAAAACTTTCGTTCAAGCGATAGATCGAAACATTAACAAAAAATAGTAGTTTATTTTACAACAAACTAATCAATCAAAACAAAAAGATAGTTTTAAAAATATTAACTCACTAATTGATATAAGGCTTGACTCATAAAATAATTAATTTACACTCCCTTAAATACACAAATGTTAATCTTCGAAAAAATTTTCAATGCACTGGTTTACTAAAGGAATATTACAACGGGCTACCCAGATAACTTTGGGCCACCGTTCGTTTTAACGAATTCAGTAATCGCCCAACAATGCGAACTGTGGATAGATTCCACAAAATACTAAAAAAATGTTACCGCTATTTTTTTCAAACAAGGGTTGGCTGGTTGTGCGTGACGTCACCGTCTCGGTGCGGTTTTGCGCCTGCCTATGGTAGGCAGATCTCAGCTGACTGGCGTAGATTCTCTCCAGCCAAAAAGGTAGGCGTTGGTTAGTTGCGCGTTCATAGGTGGAAATTCTGAGGTTTCCGGTCGATTCACTTATCTACGGCTCCCGATAGCTATTCCTTTAGATTAAGGAATCTTTCTTCTGGTTGAATAATACTCTCGTCGTGAACGAGAAAATGTCTTCTTTGCTTGGTAGAACTTTGTAGAATTTATCGTTTTACTAGTCTCTTCTGGGTACTCTTGGGAACGATCGGCTTCGAAACAAATGACTTGCCTGGCTTTTTGTTTTTACTTCGGCATTAGATCGAGGAGGAACTTTTCGCTGACTTGGTTTTTCATATCAACAACTTTATAGGGAAAATTTAAGCCTCTTCAAATCCAAGGGAAATTTAGGCCTCTTCAAATCCCTAACGTAAACTACGTTAAAAAAAAGCATCTGTACCCATTTTAATTAGCGAATTGTGCGTCTCGGGTTGTCAATACTGCTTTTGCAGCGGGATTAACTTTGTTCTTGGTTAAAACAGGCGCGTCTCTTCGCCAATGTATTTAGGGCTATGGCCACCTATAATGCTTTGTGCATCCTTATTTCGTTACTAAACCTAAGGTTTTTATATTCACTGACAAGAATTCTGATTGCACATCACTCTGAAGAGACGTTTGTGTCACCATGTTAGGTGTGTTAGTTTACTTTTTATACTTTAGTTGAGTGTTGGAGTATAACCTTTCCAACGGCACCTCCCGAACGCCATTTGTTTCAATTTTAATTTTTGACCCCTCTTATTATTATTATTTTTTTTTTTTTACATTTCTTATATACGAGATATTTGATATGGCTATTAGCCAAAGTTCTTTTATTTTAGTGGGTTTTTTTTAACTTTCTTTAGCATTTTTGTTTTTATTTTTCTAAACTCACTCCTTTCCTTTTACTTTTTATTTCGTTTTATTAAACATTTTGTTAGTATATTTACACTTTTCTTTTTATTAGTTAGTGCTTTATCTCGTTTCGGATTGAAGATATTCGGATCCACTGTTTTCATCTCTTTTAATTTCTTTATACATTTTGACACGGGGCCAGTATATCATGATAACTGGACAATGTCCATGGATAAGGAACACCATAAAACGTCCCTGAGTAGGTGAACCGCTATATAGGACTTAAAATTCAAAAGACAAAATACAATCATTGAAACCACATTTATTAGAAAAATCATATGGTTGAGTATTTTTTTTAACTTTTTAGTAATTATATCCTTGAAAGCATATACTATAATCTGACCAGAATTAAACAATAAAGGTGTTACTTAATAAAGCTGTAGTAACTAGTAACACAAAGTATGTTGTCTGGCCCAATTCAGCCACCAAAACTGTATAAAAAGCTAAAATTTTGACGAAGAATCGGCAAAATTTTGCCGATGCCGATGCGGGAGTTTCTAATTTTGATGTTGTAATAAAAAACCCACCCACTCTTATCTGGTCCCTCAGGATAATCTGACAGAAAGTGCGGCCCTCCCTCAACCTTCCAAGCGGTGGGGGGAAGCAGAGGTCATTTGCTCTTTGATAAAATGTTTTAATAAAGCGAATTAGTTTGGGTTTTTTTGCCTCGTCTTTGGTTCGCGGTTTGTATAGAGATTTCTCCCTCACCCTGTAGCGTCCTTCATCATAACCACCGACCATTTAACTAAGCGTGAACATGCATCAATCAATGCCAAATAATTACCCACCCGAAGCTTAAACCCATTACGCCACTAAAACCCAAAATGTTTGGTGCCTACGATTTTTGTATCCCTGCAGAGATTTCCATTGGATACTGACCAAAGAAATTCCGAAATTAAACTCTCAAAAGTGAGTCAATTCGGGGGCGGGGGTTCTAATACCGGAGCCAAACTTACATCAGTACCTTCAATTCACTGTTGAGGCGATGCAAGTTAATCGCATCAACGTTTGAACCGAGTGTGTGTTCGGAATGAGGAGTATATGTAATGAGGAAGAGAGGCGAGATGTAGTACAACTGTTTAAACGAGGGAGGTTTGCTTACACTAAATGAAGCAAACATGAAGGGGAATGAGTTTGTGAGAGAGAGAGAGAGAGAGAGAGTAGATGGGGTGCTATATAGGTGTGCTTCATGGGGGTAAGGGTAAAGAGGGTGTGGCAGTGCTTTTGATTGAGGAGTGGCTGAGCGTGTGAGCTTGAGAATTACGTGGGTGAATGGACCATCTAATGCTAAAAGTGAGGCTGAGAAAGAGAGGTTCTGGAATGACTTTGGGCGAATGGTGAGAGGAATTTGGAATGGGTGTCGGTTGAAGGCTGCAGGAGAGACGAGTGTGGAAGAGAGGTGATCGGCGACTAGACCATGAAGTGAGTCGTCGACCAAAAGAAGGGATGAAAAGAGGCTGCTAAAGAAGAATGGTGGAAAGTGGATACAAATGGAGGATATGGAAAAGGAATAAATCTTAGACAGTCGAATCTAGTTTGACTGCCGGGGGCACTAAGGCCAAGTACCAAGTATAAGTCGACACCTTGAAGGGGCCTTATGAGGAGGCGTGCAAGGGGAACCTCGGTCCAGGGATAAACCGCGAGTGGTCAAGACGTTAAAGGGCATAGCACAACCCTCGCCATGAGGGGCCAATTTGAAGGGGGTGGGCGGTGGGTCACGTTTAGCATGCACAACCATGCTGCAGCTGACATTTGAAGAATTGCGTGCCCTTCCTGCCCCCAAACCTGCAGTGGGATTCACTTTTATTGTGGAGGTTGGGCAAGGTGAAGAGAGTTGCGCGCACTCCCGGTAATCTCCTCGGGCTATAAACCTCGTACACCTTCCTCCAAACTTCCAGTGATGCCCTCGTTCTTCGTTAGTTTCAAGTAAACACCCGCGTAAAGTACCCAGGTGCCCTACCTTTAATGGCGAGGTAATCGAGCTCGTACTTCTTCAGCCGCTTCACCTTCATAGAGGTGGCGAGTCGGATCATCTGTCGGGCCACGTCCTCATTCCGGTACTTCTTCGGCAGCGACACCCGGAAATATTTCAGAATCCCTTCGAAGTCCGCGTTCACTAACTCCTTCTTGGACATCTGCACACCAAAAAGAGCTCTTACGGAGATCGAACCCAATAAAAAAACACCTCCAAATGATCTCACCAGGATCAATACCCAACAAAACACACTTCAAAATGGTTTCACTCGTATCGAAGGCCAATAAAACACACTCTCAAATGGGTCACTGGGATCGAAACCCAAATGGTCTAACAGGGATCGAAACCCAATAAAACCAATTTCCAAATGGTTTCACTGGGATAAAAACCCACCGTAACCGTAGAATGGATAAAGCCTTAGGATGCCTAAAAAAGTGGGGAAGCCAACTTAAGGCAATTCGTGGTTAGCGTCTCCTCCCATTTCACTCATGCGCAAGGGTGCAGTCACACTTAGTCGGCTTTTAAGACGCGCAGCTGACACCACAGGTATTTATTTTTTTAGGCCCATCGCAGGGATCGAGAGCGACTAGCCCTAGTGAGTTCCTTTTCTTTCAAGTGACAATGAATATACAATTCAAAGATCCTCGATCCCAGAAGGATTCGAGACCTCACGATCCTCCGCTCGTCACATGAAATAGATCCGATTTCATCATCATTCACAGCTTTCCTCACTAAAACCTATTGACCCCCTTTATGTCTTATTAGGCAAAAGCTACTCATCGTTCACTCCACTCCACGCGGAATGTCCCTTCATAACATCCCTAGCCAGAAGGACCCAAACACGCCCCCTCCATAACCACCTATCATTCACTTGCTCTTTGATCAGCCCCTTCTCCCTCAAACCCAAACTATCTCATATCAACCAACAGAATCTACGGCTTTCCCACAAAGTGGTGGGCGCGCATCAACTCTTACAAAAACTAGCCATTCCTTTTTTTTCCTATACCCGTTTCAAACCTGATCATCCTACGCTTATCTCAGTGGGGATCAACAGGGCGGCTATAAAATAAGACCGCCCTGCCAAGCCGACAAGAATAGAGCTTCCACCCGGTCTCAATCTATACCCAAAGCGGCGTTTCAGATCAGCCGTGTCGTAGCCCACATTCAGGTCGTTGCCTGGGGGGGGGGGGGGGTCGCGAAGGAGGAAGGGGGACTTGAGTACACCATTTTACCGTACCTGAAGTAAGGCGAGTGCCACTTGGAACACGAAATCCATTCCGAGGAGGAGGAAGATATCGAGGTAGAGAAAGACCATGAACAACGGGAACTTGGCAGTGTACAGCGTCAGGAACCACTGACTGGCGAACATGTGGCTCTCCACGCCTTGCTCCTGGAAGTGTGCCCACAATTCGGGCACATGCTCCTAAGGGACCAAACACAAAATAACACCATAGTGAACCCAACATCAGTCTCCCACAAAGTGGGGTTGCCGCGCTATAATGACGCTAACACCTCTAACCCATCCCCTACAGAACACAGTCCACGACAACCCCGTCCATTACCGTTTGCGTGTCGCGCGCTCCCAGGATGTATATAGCCTTTGGGGATGCGCCCCCTACCAGTGTTTAGTCGCCTTTTACGACACCCATCGGGGGACGGTATGGACACGATAATGACCTTAACGTTCACTTTTTTAAATGCCTCAAAAGGATTAACGAATAGGCTGAAAATTTGGTGGTGAAATTCACTTGCAACAAGAAAAGCAGAGGAGGGAAAATAAGAAGAATAAACGGCTATAAATGAATAATCGTTGATAAAATAATCGACTTGCGTAATCCAACCGGGTGCGGGAAGGTCCGCTGAAACAAAAGAAAACAGGAGTGGCGACAAAATGGAGCTAGGATGGAAGAGACAAGAGGCGGCTCCTTTTTCCGGTCAACAACCCTAAATGTAAGGACCGGGTGGCCGCGCGCATCTATCCAAACACACATAAGTCTCTCACGAAGACTGACAATTATCCTTCTCAAATTGTCTATTTGCTATTCTTTCACCCTCCTTCCGTACCATACACTTTCATACACCAAGGGTGGAACCAGCATACTCTCCTAGAGCTTCCTGACACATCCACACTCAAACCTTTACCATTCACTAATAGTCTAATTACCTCGCGAGACTTTTCTACCATTTAAAATCGTATAGGCACAATCTGCTTCCTATATACCACTATCATCTGCAATGCATCCGAGATACATGAAACAACAGTTGTTAAATCCCTTTGAGCAGATTGCGCCAAATTGAGAGGTCTGCAAGTTTGAATATTATGAGCGAAGTGAAGGCAATGATAACTCCCGGCAGTGGCAGGAATGCCTTCACGCACCGACTCAGAGAGCCTGTCACGATCGAACCTGACGAAGGATGTAGGTGTAGGTCTCGAGGCCGTCCCCTGTTTTCTTATCACACATTCGAATTTGACCGCTCCTTGGTCGACCAGCTCTTTGGTAGTGTCTTCTAAGGAGTAGTCCACGAGTTCTGTCGCATAAACCTCCACTTTCACAAAGTTCATGGAAGAGTGCGGTGTCACCAGCACCGGCAAACCATCGAGTCTCTGAGGAGCACTCTCAGAAGGGTCTGGCGCATTCGCATTAAGGATCTCGTTCGACAAACTATGTATGACCTTCGTCTCTTGACCATTCAGCCTAGCTAGTGCTAACCAGTGGTGAAACATGTGACCTTTGCTCAACATGCTAACATCAGTGCAGCTTTTGAAGCCAGCGGGCTCGAAAACGCCAGGTAGTCTATCGAGGAGGGGCTTAGACGTCATCGAGACTCCACACCTCATCTGCAACTTTCATCTTTGTTTGGGCCTCTTCACCCAAGGGAGTCTCTGAGCCAGAAGTACCAGTCGTAACCTGTTCTCCTGTCTGTCTCCGGAAGCTCCCACCCTGGAAGGAGAGGAACACCTCGTCTTCTTGGTCTTTATACTCTCCTTTTTGGGGAAAAGATCACGGGAATTGATCCCGTTTCTCTCCCTTCCCGGAATGGACCAGAAGGCAATATGTCGTCTGAGCGACGACATTAAATTCAGAACTTGACATATATTGTACTAAGCGATACGTCTAAATTTACTTTAATTGTAAGATTGGCATCTATGTGGCCAACTTAATGAGGTCTCTAAAATAGTAAAAGTATTCACTCATAAATTATAAGTCAACATCCGAGCTAGACAATCGAGCAGCCACTCCAAATAACAGTTTCAAGGTAGTAAACAGAGATTTGACAATGATAGCACAGGATTCCTTTTCTTATAAAATAAAACAGAATTGGATTAATGTGCCAGGGAAAGTCGTTGGAGCCACTAAATATGTTTAAGAATATAATCAATAATTATTATTAATTCTTAATCTATATCTCTCCCCTTCTTTTACCTGCCCTTCGCCTGTGACTTCCACCTTACCCTCCTTTCTTGATCTCGCCTCGAGTGGGTCATAGGGTCATTTGCTGGTTCGTAAATCTCTAATTAGTTACTTAAAACCAAGGAAGCGAAAACCAATGAGAGAACTTCAGTCGGAAAAGTGATTAAAAGAGCTGTATAAAGAAAAGGGTAAAGTTAGGGTAAATAAATGTAGAGAAATTAAATAGCCTGAAAAGTAGGGAGATTCCTGCTTTATGTCGCTCAAACGCCTCGAATGAAGGCCCTGTAGTGGCCTTGCCCTTTCTGGGGAGTGCAGTGCGATTATCCTTCATCAACCCTCACCTCCATAAGACGATCCAATTGGTAAAACCTCAAATGGAGGACCTCGAAGTTGTCCTTGAAGAGGTCTCTGAGTCCATACTCGAACATGATCTTGACTAGAACGCAGAATGCTTGCTCTTCCGGCATCTGAGAGCACGGGAAAAGATCCTTTTAGAACCTGATCCAACCAACAAGAGCTCAGAATGAGGTCGGAGAGATATTAAACAAAAAAGAATACAAAGAACACAAATAGTGAAAAGGGTCATCAAGGAATGACTAGGATCGCCCCATGACAAATCCCGAGGGCCAGGGAGTAAACAATCCAATTGGTAAGAGAAAATTTCTCACCGTTTTCAAGGGGAAATTTTTAAGAGGGACTAAAATACAAGAATTCGGAACCTCTTTCGTGGGGGTATTAGTGACCAAAGGACAAGGGGGAAGTGCAAATTGTGTAAGGGGACAAGGGCGTGTTTAAAGTAAAAGAGGATAGTTGAATTGAAGCATAGCGAGAAACAATAGTGAAGAGGATAAAAAAAATGGAGGCAAGTATAGGAATTTCAAATCAAGGCATTTCGGAGTTTTTTAGATGGTTTAAAAGATATTGGCAACATTGGGAGAAGTGAAAATGAGTGGATTCCACCGCCCTTGAATTTTAAGCGCAATACCAATGATGCCGCATCATAGCAGCTAATTTGTAAGGAGATCTGTAAAGGAGAGATCTGTGGAAGATATAAAGCCCAGATCCTCCTCAAGGCAATTAAGGCCGGGAGGGGACACTCCAGATGTCACCTGACATCCCCTTGTTGGTACACAAAAGGATAGATAAGGGAAAGAAAGAGGAGGCAGGGAAAAAAGGATGGGAAGATGCAAACATTAAAACCCACCCCCTCAAACGGAGCCAAGAGAGGTGAATCGGCCCACCGCCAGCCAAGACAAGAGGTGAGAAGATGCCTAGTAAAGAAGGTGGCTAAAAAAAAGAGGTAAAATAGAAATGTCTAGAAGCAATAAAGCCCAGTTAGTCTCAATCTACTTCGAGACAACCGGGAGGGCGTGCCGATCCTCCAGGTACCAGGCCCATTACCCGAGTACACCACTTGCGACGCCAGGGAACGGGAGGATGTACACCTCCTCACTGAAAGGAGTCCATCTTGCAGGATGTCCAGGAACAAAGTAGGCGGAAGGACAACCTAAGAACTCTTTTGCTCATGAAGACACACGAGGGTGACATTACGTGGAGAAGGAGCGCCGCCGAGAGGAAAGACGTTCCTTGGCAGTAGGACACCTCCCCGTCATAGACGGAGTAAGCCCGGCTAATCTTGTACAAGGCGTCTTGTCCCACGCCGCCTGACTTCTTGAAGAAGTCGTGAGCCGGGAAGGTACGATTGATGTCCCGCAAGATCATCTGCTCGCACTGGCATTCCTGTTGAATATAAATGGGTGAGAATAATAATATGGAAGGGAAGATCTTCAACACTAAATGACCCGTAGGAACAATAAAAATAGCGTACCAAAGAATGCGGCTGGAAGGGTAGTCCAAAATCCCCAGAAACAGCAGATCAGACGTTCTTCAAGACAGTGTGAAACTGTTTTTCCACCAAGTGTGGTTTGCGGGCATCACGGACACAAACTCTTCCTCTTTGCCCAACCCCCTTACTCCCCAAAGATGCACATCCACTCCACGCCCCGCCCTCACCAATGGTCATTCATAACAAAGTGACGATGTGTGTAGTATCTTATCCAACACAGGGCTCATCGACAGTAACCACAGACATTCCTAGTAAAAATTATCTTCCGCCTTCGTTAATTTACATTGAGGAGAAAAAGAAATTGCTCGGAGTTCAACTGTTGATCGGTACTCAGTGGGGGATCTAATGAGTAACATAGGATCCGAATCAGGGGTATGGCAGCGTGCGGCACCCGTTGCGAAGTCGGCCCAAATTGGGACTCCCTTCGGCACCTTACTACAACTCGATGTAATCGAGTTCGGTGTTCACACTCGGCTAAACCGTAGACTTACTCTGATGAGAAAAATGATACGACTAACTCTAGGTTTATACTGTGCCTGAAAAGAGAAAGAAAGGCTATTGCAGGGTGGTTGTGGGTGTGTAATAGAGTCCACAGTTCATCGATAGAATATATCTAAGTTTCCCATTTAAAGGATAAGATGGGACGTAATTGTGTGGGAGAAAAAGGGCTGGAGGAGAGCTGGTCCTCATAAGTCGATTATCATTACTTAAAACTAGGATGAAACTAACAAAAGGCATTTGTGATTGTTCCTTGAAACGAAAACCAAAGACGACTTTTGCTACAGAAAGTGATGTAAATAGAGGAAGTGATAAATCTGTCAAGATGTATAGGAAAAGATCCACTTCTGGACGTGGATGAGGAGGGCCATGGTCCACCCTTTACCCCCTCCCCCCTCTGTAGTAGTCACTGGTTGTACGCCTCCCCTCCCCTATGTCTAATCCCTTTCTTCTTTTAGTGTGCGTGGATCGTGTGATGAGACGTCTTCGCTCCGTCTGGGGGACTCGATAGATTTTTATCGTGCTCCCCATTCCTCTCTTCCCACAGGCGAAATTTTCAGCAGTCGATAGAGTGTTAAAAGTTAATTTTGAACATTACAAATAAAATTTCGAATTATTCAATCATACATTAAAGGAGGAAGAGTTCAGTGGTTAAAAAATAGGTGGGTACAGCCTGTGTGAAAGTAAGTGTGGATGAGCGAGTATTAGTAGTAGTGAGTCGGTGACTGAAAATGCCTTCTCTTTACCAGCTTTTTGGTGCCGTACCAGTCATTCAACCTCTGGCTTTTTAAGAGGTGGCAGCAACAGCCAGACTAACCTTAGCTCATCCCACTCTCGGACACAGTGATTGGAAAGAGCCGTCTGCCAATCCCCGAGGCAGTAATCGGAACCGGCGCCTTTCATTCTCCAGCAGTCGTTGGAGCTCGAATCCCGGTCTCTTAAGACGGGACACACCATTGGCAAACCCCTTTAGCGAAGAAGTGCGGTGCCGCCTCCCCCTTCCCTCTCCCTTTTCTCCCCGAGCTGTGCATCATCCTTAGTTGGAGGGTGCACCCAGTAGTGATTGTACGCGAGCGAGATTTTCTGCATTGGCAGGTAAACATCTATAAATTTTATTTATTGGATCCTATATTTATTTTCATAGTTTTGCATTGGCCAATATCTTTGTAAGGCCATTTAAATCGTGTGTGTGTATATATATATATATATATATATATATATATATATATATATATATATATATATATATATATGCAAAAAATTCCACAGGAAGTGAACTGAACAAGTTCGAAAGTACTTGGAATCCGCCTTTCATTTTCCTGTGGGAATTTTGGCATTTATTGCTCTACTCACGCGCTACTTTGTGAGTTTCTCATATATATATATATATATCGGGCATAACCCCAATCAGAATGTGTCCATACTTTACAATACAGACTCATACCCTTCCAGTTCCTGCATTTACCCTTATCCCTTTTACCTTATACAACGCCACTACTGCACGTTCTAGTCCTCAGACACTCATCCGCTTTCAATTGCCTTACAACACAGCAACCAGATCCATTCCATTACACAATCGCCACCACTTTTTTTTGGCATCGTCTCCACTATTATCTACTCCAGCTGACTTCCCATTTTTCAGACCTCTCACAGCACTAACATCCTCTTGCATGCATCTCTCTTCCAGACCTTGATACAACACCCGATTAACGCCTACAAAACCAATCATAATTACATTTGCTTGCCCTTCTATACCCACGTTATACAACTTATCAAAGTTTCTCGCCATCTACTTTTGACCACCTTATTACCCACACGCTACTTACCATTCTTGTCCTTGATATTCACATAGTTATTTTTCTCCTTGTTCCTCACCTCTCTCACATCCTTCAGGAATAGTTTCCTGTTCCCATCAGGATCCTCATTCATCTTCCGATCAAATGCTCCATTTGCTGCTTTCTTACTCTGTTTAATCACGTTTCATTTTCACTTAATTCACCTACATAACCCTGTCATTCTCACCTGCACTATTAAGCATTTTCATTTATGCCCCAGTGATCCTATCTGCAGCTGACATCTGGATGAATGCATTCCCCTCCTTCTCCAATGCCCGCAGATGAGTTCCCTCCAAGCCCTAAAGCCTGTAGGTGGATTTGTGTCTATATTCTTTTGCACATATTTTCAATTCGTCTATCTTCACCTTCTTAGAGACCTTCATCCGGAGATTCCCTCGTTATTCCCATAGAAAATTCTGGCAAAGGCTATTTACATGTTCAGGTATGAAAGATGAAGTCCCCTTCCACAAGAAAAAGGGGGCGGGGACCTAAGATGACAAGGACGAGTTGCCCTCCTTACCATCGTCGACAGTCTTTAAAGAAGGAAGGGGCCAAAGAGTCATTTTAAAGGCCGCAGACCGAGACGCGCCTCGTTCGAAGCGGGAGGCCGCCAGTGAGAGTCCGGACTTACTTTGGTGATGAGGATGCGGTAGGTTTCCATCATCTCCATGTTGTTGAGAGCGCCAGCCAGCAGCTGCCACACCTCTCCCCGTAAGGCCTCGGGAATACCTCTCTTCACCAATCTGATGATCGTCTTGGGAGTCGTGGGAGTCTGGTTAATTTGCCACTTCAGAAGCACCTTCGGGAAAGAATTTTTAACACCATTATCAATACCGACGTGCCCATAAAAGAGGGTGGACGAGCATGAACGTCATAGGATGAAGGAGAGAGAGAGAGAGAGAGAGAATCAAGAAATCACCATTACCCTCCACTAATGGCCAACTACAGACCGCTTTTTCATTGATCGTTACCTGCCGGGATTAGACGTCTCGTCATATCAGGGGTTAACCCCCCCCCCCGAGCTCTAGGCTCCCTTACAGATTACCTCAATTACCCTTACAACACGTCTCACACTTGTAAGGGGATGCCCTCATTCCTCGTGTGTAAATACATTTCTTTCGAGCCCTTCCTTTGCCACGTAACTTTCTACTATCCTAAAGCCATTCAACCGATACACATCACACCTTCCACAAGGGCCCTTGCAAACTTCATCTACACACCCTCTCCTAGACCAAAGACACCTCGCCAACAGTCCCAATATCCTATCATAAACATTCACACACAGCATATCACGCTCCATGTATAATTTTCACACTTCATCACACACTCTCACATTCCACCTAAACACCAGATGGTGAGTATAGGCAGGGCTGGGAGCCAACAAAGTGCTTAATAATAGTGAAAAAGTGAGTCGTTTTCACCAAAAAAAGTGAGCAAGTGACTACATTATTTAACTACCTTATTTTTACAAAATATAAGTAAAAATAACTATTTTTGTATGCCCCAATCACATTATGGCTGGTTAAGATTAAAATAAAATGTAATTGGATTAATAAAAAAAATCAACATTTTGAAAAAGTTTTAAGCAGATAAAGTAAACGGTAAATTTAATCCATTCTATTAATTTAGCCATGGATGGGGAATGGCCTGCTATGTTTTATTTAATAAATTTTAAAAAGTTATACATTGATAAAAAGTTAAGATATTACAAAAAACACTAAGTTGTTTTCTGCTTTTTAGAAGAAAGAAAAAATTGTGATTAAAGAATTATGCCTTTTATTGATATTTTTTTGTACTGAATTTGATTTAGACAAATTTTCTTCAACTTCTTTATTCATTTTTCTAGCCATTCTAGCATCACCTGTGCAACAACATCATCAAGATTATTATTTTCCACTGCTTTTTTCAATTTTTCCTGTGCCTCATACAGCAGTGTGCTGGCAGCCTTTCTTTTCTGAGAGCTCCGTCTTTTCAAAACATTTAATTCCTCTTCTTTGCTACTGCAGTTTCTTTTAGTTTTTCTAAAGCTTCTTCTTCCATTCTCTTTTTATTTTCAATTTCTTCCTTTTCCTGAAGCAATCGCTTTTCTTTCATGTAAGCCTGATATTGGAACAACTTCTGGCTTATTTTCATAAATAGATAAGCCATCTTTAACACACAATATTGCATTTAAAGTTCTCTGACACATTGAAGCTCTTATATCAGTTACAATTCTACCAGAAGCAGAAAACATTCTTTCTGTCTGCATTTCCATGCAAAACACAAAGACAAGCATTCACAACAGTAGACAATTTTTTGTAGATGATTCTCCTAATATCATTTGTACGAAAAAGGCATTGTTTCCAGTATTCTGATATCCTTCCTTTTTTTAACTCATCCTTAACTTCAATGCTATACTTTATGCAAACTTTCCATTCATCTTCCAAATCTTCTTCTTTAATATTTACAGGCAAAACCCTTGCTACTTTTATTACATCTCTAATTGTTTTAGCAGATGGCTGCAAAACTGAAAGTATTTTATGAATTCCAAGGTACTTGTTTTTATCCAGTGTTCAGAAGCTGCAACATAATGTAAACAAACTTTGCTTAGTATTTTATTTTCTCATCCTTGACTTTTTCTAATTCTTGTTTCACACTAATTGGTAATGTCTTTCAATTCTATGTAATTTTTAGTTTCTTTAACAGCTTCCAAAGTTATTCGATTTTTATTTAAATTCATTTTTTATTTTCTTCCTGCCAGAGCAAATATTAATGAAGATATTTCTTCATAGAGAACATGAATAAGTGGATTATCTGATTGGAAAGGCCCAGTAAACTTAATAAAACAATTTGCACTGAAACAAAGAAAATATAATTCCAGTTTTAAGAGAGTTTCACTAACTTCTTTTATTATGTTCTTGTAAGATTTTGAAGCTGTGACCGACTTTTCTTTTTCTGGAAGATAAGCATTAAAATAATTAATCATACCTTCCCACTGTTCAAGAGCTCTTTCTATTGATGATACCATGGTTAACCACCTTGTTGTACAATGTTTTATAAATTTAAGGTTTTGTAAGTGAAACTCATCTTGTATGTTTTCAAATGATTCCCATCTTGATGGAAAACCATCAAAAAAGTTAATGATAAAAAAAATCAGATGTGTTTTCCATACAGCGCTAAACCTTTTAGAAAGGCATTATGCACAATATGGATGTTACAGGATCCAATGTCTAATAGTTTTTTATTCCGTACACTAATAACTTCTTCAATGATTCCTATATACTTCTTTATTTACATTAGGGCCATCTGTAACAAACATAATTAAATTTTTAAATACAGGATCATTGCTTCAATGGCTTTGAACAAATGCTCTACAATTATTTCCCTTGTTGCTTTACCTATGAAATAGGAAGCAAAGTGTTTCGATAGTACTCTATCACTACTTTATGACCAATAATGAGCACTAATTTGCAATTCTTTTTTGATCAAAAGCTATGGAGTATGGAGTATCAGATAAGTCATTTTGCAAGATTTCACAAAAATAAGGCTTTAAGGTATCTGTTATTAAGTAAGTAACTTTTTCCTGCTTAAAGAGAATAAGTCAGGATAGACATTTGGAAACATTTTAAAAGTATCTCCAATATTGCCACATGAGGATAAGGAAAAATCAGATGCTACTACTTTCATTGTCCAAATTAGCTCAGCTTTAGCAGCATCACTTTTTTTAGAGCATTAACATTAGAAGAACACCCAGACAGTTTTAGTCGCAATGGTTGCAGCTTTGCTTTTACTTCTTTTATATGCTTCTCTGTCAATGAATGTTGCTCCACAGTCTGAAATCCCTTTTTTCCCACTGAGGAGAAAACTGTGCACAATAGTTGCACAAGACTTTTTTATGACGACCCACTCTGAAATTTGATGTCCCAAGAATCCTTTTTTTTTTAAACCAACTATTGTTAACGGAACACTTTACCATTTTGTAAGCTTTACAATAAATAAACAAAAATATCTTTCGGAAAAATATTATTATTAAGAGTGTGTAAAGAAACTAGAGATTTAAATAGATTATATAAACTTCCTCAGTTAGGATGTATATATATATCTGATGAGTATCAACTTAGCTCTACTATTTCTACTCTAGAGAAACTTGGAAAGTATTTGTATGCAAGGAATTTGTTGTTATGAGATATCCAGACAAATAATATCTAAAGGAATAAATTACTAAATGACTAATGAAATCCATTCTGGTTCATCACAACAGGATGGAATGAAAGAAAGAGAGGCGAGACAGTAATATGATATCGTAGGAAAAGATAAGAGAAAGTTGATTATAGGGCAGAATAATAATTAATCAGAAGTGGAGATCTGAAAATTGTTCCAACCTTCTACCCTAGAAGTGATGATCCTGTCTAAAATGCCAGCACTAAATCATGATTCCTTCGAGGTATCCAAAGGAATAAAGCAATTACAAGGTAGTCATTACCTAATTAATAAATATAAATTTACTGTCATAATTCAGTTAATTTTATTCAAAAAAGGCTTGCAAATAAAAGTATTAAGATATTATATAGGTATATACCTAATTTGCACTACACTAGTTAACCATACACTACAAGCACCAAAACCAATGAATAAGCTATAAAATATCCCTAAAAGATCTCTCTCTGAATAAATTAAAAAAAATATAATCTTTTCTAATTTATTGCTGCAGAAAAAAGATATCACCTTTTTTCATGGCACATTAGGATAAAATAACAGCTAATAATGTAAAGAAAAGTGAGGATAGTGAGAAATTATTTTAGATAGCGATTAAAAGTGAGTAAGATTAAAAAAAAGTGAGAATAGTGAGTCACTCCCAGCCTGGTATAGGCCACTTAAAGGAGGTGGTGCCAGCGAGCCCTGCGAGCCGAGAGGACATTTAACACTCTCTGGGATTATTTTACAAGAAAAATGGATTTGCAGCCACGGCTCTCCAAGCCATTTCACGCATGTGCGCAGTCACAATTAGCTTTATACGACGCGTAGCTTACATCATATCGACCTCATTCTTACTCCCTTGTAATAGGAAACAGACATGTCCAATAAAATAGCTTTTTATTTCTTTAAATAAAGCAAAAACTAACGAGGGCCTTTCCAATAGATTTTTTAACAAAAGTTTGGCAGAAGTGAAAATGTATGAAAGGCCCATAGCCCGAGTATCAAAGAGAGGAGATTACTTGGGGTATTGAGAAAGGGGACGCAACTTGCCCGAATTCGAAAGGCACTGGGTGCGCAGATACCCCTAAAAAACCCACAACCAAAGAAGGCATCCCAGGCATACAGTTTGTAAGGAGAGATCTATATAAAAAAAAGAGTGGGGATGGGAAGGCAAGCAATCCTCCAGCTGTCAGCTGCAGCTATGGCCTTTATGTGGGGAGGGTGTGCAGCAGGTGCAAGACCCAACTTCCCCTCTAATCAAATTGAGCATGTGTTCATCAAGGTGGTTTCTACTGAGTCTCGTTTTAACAACAACTAACCAAGGAGGAGGAGGAAGGTGAGGGGAGAGGGAGGGATATGAGGGGAGAGAGATCAGGGGAGGGCAAAGAGAGGAAGGGATGGCAGATATGAGGGGAGAGAGAGGAGAGGGAGAGGGAGGGAGAGGAGGAGAGGGGGAGGGAGAGGAGGAGAGGGGGAGGGAGAGGAGGAGAGGGAAGCTAGGGTGTACGTGAATCGAGCGTTTGCGTGTCGAGACAGATCATTCTCATCATCTTGTGACCACGTAGTGATGGCAAAGAGCAGCATGTGGGTGTCCGAGTGGTTAAGGCGCGGGATTGTCAATCCAAATGTCTCTGCCCCCCACCCCCCATCCCGAATAAGCGGGATCAACTAACCGGGCGCCACAACTCGAGCTCCTTCTCGGGGCATTCTTTGGACACTTCTCCGGAGCCGCTCAGGAGTGGTTCGTCATCATCTAAAGGGAGATGAAAAAACGTAAAAAAAAAAGAAAAAGAAGAGGCCATCAAAAGGGCCAAAGAGAGAGTGCCCTGTTGAAATTAACAATAATGGAATTTATTATTTACTTACATCTGAGGATGGAGTGTTAAAAGGGAGTAATTAAAAAGAACTAAAGAGGGACAAAAAAAGGATGTGAAGAGAGAAGAGGCGAGAGGTTAAAAGAAGATGTAAAAAGGAACGGAGGATCTGGAAAAAGAGTTAACTTCACAGCTCTTATTATTGCAAGGTCATAATTGAAAGTAATATTTATCGATTCCATTCTTAAACATATTTACTGGACGACATTTCTAGACGAGCCATTCTAAGTTTGTGCTATTTTATAAGAAAAGAAATTTTGTGCATTTGCAGTGTTAAATCTTTTATGTACTAGTTTGAAACGGTTAGTTCTAGTTGCTGCTAGTTATCTAGCTCACCTCAAATAGTATTCCATTAGAAAGCGAAAAACAAGGACATCTCCATCAGATTTACAAGATATTCGCTGAGAAAATGTGAAGGTATATAGTCCGAGTTGGCTACAGAGTAGGGAGCTTTGGGGACTCGGGGCAAAGAGAGGGCACACTAGTAAAGATGAAGAGGAAAAAAAGTTATTTGGAATAACTGAAGGACAGAGCTGTATACTCTGACATCTGTCGTGAGGTATGCAGCCATATTTCTTTGTTATATTTATTTATTCTTATATATATAACTATAACTATAATATATATATATATATATATATATATATATAGTTATACATAAACATACAATGGGCAGCAAAAGTTTACAAGACACTGTTAGAAATGCAAATTTACATACATTTAGTTAACCTGCGATTAATGAAATTTACATTTTTCTTAAAGAGCCCGTCTGGCAACTTAAACTAGGGCAAAGGTTGCTGTAATCATGCTACTGCCTAATACTAAGCTAGATTAAAAAAAAGACAAAAAAAAAACATACAAAACAAAATAACAAAGAAAAAAAGGCAAAGACACCAGCAAAAAAAAAACGCTAGGGAAACGCTAGTCTGGTCGCCCAGTCCTCGCGGACTCCTTGGCGCCCTCGTCGGCGTGCTAATTCTCCGCAATTTCCATATATCCAGGAACCCAGCAGAAGATAATTTCGACATCTGCCCGGTTCGCCAAAACCGTGGCATCACGGATATCGCGAACCAGAGGATGCGGAGATTCCAATGCCCCGAGAGCACTCAATGCGCTTTGTGAGTCGCTATAAATCACAATCCGGTCTCCGAACCGGGCACGTCGCGTAATCTACCTTAACGAGACGTGTATTGCAACCAGCTCGGCCGTGAAGACAGACGCAGCGCCTGGCAGAACCCCGCCGACTTCAAACAGAGGGGATACGGCGTGGAAGCCGACCCCCTCTTGGGACATGGAGCCATTGGTATACACTGGCACGGTTCCAGCGTGACACGAAGTGTGCTCCATAAAGGCCGAACGCAATACTCCTGGCGCTGTAAAAGCTTTGGGAGCAGAGGCGTGGCGACAAATGGTCAAAGATGGTAACTTTCAGGTTCGCGTCGTAAGCAGAACCAGAGGCATCACCGGCCAGAGAGCTACACCAAGCTATCTAAGGAGATTCCTAGCCTTAAACAGAGAGGGCTTAGGGTATGACTGGCGTCTCTCAGTGGCATAGGAACTGTCGAGATCGGCTGCGGACGCAGCGAGGGCCGTTGGCGACTGAGAGAGATGCCGGGCTCGCCCGTACAGGCGCAAAATACAATGTACACGGCGAAGAGCGAGTGTCATCTCCCCAGCATCGACAAGTAGGCTCTCAATGGGGAAGGGGCGGAAGGCACCGCTCGCAAGGCGGAGACGGGTTGATGGATAGAGTCCACGTAGAGTTTAGCGAGAACATCTTCCGACAGCACCGAGGTGATGCCGTTGATGTTCAGGGCAAAGAATGCGACACTGAGGAGAATTTCCTGCGGGACACCCTCCTCCTGCTCCATTGAGCCGGAGATAGCTCCCCCCTCCCGTAAGCGGAATCGACGTTCTCGCAAAAACTCAGAAATAAAAGCGTCCTCTCGACCCCATCGTGTTTAGAGTCTCCATGATACCGTATCGCCATGCGGTATCATAGGCCTTCTCTAGATAGAAAAACACCGTGGCGTAGTGCTGTCTACGAAGGAAGGTCTCGCAAACAAAATTTTCCTGTCAGAGCAAAAATCAGACGTGGAGTAGAACTTGCAGAAGCCGCACAGTACGGAAGACAGATGGCCTCCGCTGTCCAAGAAAAAGGCTAATTTAACATTTACCAATTTCTCCATCAACATGCAACCGCAGGAGGTTAGAGATTGGTCGGAAACCGGCAGGGGTAGAGTGATCTCTGCAAGGTTTGCCAAAAGCGAGCAAGCAGAGTAGCCATTCGCCAGGAGTCTAGGAGGGTACCCTCTGTAGAGATCCTTTTGAAAAATTCCAACAGAAAGGCCATGCCTCACTCACCCAGGTGTCGAAGCATGGGATACGGGACATCATCCGGACCGCGGGCGGTGTCCGCGTACGATGCAAGAGCTGAACGCAACTCACTCAAGTAAACATGTCGTTGAAGGGTTCGCCGCCTCTGGAGGAAAAGTCCAGTCGGCAGCCTTCGGAAACATCACGACGTGCATTGAATGTTGGCGGAGCAGCATCCCGGCTAGAGAATGCGGAGAAAGAGATCGCCAAGGATTCCACCACGAACCCAGGGTCCGAGATTGCGGTACCATTGTCCTCAAGAACGGGAGTGGGGTCCCGCTAAAACTTGCTCCAAACCCCTTTGACTCGCTTCCATAACTCTGCTAGAGTTTTCTTCCCGTTAAGTGAAGACACGTATGCGTGTCAGGAAGAGCGGCGGGTGTGCTTCGAAATATACCGGAACCTAGCCCTAGCTCAACGAAGTTCACCAACAGTGAAATAGTTCGGGCAGGCTTGTAGCGGATGTAGGCATAACGCTTCAGTTTGAGGGCCGTCTCACACTTGGCTGACCACTACGGAAGTGTTTGGCGTTGAAAACGGCCAGACGTTCTAGAAATAGTAGTTAGGCACACGGCTGCTGGAAAATTCGACAGCCTCATACACGGACATAAACTCCTCGAATGGACAGAGAAATCAGTCATTTCCTGAAATACGAGCCACAGCGACCGCGCCAAGCAACACCGAGGGGTAGAAATCTTTCAAGTGGCAGCGGCCCAGAAAATGACAGTTGACTGAGAAAGTGATCACTACCATGGAGGTACTCGACCACTTCCCACCCCAAATCAGTGTGTATCGGGAGAGCGGAGATTCTCGGGCAGTGCTGCATAAACTCGTTCACATTTCGGACACCTATCTCCAGCTCGTCGATCATGTCCGGCAAGAACCTGATCCCTGCGATTGATCAAGTAGACTCCTCAGAAAAGGAGTCTACCGTTCAGATTCCGGCAGAGTAGATAGGGCATGAGCAACCGAGCTACGACGCGGGGAAAGTCCATCGCTTTGAAGTCGGTTAACGGTGGAATGCACGAAGAAATAACAGTATGTCTCCTATTCAGGTGTAGCTGCACTGCTCCTGCCTGAAAAGAGGTATATATAGCAAAGAGAAGAAGGAAGACATCATGCAGTGTGTAAATCGCGCATAACCTCGGGAGTTTGGGCAGGGCGCACGCGCCCATCAATGCCGCCGCAAATGTTACCAGTTGGCCCTGAGTCCGCGGCAAATCCATTGAAGGAATATGCCCTTCAGGCCTCACTCGGAGGAGATGCGGGGGTCTTTTTGCATGTGCACAAAAGCGATTCGCATGGTCGAAAGAAGCGGTCGCAGTGGCACTAATGCTTTCACACGGTAGAGATACAAACTGGCACGCACCAACTTTGTGAGTCGTTCACACACTGTGAGTCCAGCAGGTGCAGAAAGGATTGAGAGGATAGTTATAGAAAAGACGAGTACTGAGAAGGACCAGGAGGAAGCACATACCAGTTCAAGACAACCCAGTGAAAATGGGGGAAAAGTTGTAGACCAAAGCAAGAGAAGCAAAGGAAAAATCTGACCTTAATTCCCCATCAAGACCTAACAGAGGCTTGTGGCGGGGCGCTTTGAGGGCGCCTTCCATATGTTGTAGATACACGTAGTTTCAAGCACACCTTAAACTGTAGGTTCCCACAATTTCCTTTTTTTTAAGGGCGCCTAACTGCCGTCTGCCACCAAGGGAATAAGTTGCATAAAAACAAACTTTAGCCCAATCAGAGGTTACTTATTTAAAATAACGAAAAAACAAAAAAGCAACAAGAAAACTAAACCGCTAAACAAACAGGAAAGCCATGCTTCGGTGTCAGAGCATTCACCCAAAATCAAAATAAGGTGAAGTCAAACACAATGGAGGCGGCCAGACTAAAAAAAAAAGAAGTCATTGTCAACAAGTCTATGTACAGTGACCTGTCCCAGGTACAAGGGACAACCAGTAGCGACCTCGCCCGTCCCGGTACGGGGACAGGTAACGTGCGCGAAGATCAACAAAAATGGGCCGAAAGGTCTGGAGGACAAAGCAGTCATTACAGTAAGGCGTACGGGAGTGCTCCATTAAATGGCGGCGCGTCCCTGACTGCGGCCAATTCAAGGACGACAGAAAGCAATCTGAAACGGCGTGGGCATTGGGAAGGTAGGTCCACAGGAACAGTCCCGGTGCGATGGCAAGCAACCTTAACTTCCGGTTCCTCTCAGCCGTCTCCCATCTTCCTTGCCAGGCAGCCGACCTGATTCCTGCCATGAAGTCAGTGTGAGGGAGAGCGAAACACTGGACTGGTCGCCGTCCTCGTGGACTCTTTGTCGCCCTCATCCCACCACAAAACTTACATATCCAGGAACCAGGCAGAAGATAATCTCGACATCCACCTGGCTCAGAATAGCCTTGGCATCGCGGATACTGCGAACCGGTGGATGTGGAGATTCCAATACTCGCGAGAGAATTCAGAGAGCTTTTTGGGTCCCTAAGAATCCAACCTCGGAACTGGGCATGACTCCTTATCACCCATAACAAGCGGTGTATTGCAACCAGTTCAGCCACGAAGATAAACAAAGAGTGCAAATCATGGTAAAAATCAAATTTATTTATTTCTTACTTCGCCTTACCTTTAAAATCACACTTCTCAGTACACCCAATCCCTTAATTAACTAGCCCATCACTCCCTTAAGCCATTCCTCACCCTTTGCTAGACCTCACCAGTATCTTCGTCAGCCCCAGGGGTCTCAATAGAAGCGATGGATGGGGACCTGGCCGGAACCGAGATGGAGTAGAGCGTGGATGATGCCAGTGAGGAGAGGTTGAGGGGTAGGGAGAGAGTTGATGGACGCAGTCGCTCAACCTCACCCAGGTTATCCACACTCACCACGACGTACTGAGGGTCGCCCTGTGGGGACGTTTCCACCTGGGGGAAAAGGACAGGCAATTACATCAAAGGAAATTGCCCTCTCTCTACTAAATACTTTATTCCTATTTTTTTAGGGCGAAAACAATGGAATAAAATAAACACGAGAAAAGGTAAAACAAGATCGAGAATGATAAAAAAAAGAAGAAATCTACGGGTCCAGTCATGATCTGTTCGAGTGAATATTCAACAAAGTGACCCAAACAGTTTGAGAGCTCTTTCATGGTGAGAATAACTCCTTGAGGCAAACCAGTTCAATAATTAGGGAAACATAGGAACCCTAATTACTGGGGAATCAGGCATGCAACTTGGAATAATATGTCATCCCTTAAGAAATACAGCAATTTATTTCCATCTTCATCATTATTTTAGGGATAGAAATCATCGAAAGCAGGTTTGGTTTTATAGTGTGTGATGCACTTAAAAGTAGCTGGGCCCAGATTCAAAAGTTCTTTTAGTATATTTACTAAAGCACAGCCTAACTTTATCAGATATACATATCATTAGCAAATAGCCCAAGAAAGTCAAATCGGCGACTATCACAACAAGTTGGTGTATCCCAAAGGATTTGTCAGCATGTATTGAAATCTCTTAATCTGAAACCATACCAACTAACATATGTACAGGAATTAAAGCAGCTCGATAAAGCTAAACGCCTTCATTACTGTAAAGCACAGCCTAACTTTATCAGATATACATATAACCTGTTTTATTTGGTTGATTAAATAGTATAATCAAACAATCATTAGCAATTAAGGAATATCAATCTTTGTGAATATATATTTTACCCATATAATATGGTGTTTTCCCTGCAGCAGAGAATATTGATTGTGGAAAGCTATGTGAAAACTGGATCAATTAAAGAAACGGAAACAAATTTTGCTGACAAGTATTCACAAATAAAACCACCTGTTAAACAGTGTGTTCATAATCTGGTTAAGAAATGGCATGAAACTGGTTCTGTCACTCGTGAAATTCAGTACTAGATTACAAATAGCCCAAGAAAGTCAAATCGGCGACTATCACAACAAGTTGGTGTATCCCAAAGGATTTGTCAGCATGTATTGAAATCTCTTAATCTGAAGCCATACCAACTAACATATGTACAGGAATTAAAGCAGCTCGATAAAGCTAAACGCCTTCATTACTGTAATTATGTGGTGACTAGGAAGGACTTTGGGATCCAGTCCTGTAGTTTATGTCAGACGAAGCGTGGTTTCACTTATCAGGGGTATGCAAATTCCCCAAACTTTATTAAAAACGCGAGTTATTGATTTTGTAATTTTTTTTTACCTAGGGCGGGCAACTTTTAAGTGCACCACCCTGTACTAGCCTAGTTTAAGCACCTGATGTCTTAACCTAACCCAAGGCTTACATTTCAACAGAAATTTGTCTTTATTTTCTAGGTTATGAATTTTGTATTACTACTTTCAATTTACCGGGCCTAATCATTAAATAATGGATATTATGGAAGCTTCAAGAAGAGCGCACTTGCAACGCTATGCTTTGGTGAAAGAACAATTAGTGTAAACCAATGCGAAAGATGGTTTCAGAATTTTGGGTCAGGAAACATTAGTCTCATAGATGAACCTCATTCAGGAAGACCAGTAGAATATTATCAAGATGAACCTCATTCAGGAAGACCAGTAGAATATTATCAAGATGAACCCCATTCAGGAAGACCAGTAGGATATTATCAAGTTCTTTTAAAAATAACAATGAAGAAAATAAGATTGTAAAAGTGTTGAACAATTGGCTGAAAAATGAAATCCAACTCATTCCACTGCATATCGCCGTTTGAAGGAAGTAGCAAGGTTTCACGAATTGTGCTCAGAAAAATTCCATTTTTTTTTTATTTTTTGGAGCAGAAACAGGCGCCACTGACCCGAGATATATATCAAACTCTCGAATTAGTTGCCTAGCCCTAAATCCACACACGTATTGAGAGCAGTTGCCGACTGAGGGAGACGAAGGAGCCGTGCCGCGTACGCAATTTGGACGTGCTGAAACCACCGATTCACAAACTTTACACACGGCTGCGAAAGCATAAAATTCGCATCCATAGTCGAGCTTCGAGTAAATAAAGGAATGGTAAAAGGTGTTTTTTTAAGAGGCCATTTGTATATTACGGCAAAAGTCGCCGTAATCATGTTACAGCCTAATACTAGGGTAGATTATAAACAAAAAAGCGGGCAAAAACCAAAGAAAAGTACAAAAAAACAAAGGCAAAGAAACAAGCAAAAACACAAAAAAGCCAAAAGATAGGAAGAAGGAAACACGCTCCGGCCTCGAGGCGGGGGGAGTCACAGGAACATGCGATTAAAACAGTGTCAAATAGAATGGAGGGGGGGCCATCCTTCTCCAAAAAATCATATTCCACAAGTCTATGTACACGAACCCGTCGCGAGTACAAGGGACAAGCGGTAGCGACCCCGCTCGTCCCGGTACCGGGACAGGCCACGTGCGCGAAAATCACCCAGACTGCGACATTCAACAAGAATGTACCGAACAGTCTGGAGAACAACACAGTGGTCGCAATAAAGTGCAGGCGAGCGCTCCACCAAATGGCGGCGAGTCCCGCAATTGTGTCCAATTCGGAGACGACAGAAAGCAACCTGAAGCCGTCGCGGCATTAGGGGGTAGGTCCATGGGAACAGTGGCAGCGCAATGGCACGCAACTTTAAGTTCCCTCGACCGTCTCCCATCTTCTTTCGGCTAGGACCGAAAGCTCGGTCATTGACTCTGTTCACCGCTTCCAGTGCACATATAATCTGGCTACACCAGCATTATCCTTTTGGGTTCAAATCCCCTGGGCAAAGTTGCCATTATGGTGGGTCAGGTTGTCAAGGCCCATCTTAGCTCGAATCCGTAGGTCGACTATGTGTAAATGGTCACATTCTGGATGTTTCTCATCCTATGGGCACTTTTCGCTTAACCTCCCAAGGCATTGGGGGGGTGGGGGCATAATATCTCCTATCAATGCAACCTTTTTCTCTTTTTAACTGTCACTATGACCACAAGTGTAGAACATAAAGAACAGTATTCAGAATCAAAAGGATAACCGCACGCAAGCGCGCCATCGTCCCTCCTAGGTGACAGGTAGGACGAGGCAACCGGTTATCCGGTTGGTATCGCTAGCGTGTTAAGGTATTCCTGCCACTGCCGCGGAGGTGCTACTACTGCTACCGCTTCGGCCATACTAATCGCTCCTGTCAACGCCAAAGTCGGGGTTACCCAAAATCTGTCTAAGTTGCTCCAAGGCCGCACACGATAAGTCCAAATCGTGTGTGGCCAAGTGTGTCAATTGAGGAGAGCCGCACCCCGCTTCTTCGAAGCAATGTGGTGCGTTTTTTCCTTTAGAAGGAAATCCTGGCCTTTCAGGCCCAGGATCGTCTCTCATTTCGCGAGGCTAAAGACTTGGTCCTGGCGCGCCAGGATCTTCCTGGGACGCCTTGTGCCTCAATGCTAAGAAAGAGCTTCTGCTCCTGGCCCCTCCAGGCCTACGAGCACAGTCGTTTTCGTGCCCATTCGGAACCCTTCTGCGGGTTCTGCCCACCCCGAGCGCTTCCCTGGTAACGCTGGCGGCACAAAGGGTTCACACCCAGCCCCGGCTAAAACCAGGGCTCCCCTTCCTTCCCCCAGTGTGACCGTTTTCCGTAAGGCGAAACGGCCGCGCGCCTCCTGCCCCAGACCATGGAGGGGAGGGCGCTTCCTTCTTGTTAGCTTTTTGCTTTTTTTTTTTTAGTCAATGATCTTTTTATCCTTGTTATTTGATATTTACTTATTTGTTTTTTTAATATAGCCTAGTCTTAGGCTGTAGTGAGTACGGCGACTCATGCCCAAGGGTTCACACCCAGACCCTTGTACTTGCGACGGGTTCGTGTACACAGACTTGTGGAATATGACTTTTTGGAGAAGGATGCCCCCCCCCTCCTCCATTCTATTTGACATTGTTGTTGTAATCGCACGTTCGTGCGACTCCTCCCCCGATGCCAGAGCGTGCTTCCTTCTTCTTCTTCTTCTTGCCTTTTGGCGTTTTTATTTGTTTGTTTTTTGCCTATGTTTTTTGTACTTTTCTTTGGTATATCTTGCCACTGAGCTAGGTCATACTAAGAGGACCAAAGTGCGCAGAGCCGGCAAAACCTCTTTAGATAGTAAGAGTAAAAGTAGGAAGGGGTAGAGAATGGCATGTAATAAAGAGAAGTAGAGATAGGCAGGTCCACTAAAAAGTAGGGTGGGTTATCATCCATTATTATCATACCCCGACACTGGTTTATGCCTGGAGGACGTACAATCCCTCTTGATACCGTGTATAGTGAATTTTTTTTTTTTTTAAGAGCTCATCTGGCAACTGTCGTGTATAGTGAACTTGACGTGGGAGACTCCCTATGAATCCTTAATCTTACATGTTTTTACAAGGTAGAGGGGATAGTGGTAGATAAAAATGGGCCTCATCAGACTTCCAATGCCAGGGCCTTCCCTACACCTTTGCACTCAGGCCCCGATGATGTGTTCCTCCTCCAGGGACCAAGCGTAACAGTCTACATAGGGTACCCCATGCATGGAATTCAAACCCCAAGGAGAGTAGGAGGTCTACGTTATCGAACCATATATTTGAATGTTGAATCCCACCAGGGAGAGTGTTGTTTCCTTATCTCAGGGGAAAAATACAATCTATATCTTTCCCCATTAGCACTCTTGTAATGGCATGAGTAGAATCAGGCTGGGAAATGACACCAGCCTCTCTTTTACAGGTCTTTCGCTAGAAGTGTATCCCTAAACAATCTCTCGCCTTACCTGTTTAAGCTTGAGGGCGAAGAGATAGGTGAGACTCTTCTTGGAGTAGTACCAAAACCTCTCCCCTTGAGGGAACACTCGAACCTTGGTTTCAATAATGAATCGCACCGGTTCCTGGATTCCTCCTGGGGGGAATGAAGGAGGGTCAGTGCCCGATCTCAACTTCAAACCAGAATGCAACTAAGTCCCCGACCCTGAATTGGGTTTCAAAATCAACACTCCACAAAAATTTCATTCATTGGCATCACACCAAACTCGTACCTAATTTTAATCTTCATCTAAATCCACTGATCAAGAGTTCTCTATATCACAACTCAACCGCCCAACAATGTTTTCACAACCCCACTGCATTCGAGGCTTTATCAATTCCACAACCGAATAATCTCCTCTAAAAGTCCACTGCCCAAATCCCTTCTCTATCTTAACCTCACTCTCCAACAACCTTCTCCATCTCAAGCCCACATCTCAATAATCTTTATTACAACCCTTACCCCCAAATTAACTTTTTCTTACACTACTACCCAATAATCCACTCAATACTGAATAAACCTATCTCAACCCTACTACCTAATAATCATTTCTTTCTCAATCCTCCAATCCAATAAGCTGTTCCATCTCAATTTCTATACCCAACAACCTCTATTATCAACTCTGCTCAATAATCTTTCTCACAATGCCAACGCCGAATAATGTCCCTAATCACAACTTTTAAATGTATTTTTTAACTCAACCCCACAGCCCAATAATCTCTCTTAAATTAAGCCCACTGCACAATAGGTGGGCATTCGACAGGTGGGTTCTCAATGTGAATGGGCTCATTGCAGCAGTAATTCATTACATTTACTATAATGGCAGAAAGTTAGTAAAGAAAGTGGAGAAGTTGGGTGAAGTGAAAATGTATCAGAGAGATATATCTGAATACACCTGCAAGCATTGGAATTTGGATGGCATGCCATTCTCATGATCTGCAGAGACCAGTGGGTCACCACTGAGATGATGATCAGACGGTACAGATTGGTTCATAAAACCAAACAAAACAACTGGGCGTGTGACAGACAACAGAAGGGGAGGGAGGGCTAGAACAGGCAGGTAAAGATGCTAACTCCCCCATCATAAGCTCATGTAACAAATTCATGGGATTATTATACAATTAACACCTTACCAGAATCTTATGCATGGATGCAATAATATTTAGTCAGAAGAGTTGCATATCCTATAGGCTCCTTAACACACTAGTAGTTTATTTGAGCTATGTACATTCATACACACTTTCACTTACCCTAACTTCATCACTTTCTTTACAAACCTTTTCATAAGAGACCTGAGTGAGATACCATCAATTTAAATTAATACAATAGATTTCTACAATGTGCAGCTGACACCATCAGTGGTTTTCTCCCTCCGCAGCAATGGGAATAGGTAATTTGTACTATATATTACATCTATGATCAACTTTAAATTTCATTGGCAGTAACCAATGAGGGCATAGGCATTCTTGTGGCCTGAGGGCTAAGGCACTGGTGTATCCCCTCCTGGGGACTTGTGTTTGAGATCCAGTGAGAGCAGACATTTTGACAGTTGTAGGAAGCCTCCACAAATCATATTGCACCAAGTCTTGTGTAAAGCAGTTTCATCCACACACCTCACCAAACAGATGTTAATCACAACATCACTCTCTCTTCTATCTCCTTTTTCATTCACACACAACACATCACTCATCCATTTTTCAGAATGTGCCTAAGGGGGTTTCAATCCATGATCTCTTTATGTTGAATGGTGGAGCCTCCCTTGAGCTATAAAGGGGCTGCCCCCTACCCAATAAGCACCAGCTCATGGCACCAATGGGTTTGCCAGTAAGTGTCATTCTGATCTTTAAGGAAGTTTCATAATCAGTTGGCATTATGAAAATAAGTAGATATTTAATTATTAGGGGAATCAACACTATTATTATGTTATTCCATATTTTTCATGTTTAGCACTATTTTCCGGATAGGAATCAAAGAAATGTGAAGTTATTTATATTTAATAAGTATTTATTAATTTAATAATATCAGTACTATCAGTATTCTCCATCTTTCTACTAACTTTTCAATACCTTATTTGTAAAAATCATGCAACTTTGATTTAGAGAGAGGAGTCATAAGAGGAAACTACTTGAGGCACTAAAGATAGGATGCTGATGGAACCCATCCATCCTGGGAGGAATGATGGAGGGAGCGTAGGGGTCATGTAAAAAGAAAAGAGTAATAAAATTAGGAAAAAAGAATAACTCACAAATACTATTTGAGTGTTAAGGACCCATAGGGCATGACTATCCATCATAAATAGTGAGTGGCTTGGGAGGGTGCCCTCCAAGCCCCCAACTCTGGTGGTACCCTAATATGGTCCTTTGCCTCAAATCTTTCATTCATTTGGCTAATTTTATGTATTTAATCCAGTGATATTTTTTTTTATTGTGGTTAAGCAAATTGAGCATATGGAAGCAAACTCTTAATTGCTTCCTTTTAGTTCAGATGTAATGCAATCTTTATTGTTAAGCTCAATAAATACAGTATAATAAACCTAAAGCTTTAGTTTGTTTTTTTAAAGGGGAAGCAATGTTTCCATTGACTGCAGGAAAAAGGAAACCAACAAGAGCACCTCACTATGAGAGGTTCAAAGAAGATATTCTTACACACACACATGGAGGAAAGGTTAGAGGAAGTAAAAACAAGTGAAAACTACAAAACCTGAGTAGACTACTCGGGGAAGGCTGAGGGAGTGGGAAGGAGCGCAACTCTCTTGTAATTGACAACCTTCCCCCTTTCCAAAACAAAAGCAGGGGACAAACCAATAGATTAACACATTTCTCCTTACTAACATATTTTTAAATCCTGTTATGGGGGCAACCAATGAGGGCATCACTTTCACAACACCAAATACATACAAAGGTACACACATATGGGGGAAAATTAAAGAAAGAGTGAATATCACCCAATGCCTTGAAACCAGGAGAAAGGTGCGAAAACTTTTGTATTGATTGAATGTACAGTATAAGCCTTTTTTATTTAACTTGTCTAAAAGAGCCTTTTGTATTTTACTTACCTCAAAGGGCTTTTTGCATTGGACTTGCCGTAACAACCTTTTGTATTGGACTTACCTCCAGAGCCTTTTGTAGAGGACTTGTCTCAAGATAATTTCATATGAGCCTTTTCTTTACCATGTACACTAAGGAATTTTTTAGTATTTCCGCGATGGGTGACGGAATATTGACATGGCAGCACAAGAAAAGCAAAACCAACCCAACATGAAAAGAGGCACAGAAGAAAAGTTTTCCCAGATTCCAAAACCAGGGACTAGAGTCCAATCATTCATATGAAGCTACACTCCACCGTTTGAGGGGTGACCCCTTACTGAAGTTAAAACAGCTGGGGCCTGTCCCCTTAGCTCAAGATAGGAAGGCATGTGTTTAAAACTAACAAAAAGGGCCACTCTCCCCTGTCAGAACAATGAAGAAGCACTCACGAATGACGAGATCGATGGCGACTGTCATGAAAACGCGAGAGTCCTTTGGAGTCTCCTTGTTCAGGATGACGAACACCGGGTCACTAGGGTCCCAGATTCCGCATGTGACATAGCCACGACGCTCTCCGTTGCTATTTCCCATTGATACCTGCGTCATTCAGGATTTTCAATCAAAATAAGGTCCACTCATCTCCTTCAACATCATACAATGGGGAAGAATGAGTAAGAAATAAGAAGTCAAGGAATACACTCTATATCCATAACCCCCCTACAGGCCCATTGGCCAGCCCCCCAACCCCATATATTTTCTGGTTTGATTTTAGCAACTACTTATCAGGATAGCGCCGCAGAAAAGCAATTTGTCGCCTTAGCTCAAGATTGGAGAGCGTGTGTTTAAAACCAACAAAAAGAGCCACTCTCCCCTGTCAGAACAATGAAGAAGCACTCACGAATGACGAGATCGATGGCGACTGTCATGAAATCAACAAATAAAGAAAAAAAATGAGGGAGGCAGCATGACCCCCACCCCCAAAAGCCAGAACTTGGCCACCACAAATGAATCTTAAGGACTTGAGACAGTAGCGACCCCAAACATCAGTGTTGGAACAGGTACTGCTCACGCCCTCCCAGACAAAGACACTCAATTAAACAGTGCCATACTGTCTGAGGCCGCAGACAAGCTTCACAGTAAGGTTCGAATCCAAGGCGACCACAAATGATTTGTTACCATTGATGCATTGGCCGGTAGGTCCAAATGGGGGGAAGGTCCAAATGGGGGAAGGTCCAAATGGGGGAAGGTCCAAATAGGAGAAGGTCCAAATGGGGGTAGGTCCAAATGGGGGAAGGTGCCACACCACCCATCTTCAGATAGAGAGGAGACAGCATGGAAAGCCAACCACCCTCAGACTTGGAGCCATCTGTGTACACTGGCACAACCCCAGCTTGACACAAAGCTTGCACCAAGAGAATGGACGAAATATTCGTGGAGCGAGATGTTTGGGTGATAGATTGTTTTAGGTCAAGGGTAAAGAAGGGGACTTGATTTTTGCTGTGAGGTGAACATTGTTTAGTGTGGCGATTTTGGGGGGAGTTGTAGTCACCTGTTTAGGTTTATGGAGGTTGTGCGTAGGTTGGTGGAATGGGGTGTGATGGATATGAGAACTGTATAACTGTTTGAGTTGTGTGGAGGGGTATATCATACATGAAGATGTTGAAGAGGGTGGTGGAGAGGATGGCCCCCTGGGGGACCCTGATTGGGGCCTTTATCATTTGAGATTGTGCTCTGAATTGGAGGACTAGGCCATAATCTGTTTGAAAGTTTGCTATCCATTTTTTATCATTGTGTGGTAGTTTGTTGTGTCCAGTATTTTTTGAATGAAGATGTGGCGTGGGTCAGTGCTGAAGGCTTTGCTCATCTCTATTGTGAACTGTGTTTTGGGGGACGGTTTGGGTTAAAGCCTTCTGTGTGTTATATGGTAGTTACTAGTGTGGTTGTGTGCTCTTGTGAAGACATATTTGGTGCAATGAGCTTGATTCTGTTGAGGAGCTTTTTCTAAGATTTATGAGATGATTGAGATTAGCGAGATTGGGCCTTAGGAAGTGGATGAGGTTTGAGGGTTTATTGAGAATAGGGATGATGTGTGCATTTTTTTTCTTGGGGAAGGGGGGGGGACAAGGGTAGTTACAGATGTCTATGCGTGCAAAGATGGCCGTGGGGCAGAGATGTTTTAGATGGATGTTTGAGGTGTAGTCTGGGCCTTCAGCTTGCATTTTTTTAAGATTTTATGGTGAGAGTAGTGACATGGGTGAAAAAGAGGGGGTGGAGACATGGGGTCCATGTGCAGTTTGCTGATGGGTAGTTGGTTGATTTGGAGTAGTGTCATCAGCTTCCTTTTAATGTTGAAAGCACCTGGTTCAGACCAATGTCCATATCAAAGCCTGGCCCGAGTTGAAATCTGTACTTGTAGATTTAGGAAACACAAAAGAGAGACATGAAAGAGTATTTAGGGATTTTTGAGAAAGTGAAACAACTTTTGTTTGAAACCTAACAGTGTGTAGATATGAGGAAAATGTGAGAAGGTAAAGAGTTGTAAAGTTTTGATGTGTGAGGAAAGAAGCGGGCATAAAAGCGGCCCACTCTTGAGTTCTTGGTTGCCATCAATAAGTATGCGATTCAGAAACCTGCTGAGTATTGCCTAGTCTAGATAGTGGTGGGGACATACACGCAACTAGTTCCCAGGAGCATTCACCTACTACCTGTAGAAGAAGGAAAGGGAACCAACATCACAGCGAAGGGCGAGGGAGTCAAGTTCCAGGTCGATCTTGCATTACCCAGTTTGGTATGGAATTATGTTATCTCTGGTCAGGAGAGATGTCGGGGAGGGGTATTGTTGGCCAAAATTAGTTGCTGCCTGTTTTGTGGTGGATTGGTTGTAGGTATTATTTCCTTCTTTTTTTCTTTTTCTTTAGTGTAGATGAGGGTAATGATTGGCCTGTTGAGGTGGTGGATTTGTTCAATTTGTTGGACTATGTGGGTTTTGTTTAGTCTGGGGGTTTATGAGGTTGTTGATTTCCAGTGTGAAGTTTAGATTAATGCATTTCCCATGTGTCCTTGGGAAAAAAGTTATTGCATGCTTGGTGGATTGCATTCATGAGGTGGTGTAAGAGTGCTAGGTAGGAAGTAAATTTGCTCAAGTACGAAGTTGGATAGGACCTTTTCTATGTAAGTCCATTTGGCTCTTTTGTAGATGGTGTATGTTATTTTGTTAGAGCTGTAGATAGGTTGGGTTAGTTGGAATGTAATACGGATTGGGAGGTGGTTGGATTGGAGTGCATGAAAGGTTTGCCAGGTGGTTATAGTGTGGAATTGAGGCGATTTTTTTTTTTTTAAGGGGCTATCTGGCGACTGCCCACTTGGGCATAAGTCGCCACAAACAAACAGCCTAGTTCTAGGCTACTTTAAAATAAAAATTTTAACAGAAACAACAATAAAAAGGGGATAACAATCAAGGAGCCTGCAACCTACAAAAAAAACAAGCAAACAACAATAACAAAAAAAACAACTAGTTAAATAAAAGGGAGAAGGCCGGACACCCCCCAAAAGTCTATCAGTCCACCAGTCATGGTGCACGCACTCGTCCCGAGTACAAGGGACAGGCGGTAGCGACCCCGCCCATCCCGGTACCAGGACAGGTAACGGGAGCGAAGATCACCCAGACAGGGACATTCGACAAGAATGTGCTGAACAGTCTGGGGGACGACGCAGTCGTCGCAATAGGGCGCAGGCGAGCGCTCCATCAAGTAGCGATGCGTCACACGAGTGTGTCCGATTCGGAGACGACATTTTTTTTTTTTAAGAGCTCATCTGGCGACTGCCTACTTGGGCATTAGTCGCCGTATTAAAACTGGCCTAATTCTAGGCTACTTTAAAATAAGATTAAGGAAACAAAAAAAAACACCCCAGAAGGGTGGAATTGTTGACTTCTTGGGGGAGGCCGGCCTTCTCCCTATTATTTAAGCAGGGTTTGTTTTTTGTTTTGTGTTTTTTTGCATTTGTTTTTTTTTCCCTTTAGGTTGCACGCTCTGCGCCGGGGGGTAGGTCCCCCCGGCGCAGGAGCGTGCAACCTAAAGAGAAAAAAAAAACAAAGACTGCTTGATGAAATCCACCTTCCGCAATAGACGCTCGGCTGAGGATGCATAAAACTCGCATCCGTATCGAGCTTCGAACGAACAAAGGATCGATAAAAAAGTAGGGCAGTCACGAAACGTAGAATATCCATGGCGCGGGTACAAGAGACCCTAAGGCTGCGAATATGAGCCTCCCAGGTGAGGCGTCGGTCGAATACAAGACTGAGGAAACGGTGCGATTCGACCACATCCAGGCGCAACCTATTAAGAAACAAATCTGGGTCGGGTGGAGCCGTGGATGGCGGCAGAAGTGCACCACCTTAGTGTTGGAGTCGACGCTCGAGTTGGTATCTGAGCCGCGCCAAAAGAGATCGAAAGGTCGTCCACGTAGAGCGTAACGAGAACATCTTCCAGCAGCACCGAGGTGATGCCGTTGATGTTCAGGGTAAAGAGTGTGACACTGAGGACACCTTCCTGCACCTTTGGGCCGGAGAGAGCTCCCCCCACCCGTACGCGGAAACTACGATCTCGCAAAAATTCAGATATAAAGACTGGGAGGCGTCCCCTCGACCCCATCGTGTGGAGAGTCTCTATGATACTGTATCGCCATGCCAATCGAAAAAGACCGTGGCGTAGTGCTGTCTACGAAGGAAAGCCTCACAGACGGCATTTTCCAGTCGGAGCAGAGCATCCGACGTGGAGTGGAACTTGCGGAAGCCGCACTGTGCAGAAGACAGATGGCCTCCGCTGTCCAGGAAAAAGGCTAGTCTAACATTTAACAATTTCTCCATCAACTTGCACACGCAAGAGGTTAGAGAGATTGGGCGGAAACCGGTCGGAGTAGAGTTATCGCTCCCCGGCTTGCGAAAGGCGAGTAGCGATTCGCCAGGAATCTGGGAGAAGACTCTCCACCCAGATCCTGTTGAACAAATCTAACAGAAAGGCCATGCCTCAACCACCCAGGTGTCGAAGCATGGCGTACGGGACATCGTCCGGACCATGGGCGGTGTCCGCGCACGAAGCGAGAGCGGAGCACAACTCACTCACAGTAAACTTGTCGTTGAAGGATTCTGCGCCTCTGGAGGTAAAGTCCAGCCGGCGGCCTTCCGCGACATCACGACGTGCATTGAATGCTGGCGGAGCAGCATCACGGCTAGAGAATGCGGAAAAAGCGGTCGCGAAGGATTCCACCACGGACGCGGGGTCCGAGATTGCGGTCCCATTCTCCTGGAGAACGGGAGGGGGGTCCTGCGAGAACTTGCCCCGAATCCTTTTGACTCACTTCCACACCTCTGCTAAAGGGGTCTTCCCTTTAAGTGAGTGAAGACACGTATGCCTGCCAAGAAGAGCGGCAGGAGTGCTTTGAAATATACCGGAACCTAGCCCTAGCTCGACGAAATTCAGCGACAGTGAAATCGTTTGGGCAGCGCTTATAGCGCATGTAGGCATAACGCTTCTGTTTGAGGGCCGTCTCACACTCGGCCGACCACCATGGGAGTAGTCGGCGTGCAAAACGACCAGACGTCCTAGGAATAGTAGTCATGCCCGCGGCGATGAGGTTGCCGGAAAAGAACTCAACGGCCTCAGAAAACAGACCTAAACTCCTTAACTGAGATAGAGAATTCAGTCATTTCCCGAAATGCAGGCCACCGCGCCCGCGCCAAGCACCAGCGAGGTGGGCTCTCAGGCGCCAGTTGCCCTAAAAATGATATTTGAATGGGAAAGTGATCACTACCATGGAGGTCATCGACCACCCCCCAATCAAAATCAGGCTGTGCATCCGAAGAGCACAAAGATAGGTCAAGGCAAGAAAATGAAGCGGTTCTCGGACAGTGATGCGTAAACTCATCCACGTTTAGGACACCCATCTCAAGCTCTACGATCAGATCGGCAAGGACTTGTCCCCTGGGATTTATTGAGTAATCTCCCCAGAGAGGATGCCTGCCGTTCAGATCTCCAAGCAAGAGAAAGGGCCTCGGCATCGTGCCACGACGCGGCGGAAGTCCCCCGCGTCAAGGTCAGCTGACAGTGGAATGTACGCAGAAATGATAGTATACCTCCTATCCAGGTGCAGCTGCACAGCCACTGCCTGAAAGGAGGTATCTAAAGAGAAAGGAAGAACGGAGATATCATGCCGGGTGTAAACCGCGCATCCCCCCAGCCCGGCCATCTCGTGGTGGTGGGGTCGCAAGACCTGTATACCCCGGGAGGGCGGGCAGGGGGCAAGCACCTAGCATGGTCTCCTGAGGAAAGATAGCTAACGGGTAACGGGACGAGACGAGCCTCCGCAGCATCTCCCAATTGGCCCGGAGTCCACGGCAATTCCATTGAAGGAATATGCCCTCCAGGCCTAGCTCGGAGGAGACGCGGGGGCCCTCCTCGAACAGAAAACCCTCACGGTAATGGCCGTACGCTTCCCGGAGGCAGAACCCCGGGCGCTGTTGGCCGGACAAAGCGCTGAAGGCGCTGTCGCCTTCGAGGACTTATTGGGGGAGGTTGGGCTCGCCATGCGAGTCTTTTCCTGTCCCCGCCTCGAAACCTTAGGCGGTCGTTGCGGCTTCGGAAGCGGGAGACACTCTCTTCGAGCCACTCGCTCCACCACTAGGCGTGGGCGAAGGAGCCTAAGCTCCTTTGTTGCTGTCCTCCTTTCGGGGGACAGCTGTAGGAACCCCGGGAGATGGCCTAGCAACCAACTTCAGGGGTGTTGCCTCCTGTGAGTCTAACGACTCGGTGGAGGCGCGTGGCCGTTTCGCCTTAGGGAAAGCGGTCACGCTAGGGGGAGAGGGGGTAGCCCTGGTTATAGCCGGGGCTGGGTAGGAACCCTTTTTGCCGCCAGCTTTACCAGGGGAGCGCCCGGGTTGAGTAGAGCCCGCAGAAGGGCTCCGAATGGGCGCGGAAACAACCGTGCTCGTTGGCCTGGATGGGGCAGGAGCAGAGGGTGCCTTTCGAACTACTGAGGCATATGACGTCCCAGGCAGAGCTGGGCGCGCCAGGACCAAGTCCTTAGCCTCGCAGAATGAGATTCGATCCTGGGCCTGAACAGCCAGGATTTCTTTCTCGAGGAGATATGCACCACATTGCTTCGAAGAAGCGGGGTGCGGGTCTCCGCAATTGACACACTTGGCCACACATGATTTAGACTTATCGTGTGCGGCCTTGGAGCCATTTACACAGACTTCGGGGGACTCCGACTTTGCACGTCTACAAGATCGATTCGTATGGCCGAAGCGGTGACAGTAATAGCACCGCCGCGGCAGTGGCACGAATGCCTTCACGCGGTAGCGGTACCAACGAACACGCACCGACTCAGGGAGCTTGTCACAGTCGAACGTGACGAAGAGTGTAGGGGTGGGTCTCGAGGCCCCTCCCTGTTTTCTCATCACACGTTCGACCTTGACGGCCCCATGGTCGGCCAGCTCTAAGGTGATGTCCTCAATGGAGTAGTCAACGAGTTCCCTCGCATAAACTACTTCTTTCACAAAGTTCATGGTAGAGTGCGGCGTCACACTCACCGGGGTGCCATGAAAGGGCGAAGAGCACTTATCTTGGCCGCCTCAGCGGGATTCGCCGCATTCGCCAGAAGGCTCCCGTCCGAGAAACGGGTCACGTTCGGCTCTCTACCAATTGCACTAGCTAATCCTCTCCTCTGATGGATCATGTTGCCCTTGGCCAACATGGTGCCATCAGTGGATCGAATAACGAGGAAGCGTTTGAAGCCAGCGGGCTCGTAAACGCCAGGTAACCTCTGAATGAGGGGCCCCGATGTTATCGAGGCTCCGCCCTGTGCACTTTTGGTCTTAGTCAGGGGCTCCGCAACCGGGGGAGCAGAGGGGCCGGATGTGCCGATCTTGGCTTGGTCGCTTACCGAAATGGCAGCAGACCCATCCGTCCCCGCAGCTCCCGCTGATGGAGAGGAGCCCAGAGTCTTTTGTCTTGCATAGGGGCGGATTCGGGTTCGGTGCTTGGCGCCGAGCCCGGATTCCCCCCCCCCCATGAAATGCCCTACCGTCTGAGGCTGGGTTTCCTCAAGGACCATGTCTATCACAGGAGGGGCCTCCAGTTGGCCAACCCCTCCCAGGACATCGCAGGTTCCCTTGGTATCGTCATGAGTCTTTATTGGGGAGGCACAGGCCTTGACCCCGGCAAGGTTTAATATTCTTGCCAGCAGGTCTTTTGAGGGAAGCGACCGAAGGAGCCTGGCTTCCCTCTCCCCCCTAAGGGGGTTTGCCCTACCGAGCCGCTTACACGAGGGCGGTCGGCAATGGACTTCCTGCTGGCTTTCTTGGCAGTCCCCTTAGAAAGAAAAGGGGGGACTGCCGCTGGAATCAGGGAGGTGCCCGAAAGCACCTCCAGAGAAGGGGGTGAGGGGGTGTCCCCTACACCCATAGACGTAGGAGAGGAGTAAGCCTCCTCTCCGGTTAAAGAAGTATGGAGGGTCCCCTGCTGCGCAAGCACAGGAAGGGGGGGACCTCCACCATGGCTACCACCATGGTAGCCAAGCGTGGTGGTGGGCATTAAAGTCGCCACCTAAAAAGAGGTTAGGGAGCTATGAGAGTTGACCTAGGTTTGGCAACAAACATGCTGGACAGTGTTGGGAGGAGCTAGTTGAGATGTAGATGTTGATGATGTTGTATGCGGTTTTGTTACCTTTAGGACAAGTGATTGGAATTTAGTAATGTGGTAATTTTGTAAGAGTGTGTGTGTCCGGTGGTGTTAGGAAATAGGATGTACTTGTGTATCAATGTTACCTGCTTTTTGTTGTCCTGGATTTTCATACAGCTATACTTCTCACTTCCTTCCATAATAGCTTCTGTTCCCATCGGGATCCTCATTCATCTTCCATTCCAACACTTTATTCACTACTCTGTTTAATTACTTGTTTCACTTTGCATCTCCTTGTATGCATGCTACTGCATAGCCCCAACATCCTCATCTTCACTGTTCTGCTTTCGCTTTCCTGTTCTGGCACATCCACACTTGACTTTTGCATTACCTACTGCCAGTTCCTTAAATTTGTTCCACATTTGCTCTCAATAACTCCATGCTCGGTTAGGTGAAATCTTTCCCACACACACACTCCCACACTCAGGGTCACCCATCTATTTTTTTTTTCTATCTATAACAACCATATTTCCACCCAAATGATTGTTAGCACCCATCAATGCCCGAGGATAAGAAATAAAAAGAGAGAACAGACTGTCTAAAGCTGAGTCAAAGGCCGCATAATTATAGAAGGAGATCAGGTTCCCAACCCAGTTTATACACCCATTTCGCACAAAAATTCAGTTACAAGAGGTGGCTTTTATGCACAGCTAACACCATAGTGCTATGACCATAAAAAAGGAAGACCTTCAAATTCCCCTTTTAAGCAACCAACCCTATAAAGTGAGGTTGAATTGAGACCATCTCCACCAATTCCAACCCCCTCCACTCTCCACCCTGTCCTTGCTCTTGGAATCCCTATTACTCCCTTCTACTCACCATCTCGAGGAGATTCATGTCTGCATGCTTCACCTTCCTCCCATGAGCCACCAGGAGTCCGAAGCACCGCTCGATCGTAAGGGTATCCGATGGCTCAACTAAAATAATAATTAACTTCAATGTAGTGAGAATGATTAATGATAATAATAAACAATTAGCCTCAATGTGGGGGGGGGATGAATGCCCTTCCCGTCTTCCGGAGTATGTCATATAAGGCGATTAAGCCCTGATGTGGGAAAAGAGTACTCGTAGGTTTTTTCTTGTGATAATAGGCAAAGCTGTCAGGGACCCCCGAATACTGATGAAGATAGTGGCATTAATGAGTGCCAACCCAACCCTGTGGGAAAGTGGTTGATAATGATGAAATATTTTGTTAGACAGTGGGCACATTTGTCTCATTAGAAAAAAGAAATGGGACTTATTGGTCCCATAGAAAAAGTCATGAAAGGGTTAAGTAGGGGCAAAACACCAAAGGTCATTAAATACATTCATAGGATTATTATAATGAAGACCTAACACAGCAACTCCACCCAAGGGTGCAATCAAATTATATCACCTTTTACAACATACAGCTGACAGAATGCTGTGGTCTTTCTTACTAACACTCGACTAGACAGACCACCAAGACAGCGGACAATGTGCAAAATGTCTAGGAATGGTAGTTAGGCCCATGGTTATGAGGTAGCCAAAGAACTCAATGGCCTCATCCACCAACCTAAAATCCTCAAGTGGGACGGAGAAATCCTTAATTTCCTAAAATGCAGACCACCACACCCATGCCAAGTTTCCCCGAGGCAGCCGCCGCCCAGAAAATGATATTTGAATGGCGAAATTATCACGACCATGGAGGTCATCATCCACCTCCCAACTACTTTAATCCAGCTTTGCATATGGAAAGGACAGGGATAGATATAAGGAAGAAAATGAAGCTGTTCTTCGGCGATGTTTTCTAAGGGATAGTCCACGAGTTCCCTCACATAAACTACCTCTTTGACAAAATTCATGGTATAGTGCGGTGTCCCACTCACCAGTGAGCCATGAAGTGACAGAAGGACACTGATCATGGCCACCTCGGAAGTGTCTGCCGCATTCACCAGAAGGTTCCTGTAAGAGAAACGGGTCAGCTTTGGCTCTCTGCCAGTCAATCTAGCAAAAGCTCTTTGATGGAGCGTGTGGCCTTTGACCAACTTTCTGCCATCAGTGGAGAGAATAACTAAAAAGCGTTGAAGCTAAGCAGGTTAAAAAATGCAAGGAAATCTCTGAATGAGGGGCTCACAAAATTGATGCACTTGTGACATTGATTTTGGCCAGGTTGCTTGCCGTAAGGGCAGTAGACCTGTCGGTCTCTGGAGCCCCCACAGAAAGAGAGAGGAACCCTTTTTCTTCCTCTTGTTTATCTTCTTCTATAGAGAGCAGAGTAGGAAGTAAACCCATTTCTCAACTCCCCTGGAAAGGGCCCCAAGGATGTATGTACTAGCCTCGACCAGATCTTGGCCCTCTTACCCCTCTTAGGGGGTTGTGGTGGATCACCTAACATCAATGGAATGGGGGAAGGGCCGAAGCGGCGCGTCCTCTGTCTGGCCATGTTCTTGACAGGCCCCTGAAAAAGCAAAGGCATTCCTGCTACAAGTGGAGGGTTACCCAGAGGTAACTCTAAGGGACCCTCCCCCCCTGAACATCAAAAAATGGAGACAGAGAAGCGCCCTCTCAGATACAAGAGTCTTGGAGTGGCTCCTGATAAATCATGGGGGGGGGGGCACCTCCATCACAAATGTGGAGCTGCCCGGGGGCGGCTCCGAAGAGGGCAGAGAGGAAACCCCTTTGTGGCATTTAGAAGGCAGGACAGCAGCCCCTCCATCTGTCAGATGATGCCATCTTTTAGCTCCTCATTCACCCTAACATCAAGGTGGGCGAGGATTAAGAAAGGGGGATGTAGTTCAAAATGTTGATGAAGGAAAAAACCTTTGGAAAACCAGCAAACAAACGAGAACTCCCTGCACTCGTGACCCCCCGAAAAGAAAAAAAGTCGGGTTGATGGACTCTATCCCACGTCCAGTCAATCCTGCCTATCTCGTCTCAGGTTTTCTAATTTTTCAGGGTTCAACCCTGGGTGCGTTAATGAATGGTATTCACAATCTACGACAGCGACACACACTAACCATACGTTAGCCAGTGCCGGTTGTTCCCCAAAGGCTGTAGCTCCCAATGGGCAGCCAGAGATGGAGGGTGGATATCGTTACTTCTGTTTTGTTTTGTCACATCTAGTGACGAGTAACCATGCATAACCTATTTTATTCATCTTTTCAGGTCTCGATTCACATTATAATGGATCGTACATATAAGAATCATCCATAGGTTTTGTTACATCTGCCCACAAGTCGCTCTTCCATACCGTCAAGCAAAAATCACGGATTTTGTGAAAAAGGCATATCATGCTTACTTTGGAGTGAAACTAGGGGACCAGGATAAGCCATTAGCTCCCCATATTTGCTGTAAAAATGTTCCTTTTGCTATAAAACCAGTTCCACATGGCTCCAATCTTCCTGTTCCTGGAGGCTGATTTTAACATGGTTTCTAGCTCTGATTCCAAGGCTAGTGTCACTACCGATACAGCTGAGTTTAATGCATACAAGCCAGAAGAGGGCGACCAACTGGTGCCATTTACGCAAGCCAAACTTAACAACCTGACATGAGACCTGAACCTTTCCAATGAATCCGCTCAGCTATTGGGTTCGCATCTTTGAGGAATGCATGCTGACACCAGGGAAAACATTCTATTGGTATCAGGACTGCGAGAAAGAATTTAGGAAATTTTTCACGTTTGAAGAAGCCTCTTTACTGGTCTACTGTAACAACATTGCTGACCTGCTCAACTTAATGGGCCTGAAGTATGATGCTATGGAATGGGGACTTTTCATTGACTTTATCTAACATAAGTCTCAAGGCAGTTATTCTTAATAACGGCAATACTGTCTGTTGTCTGCTCTCAATTACCAGGAACACAAATGGCTGATCTGTGATCTTAAAGTTGTTGGACTCACCCTATGCCTTCAAGGTGGGTACACAAAGTATCCATGCTTTGTGTGCTCGTGGGACAGTCAGGCTGACGACCAGCATTATGTCAGACAAGACTAGCAGTCAAGACAAGGATAAGAACACGGTTCACACAACGTTCTGTCCCACCCCCTGGTTGAACCAAGCAAGATATTGCTTCCATCCCTGCACATCAAACTCAGTTTGACGAACTTTGTCAAGGTAATGGACAGGGAAGATAGAGGATTTGCTTTCCTCCGTCAGAAGTTTCCACAAGTCAGCATAGAAAACTGAAGGCAGGTGTATTGGATGGTCCTCAAATAAGGGAGCTCTTCAAGGACACCAGTTTTGATGAAGCACTGAATTCTGCTGAACTCTCTGCCTGGTTGTCCCTTAAGTCAGTCATTGCAAACTTCCACGCAAATCACACAAGTCCTCAGTATGAGAAGGCGGTTGATGAGTTAATGGAGAATTTCCGCAAACTTGGTGCATGCATGTCAGTAAAAATGCACTTCCTTCGTACCACCTGGACTATTTTCCTGAGAATTGTGGAGACTTCAGTGAAGAGTAGGGTGAGCACTTTCACTAAGATATCCATGTGATGGAGGAATGTTACCAAGGGTGTTGGGAGGTCAACTTTCTGGCTGACTACTGCTGGTGTCTGCTAGGCACAATCGGAAGTCCTTGAAGAGACCATTCATCCATGAGTAGCTTTTTTGTATGTTGTACTCTTCTTGGTATCAATTAGAACATTCTGTAAACCTTCTGTGTATAAATCCGTTCGAAATTTACTATTGTGTGTACATTCGCCTACAAATAGATCCGAAGATAGGAATTTCTGGCATGTACATATATATATCTCATAAACTTGATCTGATTAGATAAAATGAGCATGATTTTTCAGATTCAGCGGGAATATCTGTGGCCTAAAATCAGGTATTGTGTGTTAGACCTTGAAAACACCGCAGACCAGTGTAATCAACGCATCTTTTATGCGGTCTTCCAAACCTCACACCCTGACATTTATTCTCTTCACAAGTCCATTTCCATTCCATTCTACTTATATGCCCACATCACCTCAAAACACTTTCATTAACACCCACACTTACCCAGTAGTTCCTCACTCTATTTATCCTCCCTTTTGCACACCAAACATCCCTTTCAGACGGTGTGTGTCGCTCCTCCAGGTACCAAGTGTACCACTCTAACACCTCCCCCCCGCATGTTGGGGGTATCTTAAGTACTCAAAAGGAGGAACTTTACCCCCCCTCCTGTAGGGGAGTCATTGTTTCAATCGATGGCACCACGTACCCTGCATATTGTTGCTGGGCTGCGTGGGCATGACCGTGAAGGTGATCTGCTTCTCGATGTTGCTGCGGAGCTTGAAGCCCTCTTTGTCCCGAGGCACGACAGTGAAGTTGCCCTGAAACATCCCGGCAACCACCAATCAGGGCAGAGGCATAAAAACAAACAAAAATAACATCAAACTAAATAATGGCGCCATGGCAGCAACCGAAGAAGGCAACGTCTACAAACCGCGACCCAGGGTACTCCCTTCATTACACGTGAGTGAATCCTTGAGGGATTGACAACTTATGCGAGGATGATCCTCAACATGCATCAACACCAATAAAAAAAAGACCCTACCCCAATTAATACCTATCAAGAGGAAGGACACCTATCCTTTTTGTGTGGTCAGTGTTCATTCCTGAGCGGAGGGCCCCAATTATGCCCCCTCCCCCCAGTCCCCCTTCATGCACACCTATCATTGACTCGCTCTACAGTCATCCCTTTCTCTCTCACATAATTAACCCACCTTTTACAAACATTCTCACATCCTGACACTTACCCTCATATATTCTCTTCACCGAACATCCATTCTTCTTCCATGTCCAGATCATCTCAAAACAATCCCAGTCACAACAGAGTTCACACTATATACAACACCTCTTAGCCAGTAGCCATTCACTCTTTCCGCCCTTCACTCACCATCTCTCTCAAATTATCCATTTACACTAGATCTTTCCTTCACCGTCCATACCATACACCAAGTGTGGCACCAGCATACTCTCACGCAGCTTCTTCCTGGCACATCCCACACTCAGACATTTACCATTCACTATCACCCCCGAGACTTTCCTTCTGTTTAAAATCTTGCATTCACAATCTGCCTCAACTACACCACTATTGCTTACATTACATCTGAGATACAACTCATTTTTTCAAGGCTGACACCATGGACAACTAATATCACTTATACCTCAAACACCACTACCTTACTCTTTTTTGCATTTACTTCAGTCCCCTCCCCACACACACCAGGTCAAACGCTTTGATCCACATTTCCAAATCTATTTTACTCTCAGACACTAACACAGGCTCATTTGCCAATATAGACAGAAACCATTCTCTCAGACCCCTTTCCCTTATCGCCCATTCGTACTTATCTTAAGAGATTCACACATACAGTCTTCCAGGGTGTGTAGTAAAAGACACCCCGTGCCCTCGACAGGCTAAGAACATAAATAAGTCTGCAAAAGGTTAATCAATAGCCTATAGGAGGCAGCTCCTGTTGCCATCCCCCAGTTCAGTCCCAACTACCATCCTTATCCATAAATCTATCCAAACTATTCTTAAAGCTCCGCAGGGAGGACACTTCTTTCACATGACTAGTGAGCCTATTCCATTCATCTACCACTCAATTTGTAAACCAATCTTTCCTAAACCTAAACTTATCCAGCTTAAACTAATTGTTACATATCCTATCCTGTTCACTAAAAATAAGAACCTTACTTATCGCTCTATTATAACCTTTTATCCACTTGAAGACCTCAATCAAGCCCCCTCAAACTCTTCGCCTTTCTAATATATGAAGATTTAGTCTCTTAAGCCTTTCATCATAAGGGAAGCTCCTCAACCCATGTATCATCTTAGTCATCCTTCTTTGCACAGACTCAAGCAAACCAATATCCATCCCACTTTATTTTGAGTAATAAATAGCAATAAAGATTAGAAGACGTCGTGCACTAGAGGGACAAAGAACATGAATAGTAAAAAAGAAGACAAAGAAACGGAAGGTGACCTACTACAATCAATCCGCAAGAAACAAGTTCATTCACAAGAGCAGACACACTCAAAAGTAGAACTTACCCCCTCTCCTTGTGGGGGGGTCATAAGATGTGATGGAGTTGGAGAAGCGAGTCAATCAAGGAATCTGAGGGAAGGGGAGGGGGGGTATAGGTTTCAAGGAGTCTTTATGAGTCCCAAGAGACCGACCTTGCCATCCTCCTCCTTGATCTCGAGCGAGATGTCGAACTGGAACTCCCGCTGGCCGCTTTGTGGGGGCTCCTTCTGCGGCGCCAGCTGCTGCGGGGCAATCCGGTGGAAGGCACTCACGAACGTGTCCAGGACGCGGCCAACCTCAACACAGGACAAAATGATTATAAGAACATCGAGAAGGATAAGGGCCAGCAGACCACCTGGAGGTCAGCCCGATACCCCCATACCTCCCAGGACAAGGAGAAAGGGAAAGATTCAACCAGTGGGGGGGTGCTAAGGTGAAATAAGGAAAGCGAGGAAAGGGTGAGAGAAGGGAAAGGAACATGGCAGGAATGATAGGGCAAAAGATGAGGGAAAATGAAAAAAGGATGGAACAAAGGAAAATGAAAAAATAAGGGAAAAGAGGAAAGATGAGAGAAACAAGGGGAACATAAGATGAGAAAGGATAAAGGAATTAGGAAGTGACAAAGGAATTAGGGAAGTGCCAAAAGAATTAGGGAAGAAAGGAAGTGACAACGGAATTAGGGAAGAAGGGAAGTGACAAAGGAATTAGGGAAGAAGGGAAGTGACAAGGGAATTAGGAAAGAAGGGAAGTGACAAAGGAATTAGGGAAGAAGGGAAGTGGCAAAAGAATTAGGGTGGCAAAAGAATTAGGGAAGAAAGGAAGTGACAAAGGAATTAGGGAAGAAGGGAAGTGACAAGGAAAACATGAAATATGGGAACATACGATGTAATGATGGGGGGAAATTAAGAAAAAGGGGAAAATGTAAGGAATGATAAGATTGAAAGGACAAAGGAATGTGGGAATAAAATATCATGACAATGCGGAAAGAAGATAAAATGCGAATGGATGAGAGACTTGGAAGAGGAAAAATCTGGATGGTTGATGGAAGGGGGTGAAGGAATTATGGGAAAGGAGCGATTGAATGAGGGGAAGTCGTGAAGGAAATGTGGGTGAGGAGAATGGGACGAGTGAATGAAGGGAATGTAGTGAAGAGCTGAGAGTTAGTTGGGAAGAGGGATAATGGATAGGGAAGAGGGATAATGGATAGGGAAGAGGGGTAATGGATAGGGAAGAGGGGTAATGGATAGGGAAGAGGGGTAATGGATAGGGAAGAGGGGTAAGGGAGGGGGCAAGAGGGGTAAGGGAGAAGAAAGAGGGGTAAAGGCGAAGGAATGGATGAAGAGGGGTAAGAGATAGGGGTAAAGGCGAAGGAATGGATGAATTAGGAGTAAGGGCAAAGAACCCTAACACCCTGGAATGAGTGGTGGATGGAATTGGGTATCGTTTGATTGTTGTAGCAGACATGAATGAACAAATGTGAGAGGGAATAACTGGAGCTTTTGATATTCCCGCAGAGAATGAATATAGAGAGGGGGTGGTATGGTTCTGTGCTGAAAGAAACTTATATGTAGCAAATGCATTCTTTCAGCACAAGGATGTGCATAAATACAATTGGGTTAGGCAAAGGAGAATTGGGGATGTTAAGAGTGTGATTGATCTGTACCTAGTAAGAAATAATATGCTCCGGGGTGTATTTGATATGAAAGCTGCAAAAAGTATGAGTATTGGCACTATTTGATATTGTGTTGTGTAAGATTAAATTGGCGAGTTCATGGATTAGAAGTGATGGAGCTGGAAAAGAAGGGAGAACTGGAAAGAGGAAGCAAAATGCTAAAGGGGTGGGGGGGTGATGGGAAGCAGCATGTAGTGGAATGCAGACGAGAATGACAGCGTAATGCTGTTAAATGCTTACAAGGAAATGAAAATGTGAAACAAGTGATTAAACATATGTAGTATGAAAGCAGCAAATGAAGCGTTTGGACATAAATGTAGCTAATTTCAGTGGGGTGCTTGGTGGGTGCAAGAAAGAGTGAGGAACGATTGGGTAAGAGATGTTTATGGTGTGAAGAAGGGTGAGAAAGAGGTTGTGATGAGGTGTTCTGAGGTGGTATGGACATATAAGAATGAGTGCCAAGGTGTGACTAGGGTTGGAAGACGGCTTAAAAGGTGGGTTAGTTAGGTGAATGAGAGTGGGAGAGAAAGGGTTGACCAAGGAGGAAATATACCACATATGCATGATAGTTGTTTATGGAAGTATCTCTGCGATGCCACACCTTTGCTATGAAAGGCATAAAGGGAGGGGAGGGGGGTAGTTTTAAGTGGTATTGATGTACACCAAACAATTTCTGGGGAAACTGGTCTATACTAAAGCCTTGAACTGGTTGAGAGATTGAGAGAGTTAATTTTTAAAATACGAAGTTGCAGATAAGAGGGACATTGAAATCTTCCAGAACATGTAAGGTTGCAGAGGGGTTAGAGAAGGCCATGTTCAGAAATTCACCTCCTCAGTGGGATGAGGTGAGGAATGATAAATAATTGCAACTGTGAGTGAGTTCGAGAGGCAAGGTTTTGAGCAGATCTTCGAAAGTGTTTGGAGGTTTGATTTGAATGAGAGAGTGGGAGATATGGGACAGTAATTATAACACTGCCCTGTGCATCTTGCAGTGTGGATGAATGAATACCCAAGCGGGGTCACAGCAGCAAGAATAGCTGTATTTCTATTCCCTCGGTTGACAAAGTTTCTGCTCAGCCGAAATAGCAGAAGTGGGCATTAGGAGGAAGAGACAAAGTTTGTAGTTGGGAGAAAATATGTCTTGAAGAGTGAATTGAGTGACATTTTCAGAAATTAGTGATAGCAACAATAAACACTCATCCTCACGGCTTCAGGAATTTGGCAGCGAAAAACATGGCACTGGAATATTATGCTCTGCTCTGATAATCCATGAGATGAGGTGAAGGCAAAGCAGCATGACTCGGATGTCCTGGCTTGACCCCGTGCACAGAATATGATGTTGTGGATCTTGAAACGAACCATTTCACTGTCTGCGGTTGCATCATAAACACTGCAACAACAAAATTACATGAGAAGGGCAAGCATCTTACTAACAACAACATTTTTCACTCAATAGTGAAAGTATAAAATGAATAGCCCAGTAAAATATGCTGGGGCGGAAGTCTGTTTTTAATGACAACACAATCTCAGTTATCAAAATTTTGCCCTTTCTATACACCCAATTCCCCCCCAAAACATATGCTATCAAATGGGAACACACCAGGCAAGTGGCCCACCATCCAGTATAATAATACCATGAATACACTAAACCTGAATCGAGCAGGAAGACTCACTGGTCCTATTCTATTTCCTCTTTTCTAAATTCTATTTTCTCCCTTTTGTTTTACTCTATGGCAATGTCCCTCCAGTGGGCATTAAGGTTACAATGAAGCAGCCATTATTGACACTTTACTATTCCTGTTGTATTTCTCAACCTTTTACTTCTATGTCTTTGCCACTCCCTCATGGGTTAAATCAACCCATTTTTTACAAATTTCATGATCCCTTCTAGTGGCAACCAACAAGGGCACAGCTGGTGAAATTAAAAAAATAAGCCTATCTTTAGGCTATTTAAAAATAACATAAAAAAGGCATAACACAAAACAAAAGTCACAACAAAGTATAAAAAAGGGCATGCATGGGCGCCCTAGGGAAGCATGGTGCCCCTCAGGGACCCAAACGAACCACCAAAAATTCAAACTATGGAGAAGCCCCACCACCTCCAAAGCCTCCATCACACCTGTCTGGGGTGCAGGAGCCTGCCCTTAGTAGAAGAGATAAATGGTAGTGGCCACATATGGCATAGGGACAGGTACCACACAAAAACCTCCCACAGACTAGGACATTCAACCAAAGGGTGCTGTACAGCCATGCGTGGCAAGCAATTTCTTTCAGCACATAGAAAAGAGGGTGAATACAAAAGTATGATTAATCTGCTTTTGAATGTATGAGGGATGTTTGATGAGAAATCTGTTATACAACAAAGAATGTGCTACTCTCTCCTGATGATTGTGCTGTGTAATATTATATTGGATGAAAAGATGGAACTCAGCAAGAAAAGGAGAATCAAATGTAAAAGGCTGTTGGATAAGCAGGACCCCTAAAAAACAGGAGACAGAAGGCGAGGGTAGTGCAAGTACTGTATATGAGTGTTTTAGAATTGGAAAGTGGAAATTTGATGCAAGACATGTAATGGAGAGGAAACATACTTAGAGATGAGCCTGTCAGGGGGATGTGTACAAGAGCATATAAGCAGACAAAATGAGAAATGAAGAAAAATGATTAATCAGAATAAGAGAAAACAAATAATTCACTCAGGAAGGTGATGTGATGTGTGAAACCGAGTAATGCAGGTAGAAGTCTAAAATAAAGGGATCCAGTAGGTTTTTAGGAAAGTTTCTGGATGTATGTGTAAATGAACAGCAATAAAGAATTTTGTGATAAGACTAATTATGTAGTGCAGAAGCAAGAATTCTAGTTATATATATATATATATATATATATATATATATATATATATATATATATATATATATATATATATATATATATATATTAGTGTAAATGGGTAGCAGTCTTTCTTGAATGCAGATTTTGTTAACGACCATTGCATATTTTGCCTTAATTTTCTTTGGAAACTTTCTATTTTTCTTATTGTCTTCTTTGTCCATCTTGTAGATGGTAGATAACTTCAACCTTCATCTCTCTTATTCAAGTAACTGCGTTTGGTAAAAACCAAACTCTAATAGCTGAGCTTTTGATCTATGCAATCATCTTCAGAGTATCTTAAGGTATTCTTTTCCTCCTTTACTGATGAACTATGGTGAAATTGGAATTGAATGAAATTAAATGAAAATGGTTTTTAGGGGGTATTTATTCCTCATCGCTTGAACTTAATGTCACAAGGGAAACGGGACAATCCGGCGAATGGAATAAAAAAAAAAAAAATAATGTTCAATTCTAACTCGTAGATTGAGCCTTGTGGGTTGGTCTTTCTTCATTGATTAAGATGGCTTCTAAGATGTTCAACCTAGATTGGTTTCCCTCTTTTATTTTAATTGTGGTGTTTTCAACTAATATGTATATCCCTTATTATGCTGGTGTTGTGTGTAGTTAAATACAAATAAATTAATCTTTTTTGACTCATCTTTCTCACAGAGTCTTCTCAGCAAAATGCACAGAATATGAAACAGCTAAACCAAATACAATGAAGGGCAAAATCAACTTAACAACCATCAATCAGTTCACAACCTAAAATAAGCAGCTAGCTGATATCATTAACAGGCAACACAGCAACAAACTGTGACACAACAACAGTAGACTAATACTGACAGCCCTGAAGGAAATCATATCAAACTGGTCTCTCCTCTAATTGCCAGAACAGTAAAAATGCAAACCAACCAAGAAAAAGGAACCCTTCACCACAGTTCTACTTAATCACTAAAAGATTGAGTTAGAGATTGTGGGTCAGGAGCAACTGTGGACCATCTCCTCACTCTACCAAGCTTGATATGACACTGCCAGAACAGTTGATGTCTGGCTGCCATTAAATTATGTATGCTCTCTATATAATTTGGGGGCGCTCCGTTTTGAAGGTGCATGGTTAAATACCTCAAAAAGGTTGTGGTTGTCATGCCAGCATACTTCAAATTATTATGAAGATTGCAGTCTTCATGCGGGCAGTTAAACTCAAACTATGTTGGTAAACTTCAGTTTCGAGGAGTCTTGGCAGATATTATTTTTGGCATTTTATAATATATTAGCTGAATCTTGTCCATTTAACTCTTGACTTTGATGTTATGGTTAACAATCTCGGTTTTTTTTTCATCTATTTTGTAGGCATACAAAATAGATGAAAAAAACAAGTTACAACCTTAGAAGAACCAAAATACAGACAAGGAAAACATTATAGAACTCTTATACAAGAACAATATGAGCACAGAACACTGTGCAGCCGAGAGAGCAATTAATGACATTATTAACTGATGAATAATACCCACAAATGCTGAAAAAAAGAACGCACTAAACATCTACTATCAAAATAGAGACATCAACCCTTTTCATGAAAAATAACCCATAACCTCCACCTCAACCCAAACAAAAGACCCACCTGATATATGATGTACCTTAGGCGACTGTGAGCTGTTACTAAACTCATATATCAGAATGACCGAAACCACACTCTCAAGAAGAATATCATACCACCTCAACAATGATGCACCTAAAAAACATACACAAGAAATACATGGAATTTGCCTTTAGGTGCTTTAGGTGCTATGGTTATGTATAAACAACAATGATTTTGCTACTTGGGTATTAGCTTGTGATTTATACTAAATTGAGTATGCTGATTCCGTATCTGTAATCAAGACAGAATTGTTCTAGCACCTAAGGTTCCTGGGTTACACACATACTCTTTAGTTACATATATGGGGAGTGTTGCTTCGGCTACCGTAGTGAGAGGATGTGTTGTGTGTGTTTGGTTCCTGCGTTACACTCCTGCTTTATCACGTTGTCAGATTTAGCCATTATAGTAGTGGTGTTGAAACGGTATTTACATAGTGATTAATTGCATTTTCTTTCAGATTTATCTCTCAATTAATTTGTAAATGAAATAAGATTGTACAAAAGTATATAATAGGATATATACAAACTAATTTTAAAACATCAATCGGCGAGGATGTATAAATAGACCAGACAACTTTTGTTATATCTGTGGAAGATATACTCCAAGCACTAGCAGAAAAATTTAGCTAAGAGTGAAAACTATATACAATTATTATTTTGCTTGTAAAGTTGGTGACCAAGACAAGCCCTGGGCACCTCACAAATCTTGTACTGTATGTTATACTGGGCTGACACAGTGGTTAAATGGCAAACGGAAGGGTATGTCTTTTGCTGTAGCAATGGTGTGGTGTGAACCAATAAATCATGTTTTTGATTGCTACTTTTGTATGACAAATAGTGCAGGATTCTCAAATAAGAACAAGTCAAAAATTGTATATCCAGATTGTAAGTCAGCTATAAAACCACTCCCCCATAATATGGAGATGCCAATCCCAGTTCCTCCATCAGCTAGTACAGTTAAAAAAGATGATTCATCGCCTGAAGAGGAGGATAACAATGATGATGAAATGTATGAGGATGATTCTAAGGAAAAGAAGATCCAGTTGATAAATCAAGAAAGATTGCATGATTTGGTGAGGGATTTTTCATTGTCAAAGGAGAATGCATAACTGTTGGGCTCGAGACTAAAGCAATGGAATCTTCTAGAGGACAGTGCAAAAATATCTACTTTCCGTAAATGCTATGAGACCTTAGCTGCCTTCTATAAAGAAGAAAATGGTGCTTGTTTCTGTACTGATGTTAATGGCTTCATGAATCAGCTAGGAAACAAGCATTTACCCTTGTGTTGCTACACAAGGGTAAGAAAAAACCTTCAATTCCTGTCGCACTCAATGAAATTTATTTTGGAAGGTGTTCATTACTCGCATTATAAGTGGAATATCTGTGGTGATCTAAAGGTAATTTCTTTACTTCTTGGACTGCAGCTAGGATATACAAAGAATATGTGCTTCTTATGCCTATGGAACAGCCGTGACAACAGGAATCATTATATTGTCAAAAAGTGGCCCAAAAGAGAAGAACACATAGTTGGCTGATACAATGTGAAGCACATACCTTTGGTGCATCTACAGAAGATCTACCTTCCACCACTTCATATCAAACTTAGCCTTATCACAAATTTTGTTAAAGCAATGGCCCATGATTTTGATGGATTCCAGTATCTCAAAGAGAAATTTGGTGCAAAGAAAACTGATGCTAAACTTAAAGCTGGCATTTTTGTAGGGCTGGAGATCAGAGAATTGATATGTGACAAGGAGTTCAGAAAGAAACTAACTCCACTTGAGTTGGCAACATGGGATTTATTTGTCCATGTAATGCAGAACTTCCTTGGTAATCATAGGGCTGAAAACTATGAAGAACTAGTGGACAACATGCTAAAGGCCTATCAACGAATGGGGTGTCGGATGTCTCTTAAGATGCATTTCTTGCATTCCATCTAGATTTCTTTCCATCTAATATGAGTGATATTAGTTACAAACATGGGGAAAGGTTCCACCAAGATATTGCAATGATGGAAAGCAAGTATCAAGGCTGCTTCAATGAAAACATGATGGGTGACTACTACTGGTTCCTACAACAGGAAGATCCTATATCCACGTACAAGTGCATGAAATTTATAGTTAGGCGAGTACTACCTCTTTTATATGTAATACATATCTTGTCTGGGTCTGCAAAAGGACAGACATAATACCAAATAGGGTGCCCCGATTCTAAACCTTTGCCCAGAAATGTCTCATTCTTTTCAAACTCGTAATAATTATATCATTAATTGATCCAAGGTGACAAAGTGAGCCATATAGCCTAGTTGCATAACTCAGGAACCTTACGTACTAGGACAAATTTGAGCACATATTTGGAATCAGCGCACCAAAATTAGTTAGTTACAACAACATTTACTCAAGTACCAGAGACAAAGTTAAAATTTGTTGGCTAGTGTAATGGATGAAAATAGGCTTGGAGGAAATACATGTGATAGTGTGTGAAAGATTGTAAAAAAATGGATGATTATTATGTTTTAATAGAAATGGGACTGACAGATGGACAAGCAGATGATGTGTATAATGAGGTGTGGATGGCAGGGTTTGTGATAGAGTGCTTAGGGCTTTCTGTCCAATGATGAACTATGAGATGTAACCACATCCTGTACCTAATTGCTATCAATTGCCAATGGCTTGAAATAAAAGGAGAGGTAGGTTTGTTGTTACTAAAGAATAAGGGGGTTAGGCCAGTTTCATGTGGACTGAGTACGCTTATGCAGGAGAATAAAAAATGATGATGAAAAAATAATCACCCATAATTTTTTTTCATTTTAGGAGCACATGTAGAGACTGCCCACTAGGGAAAAAACAGCTGTACTCACCACAGCTTACTACTAGGCTATATTAAAAAATAACTAACAACATGTAAGTAATAAATAACAACAATAAAAAAGGAGAAAGCTAAAAAAAAAAGCTAAAAGAAGATTTATTTTTTTTAAGGGGCTATCTAGCGACTGCCGACTTAGGCATAAGTCGCCGTAAACAACAAACAGCCTAGTTCTAGGCTACTTTAAAAAATTTGAACAGGAAACAACTATAAAAAGAAATAACAATAACAAAACAATAACAAAAACAACAATTAAACCTGGTTAAATGAAAGGGAGAAGGCCGGCCTCCCCCAAAAAGTCAACAAGTCCACCAGTCATGATGCACGCACTCATCCCGAGTACAAGGGACAGGCGGTAGCGACCCCACCCATCCCGGTACCGGGACAGGTATCGTGCGCGAAGATCACCCAGACTGGGACATTCAACAAGAATGTGCCGAACAGTCTGGGGGATGATGCAGTCGTTGCAATAGGGCCGCAGGCGAGCGCTCCATCAAATAGCGATGCGTCACAAGAGTGTGTCCGATTCAGAGACGACAGAAAGCAACCTGAAGCCGCAGCGGCATTGGGGGATAGGTCCATAGGAACAGTCACGGCGCAATGGCACGCAACTTTAGGTTCCCTTCGACCGTCTCCCATCTTCTTTGCCAAGCAGTCCGAAGAGCTGCCCGTATTCCTGCCATGTAGTCGGTGTGAGGAAGAGCGAAACGCTGGTCCGGTCGCAGAGTCCTCGCGGACTCTTTGGCGCCCTCATCGGCGCGCTCATTCCCCGCAATTCCTACATGTCCAGGAACCCAGCAGAAGATAATCTCGACATCTGCCCGGCTCGCCAAAACCGTGGCGTCACGGATTTCGCGAACCAGGGGATGCGGAGATTCCAATGCCCCGAGAGCACTCAGGGCGCTTTGTGAGTCGCTATAGATCACAATCCGGTCTCCGAACCGGGCACGTCGCGTAATCTCCCGTACCGAGTGGTGTATTGCCACCAGCTCGGCCGTGAAGACAGACGCAGCGCCTGGTAGAGCCCCGCTGACTTCAAACAGAGGGGATACGGCGTAGAAGCCGACCCCCTCTTGGGACTTGGAGCCATCCGTATACACTGGCACGGTACCAGCGTGACACGATGTGTGCTCCAAAAAGGTCGAACGCAGTACTCCCGGCGCAGTACAAGCTTTGGGAGCAGAGGCGTGGCGACAAATAGCCAAATGTGGTACCCTCCAGGGTGGCGTCCTGGGCAGAACCAGGGGCGCCACCGGCCCGAGAGCTATAACTACCTCTCGAAGGAGTTTCCTGGCTCTAAACCCAAAGGGGTTAGGGTATGACTGGCGTCTCTCGGCGGCATAGGCACCATCGAGATCAGCTGCGGATGCAGTGAGAGCTGTTGGCGACTGAGGGAGGCGCCGGGCTCGCGCGTACAGGCGAGTGATGCACTGCACGCGGCGCAGAGCGAGTGGCATCTCCCCAGCATCGACCAACAGGCTCTCAATGGGGGAAGTGCGGAAGGCACCGGTCGCAAGGCGAAGGCCGGTGTGGTGGATCGAATCCACCTTCCGCAATAAACGCTCGGCTGCGGATGCATAAAACTCGCATCCGTAGTCGAGCTTCGAGCGAACAAAGGATCGATAAAAAAGTAATGCGGTAGCCCTATCAGCGCCCCAAGCGCTGAACGTCATGGAACGGAGAATGTCCATGGCGCGGGTACAAGAGACCCTAAGGCTGTGAATATGAGCCTCCCAGGTGAGGCGTCGGTCGAATACAAGACAAAGGAAACGGTGCGACTCAACCACATCCAGGCGCACCCCATTAAGAAACAAATCTGGGTCGGGGTGAAGCCGTGGATGGCGGCAGAAGTGCACCACCTTAGTCTTGGCCAAAGAAAACCGAAACCTGTGCGCTTCGGCATAGCGAGAGACGCGGTTCAATGCCTGTTGGAGTCGACGCTCCAGAGTTGGCATCTGGGCCGCGCCAAAAGAGATCGAAAGGTCGTCCACGTAGAGCGTAGCGAGAACATCTTCCGGCAGCACCGAGGTGATGCCGTTGATGCTCAGGGCAAAGATTTTTTTTTTTTTTTTTTATAGAGCCCATCTGGCAACTACCCACTTGGGCATAAGTCGCCGAAAAACACGACAGCCTAGAATTAGGCTACTTTAAAGTTAAAATATGAAAACTTAACAATCAATATAAATTGGAAAAACTTAATAATCGAAGCAATCTCCGGCAGCGGGGGGAGGTCCCCCTCACCCCGGTGCAGGAGAGTGCAACCTAAAACAAAACAATAACAAAAAAAGGAACCTTAAATAAAGGGGAGAAGGCCGGCCTCCCCCAAAAAGTCAATAAGTCCACCAGTCATGGTGCACGCACTCGTCCCGAGTACAAGGGACAGGCGGTAGCGACCCCGCCCATCCCGGTACCGAGACAGGTATCGTGCGCGAAGATCACCCAGACTGGGACATTCGACAAGAATATGCCGAACAGTCTGGGGGACGACGCAGTCGTTGCAATAGGGCGCAGGCGAGCGCTCCATCAGATAGCGATGCGTCACACGAGTGTGTCCGATTCGGAGACGACAGAAAGCAACCTGAAGCCGCCGCGGCATTGGGGGATAGGTCCATGGGAACAGTCGCGGCGCAATGGCACGCAACTTTAAGTTCCCCTCGACCGTCTCCCATCTTCTTTGCCAAGCAGTCCGAAGAGCTGCCCGTATTCCTGCCATGTAGTCAGTGTGAGGAAGAGCGAAACGCTGGTCCGGTCGCAGAGTCCTCGCGGACTCTTTGGCGCCCTCATCGGCGCGCTCATTTCCCGCAATTCCTACATGTCCAGGAACCCAGCAGAAGATAATCTCGACATCTGCCCGGCTCGCCAAAACCGTGGCGTCACGGATTTCGCGAACCAGGGGATGCGGAGATTCCAATGCCCCGAGAGCACTCAGGGCGCTTTGTGAGTCGCTATAAATCACAATCCGGTCTCCGAACCGGGCACGTCGCGTAATCTCCCGTACCGAGTGGTGTATTGCCACCAGCTCGGCCGTGAAGACAGACGCAGCGCCTGGTAGAGCCCCGCTGACTTCAAACAGAGGGGATACGGCGTGGAAGCCGACCCCCTCTTGGGACTTGGAGCCATCCGTATACACTGGCACGGTACCAGCGTGACACGATGTGTGCTCCAAAAAGGTCGAACGCAATACTCCCGGCGCAGTACAAGCTTTGGGAGCAGAGGCGTGGCGACAAATAGCCAAATGTGGTACCCTCCAGGGTGGCGTCCTGGGCAGAACCAGGGGCGCCACCGGCCCGAGAGCTATATCTAGCTCTCGAAGGAGTTTCCTGGCCCTAAACCCAAAGGGCTTAGGGTATGACTGGCGTCTCTCGGCGGCATAGGCACCATCGAGATCAGCTGCGGATGCAGTGAGAGCTGTTGGCGACTGAGGGAGGCGCCGGGCTCGCGCGTACAGGCGAGTGATGCACTGCACGCGGCGCAGAGCGAGTGGCATCTCCCCAGCATCGACCAACAGGCTCTCAATGGGGGAAGTGCGGAAGGCACCGGTCGCAAGGCGAAGGCCGGTGTGGTGGATCGAATCCACCTTCCGCAATAAACGCTCGGCTGCGGATGCATAAAACTCGCATCCGTAGTCGAGCTTCGAGCGAACAAAGGATCGATAAAAAAGTAAGGCGGTAGCCCTATCAGCGCCCCAAGCGCTGAACGTCACGGAACGGAGAATGTCCATGGCGCGGGTACAAGAGACCCTAAGGCTGCGAATGTGAGCCTCCCAGGTGAGGCGTCGGTCGAATACAAGACCAAGGAAACGGTGCGACTCAACCACATCCAGGCGCACCCCATTAAGAAACAAATCTGGGTCGGGGTGAAGCCGTGGGTGGCGGCAGAAGTACACCACCTTAGTCTTGGCCAAAGAAAACCGAAACCTGTGCGCTTCGGCATAGCGAGAGACGCGGTTCAATGCCTGTTGGAGTCGGTCGGCGCTCCAGAGTTGGCATCTGGGCCGCGCCAAAAGAGATCGAAAGGTCGTCCACGTAGAGCGTAGCGAGAACATCTTCCGGCAGCACCGAGGTGATGCCGTTGATGCTCAGGGCAAAGAGTGTGACACTGAGGACACTTCCCTGCGGGACACCCTCTTCCTGCTCCTTTGGGCCGGAGAGGGCTCCCCCCACCCGTACGCGGAATCGACGATCTCGCAAAAATTCAGATATAAACATTGGGAGGCGTCCCCTCGCCCCCATCGTGTGGAGAGTCTCCATGATACCGTATCGCCATGCGGTATCATAGGCCTTCTCCAGATCAAAAAACACCGTGGCGTAGTGCTGTCTACGAAGGAAAGCCTCGCAGACGGCATTTTCCAGTCGGAGCAGAGCATCCGACGTGGAGTGGAACTTACGGAAGCCGCACTGTGCAGAAGACAGATGGCCTCCGCTGTCCAGGAAATAGGCTAATCTAACATTTACCAATTTCTCCATCAACTTGCACACGCAAGAGGTTAGAGAGATTGGGCGGAAACCGGTCGGAGTAGAGTGATCTCTCCCCGGCTTGCGAAAGGCGAGCACAGTAGCGATTCGCCAGGAGTCTGGGAGAAGACCTTCCACCCAGATCCTGTTGAAAAGATCTAACAGAAAGGCCATGCCTCGCTCACCCAGGTGTCGAAGCATGGCGTACGGGACATCGTCCGGACCATGGGAGGTGTCCGCGCACGAAGCGAGAGCGGAACGCAACTCACTCACAGTAAACTTGTCGTTGAAGGGTTCTCCGCCTCTGGAGGTAAAGTCCAGCCGGCGGCCTTCCGCGACATCACGACGTGTATTGAATGCTGGTGGAGCAGCATCACGGCTAGAGAATGCGGAGAAAGCGGTCGCTAAGGATTCTGCCACGGACGCGGGGTCCGAGATTGCGGTCCCATTCTCCTGGAGAACGGGAGGGGGGTCCTGCGAGAATTTGCCCCGAATCCTTTTGACTCGCTTCCACACCTCAGCTAAAGGGGTCTTCCCGTTAAGTGAAGACACGTATGCCCGCCAAGAAGAGCGGCGGGCGTGCTTCGAAATATACCGGAACCTAGCCCTAGCCTGACGAAATTCAGCGACAGTGAAATCGTTCGGGCGGCGCTTATAGCGCATGTAGGCATAACGCTTCTGTTTGAGGGCCGTCTCACACTCGGCCGACCACCATGGGAGTGGTCGGCGTGCAAAACGGCCAGACGTCCTAGGAATAGTAGTCAGGCCCACGGCGATGAGGTTGCCGGAGAAACACTCAACGGCCTCATCTACCGACCTAAACTCCTCGACTGAGATAGAGAATTCAGTCATTTCCTGAAATGCATGCCACCGCGCCCGCGCCAAGCACCACCGAGGTGGTCTCTCAGGCGGCAGTTGCCCTGAAAATGATATTTGAATGGGAAAGTGATCACTACCATGGAGGTCATCGACCACCCCCCAATCAAAATCAGGCTGTGCATCCGAAGAGCACAAAGATAGGTCAAGGCAAGAAAATGAAGCGGTTCTCGGACAGTGATGCGTAAACTCATCCACGTTTAGGACACCCATCTCAAGCTCTTCGATCAGATCGGCAAGGATTTGTCCCCTGGGATTTATTGAGTAATCTCCCCAGAGAGGATGCCTGCCGTTCAGATCTCCAAACAAGAGATAGGGCCTCGGCAACCGTGCCACGACGCGGCGGAAGTCCCCCGCGTCGAAGTCAGCTGACGGTGGAATGTACGCAGAAATGATAGTATACCTCCTATCCAGGTGCAGCTGCACAGCCACTGCCTGAAAGGAGGTATCTAAAGAGAAAGGAAGAACGGAGACATAATGCCGGGTGTAAACCGCGCATCCCCCAGCCCGGCGATCCCGCGGTGGTGGGGTCGCAAGACCCTTATACCCCGGGAGGGCGGGCAGGGGGCACGCAACTAGCATGGTCTCCTGCAAAAAGATATCTAACGGGGAACGGGACGAGACGAGCCTCCGCAGCTCCTCCCAGTTGGCCCGGAGTCCACGGCAATTCCATTGAAGAAATATGCCCTCCAGGCCTAGCTCGGAGGAGACGCGGGGGCCCTCCTCGAAATGAAGACCCTCACGGAAATGGCCGTACGCTTCCCGGGGGCAGAACCCCAGGCGCTGTTGGCCGGACAAAGCGCTGAAGGCGCTGTCGCCTTCGAGGACTTATTGGGGGAGGTTGGGCTCGCCATGCGAGTCTTTTCCTCCCTCCGCCTCGAAACCTTAGGCGGGCGTTGCGGCTTCGGAGGCGGGGGGCCCACCTTTCGAGCAACCACCGTCTCCGAGCCACTCGCTCCACCTCGGGGCGTGGGCGAAGGAGCCGAAGCTCCTTTGTTGCTGTCCTCCTTTCGGGGGACAGCTTTAGGAACTCCCGACTCGGTGGAGGCGCGTGGCCGTTTCGCCTTGCGGGAAACGGCCACGCTGGGGAATGAGGGGGGAGCCCTGGTTTTAGCCGGGGCTGGGTATGAACCCTTTCTGCCGCCAGCTTTGCCAGGTGAGCGCCCGGGTTGGGTAGAGCCGGCAGAAGGGCTCCGAATGGGCGCGGAAACAACCGTGCTCGTTGGCCTGGATGGGCCAGGAGCAGAGGGTGCCTTTCTAACTATTGAGGCATATGATGTCCCAGGCAGAGCCGGGCGCACCAGGACCAAGTATTTAGCCTCGCGGAATGAGAGTCGATCCTGGGCCTGAACAGCCAGGATTTCTTTCTCAAGGAGATATGCACCACATTGCTTCGAAGAAGCAGGGTGCGGCTCTCCGCAATTGACACACTTGTCCACACACGATTTGGACTTATCGTGTGCAACCTTGGAGCAATTTACACAGACTTTGGGTGACCCCGACTTTGCACGTCTACATGAGCGATTCGTATGGCCGAAGCGGTGACAGTAATAGCACCGCCGCGGCAGTGGCACGAATGCCTTTACGCGGTAGCGGTACCAACCGGCACGCACCGGCTCAGGGAGCTTGTCACAGTCGAACGTGATGAAGAGTGTAGGTGTGGGTCTCGAGGCCCCTCCCTGTTTTCTCATCACACATTCGACCTTGACCGCCCCATGGTCGGCCAGCTCTAGGGTGATGTCCTCAATGGAGTAGTCAACAAATTCCCTCGCATAAACTACTTTCACAAAGTTCATGGTAGAGTGCAGCGTCACACTCACCGGGGTGCCATGAAGTGTCCGAAGAGCACTTATCTTGGCCGCCTCGGCGGGATTCGCCAGAAGGCTCCCGTCCGAGAAACGGGTCACCTTCGGCTCTCTACCAATTGCACTAGCTAATCCTCTTCTCTGATGGATCATGTTGCCCTTGGACAACATGCTGCCATCAGTGGAGCGAATAACGAGGAAGCGCTTGAAGCCAGCGGGCTCGAAAACGCCAGGTAACCTCTGAATGATGGGCCCAGAGGGTCATCGAGGCTCCACCCAGTGCACTCTTGGTCTTAGTCAGGGGCTCCGCACACTGGGGGGTAGAGGGGCCGGATGTGCCGATCTTGGCTTGGTCGCTTGCCAGAGTGGCAGCAGACCCATCCGTCCCTGCAGCCCCTGTGGATGGAGAGGAGCCCCGAGTCTTCTTTGTCTTTCTTGTCTTTTTATTCTTCTTTTTAGGAGAGGAGGGCAGGGAATGAACCCGCTTCTCACCTCCACCGGCAGAAGCCCCCATGCCAGATGGACCGGCCTCAGCCAGGTCCCTCTCCGAAATGGAGAAGGTCCTGGTAGTCGTAGGGGCACCTGTGGGAGGAGATCTCTCCCCTAATTGTATTGCCTCCTAGCCCTCAGCCGTTTGAGGAGGACCCTGCATAGGGGCGGATTCGGGTTCGGTGCTTGGCGCCGAGCCCGGATTTCCCCCCCCATGGAAGGCCCTACCGTCTGAGGCTGGGGCTCAAGGACCATGTGTGTCACAGGAGGGGCCTCCAGTTGGCCATCCCCTCCCAAGACATCGCAGGTCCCGTTGGCAGTATTGTCACTAGTCTTTTGTGGGGAGGCACAGGCCTTAACCCCGGCAACGTTCAATATCCTTGCCAGCAGGTCCTTTTGAGCAAAGCGACCGAAGGGGCCTGGCTTCCCTCTCCCCCCTAAGGGGGTTTGCCCTACCGAGCCGCTTTGATGGGGAGCGGCTGGCTAAGGGCTGCCTGCTGGCTTTCTTGGCAGTCCCCTTGGAAAGAAAAGAGGGGACTGCCGCTGGAAAAAGGGAGGCACCCGAAAGCACCTCCAGAGAAGGGGGGGAGGGGGAGTCCCCTGCACCCGTAGGCGAAGGAGAGGAGTAAGCCTCCTCTCCGGTTAGAGAAATATGGAGGGTCCCCTGCGCAAGCACAGGGGGGGGGGGCGGACCTCCATTCTTTTGCTGGAGCTGCCTGAGGGCGGCTCCGTCGCTGTTTCAGGGGAAGTTGAGGGTTGGGGTTTTTTTGTTGTACATACATGGGCATGGTGACCCTCTTTTTTATACGAGACGCAATCGCACATCACCTCTCGCAGTAGCCCGCACTGCGAGAGGTGCTTACAAGCCAGGCGCCGCCATTTGGGACCACCCCTCTCACCTGGTGGCCTGGCAGTCCATCGGCATGGCGGCTCCACCTTAGACACGGCGTAAAACAGATAGAATGTGAAGAGGAGAGGAAAAGGGACGTGAGGAAGGTATGGGTGGGGATGAAGCAGGTTGTTAAAAACCAACCACCCCAGACCGGAGCTCAGGGGTTAGGGAACATTGGCCCCTCCCCCCTCAGCCCCGATCCAGGACGGTTGGCCGAGAAGAAAGTCAGCATCTACCTTGTGAAATTAGAGGCTGACCAGAGAAAGTTGTATGAGAGGTTGTATGAAAAGAGAGGACACAAGTGTTTTGAAGGAAGGAAGAGAGGCTAAGCTGGGGCCAGACGGGGTGCTGAGTCCCATCAGCACGGCGGCCAGGATGGCAAATCGCCGCGCCCCTTACGGGGTCACAGAGGGAGAAGAGCCCCAGGAGTCTTTTTTGTCTGTTTTCCATTTTTCTTTTCTTTTTAGAAGAAGATGGTGCGGAATGAACCTGCTTCTCCCCTCTGGGGGCAGGAGCTCCTAGGCCAGATGGACCGGCCTCAACAAAATCCTTCTCTGAAATGGAGAAGGTCTTGGCTGTCACAGTGGCAATCCCCCCCCCCCTTGCCCCAAGACATCACGGATCCCCTTTGATGTACCTTTTGTCCCATCTTGGGCCTGCATCTATCAGGGAAGAAAGTGGGGCATGTACAGTGACTCCCTCTAAACTCGATATGCACACCAGCAAGACTTTAGAGGGCACAGGCCAGCAGCTCCTGTCCTCCCTTGTCCCACTATGGGGGTTGGCCGCTCCAGAGTAGCGGTCAATTATGGGCCATTGGCATGGTTTCCCCTGTGAAAGTAAAGGGAGGACTTCCACTGGTAAGAGGGAGTCGCTGGGCAACTCCAGAGAAGGGCAATCCCCTGCACCCGTATGAGAGGACTAACCCTCCTCTCCTTTGGAGGCTCCACTGAGAAAGCACAAGTGGGGGGACCTCCTTTTCTGTTGTGGAGCTGCTCGAGGGCAGCTCAAGCGATAGTAGAGGGGAAGGTAAAGGGGGAGTATTAAATTCACAATTTTCATATATGGGTATGGGGACCCTATTATGGGACACAAACGCTCATCACCCCCACAAGGTAGCCCACTCTGCAAGGGGTGAAACTGGACTAGCAGAGCCAGCTGCCCCCATTTGGGACCACTCCTCCCACCCTGTGGCCAGCCAGCCCTTCGGCATGGCAGCTCCACCTTGGGTCTAAAATTGATAGATCTTGAAAGGAGAGAGAAAGGGTATGTGAGGAAGGTGCGGCTGAGGGTGAAACAGGTTGTTAAAAACCCTCCCCCCCCAAATTGGAGCTCAGGGGTCCCCTCCCCATTCAGCCCTGATCCGGGATGGTTGGGTGAAAAGAAGCTGGTCGGTGTCTACCCTGTGAAATTAGAGGCTGACCAGAGAAAGTTGTGGGAGAGGTGTTATGGAAAGTGAGGAAGTAGAGTAAGAAGACAGGGTGTCAGGAGGAAGGAGAAGAAGCTAAGCTGGGGCCGGACGGTAATTACCTATAATGCATTCTGTGTATTTGCAGACTTTGACTAACAACCAAGCGACACACTTACATGACAAAGCCTTCTGAATTTGAAGGGATAGACACAGACACCTCAATGGGCTGAGCCTGTGTCTGTGAATTTAAGATGTCCATATTTTTCTGAATCTCATTTTCAGATCGTGGTGCATTGATGGATGCTGCCCCCAGGTAGAGAATTTGGTTGAAGATTGTATAATCACCAGTGGGAGCACCCCCTTCTGTGCTGTACTCTATGGGGAGAAAGTAATGAATTAAAAAGTCAATCCCTTTGCCTTATTAATTTTTAAATTCCACGATTTGTGCTAACTAGTGTTTCCTGATAGAATAGTAGTACAACTTTGTTTGACAAGTTCCAGTTGCACAGCTTAGAAAGTGACTAAATACAACTACAAGCATAAAATGGCAAGAGACGCTGAGTTAGGAACTTTTATAATAATCCTATGAATGAATCAAACATCATTATTTATTTTTTTTTTTTATTTAAGGGACCATCTGGCGACTGCCGACTTAGGCATAAGTCGCTGTAAACAAACAGCCTAGTTCTAGGCTACTTTAAAAAATTGAACAGGAAACAACAATAAAAAGAAATAACAATAACAAAACAATAACAAAAACAATAATTAAACCTGGTTAAATGAAAGGGAGAAGGCCGGCCTCCCCCAAAAGTCTCAAACATCATTAGATCAAACTGGGAGATTCAGTACCCTGACCAGCCTTAAGGTACCTTGTTATAGTGATGAATGAAAATTTGTGGTAGTAAGTTGAAGTTTTCCAAATTTGTTTCAACCTTACCAGTACTGTTCTCGGAGGTTGATTTATGATAATTTGGATTGTCCTTCCCAGTAGGTGTTTCTGTTCCAATTCTCTCTGGGAGGCAGGAGGGGGGTTCCATCCTAGAAATTACATTTTTAGGACCATTTTCTTTGTCAGTCTCTGAGTTTGTGGGTGATGGACTTAGAGATTTTTCCTTCATAACCTGAAAATTGATTTCACTTAAAATATGTACTTATTTACCAATATAAGTAGCCTCATTTGCCACTCAATTTAGCATTTTCTTAAGAATGAGAGTCAATATAGACAAAACCATAAATATTGAGATGTAAAACTGTCGAGAAAAAAATTAAATTAGCAATAATAATATAAAGCATTTTGTGTTTACTTCTTGACTCCAATTTTCTAGGCACTACTGTCACTTACTGACTAGCTGTTTGTTGCATGAGTCGCAAGTACATGGAGGTGCTATAAACTTCCCATAGCATGCAACAACCTCCCTCTACTCTAACCTAGTCCTTTGGGACCTCACAGAGAGCACAGTCCCACTTAATTGTGGTAATGTTGGCTGGGCCTACAGCACCGATTGTAGAATCAAAGCTTTATCCCTAAATCTCCTAAGTGGTTGGTGGGAGCAGAGATTCTATCTGCTCATAGGGAGCTATAAACAACAAGTTTGAATCACCTTTGAAACAGACAAGAGCTTTGACTGCTCAGAGAGCATTTGGAGGATATTGAATGTATACTCTTTACTTTGGAAGGTTGCAAGGAAAAAGTTTGGATTTTGTGCTTTATTACAATAAATAACTAAATGATATTAAATAAGTATGAGAAAGAATATGGTATGAAATTATTTAATCCAGTAGAAATTGCTAATGAGAATTAATTTACTATTATATTATTACAAGGAATTTATTTATTTCACTTTAAGCACTATGAAAACACTAATTGTAGAAATTGCTAACTTTGCTTTTTGCTGTATCTTAAAGTTAGTGATAATGTTCAGAGTGAATAAAATATTATTTGAGTTTGGTGAGTTAAGAGAATTGTGTGTGCTGAGCAATGGAGTAGGTTTCAATGAGAGAAGTAGGCTTTGATGAGTCTCCACTCAATGAGAAGTTAGTAGCAACCATCACTTTGAATACTAAGAAAAATGGAAGACATCTTGAGACAGGCATTTTTTTCTAGTCTTCTTAGCATATGAAGGAAGTGGTTTTGGGAGTGGGGACAAACTGCTTGACTCAACTCTGAACAGCTTAACAAACTGGTTTTATCCCCCACCCCTAATTGGGGGAGTGCAATTTATTACCTCCTTGGAGAACTGCAAAGACATCAAATCGTACCTATCGGACGTGTTTATTTCGGTGCTCTTGCTTTCGTCAGATTTATTTGCGAAATTCTTGATACTTTACTATATTTATATATATTTTCTCTTGTTTGTATAGAGAGAAGATCAAAGTATTACAAATAGCGAGTGCATTAATACTAAATAATAATAATTAAATCAAAAAGATCGATTAATACTTAAGATCAACAGTCGGTGACCTAACTCTTTCCAACTCGCGGCCATATTAGGCCAAGCAAAACAACCGAGAAAACGTTTAAAACCAATTTTACTCGGTTAAAAAAAAAAAAAAAAAAAAAAAAAAAAAAAAAAAAAAAAAAAACCCACCCAAAAAACAACAATTAATTATTGGTAAACTGTGCCCTTATATTATATATATCTATTCGAATAGAGAACGAGAGGCTGTCGGTGACCTAACTCTTCCCGACTCGCGGCAAAACAAATCAAACAAACGAAAAACGATTAAAACAAATTTTATTCGGTTCAAATTACCTTTAATATTGTATCTATATACATATATATATATATATATAAAAAAAAAAAAAAAAAAGTTAACAATGAGTTTTGACTCTGATTGCAAAATCTGCAAAAAAGAAGTAATCAAGGTGACTGAATATATTGCTTGTGATTCATGCCATGACTGGTACCATGCAGATTGCCTAAACTTCACTAAAACTGAAATTAGTTGTCTGACTACCTTGAAGTCAAAGGGAAATAATATCTATTGGATATGCTCACAATGTAATAAAGAAGTACAGAATAGGCTTCTTACTAAAACCACAATACACACTACTTCTGGTTTATCTCAAGTTAAAAAAACAAATGAAAATTTGACTATATATAAAAATGAAACTCAGCCTTGTATGAGTGACAAGCCTAATGAATGGAAAATTGTAAAAAGTAAAGGTTCAAAACTTAAACTTGTGAAAAATCCTCCACCAGTACTTGTTGAGAATGGGTTCAGCCTATTGGATGATTTTGAAAGGTTTCTAGAGCCATATGAACAACTTATTGCCGAGTCGCAGCAGCAAAATAAATCCCCACACCAGTCTGTCAAGCCTATACCAGCAGCCTATCTTAATAATAACACTAAAAGAAAAAGAAAAAATGGTAGTAGAAGGATAGATACCAGTAACTTAATTACAATAGTCCCAAGGTACAATGGAACAAGAGAAACCCCTTCAGGCATCCGAAAATGTAATGGATCCAATTCCAACCAGTCAATTTCCATTATTGGTGATTCACAAGTCAGAGGATTGGGACCTAAACTAAACTGTGGCAGTATCTCTCACTGCTACCCGGGTGCAGATACCCAGCGAGTACTAAATATTCTTAAAGAGCCTAGTAGTGTACTGAATGGTCATAGGGAGGCCAATATAGTACATGTCGGAGGAAATGATATTGGGCATAAGCCTCCAGAGACTATTATTAAAAATTATAAAGAAATAGTAGCGCTGTTAAAAAGAAGTGGAAAGCCTCCATATATCACAGGCATTATCCCAAGATTATGGGAGACCAAAAAATGGTATTCAATTGCGTGTGGCATAAATAAGGAACTAAAGCAAATCTGTAAGGATGTTGGGGTGACATTCATAGATCTATGGAATAGTTTCTATGCAAAACGCGCATTTTGCAACAAAGATGGTATACATCTAAATCAAAGAGGTATAGAAATTCTGAGTAAAATATTAAACAAGGCTGTTAGTTCCGTTGCAAAAAGTTGACTAAATTATAATGAATGCCAGGCCATTAGGAACCCTATTTTAAAACAGCCAAATATTCATGTGAAGGGTACTGGCCTTAAATGTTTTTATACCAATGCAAGGAGTCTCAGAAATAAAAAGGATGAACTATTAGCCTATATATATTCAGTAAATCTAGATATAATCTGTATCACTGAGACCTGGTTTAATGAGAAAATCTATAAGGATGATGAAGCTGAATATATTATAAATGGCTATAATCTTTATTTTTATCACAGAAAGGAAAGACTAGGGGGAGGTATTTCAATATATGTTAAAAGTAGCTTGATATCATCTGAGGTTAATGCTATCAAAGAAGAGTATGCTTTAGTGGAATCTCTTTGGATTGATATCAGCATTAAACCCCATGAAAAGTTAAGAGTTGGTGTATTCTACAGACCCCCTGATTCCAATTCAGAATCTGATAAAGAGATTATACAAGAGATCACTACTCTATGTTCTGGAAATAATAATGTCCTAGTAATGGGAGATTTTAACTTACCAACAGTCGATTGGGCAAAAATGTATGGCCGAACAAAAGTTGATAATCAATTTGTTGATTGTTTTGAAACTAACTTTCTATCTCAACTGGTGATTGAACCTACCAGGGGAAGTGCAATCCTAGACCTTATCCTCAGTAGTCGTAAGGAAACGATTAATAACCTCAAAGTTGCTGAACCGCTAGGAGAAAGCGATCATAGCATAATAATGTTTGATCTCAATACGAATATAGTCTCAAGCAGAGACAACTTATCATTGATCCCAGACTTTTCCAAAGCTAACTTTGATAGGTTTAGAGGAATGCTGGGTAATGTCTTATGGGAGGATGAATTTCATGGTCTCAGTGCTCTTGAAATGTGGGATAGATTCAAATGTATCCTAGATTCAGCTCAAAAATGCTGCATACCCCTAAAGAGTAGAAGAAAAAATGCTTGTAAAAAACCTCCATGGTTTAAAGACAGTGTAAAGTCCAAAATGAAGACAAAGAAAAAGTCTGCTAAAAAGTATAAGCAAAATAAAACTGAATTAAATAAGGAAAACTTGAAATGCTCCACAAAGGAGTTAAAGAAAGAAATTAGGAAATGTAAAAGATTGTCAGAAATTAACCTTGCAAATAGTAGTAAGGGCAATGTCAAAAAGTTCTTCAGTTATTATAAAATAAATTCTAAGCAGGGTTCCACAATTGGACCATTAGAATATAATGGAGAGTGCTATCAAGGAGATAAAGATATTGCTGATGCACTAAATTCCTACTTTACCTCAGTTTTCACTCAGGAAAGTGAAATGGATTGGGACCCCGATATGAAATTTGAAAGTGGGCCAGTTCTTGAGAATGTGAAACTTTCAAAGAGCGATATAAAAGCTGTTATTAACAAAATGTTGCCTAATAAATCTCCTGGACCAGATGGTATCTTTGCTAGAGTTTTAAAAGAAGGTGTGGAAAGTCTTGCAACTGCACTCAAAATCATATTTGATCGCTCACTCAAATATTCTGAGATTCCCGAAGACTGGAAAGAGGCCAATGTTGTACCTATTCATAAGCAGGGTTGCAAGAAGAAAGTAGAAAACTATAGACCCATAAGCCTTACATCATTACCTGGTAAGATACTAGAAAGATTAATTAGTACCCAGATTAAAAAATTCTTGGAGGTGAACAAATATATTAGTGATTCACAGCATGGTTTTCAAAATGGGAAGTCATGCCTTACCAACCTTCTAGAATTTATGAACTTTGTTACTGAGCAGTCTGACAAAGGTAACAAAGACATAGATGTATTATATATAGATTTTAGTAAAGCCTTTGACAGGGTCCCTCATGGGAAACTTTGTCATAAGTTGGAATCTTATGGCATCTCTGGAAGGGTCTTGAAGTGGATCAAACTTTGGTTAACAAAAAGAAAACAAAGAGTTGTATTAAATGGGACTAAGTCTACATGGAAACTGGTTGATAGCGGTGTTCCCCAGGGATCTGTGATGGGACCCCTGCTTTTCATCCTATATATTAACGATATAGATACTGGGTTTGGCTGCAAAACTCAAATGTTTGCTGATGATGTTAAACTATACTTTCCAGTAGGTAATGTGGATGGAAACATAACACTCCAGAGAAGCTTAAACAGAATTGTTGCATGGGCCCACAAATGGCAGATGAAGCTAAACCATAATAAATGTAAATCACTACATATTGGTAAAAATAATAGAAACTTCTCCTATGAAATTGAAGGTCATTGGTTGCAAAAAGTAAAGGAAGAAAAGGACTTGGGAGTAATTATAACAAATGACCTAAAATGCAAAACAAATTGCATAGAATCAAAGAACAAGGCAAATCGAATGTTGGGGCTAATTAAGAGAAATGTTGCTTATAAAAGCAAGGAGGTCATTAAAAAATTGTATACCTCATATGTTCGTCCACATATAGAATATTGCATTCAGGCATGGTCACCGCACTATGAGCGTGACCTTGATATGTTGGAGGGTGTACAGCGTAGAGCAACCAAATTGATACCTAGTTTGCATAAACTCCCTTACTTTGTAAGACTGCAGAAACTGGGAATGTTCTCAGTGAGAAGGCGGATCGTAAGAGGTGATTTAATAGAGGTTTACAAAATGATAACAGGTATGGATAAAGTAAGATTATCCAACTTTTTCAATTTTGATAATGACAATAGAACTCGAGGCCACTACTTCAAATTAAAGAAAATCCACTGTAATAGCGACATTGGTAAACACTCGTTCAGGAATCGTATTGTAAATCTTTGGAACGAGTTGCCAGAAACAATTGTAGATTCAGCAACCTTGAAGTCCTTTAAATTGAAGCTGGATAAATATATGGACAGTAAAGGCCTTGTATAATAAGGACCACTTATATATGTGTGGGTATATATATGAATTTGTATAATTTATGTATAGTTAGTACTTATTTTGACGATATATACTATTTGTATTGATAATAATTATTCATATAACAAGGAAGTGCCAATTCTTTGGCTATACTTCTGATATTCCTGACTTGCTCGCATATTTAATATGACATGCATAAAAAATCAGATGTAAATTGATCTAAGTACTATTGTTCGCAGTGACATCACTTGGAAGGGCCCTGGAGGCCTCTGTGATCTCACTTTAAATCATCTTATGATCTTATGAACTGTATTCTCAAAAATATTCTTAGAGCAGAAAGATGAAACGATAGAATCCTATATGGTGTTTTATGAAGGTCATGTTCATTTGTGCAAGTTGTGTGGGTAAGCTGGGGGATGGCATCCCCTATAAGCATAATTATTTTATTTACTGAAAACTAAGAAGCAATAATCAAATAGACATATACCCATACATTCCATACACACACTTGAATCACACATTGAAATAGATTAAGTGACTTGGTATGATGGGGTTTTAACAGACCCCACATATTACATCAATGATCTTTGATCCAGGCTTAGTCACCTTTTATGATGTACTGGAGGATATTATGGTATTCTTTTGTTCCATATACAGGCAGATTTTCCAATACTGAGGTAATGAAAAGGTTGGGTAACTTTATGGGTATATATAACATCATAACTGCTGCAGCAACATATGGTGCAATATTCAATTTTATCTTAGGTATTATATGCATTATAATATTCAAATTTTATTTTTTAATATTAGAAAATCATTTATGCGAGTAAAATTATGATAGAATATATATATATATACAAGATGCAGAAGGTATTCATTCTGATGACTGTCTCAAGAAAAAAAGTGTTATTTTTTTAGATATATTTGTCAAATTTGGATGTTAGTCTTCATGATGTTCTGTTGATCTCGCTCAATGACCCTAACTGTGATCTTGATGAAAGCCTCCAGGCAACCTCAAAACTGGCCATGGGCATTCATCACTATCTCCCATTTTAGGCCTCTGAAACCCCTGGTAATCCTGGCACTCAGCTCATATTGCAGTGTGATTTGTGGTCTCTTGTTCCACCATGCCTCATAAAAAGAAGTCAACTGAAGGACAGATGTTAGGTGCTGTGATTGAAGAAATTCTCCAACAGCCAGGCTTGGGTCTTCTGGCTGGTGTAACAGGGCGCAGTCCTGCTGCCAGACACAAGAAAACACTGCAACTACCTGGTTGATCCAGGCCTTCACCAACTCAGTCAGAACCCGGATGTAGCCATCTGTGTTCAACCTGAGGCCTTCAAGAAAAAAGTGGGGTGGCATGACATCCCCTTCACTGCTGATGACACCAAAGACCATGAGTGAAGTTGGAAATTTCCTCTGCATGACTCGGGGTATGTCCTTGGGTGCGATAGCAAGACACCCATTATTACAGGAGTTGATCTTCTGGTCTTGGCAGAAATTCTTCTTGTCAGATGAAACACGGCATGTCTGGCTCCAAAGGGTATATAAACTTGTTGATCAGCTTCTTGGTGTGCTTGAGTTACTTTTCCTGCATTGGCTTGGAAAGAAATTGTTCCTTCCTCATCTTGTATGAGAAGTAGAAAATGTCCTTAAGCACCACCAGTCTGATGAGCTTTTTATTCACATCTTTCCCCCTTGCAATGGCACGCAGTGAAATTTTGGGATCACTAGTGATGATCTCCTGGATTTCAGTGATGAATTAAATCCGGAATCTTTTTGTTCCTTTCTGACCTTTTCCACCATCATTCTGCTTACATTGAGGAAGTGTGATATCTCCTTGTTTGTCTTTCTGGATTCATATCACTATAATCTGCCTGATAAATCTGATGGTTTGCCTTTTTCATCAATGATGGAACCATAAGTTTCACTATCACTACTAGAATGAGAAGCAACTATCCTGATGACATCAAAATTACTTACAAAAAATAGCAGAACTTTGCAATCAATAACTCCACCATAAATCATTTCCAACTTACAGATTGCCTGAGGGTATATTTGCAACATAAGCTACTCCCACAGTAATTTAATTGGTCAGCTTGGAATGTTATATTTGGCAAGATACTTTTCATTTTGTTTTACATAGCTCATAGTATACTCTGACAATTTAAAAGTAAGAAATACCACTTTATTTTTGACAAATGCATGCTCATCATCTTGTGGAAGAGACTAATTCCAATATATATATAGGATTCTGTTCTTTATGATTACTCCAAATGAATCCTACTAGTCTTATTTACACTTCAATCATTTATGGGTACATGCTAAACTTAGAAAAGTGACAATAAAAGACAACCTAAACTATATATGATGAAACCTAAATTAGTACATTTTCAAATAGTATTCTATAAATTAGAACATTTCCCAATTTACACAATGATATAACCTGGATTAGTTACTGCAAGTATCTCACAGCCTTGTACTTTTGATTACAGTAGTGGTAGAGTTACTCCAGTGCACACAAATATAATGACTGGTCAATCTGCCATGAATAGCCATGAATAAATCAAAGAGTGACCAGAAAAGTTCAAGTTATAAGAAAAGGATTGTGTTAAATCTAGATGATAAACTGTAAATTATAAAAAGCTATGAACATGATAAGAGCAAAGCAAAACTACAGCATGACTTGATAATGAAAGAAGCAGCAGTGAAAACCATTTTTAAGAAATATATAATGAGAAAGTCAAGGCTGCATCAACTTCGGATGTGCAAGCAATAGAAGCAGTATCATGATTGAAATGGTAAAAAGATCATTTTTTAAAAAAATAGAGAATTTTGAGAGTTCTTGAACCAATAACAGCATTACCTATGTATTAATATCTTTGATTAGTGGCATTTTCATGTAACAAATTAATCATGTTGATCAGGGTTTGGCAAAAATATAGAAAGCACTGCTGGAGCTTAATATGTATTGAGTGGAATGCCTTTATATTCAAGCTTATTTAATTCATAATCTACGTAGAAAATCGTTAAAAGGCCAGAAATTTTCATTCCTAATAACCATAATGAAGCATCAGAAAAATCCTTCCACTTAAACAAATCAAAATTTGCTTAAATTTTTCAATTAAATACAATTGCAAGACCCACCTCCTGAAGCTGGTTTTCCAAATCTTCAATGTTGCCATTATTTGCAATCGCAAGTGTAGGTTCCGAGGGTTGATCCGTTGTGTTTAATGATTTTTCATTTTCAGAGGAGTAATTCTTTAGGGGTAGAGTTATTTCTGATTCAGGAACAGAAGTCATATTTGTTGTCAATGTTGGAGAGGATGCTTCACTTCCTATTATTTCATACTCTTCACTTGTACTGCAACTATCTTCCATCATTAATGGAATAGGTTGCAAAAAATCTACACAAAATGAAATGTTATAATTCTGAAACCCATTATTCTTGAATTTCAATGATAAAACTGCTACAAAAAGTTATTTCCAACCTTCACTTTCTTAAATCATCCCTATCTTCCCCTAGAAATAGAAATATTATTATTTAAAAGGTAGTAAAGTGATAAGGGAGAGTTAAGATTTTGCTACATAAACGCCAGAAGCTAATAAGAATATGAGGACACTTATTAGTTTTATATCTTATATAAACATTAACTGAGACAGCATTCAGTTTCATTTCTTTCTGAATATAATGTTAAAATTATTCTGTATAAAGTTATCAAAAAAGTTTGATTAGTTATACCAAGGAAAGTTATTCACCATCAAATTATGAGTGTATGCAGGCATAGTATGTCTATTGAATTTTATGTATTTATGTTAAATTAAGTAATATCTACTTCATAAAAGACCTAGATAGTTTTTTTTTCTTGCAATCTTTTCTCGCAGCCACCAAGAGGGTAAAGTAACAAAAAAAATTATTTTTTTAAAATTAAAATAAAGCAGAAAATTTTCTACAAACCAAAAAAAAAGAATCTATAAATAAAGGGAAAATTGTGAGGATGTATATAGCCAGATATTCTTTTGCAGGTATGTGGGCCAGGAGGGTAGACAATCTTCCAGATGTCATCTGTAGCAATGTTACATCTGACATTCCTTAGTATGTAGGCATCTGGAATAGAGGTTAATATAGCCATGTGAACGAGAAGCCATGAGGCTTGGTACGAGGTTGGGCGATGCAGAGAAAAGTTGTGGGAACCGTGAGACACTCAAGCCACTTCTGCTAAGGCAGAAGCAAGAATTCAAAGCATCCGGGCGGAAGAAGACGCAGCCCACCTCTCCGGGCGTTATCAAGAAACCCCACTCAAGTCCTCTCTATCCCGGTGGAGTATTTGGGTAAGAAGATCTCCCTCCATGGCCTGAGGCATTCAGCTCATTTGCTTTCTCAAGCTTGAAAGCAAGAATTATCACCGAAGGAATTTAGCCCCTGCCAATTGGCTATCCTTGGATTCGGTTTTAATCTCGTCCTGGAGCAAGTACTCCCTCAAATTCACTCATCGAGGTTAAACTCCAGCTAGGCTCCAGCGGCTAAATTGTGGTTTCTTGACCAGTTGACCCGTAAAGTGTATGTTCATATATTGGCTCAACAGCAGCCGCTTATAAACTCACGTTGAGTTTATTTAATTGCTCCAGGTAATTCTTTAGTCTGATCCCTATAAACACTAAATATCTATTTGTATATATGTCCTATATCTCTTGTAATTATTAAAGATTATTTTGGTACCATCAGTTTCATAGCCCCAGAGTCTCGCAGCCTTCTTTATTATACTAATGGCCAACTGCACTCGAATTGGGAAACCACATTCCCCTATTGTCCCCAGTCATCTGCCACTGCTGGGAGATGAGCTAGGTCACTCAATTGAACTTGACCACTCACTCCGCCTAAATATAATATATATATATATATATATATATATATATATATATATATATATATATATATATATATTCTAGTCATTCTATGACAGTAGATACTTGTTTTCAGGAAATATACATGTGGTAGATTAAGAAGCAGGTAGTACCATTTAGTTGAACATAAAAATAGCATTAATAGGTGATAGTATTATTAGAGATAACCTTAAGCTCTGATGAAGCCTAATCCTCTTTGACATTTAGTTGTTTGCTGGTGGACTGTTGACTCTCTGTAGGGCAAAAGGGCTGGAATTTGGGGGCTGGCGTTAATTTCAAACAGGATACAAAATAATTTAAATTTAATTTATTTCTTGTAAGCTCCAGAAAAAATCAAATTGACTTTGTATTATAGAAATTTAATTATAGATAGCAGAACATAGTGATATATAAGAAAGAATTATCCCCTTGAATTTAAAGCACAAAAGCAATGGGCTGTATTATACAGAGATCTGCAGGGAAAGTAAAAATGTGCAGAAGAAAGATGGCCACAGAGCCTCCTGCAGGTATTTAGGCTTTCTTTTCTTTGGGGGGACACACCTGCTAGTGCCTACTGCAGGGGTATAGCTGCTGAATTATTTTTTTTTTAATTATCATGTAGCCTAGACAATGTTAATTAAAAAAAAACAAGAAAAAAGAAAAGGTACACTCAGGATTCAGAGAGGAGCCCACACACTCAAGATACCAAAGTGTGCACAAAAAAACAACCACTAAATGCTATGAGAGAGACTCCTCCATAAACTCAACTATATCACAATTGGGATCATATGACCAGACCTGAGTACAGGAGACAAGGGTTAGCAACCCTGCCCATCACAGACATTTGACAAGATGTTAAAGTTGAGATGGACAATTGGGTAGATAGAATCCAATGCATCAAAGGCACTATAAACTTAATGAAATATACATAATTATTCTTTATCTTCAAAATCAGATTTTATGTAATAGAACCTGAAATTTTGGCATTGCATGACATCAAAGCTGTTTTTTTTTTTCACTAAACTCAATATCAATTATATTTCCAACAAATACAAAAGCATTCAATAACACAACATTCAGTTAAAAAATTACTAAATTATTTGAAAAACTGTAATCACTTAAGAACATAAGAAAAGAAGGAGACTGCAAAAGACCATTCATGACCTACACTTGGCAGCACAATTTTGCGAATCCATATAGAATATATTGAGCAGTATATATATATATATATATATATATATATAACAGAATTTGAAAGGGAAAAGAAAGTCCTCCAACTGATCTGAGCTTTTGAGACACCCTACTTCCAAACTGCAGTCATTGTTTTTAACCCAGAAAGGCTTGAAAAGACTGACAATTTTGTATGCAATTTGCTATATAAGATACTACTAAATGCTGCATTAATAGATTATTATTTGTACTGACAAAATAGTGAAAAATTAAATGTATTTATGCATATTCATAAATACTTTCAAATATATTTGAATATAATAAAAATAGAGTATTCATAATTTTGCATGAATACTGAATATACCATGAATACTTAAAATGCTGTATTCGTGAATACTGAATATGAATATCCCAACCCTGAAACCGAGATTGTGTAGTGGAAGGTCAGTGGGTATTTGGAGGGGTTGAACGTGAATGGCAAAACCCTCCTTGCAGCGATAAAAGAGTAGATTGTGCCAGGAACAATGTTTGTATCTGACGGATGGGCAGCTTATTCAAATTTATCATCTGAAGGATACACTCATCTAACCTGCAACCACCCTGAAAGTTTGTGGATCCAAAAACTGGTGCTATCATGCAAAACATATATATCATTATCATAGTATATTTGTCATGATATGACCAAGTATACACCGTTATACGCATACTGGCCTACTGGCCGACCGAAATTCAGGCTCTACCTGGGGATGGTTCTAAGAGTGCTTTAAATACATAGTTGCTAGGCTAAGGAATATTCAAACACGGCTACAGAAATATACTTTAATAGGACTAAAGTTTACATATACAAATAGGGCAAGTTAAATGGCAATGCAATTAAATATTGCCGGTTCACTGCTAAGATGATTGACACTATCAATTAAGTTTGAAGGGAGGGATAATTAATTAAGTAATGATTTTACAATTATGCAAGTTCTCCCTCCCTCTGTGTGTGTGAATGGAGAGATGTTTTATATATACAGTAAACCCTCGATATAATGAACTATTTGGGGTGGAGTTCGTTCATTAAACCTGATGGGTGTTAAAACTAATGGAAATAATGAACCAAGTTCATTATAGATATGTAATACGTATGTAATTACTAATAAAGTTAAGTGGACTCACAACATAGTTTTGATACGAACCTTGCACTGTAGGAGACATGTGACATACCAACACTCACTCAGGTTGGTTGTAATGCTTGCCGGTTAAACCCGATGGAGTTCGGCCAGGAAATTTGGTTCGTTATATCCGAAATTCGTTATATTAAGGTTCATTATATCAAGGGTTTACTGTATGTATATATATATATATATATATATATATATATATATATATATATATTAGGGTGATGACTTTTTGACTTTTTTTATAAAAAATTATTTCCTGTAGCACAAATGAATGAACTTTTGCCTATTAATGATAAAAATTACTTCTATTACATTGAAATATTGAAAAAGGTCACGCACAAACTACTTTGAAATATAATATAGGCCATTTTAGCATTTTATATGTGTTAAAAATATTTATATTAAATATATGTCATAAAACAGACTTTGCAATAATTTATGTACCATAGAATTGTATAGAATTTTCCAGAAAATCATCCTGTCATCACTTGGGAGATTTCTGTAGAGTTCCAGAATTGTCTTCAGCCATTTCGCGTGCAGTATATAAGCAAGATGTTTAAAGCGGGTAGCTACTAGTTCAGTTTTAACGGCGTTGATATTATTATTGCCTTATTATAATTGTTGTGTATTCTCCAGCATTTATTGTAAAGAGATCCTGGTATTATTTGGTACACTACATTTAACTCTCTCACTAATTATATAATATAATAGTATATAATATTTTATTAGTATCTGCCTTCTCTCTTATTTTTTATAATTGTAATTTGCTTGTTTTTTAATAAAATATATAAAAGATCAATAACAGTTTCTTTAATTTGTTACCTATTTAATATTTAGGTTTATTTTCTATTTCAGTTGCTGAGTACAAAACATGTCGTTCAAGAAGAGCTTTTTTAACACGGAGAAGAACAAGAAACCCTGGACAAATAACTTAGTCCAATTTCAAGCACCATCAAGAAGAGGCAACGTTGCAGTTTATGAAGCACCCTTAAGTGAAGGGAGTCGCATGCCTCTGAAAATCCACATCGTTGGACGCTTCAAATTTATTGAATCCACCGCCAAAGAACGGATGGAGAGGATCGGCCTAATTGTTGTGGAGCTAAAAGCCCTATAGAGCAAAACATTGAACTTCTCACATGTATCTGATCAAGCCATTTGTGTAAAACTAGAAAACCTTCTGAAAAACTATGAGTGCTGCAGAAAGAAACAAAACTTTAATTCTTTGAATGAACTGTTTGACGTAACCAAGGTGAAAGGCAACTGGTTGGGCAAAGAAGATGAGAACCTCATAAACAGCAAATTTTGACCAAAGGCCAGGTTGGTTATTCCACTGGTAAACCTGCTAGCGCCAAGACCATCCACCCATCCAAGCAAAAGAAGGCAATAGAAGCGACTGTGTCCCCACTTTCCAGCTCAGCACCACCTGATTGTTCCGAAACTAGCACGGACTCATCCAATAAAAGCGAAGACAGTTCTCAGGAGGATGAGAATGCAGCATCAACAAGGAAAAGGAAGCATAACCCAACAGGCTTAGCAAGACTCCTTGCTACAAGCTCAAAGCTGTCATCCCACAGAGAAGCAAAGGTATGTTGCCAGCTTTCTGGTGAGGGCATTGAAATCCCAACCCCATGTCAGTCAGCAATCCACAAGGCTATCTACACGAGAGCTGCTCAGGTGAAGAAGCACTTGGTGAGCACACTTCATCTGGAAAAGTGGAGCTTACACTTTGATGGCAAACGCATTGAGGACTTTGAATATCAGGTCGTGGTCCTCAAGAATGAAGTGAAAGAAATAAAGTTGGCTGCACTCAAATTGAAGGATGGGAAGCTGTAACAATTGCAAAAGGGCTCCAGGATGTGTTAGAGGAGTTCAACCTGTGGAGATCAATTGTTATGCTTGTGACTGACACAACAAGCGTGAATACCAGCAAAAATACAGGCGTTGTTGTTCGACTGCAGCAAATGTTTGAAGATAAAGATCATCCCAAACCCAAGTTCATCAGTTGCCAGCACCATGTCCTGGATCGGATTCTTCATGTTGTCATGGATGATGAGCTCCATGGGTCGACTAAATCACCAAACATAGAGTACTTTTTTGTGCAGGAATTGATGAGCAATTATGATAAATTGAAAGCAGCCTTCAGCAATGGTAAAACTGAGATTAAGGAAACGGGCGGCTGGAGAGACGACATGAAGTTTCTCTATCACCTCATGCATGTCTTCCATCACTTCACCAAAATGAATGAGGTTCCCTTTGTAAAGTTTAAAAAGATCCCAAACATCAGCAATGCACATTGGAACTCTCGTGCCATTCTAGCCCTTCTTGCATTCATTCTGATGCCTGACACCTGGAGCAGGCTGCGTAAAATCTGTTCATTCATTTCTTACTCATGGGCTGACCATTGGTTCAGCACCCACTTGTTCCACGCTGAAGATTTTTATGAACTATCTGCAGCTCTGAAAGAATACATAACAGGTCTCAAATGCTTGAAAATCCACTGGAAAACAGATGAATCTCCAATCAATATTGCCCAAAGCAACTAATGCTGTGAGCGTGCGCTCAAAGTTATGCAAGACTTGCACAGGTCCTGCCGCAACAAGGACAACCTATCACTGAGATTCATCCTGTCCAATGACATTATTGTAACTAATTTACTTCCTTGTGTGTTTGATGACCCAATATAATGTTATATATATGTGACTCATAAGCTTGTGTTCAATCTTGTATATGCTGCCAGTGACTTGAAAAACTGGAAAAAAGCTGACAAATAAAATTTTTTAAATCATTTTGTGCGTGAGGTTTTTTTATCAAATCACCTTGAAAGTAAGATTTTATATAATCTTTAATTAAAGCTCATCAAATTATAACACAGGGATATGAGGTAAAAAAGTCATCACCCTAATATATATATATATGATTTCATGTTGTATTATAAAATATTTTTATTTATTTCCAAAAGCCACTATAATTTTGCTAAAATTCAACAGGATAATCCTTCAATTTGTAAAGAGTGGCGGAGATTGTAGGATTTGAAGTAACTTAACTAAAGTTATTGTATGTCCTGATAGGACAGAAAAACTTTTTATAGCCTCAAAAGTGCGACCGGATCGCACTATTATACCAAGCTTGGAGGCACCAGCCTTTTTTTTTTGGTAAGACCTAGGCAACCATTGTGACCACTCAAGTGGCAGCCAGCAGGACTTCCCCCCGGTGGTACCATGTGGGGCCTTTTCTTTTTATTTGGATCCAGTGTGCTTATTAGGCCTCTTTTGTATCGTTTGTTTATGGTAGGAGTTTTTTTTTAAGTAACAAGATCTCAAATTCATTTACCCCATATTTTTTTGTAAATAATGACTGTATATCTAATCCATTTCATTTCTCCGTCAGGTTTTCACGGTTTTCAAGGTAGCAGAACTACAAGGAGAGACTAACCTCCAACAGGTAGTCAATTTCCCCACACATGGTAACAACATTATCGACCTTATCTTAACTGACACTGAGGAATACTACAACCGCCATCAACCCTTCGTACCATTTGGGCGCAGCACCCATGTCTCCACGATGTGGACACCCAAGGCCACACTATCTCCCGTTCAAAGTGCCACAACATTGACCTACCAGACACTCCGAAAGTCCTCCATTCTAGCCTTTGATGACTGGATTGTTTGCCACCCCTGGACCGAAGTTCTTACCGTAACTGATGTTGACACTAAATGGAATAACTACCTGTCCACAATCACAACAGCCTATCACCACTTTTTCCCTGAGCAAACTCTCTGGCAACACCCCAATGACCTTCCATGGATAAGCAACAGGATAAAATGGTTAATGCAGCAAAGAAACCGAGTCCACCTCAACAACTCATCCCTCTACAAACCTCTCCGTAACAAAGTAATAAATGGGATTAAATATGCAAAACACAACTACTACCCAAGCAAACTTCAACACCTAAAAGAATCTGACAGTAGCAAATGGTTCAATCAAATAAAGAACTTGTGCGGGCTGAACAAAGCCTCCTGTATCCCACCTTGCATTAGCCACCTCCCCTCCCTTGATGCCACAAATGAAGTAAACAACCACTTTGCCACCATCTCCCAACAACTACCCACCCTCGACCCGTCTTTACTGCCCACTTTCCTCCATATGCAAACCCCACAGCGCCTACTGTACAAGAGTTCCAGGTTTGGTAGAAAATTAAGAAATTAAAAACCAAATGCTCTACAACTCCCACTGACCTCCCTATGCCTCTTTTAAAGAAATTTGTCCCCGAGCTCTCCGTACCTCTTACTTCCATTATTAATGCCTCTCTTCAACAGTGCAAATCACTCAGTGACTGGAAGATATCCTACGTAACTGCCGTACCTAAGAAGCCTTCTCCCCCCCCATCCTGGATGAGACCCGCCCTGTGTCAATCACGCCCATTCCAAGCTTGATCTGCGAGCATTTTGTGACAGGTTGGGCTTACACGGACCTCGCCCCCAAAATTGACCCACGGCAGTACAGGAACATCCGTGCTACCTCAACCACACACTACCTGGTCAGCCTCCTAGATCACATATACAGAGGCCTGGAAGCACGCAAAACCTCTGTTTTGGCCACACTCATAGACCTGAGGAAAGCATTCAACCTGATGGACCATACGACTGTGATCACCAAGGCAACAACCATGGGAGTGCATGAGTGTCTGGTGGCTTGGCTGGCTGATTTTATCTCCAACCGCCGACAAGCTGTTCAGCTATGGGGAACAATGTCCACCCTCTTGCCCCTTACATGTGGTATTCCACAGGGCACCACAGTTGGTCCTATGTTGTTCCTGGTACTAATTAATGATGATCTTACCAATATCCCAGACCATTGAAAATATGTAGATGACTGTACCTTTGCTAACCATATTCAAAATTCTGACCCTAATTCCCAGCCACTTCAAGATTCCATAAATCACCTCCTCACCTGGGCTGCTGATAATCACGTGACAGTGAACCACAATAAGACTGTTACGCTCCACTTTGATCTTGCCACCACCCCAACCCAGTCCCCCACCCTCATGCTGGGGAACCACAGCCTGGAAATTGTTTGAACTGCCAGGGTTCTCGGTGTCACCATGGATGACAGGCTGTCATGGGACCTGCATGTCAACACCGTTCTGTCCTCAGCCTCCTTCAGGCTATATATGCTGCGCCGCTTCAAGTCACTGGGAGTCCCATCATCCGAGCTCTCCAGCATATACAGGACTTTCATACTGCTGAGGCTTACGTATGCATCCCCAGCCTGGTCCTCCAGCCTCAACATGGCACAACAAGAGAGGTTGGAAAGAGTGCAAAGAAGAGCCTTGAAGATCGTGCTTGGCCCCTCCTACAATGGCTATGATAATGCCTCGATAACCCTGGGACTCTCTCCCCTTGCTAGTTTACCAAAAAGCAATAATCCAATTCGGCAAACAACTGCTCAACAACCCTCACCACCGTCACCTCCTGCCGCTCCTGGCTCCCCTTCCTCGTCCCCATCAGATCACGTATTAACAGGCACCAGAAAAGCCCAATCCCAACAATTGTGAAATTATAAATGAGGAGAATAAACGTAATTGAATACATGTATTGTACATAAGCATACTCTCTGTAAATTATCTGTAAATACTACCCTTGTAAATACTCTTCCCATTCGCTGTATAATATCTTTTAAATATTGTATTTTGTCAGTCAAAATGACTGTTTGTATCCTAAATAAACCGTTTTATTATTAAAAAAAAAAAATTAGTGTAGGAAGCGGGTTGGACCGATTGGGAGTTTAGGGTAGATTTGTGGCCCACTACATTTTGGTGCCCGAATAGGGATGCGAGATCTCGAAACCGGGAGCAATTTTAGGATTGGATGTAGTTGATTGTTTTTTCCCTTCTACTGTCCTTTCTTACTAACCTGGGAGGATGGCTTCTGCGGAACAGGGCCTCCATGATGAGATCATGAGACTGAGGCTGGAGTTGAGACAGAGGAGGAATGTACGATGTTGAGGAGGGTGATTGAGGAGTAATATGATGAGTATGGATGAGAAGACCAACAGGATGAAGAAAGAAATGGGCAAGAGACAGAAGCAGGTCCACCAACGAATGTATGACCTCTATGACATGATGAAGGGGTCAGAACTGGCCCCAGGACCCTCGACCTTGACCCCTGCTCCGACCGAAGGGGATAAGACTAAGGGGAGTGTGTATGAGTCTAGAGAGGACAGGATGATTGTGAGTGATAGGGAATGGAACATTTTTTTTTTTATTATTAATTTTATAGAGCCCATCTGGCAACTGCCCACTTGGGCATAAGTCGCCGGAAACACAACTGCTTAGAACTAGGCTACTTTAAAAAAAAATATGAAACATAACAATGACATAAATTGGAAAAACTTAACAACCAGGACGCAATCTCCAGCAGCGGGGGGAGGGGCCCCTCACCCCAGTGCAGGAGAGTGCAACCTACAAAACAACAACAACAAACAAAAAGAACCTTAAATAAAGGGGAGAAGCCCGGCCTCCCCCAAAAAGTCAACAAGTCCACAAGTCAATGTGCACGAATCCATCCCGAGTTCAAGGGACAGGTGGTAGCAACCCTGCCCATCCTGGTACTGGGACAGGCAATGTGCGCGAAGATCACCCAGACTGGGACATTCGACAAGAATGTGCCGAACAGTCGGGGGGACGACGCAGTCATCACAATAGGGCGCAGGCGAGCGCTCCAACACGCGTGTGTCCGATTCCGAGACGACAGAAAGCAACCTGAAGCCGTCGCAGCATTGGGGAATAGGTCCATGGGAACAGTCGCGGCGCAATGGCACGCAACTTTAAGTTCCCTTCGACCGTCTCCCATCTTCTTTGCCAAGCAGTCCGAAGAGCTGCCCGTATTCCTGCCATGTAGTCGGTGTGAGGAAGAGCGAAACGCTGGTCCGGTCGCAGAGTCCTCGCGGACTCTTTGACGCCCTCATTCCCCGCAATTCCTACATGTCCAGGAACCCAGCAGAAGATAATCTCAACATCCGCCCGGCTCGCCAAAACCGTGGCGTCATGGATATCGCGAACCAGGGGATGCGGAGATTCCAATGCCCCGAGAGCACTCAGGGAGCCTTGTGAGTCGCTATAGATCACAATCCGGTCTACGAACCGGGCACGTCGCGTAATCTCCCGTACCGAGTGGTGTATTGCCACCAGCTCAGCCGTGAAGACAGACGCAGCGCCTGTTAGAGCCCCGCTGACTTCAAACAGAAGGGATACGGCGTGGAAGCCGTATACACTGGCACGGTTCCAGCGTGACATGAGGTGTGCTCCAAAAAGGTCGAACGGAATACTCCCGGCGCCGTACAAGCTTTGGGAGCAGAGGCGTGGCAACAAATAGCCATATGTGGTACCATCCAGGGTGGCGTCCTGGGCAGAACCAGGGGTGCCACCGGCCCGAGAGCTATATCTAGCTCTCGAAGGAGTTTCCTGGCCCTAAACCCAAAGGGCTTAGGGTATGACTGGCGTCTCTCGGCGGCATAGGCACCATCGAGATCAGCTGCCGATGCAGTGAAAGCTGTTGGCGACTGAGGCGCCGGGCTCGCGTGTACAGGCGAGTGATGCACTGCACGCGGCGCAGAGCGAGTGGCATCTCCCCAGCATCGACCAACAGGCTCTCAATGGGGGAAGTGCGGAAGGCACCGGTCGCAAGGCGAAGACCGGTGTGGTGGATCGAATCCACCTTCCGCAATAAACGCTCGGCTTCGGATGCATAAAACTCGCATCCGTAGTCGAGCTTCGAACGAACAAAGGATCGATAAAAAAGTAATGCAGTAGCCCTATCAGCGCCCCAAGAGCTGAACGTCACGGAACGGAGAATATCCATGGCGCCTCCCAGGTGAGGCGTCGGTCGAATACAAGACCAAGGAAACGGTGCGATTCCACCACATCCAGGCGCACCCCATTAAGAAACAAAACTGGGTCAGGGTGGAGCCGTGGATGGCGGCAGAAGTGCACCACCTTAGTTTTGGCCAAAGAAAACCGAAACCTGTGAGCTTCGGCATAGCGAGAGACGCGGTTCAATGCCTGTTGGAGTCGACGCTACAGAGTTGGCATCTGGGCCGCGCCAAAAGAGATCGAAAGGTCGTAAACGTAGAGCGTAGCGAGAACATCTTCTGGCAGCACCGAGGTGATGCCGTTGATGCTCAGGGCAAAGAGTGTGACACTGAGGACACTTCCCTGCGGGACACCCTCTTTCTGCTCCTTTGGGCCGGAGAGGGCTCCCCCCACCCGTACGCGGAATCGACGATCTCGCAAAAATTGACATATAAACATCGGGAGGCGTCCCCTCGCCCCTATCGAAGCATGGCGTACGGGAAATCGTCCGGACCATGGGCGGTGTCCGCGCACGAAGCAAGAGCGGAGCGCAACTCACTCACAGTAAACCTGTGGTTGAAGGGTTCTCCGCCTCTGGAGGTAAAGTCCAGCCGGCAGCCTTCGGTGACATCACGACGTGCATTGAATGCTGGCGGAGCAGCATCCCGGCTAGAGAATGCGGAAAAAGCGGTCGCTAAGGATTCCGCCACGGACGCGGGATCCGAGATTGCGGTCCCATTCTCCTGGAGAACAGGAGAGGGGTCCTGCGAGAACTTGCCCCGAATCCTTTTGACTCGCTTCCACACCTCTGCTAAAGGGGTCTTTCCGTTAAGTGAAGAGACATATGCCCGCCAAGATGAGCCGCGGGCGTGCTTCGAAATATACCGGAACCTAGCCCTAGCCCAACGAAATTCAGCGACAGTGAAATCGTTTGGGCGGCGCTTATAGCGCATGTAGTCATAACGCTTCTGTTTGAGGGCCGTCTCACACTCGGCCGACCACCATGGGAGTGGTCGGCATGCAAAACGGCCAGACGTCCTAGCAATAGTAGTCAGGGCCACGGCGATGAGGTTGCCGTAGAAGAACTCAACGGTCTCATCTACCGACCTAAACTCCTCGACTGAGATAGAGAATTCAGTCATTTCCTGAAATGCAGGCCACTGCGCCCGTGCCAAGCACCACCGAGGTGGGCTCTCAGGCGGCAGTTGCCCTGAAAATATTTGAATGGGAAAGTGATCACTACCATGGAGGTCATCGACCACCCCCCCAATCAAAATCAGGCTGTGCATCCAAAGAGCACAAAGATAGGTCAAGGCAAGAAAATGAAGCGGTTCTTGGACAGTGATGCGTAAACTCATCCACATTTAGGACACCACAACCTGGGGGCCAGAGGGGCCGGATGTGCCGATCTTGGCTTGGTCGCTTGCCAAAGTGGCAGCAGACCCATGTGTCCCCGTAGCCCCGCGGAGAGGAGCCCGGAGTCTTTTTTGTCCTTTTAGTCTTTTTCTTTTTTGGAGAGGAGGGCGGGGAATGAACCCGCTTCTCACCTCCGCCGGAAGGAGCCCCCAGGCTAGATGGACCGGGCTCAGCCAGGTCCTTCTCCGAAATGGAGAAGGTCCTGGTGGTCGCAGGGGCACCGGTGAGAGGAGATCCCCTCCTTGTACTGCCTCAGAGGCCCCAACTGTTTGCAGAGGACCTTGCATAGGGGCGGATTCGGGTTCGGTGCTTGGCGCCGAGCCCGGATTCTCCCCCATGGAAGGCCCTACCGTCTGAGGCTGGGTTTCCTCAAAGACCATGTCTATCACAGGAGGGGCCTCCAGTTGGCCATCCCCTCCCAGGTCCCCTTGGCAGCGTCACCAGTATTGTTTGGGGAGGCACAGGCCTTGACCCCGGCAAGGTTTAAAATTCTTGACAGCAGGTTTTTTGAGGCAAGCGAGTGAAGGGGCCTGGCTTCCCTCTCCCCCCTAAGGGGGTTTGCCCTACCGAGCCGCTTTGATGTGGAGCGGCTGGCTAAGTGCTGCCTGCTGGCTTTCTTGGCAGTCCCCTTGGAAAGAACAGAGGGGACTGCCACTGGAAAGAGGGAGGTGCCCGAAAGCACCTCCAGAGAAGGGGGTGAGGGGGAGTCCCCTACACCCGTAGGCGAAGGAGAGGAGTGAGTCTCCTCTCCGGTTAAAGAGATATGGAGGGTCCCCTGCACAAGCACAGGGAGGGGGGACCTCCATTTTTTCTGTGGAGCTGCCCGAGGGTGGCTCCGTTGATGTTACAGGGGAAGTTGGGGGTTGGGGGGGTTTTTATACTCATCATTGGGCATGGTGACCCTATTTGTATCACAGGACGCAATCGCGCATCACCTCTCGCAGTAGCCCACACTGCAAGATGTGCTTACAGGCCCGGCAGAGCCAGGCACCGCCATTTGGGACCACCCCTCCCGCCTGGTGGCCTGGCAGGCCATCGGCATGGCGGCTCCACCTTGGACCCTGTGTAAAAAAGATAGATTGTGAAGAGGAGAGGAAAATGGATGTGAGGAAGGTATGGGTGGGGATGAAGCAGGTTGTTAAAAACCAACCACCCCAGACCAGAGCTCAGGGGTTAGGGAATATTGTCCCCACCCCCCTTAGCCCCGATCCGGGACAGTTGGCTGAGAAGGTCAGCATCTACCCTGTGAAATTAGAGGCTGACCAGAGAAAGTTGTGGGAGAGGTTGCATAAAAAGCAAGGAAACAAGTGTTTTGAAGGAAGGAGAAGAGGCTAAGCTGGGGTCGGACAGGGTGCTGAGTCCCATCAGCACGATCACCAGGATGGCAAATCGCCGCGCCCCTTACGGGGGGACGCAAGATGAGCTTGGTATATAAGGACATGTATGAGAAGCTGAGTGATAAAGCTCTCCTGTTTGAGTGTAAAGGTAGTTTGGTAGGGATTGGTATTATGAAAGTACCTGCAATTGGAATGATAAGGTCAGCTGTTCCAATGCATGGTATGTAGATGAATGAGTGTGAATTCTCTGTAATTGATAAGGTAAGTATTGAGTACGGTATGATTTTGGGGTATGATTTTATGAAAGTGAACCATATGGTTATGCATCCTGCGAGTGATCAGATTGAGAGAAAGATTGGTAAAAATGGGGTGTATAAGTTGTATGTAGGGGAAAATGGTAGTGTTTTGAGGAGTGTGTTTAGCAGTATTGAGGTGAAAGAGTGTCTGTTAGAGTGAGTTTGAATGTGGGTGAGAACACTTTGTTATTGGATGGAAAGGATGCGTATTATAAGGTAAGGTGTGTTGCTTGTGTGTTTGATAGCTTGATGAGAATGAATGATCCTTTTGTATGTGTGCAGGTGGACCCCAGGGTGAAAGGGCAGGTGAGAGGGATCCAAGTTGGCGATGTGCTGGGTCACTTCTCCACTGTCAGTGTGGTAGGTATCAATGATAACACAGATGTCAGGGTAAATGTTGTGAATGGATGTATAATGAAGTAGAAAGGATGGTGGAATTGGATGAATGTTTGACTGAGTATGAAAGGGAGATCTGAATTTCGCAGTTGCAAAGCTTCCGGAATTCAAGATTATTCTGAAGGAGGACACCCCAATCTATCAGCGGCCAAGACATTTCCCGCATCCAGTTTCTGATGAGATTGAAGAAAGTGAGAGTGCATGGAATAGTCTGATTGCGCTTGTACATAAGCCAGATGGAAGATTGCGCCTGTGTGTTGATTATCAAAAGGTGAACAAAAGGACTGTGAAAGAAAGGTTTCTGATGTGTGTGGTATCTGAGTGTGTGTATAGTATCCATGGGATGAAGTGGTTTACAAAGCTGGATCTGCTATGGAGGTATTACCAGATGCCCATTGCTGAGGAGAGCCAACCGGTGACTGCCTTTTCTTCCATGAAGAGGCATTATCAGTTCCAGAACCTCAGCTTTGAGTTGGCTAATGCTCCCAGTGCCTTCCAGTGGGCAATGAATGTTGTGTTGAGTAAGTTTGTGAGTAAGAATATGATTGTGTTTATAGATGATATTTCAATTAGGACTGAGAGTTTTGAGGAGCATATGAGATTGGTGAATGATGTGTTGAGAATGTTGGAGAGTGTTGGTGTGAAGGTGAAAGTAGCGAAGTGTGAATGGCTTGCATAAGAAGTGGAGTTCCTTGGGCATATGCTGAGTGAGAATGGGTTGCAAAAGTCGATGAAGTATGTTGAAAAGGTGTGAATGTTTCCAAAAATGGTGACTGGGTTTGATTGAGTTTCAGCAAAAGTTTATATGTGATTGTTCGGGTGTGAGTAAGCCTCTGACTGAGTGGATGGGCAAGAAAGATAGTACGATTGTCAGGTGGAATGATAAGATGAATGAAGCATATGAGACTGAAAGAGGCAGCGGCTGAAGATGTTGAATTGGCATACCCGGACTATAGGGTAAATGCTAAAATGCTTGAATTGTATACAGATGCGAGTGGGCACTATATGGAAAGTTTTTTGATGCAAGAGCAGCGTTTGAATGGAGAGAATGTTAGGCAAATAATTGGGTATGTATCCAAGGCATTCAACTGTGGAGCGAGAGTTGGCTGAGATAAGGTATTGTTTGAAAGTGTTGCGTCCATTTTTGTATGGTGCGAGGTTCGTAATTAAAACAGATCACCAACCTCTTGTATTTGCAACATATGAAATGGGCTGATAGTAGGATTGCGAGGACTTTGGAAGATTTGAGTGATTTTGACTATGTGATTGAGTATGTGCCTGGTGAATGGAATGGAGTGGCTGATTTGATGTCATGGTATCCTGGTATGAATGATGAAAATGTGTGTGAAGTGAGTGATCCTGAGTATTTGCCGAAAGGGATTATGAATGGAAAGGAGAGTAAGGGTGGTGGTGATTCCTTGTTTGAGAGTGTATGAAATGGTTTGCAAGATTTGAAGTGATGAAGTAGATGTGAGAGTGCCCGATAGTGTGGATGACTTAAGAAAGGAGGTAATGAGTGAAGTATGTAGGAAGCTTGAGAGTATTGATATGGCGAGGGTGCGGAACTTTATGAAAGAATTGAGAGCGATGCGTATGTCAGAGGTCCTGCCATTTCAGGAAGTGTTGATTGTAGTGAGTCATTTGTATGGAGTGATTGTTTATGTGCACTTTGGTGGTGAGAGGCCAATTGTGTACAAGGATGAGAAAGTGAAGGGTTTGAATGCTAATGTGGTGCATCTGCAGTGTTGAGCGGTGTGCATTACAATTGGGTGATTGAAAAGTGTTCATATATGAAAGATAAGAATGATTGTCTGGATGAAGATGAGTGTGTGGTGAATGATGATATGAGAGTTGATGACAGTGTGGATGTCAGTGCTGATGTTGGTGTGGTTGTTCTTTCAGTGTATTGCAAGCATGGAGGACCTGATATGATGGAAGCGAGAGTAAAAGTTGTGAAAGGTCCTTCTGTGGTTTGATTGATACTGGAGCACAAGTGTCATTAGTGAACAAGAGGATTCTAAGTATGATGAGTTTAGATGTTATGAACGTAAGCCTGTGAAATTATGGATAAGTGGATTGGTGAATGGAATGATAGTGGCATGGGAAGAGGTTAGTCTGAGAGAGACTTTGGGCAGTGGTCCGAATGTGTAGCATGACTTTGTGATTCTGAAAGATGAGCAAATGCTGCATTGTATCTTGCTTGGTGTGGACTTTAGGAGATTGAATGATGTCTTTGGATGCTGATAAGGATTGTGTTATGAAAGGTGAATGTAAGGTGATGAGGTTGAATGAGTGTACAAAGAATGTTGTCAAATTTTGCATTATGATCGAATTGGTCATGGATGATGAGAATGAGAGTTTAAGTGATGATGATATTCTAGAGATGCAAGAGATGTGTCGTTTTGGTAGTAAGTTGAAGAGGTGTGTGATGATGCGTGTTGATTTGAATAAATGGCCTGAGTGTTTAAGTGATTTTAATAGGTATACTAAGGATTTTGTGGTCGTATGGATGTTTAATATTTTGTGAGGTAAATGAAGGATGGGGATGATATGTATGTAACTGTGATGTCCTTGGTTGGTATGATTGGTCTGGTGAACGTTGTGTATGATAATTATGGGCATATGGGTAAGTTTAAGTTGTGGGAGTGTATGAAGGAGCGTGTGTTCCATTTGTTTCTGATCTGAGGACCGTTGTGAATGATGTTGCGATTACGTGTGAAAGGTGTCAGAAGCGAAAGGTGCAAGGTGTGCAAGTGAAGCAACCGATGTTGAAAGTTGGTGCAAAAGAGCCGTTTTAATTGGTAGTGATTGATTGTGTGTCTTTACCGCATACGAGTGCTGGGAAAGTTGGTATGGTTGTGATGGTTGATCATAAAAGTAAGTTTTTGTATGCGGCACCTGAGAGATAAAAGGAGTGTAACTGTTGCGCGTGTGGTTGAGCAGTTGTTTTTTCCTATGGGTGTATGGAAGCCTAGGAGCTGGCTGAGTGATAATGGGCCTGAGTTTGCAAGTGAAGTGTTTGAGCGAATGTTGAGAGAGAAGGGTGTAAAGCATGTAAGAACGACTCTGTATGTTCTGTCTTGGAATGGGTTGGCTGAATGTACAATTAGGACCTTGTGTGAGATGTTGAGAATGATGAGTATGACTTTGAATAACTGGGATGAATGGTTGAGTAGAGTGTTATGGGCGTATAATTCGACGGTGCATAATGCAACTGGAGTGTCCCTGTGTCAGTTGTTATGAATTTTGAAAGGCAAGTGAAAGTTAGGTTTCGTTTGAGTGAAAGTGAACAGAGTGTATGGCGTGAGGCACATGAAAGGTTTCTTTTGTTTGAAATAGGTGCAAAAGTATTTAAGGTAAAAGAAGTAAAACGTAGGTTGAATGTGTTAAAGATGAGTGAAAAGTTTGAAGGACCTATAGAGTTGTGAGTCTGGGAGAATGGTGTGACGTATGTTTGGGAGAGTTTGAATGAAGGTGTGACTGAGGAGGTGGAGAGAACCTCCTGACTACCTTGTGAGCCATCCGGTATATGAACTGTGCAGAGAGAGAGAGAGAGAGAGAGAGAGAGAGATAAGGTGCATGATGATAAGATGGAGTGTGATAGTATGGATCTGTCTGGGAAAGAACTTGTCTTGGTCTCAAGGAATAGAAAGCGTACAAAGAAGAGTGAAAGGAAGAATGCAAGTATGAATGAAAGTAAGTCTGAGCAGCAGTCTTTCTGGAATGGGGAAGCTTGAAAGAGAGATTGAGTGTTTGCCAAAGCAGGTGAGTGATTTGGCTGATGTAAATAGACGAATGAGTGAGCTGCCTTTGGCTGATTTTTCCGGTTTGGGGAACAGTATGAATGTTAGTATGTTTGCGCAGAATGAACCTAGTGTGGCTGATTTTTCTGGTTTTGTGAATGGTAAGGGTAGAGGTGAGTTTGATGTGGAGAATGAGGAGGTGAGTGACTTTTCTGGCTTCTGGTGGGAACCAGTTGAAAGGGTTCCTGGTGTAGCCACTGAGAGTAGAGGGAATGTAAGTGAATTGTCTGTTTCACAAGAGTGTACTTCAAGTTGGATGAGAGCTGTGAGTGAGGAGCTGATGAATGGGGGTATGAAGAGTGAAGGTTCTGAACGGAAGAGTATGAAAGAGTTCTGTTGAGAGATGGTGTAGCGGCGGGATCGCGAGTCCCCAGCCAAAAGTTCCCGCCGCCCTGACAAGGTCCGCTCGGTGGTTCAAGGAGAGTGTATTGAGGAGAGAGAGTATTTTCTAAATTTATTAAAAACCAATGAATAATGGCGATCAACCACAACCCCAGTAAATAATAAAAATGCAAATTCAACCAATCACCAAAATATTTACAATTTCTAAACACACAAAAAAAAATATATATAGTTGGCCTCACAATAATACCTTGGCCAACAAACACATGTATATTTACACAAAAGGCCTTACAATAAGATCTTGGCCACGCAACGAATATTAGAACCAAGATATCGCGAAAGATGGGTGCACCCTTAACTATCTAATCGAGTGAGACGTATTGGAGAAAGTGGGAGGTGGATCACTTTCTGCGGGATTCTGAGGGGTCCAGGACTCGGCAAAGCCGAGGATTTTGGGTTGCTGGGACGCTTGTTGGTACCAACTGCTGGGTCACAGTCGGCTGGATGCTGCTTCAACCACTCCCTGGAGACTGGAAGGTGCTGGCCAAGGTCCACACGTTAGAAAATTGCCCCAAAAGGTAGGCACACTTGCGAGGGTCAGGATTGGCTTCAGCCGTCTCTGAAAGCCAGATGTCGGCGACAATCGGTACCACGGAACTGGAAAAGAGAAGGCACATTCAGTCACCTATTCACTGCCACACTCAAACATCTTTACTCCTAACTCATTCAACCATATCCACTCTCACACAATCTTCACTCACCTATCCTCCGTCCAGGCGGTTCTTCCTTCTTCAGTCACAACTACTGACTTCCAAACTATTAAACTAACAATATTTGCTGAAAGAATCCGCCTAAAAAGAAAACAGGAGATGAATGGGGGAGCACGATAGAGATACATCGAGTCCCCCCACACAAAGCAAAGACGGTGATCACACGATCCACACACACACACACTCTGCAAAAGAAGAAAAAGATTAGACATAGGGGAGGGGAGGCGGACAACCAAACTACTACATCCCTCCCAGCTAAATTCGCCTCACCTCACCATGTCTCAATCCCCATCTTCATTCATTCACAATGCTTTCGACATCACCCAGTCATACTCTTTCACTCTGCCTCTCCTCCTAGTCACAGGTCCGTCAACTGTCTCTGTCATCTGTCGTAATGTCTCCTCATGTCTGTCCATGGCCCCTTCTTTATGTACTTCATCCACACACACATCCGACATTCCCTGACCAATCCCACTCAAATCCTCAACTAACCTCTCTACTACATCCATCAAACCTTCCCATTCTTTCATAGCATTTATCGACTCTTGTTCCAATTTCGCACTTATCCCATTTATACTCTCTAGCATAGACTCAGACTCATTCAACGGAAACTTACAAATACTGTACGTTCTATCATATACTCCATCTCGATCTTGCACAAACCCAGAAAACTCTCTCACATCACTCTCACCAAACTGTTCCATCCATTCATCCTTTCTCAACCGTTTACTCTTACGCTTCCCCCTTCGATGTTCAACTAACACTAACTGCTTCCCCTCTAAAGCACTAGCTATATCATCCACCATTTCACAGTCTTCCATTCTTTCAGACAGATATTCATTCACCGGATGTTGCACCAAATATTGAGGAGGTTCACGCCACTTTCACAACTGACCTTGATGCGCTCTACGTTCATCCAAACTTCCATCCTCTCTTTCACAAACTATCACATAACTTACCCCATTTGACCAAACCTTTCTTACTACAAACGGACCTTCAAATTTCTCTTTCAACTTATCCACATTCAGTCTACCTTTTGTCTCAATCTCCTTTAGTACTTTATCACCCACAGAAAAACTCTCAAACCTTTCATTCCCTTTTCTCCACAACTCACGATCCTTCTCACTAAGTCCCATATGTGGCCTAATCATTCGTTCAAAGTTCATCAAATACTTACATGGTGACATTCCAATCGCCTTATGCACTGTCATGTTATACGCCCAAAGCACTCTTCCCAAACATTCATCCCATTCTTTCCCATCTTTCACCATCAATCGTAACATCTCACTCAAAGTTCTTATCGTCCTTTCAGCCAAACCATTCGCACTAGGCATATACGGCGTCGTTCGCACATGATCTATTCCCCATTCACTCAACATCTCCTCAAAAGCACGTCCTACAAACTCAGGTCCATTGTCACTCAACATTCGCACAGGCTTACACATGCACATGGGCAACATTCTCTCACTCACTTCTCTAGCAACAGTCAATGAAGATTTATTTGTTACAGGTGCAGCATACGCAAATTTGCTCTTATGATCCACCATCACAATCATCCCTACATACCCTCTTGCAGTCCTCGGAAAAGACACGCAATCGATCGCTACCATTTCAAAGGGTTCATTCACTCAACTTTAATACAGGTGGGGCGGCATACACTCTCTGATACTTTCTCTTCTGGCACACTTCACACGTAGTCGCTACGTCCACGCAAATCTTTCTCAAAAAGGGACTAAATATACATCCTTTCATACATTCCCACAATTTATTCTTACCCATATGTCCAAACCTATCATGCACAATCTTCACCATTCCAATCGTGCCACACACGGAAAACACCGGAATATATACATCCTCATCATCTATACATTGCACAAAATACACTAAACCCTTGCACACTACAAACTTTCCAGCAAACCTTCTAAACTCTCTTAATATGCAACTCCATTCATTCACAGGAACACTGGTCATCACGCTATCTTTCAATTCACGTACCATCGGACATGACTCTTGCATGCTCTCTATATCTTCAGCAGTCAACAGCTCTTCACTCAAATCGACACCTGCCACTCCTACAAATCCAGTTGAGCCTACAAGCTCACTCTGCAACTTCCCAACTGTTACACCATCTTTCACTAAACATTCATTACATACATCCACTGAAATCCTATTCTTACGCAGAAAATCAATCCCAAACAGAAAACAATAAGGTAATTCATTCTCACTTAGCACAACAAATTCATGCAATATATCATTCAACTTCCCCATGCTTACAGACAAACTCACTTCCTCCCATGCCATAATACGTCCACTTCCGAGTCCACTTATCGAAACTGTCACACCTTTTCTAGAAACATTCCAACTCATATTATCAACATCACGCACAACTTTTGCATTCACCAAGGAAATTTGCGCACCTGTGTCAATCATTCCACAATAGCTCTTCCCATTCATAGTCAAGGTAACTTGCACTCTCTCTTCAAGTCCATGTTCACACATTATATTCAACACTTCGGTCTGTTCCACAAACACTTCTGCAGCATCCAAACCTTCATCTTCACTAACAGGAACAATTCCTTCGCAAACGTAGTCAATCTCTCTTCTTACATAATTCTTCTTCTCAATCAGCCAATTATAATGCACACCACTCAAACATTGCAGATGCAACTCACATCCATTCACTCGCTCTACACCTTTACCATGATACATCACTGGCTTCTCCACACCATAATGCACATATACTCTCACACCAAACAGCTTACTCACTATCGCTAACACTTCCTGAAACATCATCACTCCTGGCATACACATACTTCTTAACTCTTTTCTTAACCTACTTGAATTTTCCATTCCCAATTGCTCTGGTCTCTTACACGCTTCTTCCATAACCACCTTTCATAATGCATTCACACTTTCTGGCACCTTTTCAAACAATCCATCTTTCACCAAATCTTGTAAACCATATAACACACTTTCAAACATAGAATCACCTCCACCCTTACATTTTCTTCCAACAACTACACCTGCTGGCAAATACTCAGGATTTATGCTTACAGTCTCGCTCTCATTCAAACTACAAGGCAAACGTGACATCAAATCAGCAATCACATTCCTTTCACCTGGCAAATACTCAACCACAAAATCAAAATCACTCAAATCCTCTATCGTCCTTGCAAGCCTACTATCAACTAACCTCATACGCTGCAAATACACTAGTGGCTGGTGATCTGTTCTCACTACAAACCGTACTCCATACAGAAATGGTCGTAACGACTTGAGACAGAATCTTAATGCAGCCAGCTCTCTTTCAATCGTTGAATATGCACGCTCTGCCACACTAAACGCCTTGGAAACATACGCAATTACTCGCTTTCTTTCAACCCCATTCACAACTTGATCTTGCATCAAACATCCACCCATCGAATGACCACTTGCATCCGTATACACTTCAAGCATTCCTGCATTTGTTCCATATGCTGGATACGCAAGTTCCACATCTTTTGCAACTTCCGCTTTTAACTTTTCAAACGCTGCATTCATAGAGTCATTCCACTTAATCACAGCACTCTTCTTTTTCCCAGTCCATACACTCAACGGTTTCATTACACCTGAACAATCTTTCATAAACTTTCTTCCAAACTCAACTAAACCAAGAAATCCACGCAGCTCTCTCACTGTGGTAGGCTTAGGGAAATTCCTAACCTTTCCCACAAACTTCTCCGATTTACGCAATCCAACCGCACTCACCTTATGTCCTAAAAACTCAACTTCACTAGCAAACCATACACATTTAGACAACTTCCCTTTGACACCAACCTCTTCCAACTTTCTTAAAACATCATTCACCAAGGTCATATGTTCTTCCATGTTCTCACTCATCACCAAAATATCATCCAAAAACACTCGTACATTCTTACACGGAAAACCACTCAACTCTACATTCATAGCACGCTGAAAAGCAGCTGGGGCGTTCGCCAACCCAAAATTCAGGTTTCTAAACTGATAATGGTGCTTTGAGGTAGAGAACGCCGTAATAGGTCTACTCTCTTCAGCCACAGGCATCTGGTAGTATCCACGTACCAGATCCATCTTAGAAAACACTTTCATTCCATACATACTGTACTCACATTCAGACACAACACTCATAGGAAACTTGTCTTTCAACGTTCGTTCATTCACTCTTCTATAGTCAATACACAGTCGCAAACGTCCATCTGGCTTTCGTACAGGTACAATCGGACTATTCCAGGCACTCACACTCGGCTCAATCACGCCAATTCTCTCTAATTCCTCACACTGTTCCTCAATCTCTTGAGCCACAGGGGCAGGGAAATGACGAGGCCTTTGATATATTGGCATATCGTCGCTCAAAATTATTTTGAACTCAGGCAAGCGAGCGTTGCCAAAGTCCTCATCCCCTTGACTCAAAGCACCTCTCCTATTCCACAACATCCTGTAAACTTTTTGCTTCTCACCTTCACTCAACTTTTCTTCCAATTTCACTTGCTCAATCAAATCTTCATACTTCCAAACATTCGACGTTACACTCACGGAAAACACATTTGCGTTCACCACATGCATATCATTCTCCATATTCACCACTGTATTTAACACACCCAATTTATCTCCCACTTGCACTCCTCTAAGACTCTTCCTTCGCAGATCAGGCCAAACTTGCATGCAGACACGCGGATCTTTCATATCAATTATACCATCAAACACATGCACCACTCGCCTTAATCGATAGTTCGCAGCACTACCATCCAAGACATAAATATTCCCATCATTCTCATTTATCTCAACATCCGAATTCCATCCAATCCTTACACTCAATGTTTCATTCTGCTTGACAGGCACACTCTCAATCGCATATACCTCCAGACCTTTCATGATGTTCACTCTCACACTTCCATCTGGATTCACATACCATTGACATTTCATACTTCCATCCTTCTTACATTCAATCATCTCTAAATCAGGGTGAATCACAATACCATTCGCTTTCAAAAACTTATAACCTAATAGCATGTCATACTTCTTGTTTGCACCTTCTACAACACAAAATTCATCTTCATTCATCCGGACACCGGCAATCAAAACACTTTCTCTAAACCTTGCAACAATCGGCACATCCTGTTCACCTAATCCAGTCAAATGATATCCACGATCCTTAACTTCACTTACTTTCATTCCTACAAATGCTTCATAGTACACCACATTCACCTTACATCCTGTATCAATCAATGCACTAACTTCTCGTTCTCCACACTTAATTTTAACACACATACACCTATTCACTCTCTGACCCCAATTAACTCCACGATTTGACAATCCTTCTCTCACATTCATCACTTGCACTCTAGAGAATTCCCCAGAAGGAACCCTCTCATTCCTTAGTTTCCCTGAGTCGTATCCTCTCGATTACTTGCATCATTCCCATCCATTCTTTCATTCATGCATCTTTCTCCGGTCCTACACAACCTTGTTGCATGACCTACCATTCCGCATTTACCACATAGCTCTTGGACTGGCACACATCCTGGCATAATGCCCTATCTGCCCACAATTACCACACACTCCAGGTCCACTCATATTTACTCGACCACCTTCCCTGCAATCTCGTACCAAGTGGCCCATTCTTCCACATCCATAACACGCTCTTTCCCTCGCACGACTACAATCTTTTATCATGTGCCCCATTTGTCCACAGCCAAAGCAACTTCCTTGTGACCAGCGACAGTCAACCCTCATATGCCCAACTTTCTTGCACCTCAGACACCTAGGCTCATTTACTCTAGATCTACTGTCATTCCTACCATTTGTGCGACCACTATTCCGACCATTCTGAACCCTACTCCACCCATTCCGACTCTCACTCCTACTTTTACTCCCTCTCGGTTGGCGGCCAACATACACACACTGTTGTTCATTCTGCCCGTAATAATTTTCTAAAAATCTTGTCATCACATCGATCGGGTTCTCTATCAGCGCATCCCGATAGGACCGGAACTGGGGCAACTTACTGATACTTGAGTTGCGCACAGTGTGAATCGAGGCCTCCTCCCTTCCATAATCCTCAAATTCACGGTCCTCTAACATCTCCAGTACATCCTTCCATAGCAATCTTTCACCAGCCCATTTCATCTTCTCTTTCCTCTTATACGTCACATACTCACTCACTTCATTCGGAACCGTATTTAAAAACTTCTTCATCAGCTCCTTATTCCCATTTATTCCGTCATCTCCAAATCTCATTCGTGCCAAGGACTCTAAGCGATGGGCATAAGAATTCACATCCTCATTCTTCCCCATTCTCCCTTCCTCAAACCCATTTGTTTTCTTATACTTCACACTTGTCTTCATCCTCTTACAGTGCTCTATTATTCTCTCTTTCATAACCTCCCACTTAGGCTCACCCACGCTCATAATCGTCCGGTAAAAATCCTTCATACGCCCATCCAGAAACTCGCACAACTCTTTCACCCAAAACCTATTATTCTCTCCAAATTTTTCCTTACAATAATTTTCATACTCTTTTAAAAACACTTTCACATCTTTTGCTCCTTCCACTCTAAACTTACTTAACTTTGGCACTTCTCTGATCAGTATACTCCGATGAACCTCAGCATCACTTTCACTATCACTCACTTCTCTCCCACTTTCACTCATGCCTTCATTCGAGCTGAAATATAAGGAGTCAATACTAGCCAGTCGGGTCCTTTCCTGTCGGTCTGGGCATCTAGTCTTTGGGGTCTTCTTTTTTCGATGCCTAGTCATTTGCAGGGGTTCCTTTATGCCTGTCAATCCCTTTTTATCAGTCATGTCAATTCCAAGTGGAGTCGAGGCCACACCCCCACCAATTGCACCTGATTCTCCCATTTTCTCATTCAGCATTCGCATCAATCTTTCCTCCATTCGCACCTCACTGTCTTTAATCCTCTCTTCCATTCTCACTTCCATCTCCCTCATTTTCCTTTTCAAACTATCATTCTCTTCTCTCAAATGCGCATTTTCTCTGTCTTTCTGCCGCACTAACTCATTTAGTCTTCTCATCTCCAACTCCATGGTCCCAATCTGTTCCTCCTCCATTAGGGACAAAAGACACAGGCTCTCACTCCTCTCCTTCCTCAAACCACCGGGCAGTCCCTATTCGGGCGCCAAAAATATGTAGCGGCGGGATCGCAAGTCCCCAGCCAAAAGTTCCCGCCACCCTGACAAGGTCCGCTCGGTGGTTCAAGGAGAGTGTATTGAGGAGAGAGAGTATTTTCTAAATTTATTAAAAACCAATGAATAATGGCGATCAACCACAACCCCAGTAAATAATAAAAATGCAAATTCAACCAATCACCAAAATATTTACAATGGGAGAGCTAGTGATGAAGGCTAAGAGTATGGTGGATGACATGATCGATAGTGACGAGGAGACTAACAAACAACCCTGACAGATTGCTAAACATAGCCAAGAACCACTAGACAAGTGTGAATGGGTGCAGAAGGGCGCAATTGAGTATAAAAGAATAAGGATTAAGAGTGCATTGTGAGTGACTGTGGTCGAATAGCCTAATGAAGGAGGGGTGTGGTGGAACAAATGTGAGTGTGTGTGAAGGGCCATTCTCCCACCCCTTTACCCAATACCCTCTCCTTCCATCTGTAAGAATGTGTGTGTGAATGGAGAGATGTTTATATATATATATATATATATATATATATATATATATATATATATATATATATATATATATATATATATATATATATATATATATATATATATATATTTGATTTCATGTTGTATTATAAAAAAATTTTATCTATTTCCAGAAGCCACTCTATAATTATGCTACAATTCAACAGGATAATCCTTCAATTTGTAAAGAGTGGCGGAGATTGTAGGATTTGAAGTAACTTAACTAGAGTTATTATAGCCTCAAAAGTGTGACTGGATCACATTATTATACCGTGCTCGGAGGCGCTTTTTTTAAGGTAAGACTTAGGTAACAATTCTGACCACTTGAGTGGCAGCTGGCAGATTTCCCCCCAGGAGTACCACGTGAGGCCTTTTCTTTTTGTTTGGATCCAGTGTGCTTATTAGGCATCTTTTGTATCATTCATCTAGTTGCGTGTATATAGTATTTGTTTGGACACTCAATCCAACTTCAAGAGAATGAAGGGGGGGCTGGGATTTTATCCTTAAGAGGCAAATGGAGAGTGCTTCGGGGATGGCTTTTCCAATCCTTGAAATCCGAAGACGTGGTGAGAAGGGTTAAAGTGCGCCTAACTATCTCCATGAACAACACTGAGTGATGACTAGCTCTTCCTTGGCTCTTCGACAATCACTCAATTCTTCTCTGGACGAGAATGTAGTCAATTCCCTCTCAACTACAAAGATGTTACAACTAACATATTGGACGGCGGCTTCAGACACAATCTGTATGTGAACTTTGAGGTATTGAATATATACCCAAAAATTATCTAGACAGGGAGAGAGATTCATCACCAACAGACTTCCTTAATTGCCTTGGGTCGCGATAAGGTTCTATAGCGCAAAGTCACGATGCCCACTTAATCATTGTTCTAATTTTTGCAATATATAGGGCAGATGAATTTAGAGTGGTCAACGGCGAACTGGGAAAGTCATGGGGGGGTGGGGGTCCCTCTCTCTCTCTCATTCTTCCACAATATTAAACAATAGTTAAAGGGGGTAGAAGGTAATTGTTAAGATTAGTGGACCCTGATTTTGCACATGATTTTGAGGGCTACTTTCATTTTGCCTCACTTGTTATTTTAAGACAAAAATAAAAATTAATATTTTTTAGGCTGTTTGAAATGGGTGGCTTTGCCCCCATACCCAACAACTTTAAAAAAACTTGTAATATTCCTAATTCAAAAGCCAAATATGAGATTTGAATGCAAAAATCAAGCGGACATTTTGAATTTGCACCATTCACGCTTGCCCCCAGTGGCACGCGAAATCAGAGGCCACTAATCTTAACAATTACCGGGTAGAGCCCCCCTCATTTCTGAAAAATAGTTTTATTGACTCAAATATGAATTGAATGTGCAAAAAAAGTAGCTAGAAAAATATGAGTAAATCTAAAGATCCATAACCCATTACCTTTCCTGCTCCTATTACCCTATTTCATTTATTTCCCACTATGTTTCCCCTAACTATCTCAACTGTCGTTTTACTGCTTCAGTTTTACCTAATGTTTTATTGTGTTTGGTTACTGGAAGCCAATTTTGAGCCATACTATAGGTTGGTAGATGGGGGCTATGCCCACGCATGCCCCCTACTTGCTCTGCTACGCTCGCACTCAGGAACTAGTAAAAAAAACAACAGTTAATGAGGGTTAAGTGAAACATATTGGGAAATGGGTAAAGTTGAAGATAAGCTTCTCAGCTGCGATTGTGCTTTCATCCTTTGGTTACTGGAAGCCAGTTTTGAGCTGGGCTGAGTTAGTATATGGGAGGGGCCTCTGTCACCATACCACTCCTGCTCGCCCTCGGGAACAAGTTATATGGCGAAAGATTTGGGAAACACAATTGTGGGCAAGGAGCTCATCTTCCACTTTACCAGGAAATGGATGAAATATTATGGGAACATGAGTGGGGAAGCTCGTGGGGTATGGATCTTCAGAATGACCAAAAATAGCTAGAAAACGCATCCAGCCATAGTCTGAACAATTACCCAAAGCACAATATGACAGACACCTTGGTATAACGTAAGGTCACTGGCTGATAGGTCTGGGAAGTGGGGGACATTACAAGAAGTCTTCTTCTTAATTCCCCACTATTCATTCATAGGTAAGGAAAATGGAACTGTCAGACAATGAAGTTAAATTATGGAATGGAAATTGAGTGTGACTACTTGAAGAATGCAGCCTCAACACTGCCACAATAGAAACAGGAATATCAGACCTGGATGCACAGGCCAGGAAGGCTTCTTCCAGAACATGAAATGAAAGGCGTTGTTTCAGGTGTGCTTTCGAGATTGGATGTGGGGATGGAATGGTTGTCTCATGCAATTGAACTGAATGAGTATGTGAAAGGACTGTTTGAGGAGTCAAGATTAGTGTTTATAGGTGTTTGGAATGGTTTTTATGGAAATAAAGCATTGGATGGACTCCATCTAAGCTGGGCTGGGGTTGATGTGTTGTGGCAGGAGTTAGATAGTGTTGTTGGGTCTTTGCAGGCGGGAAACTAGTTACTGATAGTGGTCAGGAAAATATAAGAGTACAAGGTGGGGCAGGGAAAGGAAAGAGATGCAGAGGAGATAGAGTGGAAGGTATACATTCTAAATGAGGTGCTTCAGGGATAAGAGGGCTGAGTTGTCTTTATACCAATGCTCGTAGTCTTAGAAATAAGAAAGATGAGTTATTTAGTTATATTATTGATGAAGATATAGATATAATATGTGTAATAGAATCATGGGTTAATGAAAATAAATTTAATGACAATGTGAGTGAATTTGAACTACAGGGTTATGATATGTACATTAGTCAAAGGAGAGATAGGACGGGTGGTGGGTTGATTATTTATATCAGAAATAGCACTTCTTCAAATCTAAATAATTCTATAAAGCAAGGAGAAGTCACTGTGGATAGATATTAGGGTCAGTAAAAATAGAATAATACACTTGGGAGCCTTTTACAGACAACCGGGACAGACTGATTTTATTAATGACTAATGATCAGGGAAATAAGGAAAGGATGTGAAGTAGATACAGTTATCCTTGGTGACTTTAATTTAAATTCTGTGGACTGGGAAAATACAATAGGAAGGGATAGAGCAAGTTGTAAGTTTATAGAATGTTTTGAGGATAATTTTTTGAATCAATTTGTTAATAAGCCATCAAGGGGTGCCAATATATTAGATCTACTTCTTTCAAATGATGATCACTTGGTTCAGGAATTGACGGTCGAGGAAGCATTGGGAAATAGTGATCATCAGATGGTTCATTTTAACTAGGGAATAGTGAAAGGTAGAACATCAACAAACTCCACAAAAAGTCCAAATTTTTATAGGGGCAATTACGATAAATTACGCAACTTGATAAATCAGATTAGGTGGTATATAGAATTCAGGGGGAAGAATACTTATGAGATGTGGGATACTTTTAAGACTATATTAAATATAGTCCAGGAGCATTTTTTTTTTTTTTTTTAAGAGCTCATCTGGTGACTAGTCCAAGAGCAGTGTATTCCAATGAAGGCTATTAGGAAGAAATGTAGGAAGCCGTTGTGGTGGAATCAAGAGATAGCTAGGAAAATTTCTGAGAAGAAAAGGGCATACCAGAGATTACACAGAGAAAGTACTTTTGAGAATTTAAATCATTATAGGTTGACCAGAAATGAGCTAAATAAGATTAAAAAGAAGAGCAAAAGAGTGGCAGAAATTAATTTACCTCAAAATACTGATAAAGATACAAGAAAATTCTTTAGCTATTATAGAATTAATAACAAATCTAACTGATAAAATAGGGCCTATTAGATATGAAGGAGTTTTGAAAGAATCTGATGAGGAAGTAGTAGAGGTTCTTAATGATCATTTTTCTTCAGTATTTACACAAGAGAATCAAGATAGATTAATTGATGATAATTCTAGGTCAAGGGAAGTAGTGCTGAATAGTGTTAATGTGAACAGGGAAATAATTGAAGGGCTTATATTGGAGTTAAATACTAGTAAGTCATCTGGCCTAGACAACATTCATTCTATGGTTACTCAAAGAAGGTGTAGATAGTAGGTATTGCAGTAACTCTTGAGAAGATATATACTAGATCACTAGAGTTTGGAGAAATACCTAATGATTGGATATTAGCGAATGTAGTGCAAATTTTTTAAAAGGGAAGTAAAGAGGACCAGAATAACTTTAGGATGGTAAGCTTAACTTCTATCGTTTGTAAAATTCTTGAGAAGATAGTTTAGAAGGGGATTTCTCATCATCTAGAGAGTGGTAGGTTAATAAATGATGCTCAGCGTGGGTTTAGAAGAGTTAGATCGTGTTTAACAAATTTACTCGATTTTATGGATTATGTTACTAAACAATTAGATAAAGGAGAGAAGGTTGATGTAATTTACTTAGATTTTAGCAAAGCTTTTGATAAGGTTCCACATAGGAAACTAGTTCACAAATAAAAAATGCATGGAATATGTGGTAAAGTTTTCAATTGGATAGCTGAATGGCTAAAAGACAGGAAACAGAGTTGTGCTGAATGAAGTGAGGTCACATTGGAGGGACATTATCAGTGGGTACCTCAGGGATCCATTCTAGGCCCTTTATTATTCATAGTTTATATTAATTATCTTGGGGAGGCTGTAAATAGCAAAGTGTTAATTTTTGCTGATGACACTAAATTGGCAGCTGTAGTCAAAGAAGTTGAGAGTAGCTTTAAAGTGCAGAGTGACTTAAATAAGTTATTAGCTTGGGCTCTGAAGTGGTAGATGACTTTTAACCTTTAAAAATGCATGGGAAGAGATAATAGGGAATTTAGCTATGAAATGGATGGGTATTGGCTTAATTCAGTTGAGGATGAGAAGGACTTAGGTGTAGTAGTAGATAGGTCACTGAAGTTTTCAAAGCAGTTTATTGAGGCAAAAAATCGAGCAAATAGGGTGCTAGGATACATTAAGAGGAATATTAGCTACAAGAGTAAAGAGGTTATCCTTAAACTCTACAACTTGTATGCCAGGCCACATTTAGAGTACTGTATACAAGCATGGTCACCACATTTTAGACATGACATCAACCTGCTTGAGTCAGTACAAAGGAAGGCAACAAAAAATGATGCCTTTCCTGAATCACCTTGAATATGAAGATAGACTGAGGGTCTTAAATATGTTCTCATTTGAAAGAAGATGTGTGAGGGGAGATATGATTGAGCTTTTTAAAATCTGTTCTGGTATGTATAAGTTGGATTTTAGCAAGTATTTGAGATGAAGGTGGTAATGGGATTAGGGCTCACCACTTACTTTTGTATATTCTTCCTATTAGTGGTATAGCTGAGGTGGTCCTCCACTTCGGTCTTCCTGATCCCTCTCGTGGGTTACTTTGGGGAGGGTGTTGTTATTCTGAACTGTGTAACCTGGTGTTGGTGGTTGGTCAGGTATGCTGCTTAGCCACTTGTCCATGTTTCTCTTGAATGTTTCTGGAGTCACTCCAGTGAGGTCCGGGATGCCCTTTGGTATGCAGTTGAACAGTTGGGTTCCAGTGAAGGAGAAGAAGTTGTCTCAGAGTCGATTTTTTTTTTAGTACATCTTTGAATTCCCCACGCATAGTATAGTCTTCCTCTCCTCGGTTGCCTGTTCACCTGGATCCCTATGTTTGGTACCCGACCCTCCAGTATTTTCTATATATAGATTATTATGTATCTCTCTCATCTTCTTTGCAAGGAGTACATCTTCAGGTGGTCTAATCATTCCCAGTAGTTTAGGTTTTCCATACCTTGGATTTTGCTGGTAAATGTTCTTTGTGCGGCTTCTATGGTTTTTCTGTCCATGATTTTAAATGGGCACCAGAGATGGCAGCAGGGAAATTTAATGGCTCAAAGTGAGGCAGGGAAAGGAAGCAAACACAGATTTGTAGAAGGTAGGCAGGCTAATGGAAGTGCTTTAGGGTTAAACTACTTGAGTAGTGATAGTGGTCAGGGAAATACAAGAGTACAGGGTCGGGGAAAGAGAGAAAGGAGATGCAGAGGAGATAGGCCCTCAGGTGCTTCAGGGATAGGTGGGCTGAGTTGTCTTTACACAAATGCTCGTAGTCTTAGAAATAAGAGGGATGAATTATTTAGTTATATCATTCATGAAGATATAGATATAATATGTATAGTTGAATCATGGGTTAATGAAAATATATTTAATGATAATGTCAGTGAATTTGAACTAGAGGGTTATACTATGTACATTAGTCAAAGGAGAGATAGGACTGGTGGTGGGTTGATTATTTATATCAGAAATAGCATTTCTTCAAATCTAAATAACTCTATAAAGCAAGGAGAAGGTGAATCATTATGGATAGATATTAAGGTTGGTAAAAATAGGAAAATACACTTGGGAGCTTTTTATAGACCACCAGGACAGACTGATTGTATCGATGAGTTAATGATTAGGGAAATAAGTAAAGGATGCAAAGAAGATACAGTTATTCTTGGTGACTTTAATTTAACTTCTGTAGACTGGGAAAATATGATAGGAAGAGATAGAGCAAGTTGTAAGTTTATGGAGTGTTTTGAGGATAACTTTTTGATCCAATTTGTTAATAAGCCAACAAGGGGTGCCAATATATTAGATCTAATTCTTTCAAATGATGATCACTTAGTTCAAGGATTGAGTGTAGGGGAATCATTGGGAAACAGTGATCATCAGATGGTTCGGTTTAATTTGCAAATAGTTAAGGGTAGAACAACGACAAACTCCACGAAAATTCCAAATTTTTATAGGGGAGATTACGATAAATTACGCAGCATGCTAAATCAGATTAGGTGGGATATAGAATTCCATGGAAAGAATACTTATGAGATGTGGGATATTTTTAAGACTATATTAAACATGGTTCAGGAACAGTGTATTCCGATGAAGTCTATTAGGAAGAAATGTAGGAAACCATTATGGTGGAACCAAGAAATAGCTAATAAAGTTTCAGAGAAAAAAAGGGCATACCAGAGATTACAAAGTGAGAGTAGTTTAGATAATTTAAACCATTATAGGTCAACCAGAAATGAACTAAATAAGATTATTAAGAAGACCAAAAGGACAGCAGAAATTAATTTAGCTAAAAATAATATTTTTTTTTTTTTTTTTTATAGAGCCCATCTGGCAACTACCCACTTGGGCATAAGTCGCCGAAAAACACGACAGCCTAGAATTAGGCTACTTTAAAGTTAAAATATGAAAACTTAACAATCAATATAAATTTGAAAAACTTAACAATCGAAGCAATCTCCGGCAGCGGGGGGAGGTCCCCCTCACCCCGGTGCAGGAGAGTGCAATCTAAAACAAAACAATAACAAAAAAAGGAACCTTAAATAAAGGGGAGAAGGCCGGCCTCCCCCAAAAAGTCAATAAGTCCACCAGTCATGGTGCACGCACTCGTCCCGAGTACAAGGGACAGGCGGTAGCGACCCCGCCCATCCCGGTACCGAGACAGGTATCGTGCGCGAAGATCACCCAGACTGGGACATTCGACAAGAATATGCTGAACAGTCTGGGGGACGACGCAGTCGTTGCAATAGGGCACATGCGAGCGCTCCACCAAGTAACGATGCGTCACACGAGTGTGTCCGATTCGAAGACGACAGAAAGCAACCTGAAGCCGCCGCGGCATTGGGGGATAGGTCCATGGGAACAGTCGCGGCGCAATGGCACGCAACTTTAAGTTCCCCTCGACCGTCTCCCATCTTCTTTGCCAAGCAGTCCGAAGAGCTGCCCGTATTCCTGCCATGTAGTCGGTGTGAGGAAGAGCGAAACGCTGGTCCGGTCGCAGAGTCCTCGCGGACTCTTTGGCGCCCTCATCGGCGCGCTCATTCCCCGCAATTCCTACATGTCCAGGAACCCAGCAGAAGATAATCTCGACATCTGCCCGGCTCGCCAAAACCGTGGCGTCACGGATTTCGCGAACCAGGGGATGCGGAGATTCCAATGCCCCGAGAGCACTCAGGGCGCTTTGTGAGTCGCTATAAATCACAATCCGGTCTCTGAACCGGGCACGTCGCGTAATCTCCCGTACCGAGTGGTGTATTGCCACCAGCTCGGCCGTGAAGACAGACGCAGCGCCTGGTAGAGCCCCGCTGACTTCAAACAGAGGGGATACGGCGTGGAAGCCGACCCCCTCTTGGGACTTGGAGCCATCCGTATACACTGGCACGGTACCAGCGTGACACGATGTGTGCTCCAAAAAGATCGAACGCAATACTCCCGGCGGAGTACAAGCTTTGGGAGCAGAGGCGTGGCGACAAATAGCCAAATGTGGTACCCTCCAGGGTGGCGTCCTGGGCAGAACCAGGGGTGCCACCGGCCCGAGAGCTATATCTACCTCTCGAAGGAGTTTCCTGGCCCTAAACCCAAAGGGCTTAGGGTATGACTGGCGTCTCTCGGCGGCATAGGCACCATCGAGATCAGCTGCGGATGCAGTGAGAGCTGTTGGCGACTGGGGGAGGCGCCGGGCTCGCGCGTACAGGCGAGTGATGCACTGCACGCGGCGCAGAGCGAGTGGCATCTCCCCAGCATCGACCAACAGGCTCTCAATGGGGGAAGTGCGGAAGGCACCGGTCGCAAGGCGAAGGCCGGTGTGGTGGATCGAATCCACCTTCCGCAATAAACGCTCGGCTGCGGATGCATAAAACTCGCATCCGTAGTCGAGCTTCGAGCGAACAAAGGATCGATAAAAAAGTAAGGCGGTAGCCCTATCAGCGCCCCAAGCGCTGAACGTCACGGAACGGAGAATGTCCATGGCGCGGGTACAAGAGACCCTAAGGCTGCGAATGTGAGCCTCCCAGGTGAGGCGTCGGTCGAATACAAGACCAAGGAAACGGTGCGACTCAACCACATCCAGGCGCACCCCATTAAGAAACAAATCTGGGTCGGGGTGAAGCCGTGGATGGCGGCAGAAGTGCACCACCTTAGTCTTGGCCAAAGAAAACCGAAACCTGTGCGCTTCGGCATAGCGAGAGACGCGGTTCAATGCCTGTTGGAGTCGGCGCTCCAGAGTTGGCATCTGGGCCGCGCCAAAAGAGATCGAAAGGTCGTCCACGTAGAGCGTAGCGAGAACATCTTCCGGCAGCACCGAGGTGATGCCGTTGATGCTCAGGGCAAAGAGTGTGACACTGAGGACACTTCCCTGCGGGACACCCTCTTCCTGCTCCTTTGGGCCGGAGAGGGCTCCCCCCACCCGTACGCGGAATCGACGATCTCGCAAAAATTCAGATATAAACATTGGGAGGCGTCCCCTCGCCCCCATCGTGTGGAGAGTCTCCATGATACCGTATCGCCATGCGGTATCATAGGCTTTCTCCAGATCAAAAAACACCGTGGCGTAGTGCTGTCTACGAAGGAAAGCCTCGCAGACGGCATTTTCCAGTCGGAGCAGAGCATCCGACGTGGAGTGGAACTTACGGAAGCCGCACTGTGCAGAAGACAGATGGCCTCCGCTGTCCAGGAAATAGGCTAATCTAACATTTACCAATTTCTCCATCAACTTGCACACGCAAGAGGTTAGAGAGATTGGGCGGAAACCGGTCGGAGTAGAGTGATCTCTCCCCGGCTTGCGAAAGGCGAGCACAGTAGCGATTCGCCAGGAGTCTGGGAGGAGACCTTCCACCCAGATCCTGTTGAACAAATCTAATAGAAAGGCCATGCCTCGCTCACCCAGGTGTCGAAGCATGGCGTACGGGACATCGTCCGGACCATGGGCGGTGTCCGCGCACGAAGCGAGAGCGGAACGCAACTCACTCACAGTAAACTTGTCGTTGAAGGGTTCTCCGCCTCTCGAGGTAAAGTCCAGCCGGCGGCCTTCCGCGACATCACGACGTGCATTGAATGCTGGCGGAGCAGCATCACGGCTAGAGAATGCGGAAAAAGCGGTCGCTAAGGATTCCGCCACGGACGCGGGGTCCGAGATTGCGGTCTCATTCTCCTGGAGAACGGGAGGGGGGTCCTGCGAGAACTTGCCCCGAATCCTTTTGACTCGCTTCCACACCTCAGCTAAAGGGGTCTTCCCGTTAAGTGAAGACACGTATGCCCGCCAAGAAGAGCGGCGGGCGTGCTTCGAAATATACCGGAACCTAGCCCTAGCCCGACGAAATTCAGCGACGGTGAAATCGTTCGGGCGGCGCTTATAGCGCATGTAGGCATAACGCTTCTGTTTGAGGGCCGTCTCACACTCGGCCGACCACCATGGGAGTGGTCGGCGTGCAAAACGGCCAGACGTCCTAGGAATAGTAGTCAGGCCCACGGCGATGAGGTTGCCGGAGAAGAACTCGACGGCCTCATCTACCGACCTAAACTCCTTGACTGAGATAGAGAATTCAGTCATTTCCTGAAATGCAGGCCACCGCGCCCGCGCCAAGCACCACCGAGGTGGTCTCTCAGGCGGCAGTTGCCCTGAAAATGATATTTGAATGGGAAAGTGATCACTACCATGGAGGTCATCGACCACCCCCCAATCAAAATCAGGCTGTGCATCCGAAGAGCACAAAGATAGGTCAAGGCAAGAAAATGAAGCGGTTCTCGGACAGTGATGCGTAAACTCATCCACGTTTAGGACACCCATCTCAAGCTCTTCGATCAGATCGGCAAGGACTTGTCCCCTGGGATTTATGGTGTAATCTCCCCAGAGAGGATGCCTGCCGTTCAGATCTCCAAGCAAGAGATAGGGCCTCGGCAACCGTGCCACGACGCGGCGAAAGTCCCCCGCGTCGAAGTCAGCTGACGGTGGAATGTACGCAGAAATGATAGTATACCTCCTATCCAGGTGCAGCTGCACAGCCACTGCCTGAAAGGAGGTATCTAAAGAGAAAGGAAGAACGGAGACATCATGCCGGGTGTAAACCGCGCATCCCCCAGCCCGGCCGTCCCGCGGTGGTTGGGTCGCAAGACCCTTATACCCCGGGAGGGCAGGCAGGGGGCACGCGCCTAGCATGGTCTCCTGCAAAAGAATAGCTAACGGGGAACGGGATGAGGCGAGCCTCCGCAGCTCCTCCCAGTTGGCCCGGAGTCCACGGCAATTCCATTGAAGGAATATGCCCTCCAGGCCTAGCTCGGAGGAGACGCGGGGGCCCTCCTCGAATTGAAGACCCTCACGGGAATGGCCGTACGCTTCCCGGGGGCAGAACCCCGGGCGCTGTTGGCCGGACAAAGCGCTGAAGGCGCTGTCGCCTTCGAGGACTTATTGGGGGAGGTTGGGCTCGCCATGCGAGTCTTTTCCTCCCTCCGCCTCGAAACTTTAGGCGGGCGTTGCGGCTTCGGAGGCGGGGGGCCCTCTTTTCGAGGAACCACCGTCTCCGAGCCACTCGCTCCACCTCGGGGCGTGGGCAAAGGGGCCGAAGCTCCTTTGTTGCTGTCCTCCTTTCGGGGAACAGCTTTAGGAACCCCGGAAGATGGCCTAGCGACCATCTTCAGGGGTGTTGCCTCCTGTGAGTCTAACGACTCGGTGGAGGCGCGTGGCCGTTTCGCTTTACGCGAAACGGTCACGCTGGGGGAAGAGGGGGGAGCCCTGGTTTTAGCCGGGGCAGGGTATGAACCCTTTTTGCCGCCAGCTTTACCAGGGGAGCGCCCAGGTTGGGTAGAGCCCACAGAAGGGCTCCGAATGGGCGCGGAAACAACCGTGCTCGTTGGCCTGGATGGGCCAGGAGCAGAGGGTGCCTTTCTAACTATTGAGGCATATGATGTCCCAGGCAGAGCCGGGCGCGCCAGGACCAAGTCCTTTGCCTCGCGGAATGAGAGTCGATCCTGGGCCTGAACGGCCAGGATTTCTTTCTCAAGGAGATATGCACCACATTGCTTCGAAGAAGCAGGGTGCGGCTCTCCGCAATTGACACACTTGGCCACACACGATTTGGACTTATCGTGTGCGACCTTGGAGCAATTTACACAGACTTCGGGTGACCCCGATTTTGCACGTCTACATGATCGATTCGTATGGCCGAAGCGGTGGCAGTAATAGCACCGCCGCGGCAGTGGCACGAATGCCTTCACGCGGTAGCGGTACCAACCGGCACGCACCGACTCAGGGAGCTTGTCACAGTCGAACGTGACGAAGAGTGTAGGGGTGGGTCTCGAGGCCCCTCCCTGTTTTCTCATCACACGTTCGACCTTGACCGCCCCATGGTCGGCCAGCTCTAGGGTGATGTCCTCAATGGAGTAGTCAACGAGTTCCCTCGCATAAACTACTCCTTTCACAAAGTTCATGGTAGAGTGCGGCGTCACACTCACCGGGGTGCCATGAAGTGTCCGAAGAGCACTTATCTTGGCCGCCTCGGCGGGATTCGCCGCATTCGCCAGAAGGCTCCCGTCCGAGAAACGGGTTACCTTCGGCTCTCTACCAATTGCACTAGCTAATCCTCTCCTCTGATGGATCATGTTGCCCTTGGACAACATGGTGCCATCAGTGGAGCGAATAACGAGGAAGCGTTTGAAGCCAGCGGGCTCGAAAACGCCAGGTAACCTCTGAATCAGGGGCCCCGATGTCATCGAGGCTCCGCCCTGTGCATTCTTGGTCTTAGTCGTAGTCATGGGCTCCGCACACGAGGGGGTAGAGGGGCCGGATGTGCCGATCTTGGCTTGGTCGCCTACCAAAGTGGTAGCAGACCCATCCGTCCCCGCAGCCCCCGCGGATGGAGAGGAGCCCCGAGTCTTCTTCGTCTTTTGAGTCTTTTTAGTCTTTTTCTTTTTAGGAGAGGAGGGCGGGGAATGAACCCGCTTTTCACCTCCGCCGGCAGAAGTCCCCAGGCCAGATGGACCAGCCTCAGCCAGGTCCCTCTCCGAAATGGAGAAGGTCCTGGTTGTCGTAGGGGCACCTGTCGGAGGAGATCCCTCCCCTCCTTCTACTGCCTCGGAGCCCTCAGCCATTTGAGGAGGACCTTGCATAGGGGCGGATTCGGGTTCAGTGCTTGGCGCCGAGCCCGAATTCCCCCCCATGGAAGGCCCTACCGTCTGGGGCTGGGTCTCCTCAAGGACCATGTCTATCACAGGAGGGGCCTCCAGTTGGCCATCCCCTCCCAGGACATCGCAGGTCCCCTTGGCAGTATTGTCACTAGTCAGGTGGTGTGGGGAGGCACAGGCCTTGACCCCAGCAAGGTTCAAAATTCTTGCCAGCAGGTCTTTTGAGGGAAGCGACCGAAGGGGCCTGGCTTCCCTCTCCCCCCTAAGGGGGTTTGCCCTACCGAGCCGCTTGCACGAGGGGCGGTCGGCAATGGGCTGCCTGCTGGCTTTCTTGGCAGTCCCCTTAGAAAGCAAAGGAGGGACTGCCGCTGGAGATAGGGAGGTGCCCGAAAGCACCTCCAGAGAAGGGGGTGAGGGGGAGTCCCCTACACCCGTAGGCGTAGGAGAGGAGTAAGCCTCCTCTCCGGTTAAAGAATTATGGAGGGTCCCTTGCGCAAGCACAAGGGGGGGGACCTCCATTTTCTCGGTGGAGCTGCCCGAGGGTGGCTCCGTAGATGTTTTTGGGGAAGTTGGGGGTTGGGGTTTTTGTTTTTTTTCATACATGGGCATGGTGACCCTCTTTTGATTACGGGACGCAATAGCTCATCACCTCTCGCAGTTGCCCGCACTGCGAGAGGTGCTTACAAGCCCGGCAGAGCCAGGCGCCGCCATTCGGGACCACCCCTCCCGCCTGGTGGCCTGGCAGTCCTTCGGCATGGCGGCTCCACCTTGGACACGGCGTAAAAAATATAGGTTGTGAAGAGGAGAGGAAAAGGGATGTGAGGAAGATGTGGGTGGGGATGAAGCAGGTTGTTAAAAAAATCCCATCCCGAACCGGAGCTGAGGGGTTAGGGAACAATGTCCCCTCCCCCCCTCAGCCCCGATCCGGGGTGGTTGGCTTGAGAAGAAGGTCAGCATTCTACCCTGTGAAATTAGAGGCTGACCAGAGAAAGTTGTGGGAGAGGTTGTATGAAAAGCGACGAGGTAGGGGAGAAATCGGGCTATCTGAAGGAAGGAAGAGAGGCTAAGCTGGGGCCGGACGGAGCGCTGGATCCCGTCAGCACGGCGGCCAGGATGGCAAATCGCCGCGCCCCTTACGGGGGCTAAAAATAATAATAAAGATCCTAAAAAATTCTTTAGCTATTATAGAATCAATAATCAATCTAACAGTGATAAAATAGGGCCTATTAAATATGAAGGGGTTTTGAAAGAATCTGATGAGGAAATAGTAGAGGTCCTTAATGATCATTTTGCTTCAGTATTCACAGAAGAGAAACCAGTTAGATTAATTGATGATAATTCTAGGTCAAGGGAAGTAGTGATAAATTCTATTAATATAGACAGAGAAGAAATTAAAGGGCTTATAATTCAGTTAAATACTAGTAAGGCATCTGGCCCTGACAACATTCATTCTAGGATTCTCAAAGAAGGTGTAGAAAGTATTGCAGTAGCTCTCGAGAAGATATTTATTAGATCACTAGAGTCTGGAGAAATACCAAATGATTGGAAATTGGCAAATGTAGTGCCAATTTTTAAAAAGGGAAGCAAAGAGGACCCAAATAACTTTAGACCAGTAAGCTTAACTTCTATAGTCTGTAAAATTCTTGAGAAGATGGTTAAGAAGGGAATTTCTGATCATCTAGAGAGTAGCAGGTTAATTAATGATGCTCAGCATGGTTTTAGAAAAGATAGATCGTGTTTAACTAATTTACTGGATTATATGGATTATGTAACTAAAGAATTAGATAGGGGTGAGAAAGTTGATGTGATCTACTTAGATTTCAGCAAAGCTTTTGATAAGGTTCCACATAGAAGACTAGTTCATAAATTAAAGCTGCATGGGATATGTGGGAACGTTTTAAATTGGATAACTGAATGGCTGAAAAATAGGAAACAGAGAGTTGTACTGAATGGAGTGAGGTCAGAGTGGAGGAATGTTATTAGTGGCGTACCTCAGGGATCAGTTTTAGGCCCTTTATTATTTATAATCTATGTAAATGATCTTGGGCAAGGTGTAAATAGTAAAGTGTCAATTTTTGCTGATGACACTAAATTGGCAGCTGTAGTCAAAGAGGTTGAGGGTAGCTTTAAAGTGCAGGGTGACTTAGATAAGCTGTTAGCTTGGGCTCAGAAGTGGCAGATGACTTTTAACCTTAATAAATGCAAAGTTATTAACATGGGGAGAGATAATAGGGAATTTAGCTATGAGATGGATGGATATTGGCTTAATTCAGTTGAAGATGAGAAAGACTTAGGAGTGGTAGTAGATAGGTCACTGAAATTTTCAAAGCAGTGTATTGAGGCAAAAAATAGAGCAAATAGGGTGCTAGGTTACATTAAAAGAAATGTTAGCTACAAGAGTAAGGAGGTCATCCTTAAACTATACAACTCTTATGTCAGGCCACATTTAGAGTACTGTATACAGGCATGGTCACCACATTTTAGACATGATATAAACTTATTAGAGTCAGTACAAAGGAGGGCAACAAAAATAATACCATCCCTGAAGCACCTTGAATATGAAGATAGACTGAGGGTATTAAATATGTTTTCATTTGAAAGAAGGTGTGTGAGGGGAGATATGATTGAGCTTTTTAAAATCTTTTCTGGGATGGATAAATTAGATTTCAGCAAGTTATTTGAGTTAGAAGGTAGTAATAGAACTAGAGGCCACCACTTAAAGATTAAAAAACAGAGGTGCAGACTGGATGTTAGAAAATATTTTTTCACTAACAGAGTGGTGGATTATTGGAATAGTTTGCCACCTGAGACTGTAGACAGCCCAAACTTGAATGTTTTCAAGCGCAGATTGGATGATTATATGGGGATGGAGGGTTAATTTCTTACTTTTTAGTATGTGGATATGTTTCTTGACTCATTCCTGTGGATGCAGTTTCTTTTTATTGTATATTTTGGGGGATTTTGATTTTGTTTTTGACAGACTCCTATGGAGGCTTTAAATTATATATTGTAGATGCATGGTTGGACATTCCTATGGATTGTTAAATTGTATATTGTAGCTGCATGACCTGACAAAATCCTATGGATGCATTATATGGGTGGGATTTGATGGATACGGATGACCTTTGATAGGCCCTTGTGGCTTTTGTCATCCGTTAAATTATGTTATGTTATGTTATGTTATGTATTCCATTCTGGGTAGCACTAGGGGTTTCCAAAGTGTAGTCATGCATCCCTTTTCTCTGGTTTTAAAGGTTTGTATGATCCATCCAGTCAATTTGCGGGCCATCTCAGATGTCTTAACCATATGATGGGTGAAGGTCCCACCTAGGCTTATACAAACTCCCAGGTCTTTGACATGTTCACTGGCTGCAATTTCTTGGTTCCCACACTGGTATGTTGTCATAGATATGTCCTTTTGTTGCTGTACCTCAGCAACTCAAATTTCTCTTTTTTTAGGGACATATTATTCTCCTCTACCCAAGTTAGCACCCTGTTCAGATCTTGTTGGAGTAGTACTGTATCATGTGCTTCCACAATCTTTCTGCCGATCCTTGTGACATCAATGTCCCCGATATGTATGATAAAAAAGAGGGGTCCCAGTACTGAGCCCTGGGGCACACCACTCTGGACTTCACTCGGGTCTGAGAGTTCACCTTTGACAGATACCCTCTGGATCCTTCCACCATCTTCCTAGGGGTCGTGTGATGCCCAGACTGCTGAGTTTATGCAGGAGGATACCATGATCTACCTTGTCAAAGGCCTTGGCGAAATCCAGGTATATGACACCTGTGTTCATGCCTTCCTGGATGTCTTTCATTATTCTCTCCTGGTGTTGTAGAAGCCGTGATAGACAAGAGCGCCCTTGTCTGAATCTGTGTTGACTCTCATTTAGGGCTCCTTTCTGCTCCAGGAAGGAGACGATTTTTTGTTTGACCACCTTTTCACAGATCTTTATAATGCGAGATGTTAGGACTACTGGTCTGTATTTGCTTGATTGACCTCTGCTGCCCCCCTTATGGATAGGTGATGATGCCTATCTTGAGTGCTTCAGGTACTGTACCTTCTGTAAAAGATTTTGACTACAGTATCTGCAGAGGCATGGCTAGCTCTTGTTTACAGTTGTAGTAGTTTGGCATGAAAGCCATCTGGGCCAACAGCCGAGTTCACATCAATGGTGTCCATAGCCATTTTTATGTCTTCCTCCATTATGGTGATATGTGCCAGTCGATGACCTGAGTTTGTGGCATCTTCAACTTGTGGAAGGTAGTTAGGTGAGGTCATATCTACTTTTAAGAGTGCTGAATACACTTTCATATTGCTCTTTCTTTGCAGTTGTCTGTCATTTCCCTATTGGCCTTTACTAAGGGGCCCACAGATGATATGTTTTTAAGCTTTTTGTTAGCAAAGGCAAAGAATTCTGCGTTATCTTTTATATAGCTGAGTGCTTGTAGTTCTTCTCTTCTCTGTTGTTCCTCATGTGATGCTTGTAAGCTTCTTTCAATATGAGCTAACTTTTCTGTTAGTTTAGCTTGTAGCGGGGGATAGCTGGTTTTGCTGCGTCTTGTTTGAAGGGAGTTTCTCTTCATCAGAATTTTTTGGTCCCTAGGAATTGGGGATTTTTTTTTTGTGCTTCTTAGGAACATACTTGATACAGGTTTCCTGGCATTTGTTTATTAGTGTACTGAGCATGTTGTTTACATTTTGACCCTGTAGTGTGGTGTGCCAGTCTCTCTCTCTTGATAGCTTCCCAGTTTATATCTCTACTGTAGAAGTTAAGATCATTTAGGGTTGTCTCCTAATGCTTGTTGTTTTTTGTGGCTCACTGCTGCTGGTGCCAAAGCTGTATTGAGGTTTGCTGTCACCTTGATCAGTTTATGATCTAACATTATTATTGTGTTGTATTCAAGAGAGTGCCCCAGATTTGAGTTATTGCTGAGGATTAGGTCCAGGATGTTGTTTCCTCTTGTTGGTTTTGTTACGTGCTGTGTGAGGTAGTGGTCTTCTACCATATGTAATAGTTCTGTGGCTTGGCTCTTGTCCTCCTCTGGTGTACCACCACTAAACCTCATTGATTGCCAGTTGATTATGGGACAGTTGAAGTCCCCTGTGATGATTATTTCAGTGTCTAGCATAGGTACATTGTTTAAGAGCTCCTCTATTTTGTTGCAGCCTCTAGATGGAGATTAACAGCAAATTCAGTTTCCTGATAAAGACAACTAGTAGCTTGGTTGTTCCATTTGAGAATGATAGTACTTTCTCAGTAGTTGCTGCGATGTCCTCCCTTAGGTAGATCGCCACACCCCTGTGGGTCCATCCTATTCTATCTGCTCTGAAGATAGTGTAGTTTTTCATGTTCACTTCTGCATTAAGGTGGTAAATGCTGAGGTGGGTTTCCATTAAGACAAGGAATAATAAATTTTCCTGTTGTGCAATTCCTCAAGTATTGGGATCTTTGTTTTATTAGATTTCAGATAAAGACCCCTAAATATTACCAGAGGCAAAGTTTGTTAATAGTAGCAAAGACTGATATGGCTGTATCCTCCTTTCTGCCTCATTTTGAGTCTGTCCATAAATTGTTCTATGGTTCTCTGCTGTCACTTTTCCATTTCTAGTAGTTGGTCCATCATTTCTAAAAATGTCCACTTTAGGATTGAATATTTTGTAATTGCCCTGTGGCCACCTATGTGGGCTGATGAGATATGTGGGGGTGTTTCAAATTGGATAGCTGAGTGGCTGAAAGACAGGAAGCAAAGGGTAGTGCTAAATGGTGTAAAGTCAGAGTGGAGGGATGTTATCAGTGGGGTTCCTCAGGGATCAGTTCTCGGTCCATTATTATTTGTCATCTATATAAACGATCTTGGGGAGGCAGTTAATAATAAAGTGTCAATTTTTGCGGATGATACCAAATTAGCAGCTGTAATTAAAGATATTGATGATAATTTTAAAGTGCAGGGGGATTTAAATAAATTGTTATCCTGGGCACATAAGTGGCAAATGACTTTCAACCTTGATAAGTGCAAAGTTATTAACATGGGAAAAGATAATAGAGAATTTAACTATGAAATGGATGGGCATTGGCTGAGCTCAGTAGAGGATGAGAAAGATCTAGGAGTAGTAATAGATAAGTCATTAAGGTTTTCTAAGCAGTGTATTGAAGCAAGAAATAGGGCAAATAGAGTGCTGGGTTTTATTAAGAGAAATGTCAGTTACAAAAGTAAGGAGGTTATTCTTAAACTCTATAACTCTTATGTTAGGCCACATCTAGAGTACTGTATACAGGCATGGTCCCCACATTTTAGACACGATATTAACCTTCTTGAGTCAGTGCAACGGAGGGCAACAAAGATTATTCCTTCCCTGAGGCACCTTGAATATGAAGAAAGACTGAGGGTATTAAATATGTTCTCGTTCGAAAGGAGGTGTGTGAGAGGGGATATGATTGAGCTGTTTAAAATTTTTTCCGGGATAGATAAATTGGATGTTAGCAAGTTTTTTGAGTTAGATGATGGAAATCGGACTAGAGGTCACCACTTGAAAATTAAAAAGCAAGGGTGTAGGTTGGATTTAAGAAAATATTTTTTCACCAATAGAGTGGTAGACTTCTGGAACAAATTGCCGCAGAGGGTAGTAGGTAGTCCAAATCTAAATGTATTTAAGAGTAGGTTGGATGAGTTTATGGGAAGGGAAGGTTGTGATGGTTCCTAAGTTTTGTATATATTAATATTGTTTGTATATATCTATAGCTGCATGATTTAGTTCTTGACAAGCCTTGATTGGTGATACCCTTGTTTCTGGATGCAATCCTCTGGATGTAGTTTTCCTGGGAGTTTGGGTGCCTTGAAAAAGAGGCCGCTTGACTCGGATGACCTATGATGAGCCCTTGTGGCTTTTGTCATCCGTTATATTATATTGTGGGGGACTTTGATTTTGTCTTCCCCTGGTGATGGTGCTTTTTGTGGGTGGGTTTTGACGGAGGCGGATGACCTTTGATAGGCCCTTGTGGCTTTTGTCATCCGTGTAATTATGTTATGTTATGAGTGGCTGTTGTCTCTGGCTGGTGTTGGATTTGGCTTGGCCCCCCTGATGGAGGCCCTGCCTGGGGTTTATTTGTTTAAGTAGCATTCTCAGCAACATTTCTTTTGGTTCCCTTTACATGTGGGTACTTTTAATTTTGGTCTGTGCACTTTCTTGACCTTATAGAGTACCTGCACATTGTAGGACCATGGTTGAGCAGTCCCCAGCATGATTTTGGGTGGTCCTTGTTGCAACCTTCCCCTTTGATACCAAAGGGGCAACTGTTCCTCTTGTATTTTTCACATATTTTCTTCTTCTTATGTGGTGTGGTGTATTGTGTGTGATATGAGTGTCAGGGGATGTTGAAGTTCCCTGGTTCCTATGGATTTCTCCTTGTTGTGTTCCTCCTCTTTTTGCTGTTTTTGATTTTGTCCTGTCCCTTTGTGGTTCTCTCGGTTCCACTGCTTGAGTTGTCTGTTGTTCTTGATAGTTGTTTGGTATTAGAGACAGATCTATGTCCTCTGGAATGTTTCCAATTTGTGTTCCAATGGTACCATCAATAGTTCTAGGTCCAGGTCCATATATCACATCTGTAGTCAATACAATCCAATCACCCCTGGCAGTTTGACTCTCTTCACTGATGTTACTAGGCATGGAATTGCCTAGTATAGTGGTAGACTGTGCAATAAATAATGGATCCATCACACTGTATAGTAAAATAAATTTCATCTCCAAGTCCACAATTGCCGCACCAGGTGTCGGTTACATTTGTGGATACCACCATTTTTACAGTATCAGGTAAAAAAAAAAATTTAAACAAGTACGATGGCACTATTACACCAGTATAGCCTTTGGATTAGTACTGGAAAAATTCCACAAGTTAAGGTGAGTCAGGTACTTTCTATGACTAATTAAAAAATGCATGGGATATGTGGTAGAAATTAAAAAACAGAGGTTCAGGTTAGATGTTAGAAAATATGGTAATTGTGTAGAGTATGGCTGGATCTGAGTCCTTGTTAACATAAGAACATAAGAAAAGAAGGAGACTGCAAAAGACCATTCATGGCCTACACTTGGCAGCTCCTGTTCCAGTCAACACACAAAAGATTTCTTACCAGAGAAAAGTCATCAAGATGTCACCCTTTACAGGAGTTCATCAGATCTAATCTACAATATACATAAAATGCATCCAGAGGATTATGTCCATTCATGCAACCGCAAAATAATCTCCCCACTCCTTAGAAAAATATATACATATGTACATAAAAAAGTCAGTCCCATCTAGCAGCTTCATTCATATATTTATCTAATCTATTCTTAAAACTACCCAGAGAGGAGGCTTCTATCACATGTCTAGTGAGCCTATTCCATTCATCTACCACACGATTTGTAAACCAATTCCTCCCAATCTCCTTCCTAAACCTATACTTTTGTTTATTTTGGGCTATTTTTCCTAGCTACTTTTTCTGAGCTAAAATCTATATGGAGCCATTTTATAGCAATTTTTGATTATATACTGGGGGCTGTGCCCCCCAGACCCCCCCAAATGATTTAAATCTCAGGATCATCCCCCCAATGAGCCATCCCCAACAACAAGGCGACCCTCAAAATAAGCTAGAATCGCATCCACCCATACTCGCAACATTTACCGAAAATATTTTTTCACCAATAGAGTGGTAGATTACTGGAATAGTTGGTATACCGAATAGTTTGCCATCTGAGACAGTAGACAGTCCAACTTGAATGTTTTCAAACACAGATTAGATAATTATATGTGGAGGGGGGATCTGGACTCATTCCTGTAGATGCAGTTTTTGGTAAACCTGAAGATCCATACCCTGCGAACCGTACTATAGGTTGCTATATGGGGGGGGCATAGCCCCCATACCCCCTGCTCACTACGCTCACCCTCAGGAACAAGAAATAAAACAAGTTAATCACAGTTGGGCAAAAACATGTTGAGAGGTGGAATAAATATTATGGGAATGCGAGCGGGAAAGCTCACAGGGTATGGATCTTCAGAATTACCCAGTTTTTTTTTATTTGTGTATATTATGATTGATTTAGATTTTGACAAGTCTTGATGAGATGCTCTTTTTTTTTTTTTACACATTCCTGTGGTGCCCAAATTGTATATTGTAGATACATGATCTGACACAATCCCATGAATTGTATAAATTGTATATTGTATATGCATGATCTGACACAATCCTAACATGCATTTTATGGGTGAGTTTGGACAGATGCGGATGACCTTCGATAAGCCCTTGTCTTTTGCCATCCATGAAATTATGTTATGTTAATGAAAAGTTAGTACGTCTGTAAGAATCAGAGGGTGTAGTGAACGAGTGGTTAGAGGGCGACCGCTTAAAAGAATAAAAAACACCTCAGGTTGCGAAAAACACACGAAGCATAGTTATTTATTATTGCACATAGTTATATGATTATTTTCACCAATTATCCTGTAGAGATTAGAAAGATAGGTGAAGGAAAAAAGTAGAGGATGGTGGTTTGATGTAACAGGGCAAACAAACAACCAACTAAATTTAATGTTGGTAAGTGATTAAAATTGTCTTTCAACATCTGGGGATTTTTGTAAATAGCTGTAGTTTGACAACAGTCAAAGAAAAGCTAAACAGGTATATAGAGAAACTGTTTTTACAGGTTTATATATTATAGCAGAGTTTGTACTGCATTTTGGGGTTCTTAAGTAGATAGGGGCGTAGGAAAAGGATCGATGAAGAAAAAAATGAAGAACGTGAAGAAGTAAAAATACCACTCAATGGGTTGAAATGAAGCGGTAACCAATTTATAGCGGGTACCCGAAGTTACCAATTTATATGATAAGTGACCAGGTTACCAAATTCTGGTGAAGGTTAATTATCTATCTGACTCCAAATGTGATTTCTTCACTGTGTTCTTATTTTGGCTAGGCTTACCGAAGGTTTAGGGTAATCCAGGTAAAGATGGGCGTTGCAAAATATATACTTTATCCTAATATTTTTCTATGACGGGGCAAGCGGCACGTCACGAACTTACCTTGCGGCCGACTAAGTATCTATATATGTATATATATATATATATATATATATATATATATATATATATATATATATATATATATATATATATATATATATATATATATATATATATATTCAACGCGAAGTATTAAATTCTGGAGCAACAAGAAAAGACTTGGTGAATTTAGAAGGGGTTCTGTAAACGCTAATTCAGTATGACAATACTTAATAACAATTATAAAATCATAATGCTTAGTTCTTAACTATTTTTATTCTGCTCATTGTTCGCCTATACATACGGTTTCATTTTCATGGGGCGTGGCCTAGACATCTCTGGGAGACAAATCTTTGTCATCGAGGCTCATTGGTTCCACCCCTGGGCGGAGTTTTGAACGGCTGTGTATTATAATTTACTTACATCTCCCAATTTTTATTTATATAAGAGGATACACTTGCCGCAGCTTATTTTTAATTCAAATTCATAGATGCAAATTCAACTATGCATTATCAATTCATTATTTCAATTTTAGTCATGTATTTTATATGAGTAAAGTATGCTGGGATTTAATAAGACCACTGCGCGTCCATTTTGTGGAGGTGTTTTCTGGACCTATTGAATCCTGCGATTTGCTGCCAGTAGCCTACCTATTACATATTCCGATCACTACAGTACTCCCCGGCCAGTAATGGAATGGGTGAGAAAATAGCTCATAACATTACATCTGAAATACTTATTTGGGGCACACTTAATATCTGACAGCATTTACATCATACGCACAGGGCATCGACACTTACATAAGTGTGTAGCGACCGGCGTGTACGTCCAAATAGGACATACGCGAGAGTCGCCACACACATAAAGTATAGAGAGAGAAAAAAAGTAAAGCTAGCGCCGTTTACGAGAATATCACAAGGCAGTAAACGGAGCACAGTTATCTCTGTTAGAGTTGGTCGAGGGAATTCCAAGGTGCAAACCTTATTACCGCGCTTGATTACCTGGAAAGGGCCAGGATTAACGCTTCTACTGGTTTGCGAACGTAGTCAATTCGGACCCACACATCAGTTGCTTCACGAAGATGTGGGGGCACGCAAGGCTTGAGCACCGAGTGCAGGTGCTCTATGGATTCCTGCGCGAAGTCGACCTGTGACATTGTTGATGCTAGTTCTTTAATAGATTTGGAGTCGGCCTTCGATGACGATGAGGAAACTAAAGGTTTGAGGCACAATATCGTGGTTTTCGTGACTGCCGTAAAAGATGAAAATGTCGAGTCATTGGGCAAGGGGCATATGCCTAAAAGGACGATTGGGAGTGTCACCATCCAACCTTGTCGAGGGGCCACTATGGGACATTTCAAGGTCATATGTGTCCTTTCCAACATCCTGTTTGTGGACGGGCGATACGGCATGGTGCGAAGGCGATTAAAACCAACAAGGGCAGACAGTTCCTTGAATGGTTCTAATTCAAATTGGGCTCCTCTGTCGGTCACTACGTTTTACGGCACTCCAAATCTGGAAATCCACCCATCTAGGAAAGCTAACGCAACCGTTGTAGCACTTATATCTCGGATCAGTAACGCTTCGATTCATCTCGTCGCTCGGTTGATGCATGATAGTAAATACTGATTGTATGATAGGTAGGATTGTCCAGGCAGTGTACACGGTGGGAATGGTACAATTATATCGATATGCACAGTTTTGAACCTTGAGGATGTAATATCAATGGGCAGGATCGGGGATTTCGTATGGCAATTAATCTTTGAAGATTGACAAGGGAGGCACTCCTTCGTCCAGGAGCAAATATCCCTGTCCATTTGGGCCAGAAATATCGAGATTTGATGAGACGAAGTGAAGCCTTGATTCCAGGGGGTGGCAGATTATGTAATTGATTGAAGATTATTTTCTTGCATGCCAAAGGGACAAACGGTGGTGGGTATCTTGATGTTACCTCACATAAAAGCTGAACTTCCTCGGGGAAAGGTTAAGATTTTAGTCGCGAGCAAAATTCCGTCGTTTCTTCGCCATTATCCTGCGCTGCCGCCAATGCTCGGAGGTCAAGAGAGTCAATTTGGACCGAATTTACGTTCCTTGGAAGGCAGTCAGCGACTACGTTGTCTTGACCACGCACGTGGGCGATATCACTGGGTTACTCTAGAATGTCTGCCCAATGGAGTTGTTGCTTGTCTGCTTTAGCACTTAATGGTGATGCAAAAGCAGATACTAAAGGCTTGTGATCAATGCACAAAGTAACGTGGCAATCTTCAATCGGGTGCCTGAAGTGCATGACAGCAAGATATGCCGCTAGGAGCTCTCTGTTCTAAGTGGCGTATGCTCGCTGTGTCCGACATAGCTTGGTCGAAAAGAATGCCACCGAGCTGGTATGACGAATCATTGGGCAGCGACTGACAGAGTTTAACGGAGCCGATTTGGTATCTTTAAATGCTCCTCGTCCCTCATCAACCCACATGAGCTCCCGAGCATTCGGTTGCAGACGTACAAGCTCGGTCAATGGGGTAGCAATCGCGGCAAAGTTAGGAATCATTCTGTGATAGTAACCTAACATGCTCAGATATCTTCGAAGCTCCTTGTAATCCTTTGGGAACGGAATGCCTCCAATTTATGTGATGCCCTAAAAAAAATATCTATTTCCTCCTTCGCCAGCTCACATTTCTCCAGGGATATTCCCAAACCGTTTTCGACCAGGATTTTAAAGACGCTCCAAATGCTTCAGATGGTCGTCCATATTGTCTGAATATATCAGGATGTCGTCGATATACAAAAAAATAGAACGCTGATCCTCGAAACAGTTTGCCCATGTGACGTTGGAAGGTGCAGTTTGCATTTCGGAGACCTAATGAGAGCTTAGCGTATTCTCCAAAACCAAATGGAGTTGTGTCCAACCTTGAAAATATCCTTTTACCGTGGAGGTGGTTCGTAACATTTTGAATTCGCGGCAGCGGATATCTGTCGGGCTTGGTGATGGCATTTAGCGCTCGGAATTCGCCGACCACCCTGTACTCACAGGGCGACTTCTTTGGCACCATGTGTATTGGTGAAGCCCATGATGACTTTGACGGGCGCACGACCCCTTCCTTCAATAGTGTTAAAAAGTTGCTTTGGTATCCTGTAGTTTCTTTATTGAAAGTGGCCTCGGCCGTGCGAATATCGATGAAGTTTTGATCGTAGGCGTCACTGAGCTCGGCGATGACGGGGAGGGCTGAGCAGGTGCAGGTCCGTACAGATCCTCATATGAGGCGGTAGATGCGGAAGGTCATTGATATTAATCTAAAACACAGGATATGCTTGTCGCAGCTTTGTAATACAATTCCTTTTAGTCAATGAGTGTATTTACCCAGGTGATTCGTATACTTCCGTCTTTTGATAAATCTATTCTGAGACGCGAAAATTGTTTGTTTATGCGTTGTCCTATTGACAAAGGTGTCTCTGACCTTTCGTGAGATCGTACATTCGTGTGTCCCGAGGTCACTTCCAACGGCCGCTTGCCATATATATATATATATATATATATATATATATATATATATATATATATATATATATATATATATATATATATATATATATATATATATATACACTAAGGGGGGGATGAAATGGGACTATTTTATAGATAAAGGTTTTCGTTAAAAATCGGTTAAACAATAATGAATTTATTGCAAAATGAAAAGGAAACTACGTCCGACCAATTTAACTATAATAATATATTATATTTAGTAATATATTATCATAATTAGGAATCCAATCAATATCCTGCATTCTGATTGGTCATCGTTTGTTCCCGTGACTGTATTTAAGGCGGCTCATTGGATAGGGGCTCAAAAAACGAGAATGCCTACCTGTTTCCAACTTAATCTTATTCCTAAATTAAGTTTTGATAATATAACTAAATCCCAAGCAAGGAACAACTCTTTTTTAATAGAGCATCAAATAAAATGAACGCAAGAAGGTCGAAACGCATGATAAATGCTTATCATCGCCGTCACTATGAGAAAAAGAGGGATGGAAACTAACAAATCATTTTGGCAAAATCTTTTTTCGTGTCAGCTTTCTAAAAAGATTCTCTGGAAGGCATTCTTGCGCGAATATACCCATCTCTTTCATCAAGACCAGCTATTTTACCGCATGTACTTGTAAATTCGTGAATCAGGCGCTCCGCCGATTGGGTGTGGGTTGGAAAAGATGGTAATTCAAAGTGGCTGATAATCAAATCCTGAAGTTCGGCGATTGTGAGATCGCAAGAGAGGGTAGACGTAATTGAATCTCAATCGATGAGTTCAGCAGTGTTGTTTGCATTGAAGTTGAGGGGAGAAGGAACAAATTTTCTCACCGACTTGTCACCAACATCACTTCCTTGGCGAAGGTTCATCCATGCTTTTGCGAACAGCGAAGGCATGGATATTTGGATCATCGTCGCAGAGGTGAGAGAGGAGCTGATTTTCTGGGTGCGCGTTCCATGATTTGATGTAAGGAAGACTATGTGTTGCGTTGATTGAGGCAAACGGCGGAGATATTTGATTTGGAAAAGAATGTGATTGGCGGTGTCAGAAATATATGGTCGAGTTTTGATCGCAAACCAACAATGAATGTAGTTGGTGACGAAGTAGAAGATGAGAGAGTGCAGGTTCTACTTTATTTTACATTTAAAAAGATGCTTGGAGAGGTAGGTTACGCCAAGACGAAAGGCTAAAGTGAACTATTTCAAGTGGGAAATGAGTCGTAGCTTCAAACTTTTCAGTCGTGGATCAATTTTCTCGCTGTGAATGGATTTGGGGACGAGGAAAAGGTACTTCTGATCAGAGGACAAATCAGAGAACACTTCATCTGTCATCGAAATTTCTGGTCCATCTGTGATCAGAACAAAAACTTTATCCCAATCTAATTCTTCCACCTTTTACAGACTTCCTCATTGGTCCCTTGAAAGAATGATTGCCTGTGGTAGGTCCGTCGACGGTTTGGAATTGATAAGGAAGGCCGAGTTCATTTGTATGGAGGTCACAAATTGACCTCTCTCTCTCTCTCTCTCTCTCTCTCTCTCTATATATATATATATATATATATATATATATATATATATATATATATATATATATATATATATATATATATATATATATATATATATATATATACGAGTATGTAGGGGAATAGATACACCACCCTCAAAACTGAATCCCGGTATTTTTGGCGGCGTAGCCCGACCACTTAATCCTCCCACCTCTCTCACCTCGCCTCGAGGAGGACCAGAAAGGCCGCCCAAAACCCCATAATTCTTTTGTAGGGGTGCGAATGCACCCCTACACACTAATCATCACGTGTCGGACCCGGTGAGCCTAACATTGTTTAAAACAGCAAGATTTCTCCTAAGAGTTGATATTCAATTTCACCTCGAATGCGAAATTAGAGGAGCGTCGGCCTAAAGCCAGAAAGTCCCCTTTAGGGCTAGCTGAAAGACGCTCTGAGAAATCCCGTTAGAGGAGGAGACTCAATGCCGCCGTCCTCTCCCCCCCCTCCTTCCCCTAACCCTGGTGGTGTGACGAAGTATATAATCCAATAACTTTGGAAGAACGAGGCAGATCGTGTTAGTCCTCGAGACAACTAAGTCTGGCTAGAGGCCCTGAAACCAGCGAAAGCGAGAGATAAGAAGCTCATCCGGAGCCAGTTTCTGGTGATCACGCCGAATTTAGAATCCTGTCACTGGTAGATCGTGAGAGTCATCGAGACAGCAAAATCCGGCGAGTGCCCGGCAACCCTACGAAAGGAACTTAGAAGAAGCTCATCCTGAGCCAGTTCCTGGTGGTTACACCGAACTTTTAGTTAACTTGATTGAAAAGCAAGTTCAACTAACTCTTGACAAAAAACTCCTATCCTGGTGTATCCCAAAACCCAGAGATAGTCCTCGCCATTAAGGAATACCCAGAAGTGAACTCCCTCAAGAACTCCCCTTCATCAAAGGATTCACTCGTTTGCTCATCGCTCGTCGGTGCGAATTATTCCCAGATTAACCCAAAGAGTGGAAGAAGCATACTTTCCCCGTCCCATTGCTGAAATAATCTCTCCAAGAATACGTGCTTAACTCCATCCGCCACACGCTCCGAATTCCCCTGCGGCTTTAAAGCATTCCCCTTTCAGACCACATTTGGAACGGCCGGTCCACGCGATGCCCCGGAAACAACATACTTGAGGCGACATTAAAATTGAGGCCAAGGTCAGTTTCAAACCCGATTCTCGAGTGAATCTTTAAAGGTATTTAAATCCCATTACCTGTTTCGTCGAAGGTCAATTTGCTTTCAATATTAAAGTGAACTTTGGGTCAACCATTACCGTATATTCAATTCTGTAATTTATTAAGCTTCAATCAAATTTATTTAATTCATTACTGTGCAGTTTGTTTGTTAAATTTCATTTTTTGTTCATGTTTTTAATTAAAGTTCTATTTTTCTTAGAAACATTTTTAATTCAATCCTCGAAACGCTGAGCCTGACACTAGAAACCCTCAAAGATAAAAAAATAACGTGATAATAATAATAATCATAATCGAATATAGCACTCTTAGAAAGAAAACTTAATCACGGAGTTTTGAAGTACGTAACAAACTTACACGCATGAATACCATCACTCGGTCCTTGCTATACCACGACAATATATATATATATATATATATATATATATATATATATATATATATATATATATATATATATATATATATATATATATATATGATAAATAACACCCACAAGGAAAATGGAAAAATGATTCCGAGTGCTTTCGTCTTTATTCTAAAAGACCTCTTCATGGAATAACGTAGGTCAGGACAGACAATGTCTTAAATAGTAAGTAAGGAGTGGCGGGTTAAAACATCCACCTGCATCAAAACCCTAACTAAGGGGTACAAATTCTTCAAACACTTTAATTTGTGATTTAATATAATTAGATATGATAGGATCTAGGCTAAACAATCTAGGGCTAATTATATTAAATCACAAATCAAAGTGTTTAAAGAATTTGTACCCCCTAGTTAGGGTTTTGATGCAGGTAGCCGTGTTAAACCCCCATGTAGAGAAATGGCTACACTAAGCATCCCGGAGGAGTATAGGTATATTAAAGCACCCCCAGGAGAGGAAGCGTGGGAGCGGTAACCGGCGAATAGCCGTAACTGCCTACCCTGTTTGATCTCCCCGCCGCTTTGGGCAGTTGGAGCTAACATCTCTTTTAAGGCGACCACATAAGGCCCTTAAACGACGCTCTAATAATCCAATTACCTACGAGACCCATAAACCCGTGGTTATGAAAAAAAAGCGGTGCTAGTCAAAAGGCACGCCAAGTAGCGGTGCGGTCGAGAGTCTCTCTAATTAGCAAGCGAACTTGGGCACCCCAGTGCCAACCTCGCCACTTCTCGTTCTGACCATTCGCGTTCCCCTCCCGGTGGCCTGGTCACTCCCTCCTTAGATGGGGCGGCGATCCACCTATAAATAAGCCCCGCCAAGAAAGAGAGAAGATTAGAAGTCGATACGAAGGAAGAAGGATCAGTTCGTGAAGATAAATCCTTCAGCCTGACAAGAAGATTAGAATTCGATAAGAGAGAAGAAGGTTCAGTTCGTGAAGATCGATCCTTCAGCCATAGAAGACTATTTCCGTGAGAAACGATAGGATCAGATTGTGAAAATCGATCTCCCCCTTCCCGGGCCGAATTAACATAAATAGTCAATCTTGATATCGGTGTCATACCGAAGAATCCTTTACAGACTGAGAAGAAGTCTGACTGAAGAAAATTAAACCCGCTCACACTCGAGTGACTCTCACATCTCAAGCTCCGTAAGAGTGAGATGAGAAGAACCCAGCCCCAACGAGCTCCCGTTCCTTAATTACGTTGAAGAATCAGATACCCCACTCAAGCCATCCCTCCTCGACGAAATTCAACCATCGGCCACAACACTCCAAAGCGAGAAATAAGCCCTTCAGCGACATCCGACAATCCCTAATACCTCCTGTCATGTAAGTTAGAAAGAACTTTTATATTCATATTGCGATATTAGAAGTTTAGTACGTCTCACGTTTTAAGGGGAGTAGAAACCATTGTTCTTGAACCTCGGTCATATTTGCGTGTAGACGAGCGTACGTTAATTTAATGTTTAATGGTAATCAAATAGAGTCGCGATAAAAATACTAATCGGCAATTAGTGTGTTTACGTGTAGCCTATTTGTTTATTTTTGCCATCACATCCGTGCGATAGGTCTAGATACAAACAGGAATAGTCGAGTTTAGCATATATATATATATATATATATATATATATATATATATATATATATATATATATATATATATAAATATATATATATATATATATATATATATATATATATATATATATATATATATATATATATATATATATATATATATATATTTCGAGACGCCCTTTGTCGTGGGGAGAGAGCTTGCGTGTACCATAGATTTTTCGAGCTATGTCGTCGAGGGGTACCTTTATGGTAGGGTTACCCTTGTCGAATTGGTCGGGAATGAGGTTCCAGACAAAGTGCGTCCATCTTCTACTCTTCTATCCTGTATTCTGTTACTGTTTTCTCTACCCCTTCGACTGATTAAAAAAAACTACTACTATCCTTTCAGCTTTATCCTTCATCTATCTAAATTTAAGGCCCTGACAGCTACCTCATGCGTCAGAAGAGAGGCTTTGGAACCTCTAAAAATAACGTCAATCGGCGTTCACTGGTTGCGAGAGACTAGGACTAGAGGGGTCCTAGGTGCTGCGGCGCGATGAATGGGATGAAGGTAAGTGCCCCGTTAACCCCTTCCTTCCCTGGTGCGTAATTACTGACCATTCCCAGTGACCGTTGATGGGTGCCTCTGACAGCAACTATCCGAGGTGACAGGCCTTGTTTCCAGGTTGGTTGCCAGGCCAACACAAAGCCTTGGGTCGAGTCTCTTGGTATGGTGGAATTCCATCAAACTCTACCCCGAGATCCTGGCCGCCCTAAAGGGAACTAGTAGGAGTTTAGTACGAGGCATGTTCCGCTGTTCACCTGGTGTGAAATCGATACCCCCTCTTTGGAGACTGCCAGTGCTGCTTGGTTGGGAGCCACGGCACGCAGGGCTTGAACCACTTAGGCGCACGAACAGCAGTAAAAGAATGAGCGTGCCTTCTGAAAGATCCGAAACGTATCCGTTCTAGAGGTGGGAGCGATTCACGCGGGGCGAACTCACAAACCCTCCTTCTTTTTTATTTAGTAAGCGCAAAGTATTCAGAGATATAAAATGTTCAGCATGACTGGAAAGAAAGGATCAGCTGCTCTTAACAAGGAGTAACAAGGAAAGAAGGTACCCTAGGAGACCTTACGGTCCATTTAAAGAGGGTACCTTTGGACTAGCAATGGAGCGGGCACATGGCTGCTCAATTGTTTTGCGACCCTAAACGGCCACTTTTCAAGACATTGTCTAGTCTTGACTTGAACTGGTCAACAGATTCACTGTTGAAAACTTCCACTGGAAGTGCGTTCCACTTACCGCAGATACTGTACGTGAAAAAATTCCACACAGATTACGGTTGTAACGCTTCAGTTCAAGTTTAAAGCCGTGATTGCGCGTTCTGTTCTCACTCAGTGTGAAAATATCCCGGTAGTCAACATTGTCGAACCCTCGAAGCATTTTGAAAACTTCGATGAGCTGACCACGCAGTCTACAGGTTTCCAGCGAGAACAGATCTAACTCCCTTAGTCTATCCTCATAACTTTTATGTCGGATAGAGGGAATCAGTTTGGTTGCCCTAGCTTGTACGCATTCCAACCTTGCGATGTCCTTTCGAAACGAAGGACTCCAAAATTGTACGGCATACTCCAGGTGCGGTCGGACAAGTGAGTTGTACAGGCACAGTACAATCTCCTGGTTTCGATAACCAAACTGGCGCTTAATATAGCCTAGCATCCTTTGTGCCTTTTTCTCCGCCTCAATGCACTGTTTCGAGAACTTGAGGTCACTAGTGATTGTTACACCCAAGTCCTTCTCAGTGTTGGTGGATTCCATAGCAGTGCCCTTAAAGATATACTGAGATTGGGGGTTTCCGTGGCCGATATGCATCACTTTGCATTTGCCCACGTTAAAAAGCATTTGCCACGTGTCCGACCACTCCCCAATCTTCACAAGATCTTCCTGCAGGCGGGCAGTATTTCCATCCTTTGCAACGTTCATACCAAGCTTGGTATCGTCGGCAAATTTGGAAATCTTCGCAACCATGTTACCGTCCATGTCGTTGACGTAGATGATACATAGTAGTGGTCCCAGGACAGAACCTTGAGGCACGCCGCTAGTAACGGGCACCCACTCAGAAGACTGTCCATTTACCACCACCCGTTGCCGTCTGCCACTTAGCCAGTTCTCGATTTAGCCGGCTACCTTTCCGTCTATGCCCAGCGCTCGCACTTTCCGGAGAAGGCGGCGGCGTGGTACATATCAAAGGCTTTCTGAAAGTCTAGGTAGACCACATCCACCGCCTTGTCCCGATCGTGCTCACTGAAAACGAAGTGGAAGAATTCTACAAGGTTCGTCAGGCATGACCGTTGCCTTCGGAAGCCGTGCTGAAAACTCCTCAGTAGCAGGTTTGACTCTAAATACGACGTCATTTTGTCCACCATGATGCTTTCCATGAGTTTACCGACTATCGAAGTCAGACTGATAGGTCGGTAGTTTGACGGATGGCTGGGGGCTCCTTTCTTGAAGATCGGAGTCACCTCCGCCTCACGCCAGTCTCTAGGAACACATCCGGTCCGGATTGACATGTTAAACATAGCGCACAGATGTCGTGATACTTCATCGCAAACTTCCTTCAACACCTTGGGTAGAAACCCGTCCGGTCCAGGGGACTTATTCGTCTTTAGGTCAGCGATCTTTTTCTTTATTTCTCCTTCGGTGAAGTCCATTTCCTCCAGCTTTTGCCCTGAGTAGGAATCCGTAAGCTGGGGGATGGGACCATAGTCTTTAGTAAACACTGAGGAGAAGTAGTCATTGAGAAGGTTAGCATTTTCTGCATCTGACTGAGTTAATGCACCCTCCTCGTCCACTAAGGGCCCAATCCTACGATGGATTGGTTTACGGCTATTTACATAGCCGAAGAACTCCTTGGGATTCTTCTTGCAGAGTCTCGCAACTCGGAGTTCCTCAGTACGCTTAGCCGCCCTTATGCTGGACTTCACTCTCCTGGCTAGCCTCCGATACTCGTCAAAGGCACCCGAGATCTTCGATCGCCGGTACGCATTTCTCTTCTCCCTAAGCACTTGGCCGATTTCTCGATTAAACCACTTTGGTTGAACAGAAGACCGACGGAGGCATTTCAGAGGGATGCAACTTGATTGAAGACTCATGAATATATTTTTGAAATTGTTCCACGAATCCTCAACCTCTTCGCATACCGCTAGCCTTACATCAGTCAGCCCAGCACGAAGGCTTGCAAAGTCTGCTCTTCTCAAGTCAAGTTTCCTTGATTGAGTGGCAACAGACCTTACCTTCGGGATCTTGACGCTAAATCTAACTAGCTGGTGATCACTGCCACCGAGCTCTTCGCCTACAGAGACATCCTCAACGATATCATCCACAGAGGTGAAGACCAAGTCGAGGATATTGTCATCTCTCGTCGGTTCTCTGACCCATTGAGTGAGGAACTCGTTGTTGGCGAACTTTAGGGTTAGCGCGCTCTCGCCACAGGCTGCTCTGGTTTCCCAGTCAACTTGTCTGTTGAAGTCGCCCATAACGATGCACACTCTGCCTTGAACAAGCTTGACCAGCAGCTGGTACAGTTCCCTGTCCTTCTCAACGGGTTGGGAAGGGGGTCTGTAAAGTACCAGGTTCCTGTATCTGACAGGACCTATCTCTAGGTCAACGCCTAGGAGCTCGTGATCGGATATAATGTTGGAGTTCGTAGATTTGATTGTATCCTTGACATACAACATTACACCGCCACCTTCTCTGTCTGGCCTATCTTTGTGGAAGAGTTGGTAGCCAGGAACCGTGAATTCGCCTTCAAAGTCTCGGTTTGAGGTTTTTATCCACGATTCTGTTATGGCTACCATTTCGGGTTCTTCCGTCGCTACGAGGCCACGGAGCTCAGGAAACTTGTTCCTGATTGACCTCGCATTGAACAGAAGAACTTTCAGGGAGTCCCCGACATTTTTGGTGTGCAAAAAGGACAAGTGGTGCGTGGACTTCCCGGAGGGATGTTACTCTATGTGCCACCAGGCAAGTATCTGCACTGACTGTGTCCTTAATTGAGAAGTGCAAGAGCTCAAGTATCTATATAGATCATTTGAGGAAAAATCTAAAACACTGGAGATGAACTGCAGAACCTAGAGTCTGAACATGCGCATCAGCTTCGCAGTCTCGAGGACAGGATCTCCGAGTTGTCCGCAAGACTAGAGGTCCAGTCGGCTCACGATGTATCTCCCACCGACGTGGGTTGATCTGCTGACGAGACAAAGTCCAAGAAGCGAGCACTGCATCGGCAGTGCCATGCCAACCTTCCAACGTCCCAGAGCTGGAGTCAACTGCTGCAGGACTGGCTCAATGGGCCAAAAAGAAGAAGAGAAAGAGGAAGAAAGAGAAAAGAAAAGAAGAGAAAGTAGAAACAGAAGAAGAGAAAGCAGAAACAGAAGTGAAACCAGGGGAAGATAGGAAAAAGAAAGAAGAAAAAGAAAAAGAAGAAGAGTATGGAGAAGAAAGAGGAAACAGAGAAGTCACTTCCGAAAGTGAAGACTCTGTCCTCTGCAGCCAAATGTGCGAGGGTCATCCTTATCGGCGATTCTCAATTAAGGGAACTGCAACCGATGCTAGCGGCCTGCCTTCGCACCAGTGTGAGGGTAAGCTGCCTCCCAGGACGTGGGACCCACCAGATAAGTGTAGAGGCTGAGAAATCTCAGATTTTTGAGAGTTCAATCGTTGCCCTGATGGTAAGTGGCAACGACCTCTACTTCAGAGGAGGTAGGGTAGGCCCTACAGGTGAGATCCTTCAGACGGTCATGGGGGCTGTGAATGACTATGGGTTGAAAACCCGCAGACGTGTCGTGGTCGGCATGCTCCTGAGGAGAGGTCTAAGCCGGATCGCTCACTCGTTGAACTGACGACAAGCAGATTTATGTACGGCGGAGGGGGTGTTTTTTGTTCACCCTTACAAACATTTTTATGGTAGGAACGATATCTACCAAAGGGATGGGGTGCACCTTTCCTTTCAAAGGAAAGACTGTACTTTCAAATCTGATACAAGATGTCGTGAAGCGGACTCAAAGGACAGTCCGGCCCAGAGTGAGGGGGGACGTGCGGCACTACGCCAAAGTTACCCCTGGAACGACCTTCGCGGAGGTTGCTAGAAAGCGTGCCACCACACCATCAAAAGAGAATAGAGAGACAAGTAAGACGGCAAATGGCAGAGCGTAGATAGTCCAACATTTAGAGACTCCTGAAAGTTCTTTTGTTTAATGTGAGGTCAATGAGGAACAAGTTTCTTGAACTTCGTGGCCTCGTAGCGCCTGAAGAACCTGAGATGGTGGCCAGAACAGAGTCGTGGGTAAAATCCTCGACCTGAGATTTTGAGGGTAAATTCATGATTCCCGGCTGCCAACTCTTCCTAAAAGACAGACTAGACAGAGAAGGTGGCGGTGTGATGTTGTATGTTAAAGATACATTCAAAACGACGAACTGCAACATTATATCCGACCACGAGCTACTAGGTGTAGACCTAGAGATAGTTGCTGCCAGATAGCCAGATACAGGACCCTGCTGCTTTATAGACCCCCTGCCCAACTCGTTGAGAAGGACATGGTTCTGTGCCGGCTGTTGGGTGAACTTGTTGAAGACAGAGTGTGTATCGTCACGAGAGACTTCAACACCTAAGTTGACTGGGAAACCAGAGAACCCTGTGGCGAGAACGCACTGCTCCGGGAGTTCGCGAACGACGAGTTCCCGACTCAATGGGTGAGAGAGCCGAACAGAGGCAATAATATTCTCGACTTGGTTTTCACCTCTGAGGATGACATCGTTGAGGGGCTCTCTGTAGGCGAGGAGCTCGGTGGCAGTGACCACCGACTAGTTAGATTTGTAGTCAAGGTCCCCAACTTAGATTCTGCGACTAGTAAATCGAGGAACCGTGATTTGAGAAGAGCAGAGTGTGCAAGACTTCGTGATGGATTGGCTGATGTGAGGCTGGAAGGCTGTAAGAATGTTGAAAATTTGTGGAATAGTTTCAGAACTACGTTCATGAGTCTTCAATCACTATTTATTCCTGTGAAAATCTTGCGTCAGTCTTCTGTTCAACCAAGGTGGTATAATCGAGAAATCGGTTAATTGCTGAGGGAGAAGAGAACTGTGTACCGGCAGTCAAAGATTTCTGGTGACTTCGATGAGTACCGTAGGCTAGCTAAGAAAGTGAACTCCAGCATAAGCGAGGCAAAGCGTGCCGAGGAGCTCCGAGTGGCGAGACTTTGCAAAGAGAACTCCAAGGAGTTCTTTGGTTATGTGAACAGACGTAAACCAATCAGCCGCAAGATTGGCTTTTTGGTGAATGAGGAGGGGGCATTAAAGCACTCAGATGCAGAAAATGCAAACCTCCTAAATGACTACTTCTATTCCGTGTTCACTGAAGAGTGTGGCCCCATCCCTCAGCCCATGGACTCTTACTTGGGTGAGAAGCTGGAAGAATTGGACTTCACTCAAAGCGAAGTAGAAAAAAAAATCACTGACCTAAAGACGAATACGTCTCCAGGCACAGACGGGTTTCTACCTAAAGAATTGAATGAAGTGCGTGATGATGTGTCACGACATCTAGGCACCCTCTTCAAAATGTCAATCCGGAGTGGATGCGTTCCTAGAGACTGGTTTGAGGCGGAGGTGACTCCTATCTTTAAGAAAGGAGACTCTAGCCAATCGTCGAACTACTGACCTATTAGTTTAACTTCGATAGTTGTTAAGCTCACGAAAAGAATTATGGTGTAAAAAATAACGTCATATTTAGAGTCAAACTTACTATTGAGGAGTTCCCAGCACGGTTTCCGAAGGCAACGGTCATGCCTGACAAATCTTGTGGAATTCTTCCACTTCGTTCTCAATGAGCACGATCGGGATAAGGCGGTGGATGTTATCTACTTAGACTTTCAGAAAGCCTTTGATCAGGTACCACACCGCCGCCTTTTCCTTAAAGTGCGTGCTCTGGGCATAGACGGAAACGTAGCAGGTTGGATAGAGAACTGGCTAAGCAGCATACGGCAAAGGATGGTGTTGAATAGACAGGCTTCTGAGTGGGTGCGCGTTATTAGCGGTGTTCCTCAAGGTTCTGTCCTGGGACCACTACTGTTCATCATCTACGTTAATGACATGGACGGTAACATGGTTGCGAAGATTTCTAAATTTGCTGATGATACCAAGCTTGATATGAACGTTGCAAAGGAAGGAAATACTGACGCCTTCAAGATGATCTTCGGAAGATTGGGGAGTGGTCGGAGACGTGTCAAATGCCTTTTAACGTGAACAAATGCAAAGTGATGCATATCGGCCACCGAAACCCCCAATCTCGGTATATACTTAATGGTACTGCTCTTGGATGCACTGATACTAAGAAGGACTTGGGCGTAACTATCACTAGTGACCTCAAGTTCTCGAAGCAGTGTATTGAGGCGGAGAAGAAAGCCCAAAGCATGTTAGGCTACATAAAGCGACAGTTTGGATATCGAAACAAGGAAATTGTACTTTGTTTGTACAACACTCTTGTCCAGCCGCACTTGGAGTATGCCGAACAATGTTGGAGTCCTTCGCTTCGAAAGGATATCGCAAGATTAGAACGTGTGCAAGCCAGATCAACCAAACTGATTCCCTCTATTAGACACAAGAGTTATGAAGATAGGTTACGGGAATTAGATTTGTTCTCGTTGGAGACCCGGAGACTGCGTGGTCAGCTTATCGAAGTGTTTAACTTGCTTCGAGGCTTCGACAATGTAGACTATAGGGATATTTTCCAGCTTAGCAAGAACAGAACCAGAAACTACGGCTACAAACCTAAACTGAAGTGTTACCAGAGTGATCTGTGTGGGAAATTTTTTACATACAGCATGTGTAGTACATGGAACGCAGTTCCATTGGAAGTTGTCAACAGCAATTCTGTTGAGCACTTCAAATCGCGTCTAGACAAAGTCTTGAGAAGTAGCCGTTTGAGCACATAACCAATGTGCGAATGTTCTTCGAGGGCGTCAATTGACACTTTCGAGGCAATGCAACTGTTACGCCAAAGGTACCTTCTTTGAATTGACCGTAAGGTCTACTAGAGTACTTCTTTTCCTTGTAGCTCCTTGTAGCGCTCTCTCTCTCTCTCTCTCTCTCTCTCTCTCTCTTTCTCTCTCTATCTATCTCTCGTGAAATGGAGGTTACAAGGAGTTACAAGGAAAGAAGGTACCCTAGGAGACCTTACGGTCCATTTAAAGAGGGTACCTTTGGACTAGCAATGGAGCGGGCACATGGCTGCTCAATTGTTTTGCGACCCTAAACGGCCACTTTTCAAGACATTGTCTAGTCTTGACTTGAACTGGTCAACAGATTCACTGTTGAAAACTTCCACTGGAAGTGCGTTCCACTTACCGCAGATACTGTACGTGAAAAAATTTCCACACAGATTACGGTTGTAACGCTTCAGTTCAAGTTTAAAGCCGTGATTGCGCGTTCTGTTCTCACTCAGTGTGAAAATATCCCGGTAGTCAACATTGTCGAACCCTCGAAGCATTTTGAAAACTTCGATGAGCTGACCACGCAGTCTACAGGTTTCCAGCGAGAACAGATCTAACTCCCTTAGTCTATCCTCATAACTTTTATGTCGGATAGAGGGAATCAGTTTGGTTGCCCTAGCTTGTACGCATTCCAACCTTGCGATGTCCTTTCGAAACGAAGGACTCCAAAATTGTACGGCATACTCCAGGTGTAGCCGAACGAGGGAGTTATACAGACAAAGTACTATCTCCTTGTTACGGTATCTAAACTGGCGCTTAATGTAGCCTAACATCCTTTGGGCTTTCTTCTCTGCCTCGATGCACTGTTTCAAGAACTTGAGGTCGCTAGTGATAGTTACACCCAAGTCCTTCTCAGTGTCACTCGATTCAAGAGCAGTGCCCTTGAGGATATACTGAGATTGGGGGTTTCTGTGGCCGATATGCATCACTTTGCATTTGCCCACGTTAAAAGGCATTTGCCACGTGTCCGACCACTCCCCAATCTTCACAAGATCTTCCTGCAGGCGGGCAGTATTTCCACCCTTTGCAAAGTTCATACCAAGCTTGGTATCGTCGGCAAATTTGGAAATCTTCGCAACCATGTCACCGTCCATGTCGTTGACGTAGATGATGAATAGTAGTGGTCCCAGGACAGAACCTTGAGGCACCCCGCTAGTAACGGGCACCCACTCAGAAGCCTGTCCATTCACCACCACCCATTGCTGCCTGCCACTTAGCTAGTTCTCGATTCAAGCGGCTACTTTTCCGTCTACGCACAGCGCTCGCACTTCCCGGAGAAGGCGGCGGTGTGGTACCTTATCAAAGGCTTTCTGAAAGTCTAGGTAGACCACATCCACCGCCTTGTCCCGATCGTGGTCACTAAACACGAAGTAGAAGAATTCCACAAGGTTCGTCAGGCATGACCGTTGCCTTTGGAAGCCGTGCTGAAAACTCCTCAGTAGCAGGTTTGACTCTAAATACGACGTCATTTTGTCCACCATCATGCTTTCCATGAGTTTACCGACTATCGAAGTCAGACTGATAGGTCGGTAGCTTGACGGGTGGCTGGGGTGTCTTTTCTTGAAGATCGGAGTCACCTCCGCCTCACGCCAGTCTCTAGGAACGCATCCGGTCCGGATTAACATGTTAAAGATAGCGCACAGATGTCGTGATACTTCATCGCACACTTCCTTCAACACCTTGGATAGAAACCCGTCCGGTCCAGGGGACTTATTCGTCTTTAGGTCAGCGATCTTTTTCTTTATTTCTCCTTCGGTGAAATCCATTGCCTCCAGCTTTTCCCCTGAGTAGGAATCCGTGGGCTGGAGGGGTGGGACCACACTCTTCAGTAAACACTGAAGAGAAGTAGTCATTAAGAAGGTTAGCATTTTCTGCATCTGAGAGAGTTAATGCACCCTCCTCGTCCACTAAGGGCCTAATCCTACGATGGATTGGTTTACGGCTATTTACATAGCCGAAGAACTCCTTGGGATTCTCCTTGCAGAGTCTCGACACTCAGAGTTCCTCAGTACGCTTAGCCGCCCTTATGCTGGACTTCACTCTCCTGGCTAGCCTCCGGTACTCGTCAAAGGCACCCGAGATCTTCGATCGCCGATACGCATTTCTCTTCTTCCTAAGCAGTTGGCTGATTTCTCGATTAAACCACTTTGGTTAAACAGAAGACCGACGGAGGCATTTCAGAGGGATGCAACTTGATTGAAGACTCATGAACTTATTTTTGAAATTGTTCCACGAATCCTCAAACTCTTCGCATACCGCTAGCCTTACATCAGTCAGCCCAGCACGAAGGCTTGCAAAGTCTGCTCTTCTCAAGTCAAGTTTCCTTGATTGACTGGCAACAGGCCTTACCCTCGGGATCTTGACGCTAAATCTAACTAGCTGGTGATCACTGCCACCGAGCTCTTCGCCTACAGAGACATCCTCAACGATATCATCCTCAGAGGTGAAGACAAAGTTTAGGATATTGTCATCTCTCGTCGGTTCTCTGACCCATTGAGTGAGGAACTCGTTGTTTGCGAACTCCAGGAGTAGCGCGCTCTCGCTACAGGCTGCTCTGGTTTCCCAGTCAACTTGTCTGTTGAAGTCGCCCATAACGATGCACACTCTGCCTAGAACAAGCTCACCCAGCAGCTGGTACAGTTCCATGTCCTTCTCAACGGGTTGGGAAGGGGGTCTGTAAAGCACCAGGGTCCTGTATCTGACAGGACCTATCTCTAGGTCAACGCCTAGGAGCTCGTGATCGGATATAATGTTGGAGTTCGTAGATTTGATTGTTTCCTTGACATACAACATTACACCGCCACCCTCTCTGTCTGGCCTATCTTTGTGGAAGAGTTGGTAGCCAGGAACCGTGAATTCACCTTCAAAGTCTTGGTTTGAGGTTTTTATCCACGATTCTGTTATGGCTACCATTTCGGGTTCTTCCGTCGCTACGAGGCCACGGAGCTCAGGAAACTTGTTCCTGATTGACCTCGCATCGAACAGAAGAACTTTCAGGGAGTCCCCGACTGTAGGACTCCCTACGCTCTTCCGTTTCCCGGCTTGTTTGTTGGCAAGGCACCCCTCTTTGCGACCTCTGAGAAGGTCGTTCTTGGAGTGACACGGGCGTACTCGCGTACGTCCGCCCTCACTCTGGGCCGGATACTCCTTTGGGTCCTGTCTACGAAATCCTGGATCCTGTTCGACAGAAAGGTTTTTCCTTTAAAGCAAAGATGTACCCCATTCCTTTAGTAGAGATCATTTCTACCATAAAAGGTGCGGTACGGCTCCACAAAAAAGACCACCTCTGCCGTACACAAATCTGCCAGGCGCCGGTTTAAAGAGACATTCATCGAGTGAGCGGTCCGTGTTGGACCTCTCCTCGGGAGCATCCTGACTACCACACGCTTGCTGGTTTTCAGCCCACAGTCATCCACGGCACCCATGACCGTGTGGAGGATTTTATCTGTAGGGCCTACCCTACCTCCTCTCAGATAGAGGTCGTTTCCACTGACCATCAGAGCAACGACTGAGCTCTCAGAAATCTGTGATTTGTCAGCCTCTACTCTGATGTGGTGGTTACCACATCCTGGCAGGCAGCTTACCTTCACACTAGTGCGAAGGCGGGCCGCTAGCAGGGACTGAAGGCCTCGTGCTTGAGAATCACCAATAAGGGTGACTCTTGCACATTTGTCTGCAGGCGACTTAGTCTTTCCTCTCGGAAGCGACTTGCCGCTTTCCTCTTGTGTCTCTACATTTTTCTTTTTCTTCTTCTTCTTATTTTTCTTGTCGTCATTTGTTTTCTCTTCTTCCGTTTCTCTTTTCTCTTCTTCTCTTATCGTCAAGAAAGGAGACCCTAGCCTACCGTGGTCAGCTTATCGAAGTGTTCAAAATACTTCGATGCTTCGACATTGTAGACTACAGGGATATTTTCCAGCTTAGCCATAGCAGAACAAGAAATCACAGCTACAATCTTGAACTGAAGCGTTACCAGCGTGATCTGTGTGAGAAATATTTCACATATAGATTAACCTTAATAGTCGGAAACTCATGCAAAGCATCATGGTGGACAAAATGGCGTCATATTTAGAGTCCAACTTGCGATTAGAGAGTTCGCAGCACGGGTTCCGAAGGCAACGGCGATACCTAACGAATCTTGTGGAATTCTTCCACTTCATTTTCAGTGAGCACGACCTGGATAAAGCGGTGGATGTTATCTACTAAGATTTTCAAAAAAATCCGATAAGATAACGTACCGCCGCGTCCTCCGGAAAGTGCCTGCGCTGGGCATAGACGGAAATCTAGCAAGATGGATAGAGTACTGGCTAAGTTGCAGACGGCAACAAGTGGTGTTGAATGAACAGGTTTCTGATTGGGTGCCCATTATTAGCGGTGTTCCTCAAGGTTCTGTCCTGGGACCGCTTCTGTTCATCGTCTACGTCAACGACATGGACGGTGACATGGTTGCGAAGATTTCTAAATTTGCTGATGGTACCAAGCTTGGTATGAACGTCGCAAAGGAAGGAAATACTTCCTGCCTTCAAGATGATCTTCGGAAGATTGGGGAGTGGTCGGACACATGGCAAATGCCTTTTAACGTGAACAAATGCAAAGTGATGCATATCGGCCACCGAAACCCCCAATCTCAGTATATCCTTAAGGGCACTGTCCTTGAATCCACCGACACTGAGAAAGACTTGGCTGTAACTATCACTAGTGATCTCAAGTTCTCGACGCAGTGTATTGAGGCGGAGAAGAAAGCCCAAAGGATGTTAGGTTATATAAAGCGACAGTTTGATATCGGAACAAGAAGATAGTACTGTGTTTGTATAACTCCTTTGTCCGACCGCACCTGGAGTATGCCGTACAATTTTGGAGTCCTTCGCTTTGAAAGGATATCGCAAGATTAGAACGTGTGCAAGACAGAGCAACCAAACTGATTCCCTCTATCAGACACAAGAGTTACGAAGATAGAATACGGAAATTAGACTTGTTCTCGCTGAAGACCCGGAGACTGCGTGGTCACCTTATCGAAGTGTTCAAAATTCTTCGAGTCTTCGACATTATACACTACAAGGATATTTTTCAGCTTAGCCAGAGCAGAACAACAAATCACGGCTACAAACTTGAAATGAAGCGTTACCAGCGTGATCTATGTGGAAAATTCTTCACATATAGCATCTGCCGCGCTTTGAACGCACTTCCAGTGAAAATTGTTAACAGAAACTTGGTCGAACAGTTCAAGTTGAGACTAGACAATGTATTGAAAAATAGCCGCTTGGAGACTTGAAACGTGGCGCGAGTGCTCTTCTTGAGCGTCAATCTGACCCTTTAGAGGACTGCGCCCTGCTCAAGTGTTCACTCAAAGGTACCCTCTTTGAATGGATCGTAAGGTTTACTAGGGTACCTCTTTTCCTTGTTACTCCTTATTAATCCTTGTTTGTCTCTCTATCTCTCCCAGCACAGGTTCCGTAGGCAACGGTCATGCCTAACGAATCTTTTAGAATTCTTCCACTTGGTTTTCAGTGAGCACGACCGAGATAATGCGGTGGATGTTATGTACTTAGACTTTCAAAAAGCTTTCGATAAGGTACCATACTGCCACCTCCTCTGGAAAGTGCGTTTGCTGAGCATATACGGAAATGTAGCAAATTGAATATATAACTGGCTAAGTAACAGACGGCAACGGGTAGTGTTGAATTGACAGGCTTCTGAGTGAATGCCCGTTATTAGATATGTTCCTCAAGGTTCTGTCCTGGGACCGCACTGTTCATCGTCTACGTCAACGACATGGTCGCTGACAAGATTACGAAGATTTCTAAATTTGCCGATGATACCAAGCTGGGTATGAACGTCACAAAGGAAGGAAATACTGCCCGCCTTCAAGATGATCTTCGGAAGATTGGGGAGTGTTCGGACACATGGCAAATGCCTTTTAACGTGAACAAATGCAAAGTGATGCATATCGGCCACCGAAACCCCCAATCTCAGTATATCCTTAAGGGCACTGTCCTTGAATCCACTGACACTGAGAAAGACTTGGCTGTAACTATCACTAGTGATCTCAAGTTCTCGACGCAGTGTATTGAGGCGGAGAAGAAAGCCCAAAGGATGTTAGGTTATATAAAGCGACAGTTTGATATCGGAACAAGAAGATAGTACTGTGTTTGTATAACTCCTTTGTCCGACCGCACCTAGAGTATGCCGTACAATTTTGGAGTCCTTCGCTTTGAAAGGATATCGCAAGATTAGAACGTGTGCAAGACAGAGCAACCAAACTGATTCCCTCTATCAGACACAAGAGTTACGAAGATAGAATACGGAAATTAGACTTGTTCTCGCTGAAGACCCGGAGACTGCGTGGTCATCTTATCGAAGTGTTCAAAATTCTTCGAGTCTTCGACATTATACACTACAAGGATATTTTCCAGCTTAGCCAGAGCAGAACAACAAATCACGGCTACAAACTTGAAATGAAGCGTTACCAGCGTGATCTATGTGGAAAATTCTTCACATATAGCATCTGCCGCGCTTTGAACGCACTTCCAGTGAAAATTGTTAACAGAAACTTGGTCGAACAGTTCAAGTTGAGACTAGACAATGTATTGAAAAATAGCCGCTTGGAGACTTGAAACGTGGCGCGAGTGCTCTTCTTGAGCGTCAATCTGACCCTTTAGAGGACTGCGCCCTGCTCAAGTGTTCACTCAAAGGTACCCTCTTTGAATGGATCGTAAGGTTTACTAGGGTACCTCTTTTCCTTGTTACTCCTTATTAATCCTTGTTTGTCTCTCTATCTCTCCCAGCACAGGTTCCGTAGGCAACGGTCATGCCTAACGAATCTTTTAGAATTCTTCCACTTGGTTTTCAGTGAGCACGACCGAGATAATGCGGTGGATGTTATGTACTTAGACTTTCAAAAAGCTTTCGATAAGGTACCATACTGCCACCTCCTCTGGAAAGTGCGTTTGCTGAGCATATACGGAAATGTAGCAAATTGAATATATAACTGGCTAAGTGACAGACGGCAACGGGTAGTGTTGAATTGACAGGCTTCTGAGTGAATGCCCGTTATTAGATATGTTCCTCAAGGTTCTGTCCTGGGACCGCACTGTTCATCGTCTACGTCAACGACATGGTCGCTGACAAGATTACGAAGATTTCTAAATTTGCCGATGATACCAAGCTGGGTATGAACGTCACAAAGGAAGGAAATACTGCCCGCCTTCAAGATGATCTTCGGAAGATTGGGGAGTGTTCGGACACATGGCAAATGCCTTTTAACGTGAACAAATGCAAAGTGATGCATATCGGCCACCGAAACCCCCAATCTCAGTATATCCTTAAGGGCACTGTCCTTGAATCCACTGACACTGAGAAAGACTTGGCTGTAACTATCACTAGTGATCTCAAGTTCTCGACGCAGTGTATTGAGGCGGAGAAGAAAGCCCAAAGGATGTTAGGTTATATAAAGCGACAGTTTGATATCGGAACAAGAAGATAGTACTGTGTTTGTATAACTCCTTTGTCCGACCGCACCTGGAGTATGCCGTACAATTTTGGAGTCCTTCGCTTTGAAAGGATATCGCAAGATTAGAACGTGTGCAAGACAGAGCAACCAAACTGATTCCCTCTATCAGACACAAGAGTTACGAAGATAGAATACGGAAATTAGACTTGTTCTCGCTGAAGACCCGGAGACTGCGTGGTCATCTTATCGAAGTGTTCAAAATTCTTCGAGTCTTCGACATTATACACTACAAGGATATTTTCCAGCTTAGCCAGAGCAGAACAACAAATCACGGCTACAAACTTGAAATGAAGCGTTACCAGCGTGATCTATGTGGAAAATTCTTCACATATAGCATCTGCCGCGCTTTGAACGCACTTCCAGTGAAAATTGTTAACAGAAACTTGGTCGAACAGTTCAAGTCGAGACTAGACAATGTATTGAAAAATAGCCGCTTGGAGACTTGAAACGTGGCGCGAGTGCTCTTCTTGAGCGTCAATCTGACCCTTTAGAGGACTGCGCCTGCTCAAGTGTTCACTCAAAGGTACCCTCTTTGAATGGATCGTAAGGTCTACTAGGGTACCTCTTTTCCTTGTTACTCCTTATTAATCCTTGTTTGTCTCTCTATCTCTCCCAGCACAGGTTCCGTAGGCAACGGTCATGCCTAACGAATCTTTTGGAATTCTTCCACTTGGTTTTCAGTGAGCACGACCGAGATAATGCGGTGGATGTTATGTACTTAGACTTTCAAAAAGCTTTCGATAAGGTACCATACTGCCACCTCCTCTGGAAAGTGCGTTTGCTGAGCATATACGGAAATGTAGCAAATTGAATATATAACTGGCTAAGTGACAGACGGCAACGGGTGGTGTTGAATTGACAGGCTTCTGAGTGAATGCCCGTTATTAGCCATGTTCCTCAAGGTTCTGTCCTGGGACCGCTACTGTTCATCGTCTACGTCAACGACATGGTCGCTGACAAGATTACGAAGATTTCTAAATTTGCCGATGATACCAAGCTGGGTATGAACGTCACAAAGGAAGGAAATACTGCCCGCCTTCAAGATGATCTGCGGAAGATTGGAGAGTGGTCGGACACTTGGCAAATGCCTTTTAACGTGAACAAATGCAAAGTTACGCATATCGGCCACTGAAACCCCCAATCTCAGTATATCCTTAAGGGCACTCCCCTTGAATCCACCGACACTAAGAAGGATTTGGCTGTAACTATCACTAGTGATCTCAAGTTCGCAACGCAGTGTATTGAGGCGGAGAAGAAAGCCCAAAGGATGTTAGGTTATATAAAGCGACAGTTTGGATATCGGAACAAGGAGATTGTACTGTGTTTGTATAACTTCCTTGTCCAACCTCAACTGGAGTATGCCATGCATTTTGGAGTCCTTCGCTTCGAAAGGATATCGCAAGATTAGAACGTGTGCAAGCCAGACCAACCAAACTGATTCCCTCTATCAGACACCAGAGTTAACGAAGATAGATTACGGGAATTAGACGTATTCTCACTGGAGACCCGGAGACTGCGTGGTCACCTTATCGAAGTGTTCAAAATACTTCGAGGCTTCGACAATGTAGACTACAAAGATATTTTGCAGCTTAGCCAGAGCAAAACAAGAAATCACGGCTACAAATTTGAACTGAAGCGTTACCAGCGTGATCTGTGTGGGAAACTTTTCACATATAACATCTGCGGCACTTTGAACGCTCTTCCAGTGGAAGTTGTCAACAGCAACTTTGTTGAACAGTTCAAGTCCAGACTAGACAAAGTCTCGAAAAACAGTGGCTTGGAGACTTGAAGCGTGGCGCGAGTGCTCTTCTAGAGCGTCAATCTAACCCTTTAGAGACTGCGCCTGCTCAATTGTTCAGTGAAAGGTACTCTTCGAATGGATCGCAAGGTCTACTAGGGTACCTCTTTTTCTTGTTACTCTATCTCTCTTTATATATATATATATATATATATATATATATATATATATATATATATATATATATATATATATATATATATATATATATATCCAACTTCACCGTAGGAAAGAGAAAACGGCATAATTTTTCTTTGGAAATATTTATTTCTTACTTCGAAAAACCGAGCGTTACCACTCCGATATCTGTGTGGGAAATTTTTCACATATAGCATCTGTGGTACTTGGAACGCACTTCCAGTGGAAGTTGTCAGCAGCAATTCAATTCTGTTGAACAGTTTAAGCAGAGACAAGACAAAGTCTTGAAAAATCGTCGATTAGGCACATAAACCATTGTGCGTGTGTTCCCCGAGGGTGTCAATTGACACTTTCCAGAACTAGGCCTGCTCAGCTGTTAGGCCAAAGGTACCCTTTTTTTAATGGACCGTAACGTCTACTAGGGTATTTAGTTCCATTATTTAGTTCCATTAGTTCCATTAGTATTTAGCTCCATTACACTCTCTCTCTCTCTCTCTCTCTCTCTCTCTCTCTCTCTCTCTCTCTCTCTCTCTCTCTCTCTCTCTCTCTCTCTCTGACCTTTAGGGCTCCTAGCCGATTCAGTTTCTCCTGAAAATTCCGAGATAATTTCTGAATGTACTAATTTCGACGATGCTCTTGATTCTCTCAAAAGCGCCTTCGTTCAACCTGCGAATGAGGTTGTGGCGTGACACAAACTGTCGACTCGTAAACTATCAGAGTATGAAACGATTCCTGAATATCTACGTGCTTTTCGGACACTCAGTTTGGATTGCAATTTCAAGGCTGTGAAAGTCGAAACTTATAGAAATGAGTATATTCGAGATGCTTTTATTACTATGCTTTCATGATAAAAAATCCGAACGAGACTTCTAGAAAACAAAACTCTTACATTATCTTCAGCTATTGATCAAGCGAGAGCGTTAGAGATTGCATAAGGATTTCCAAGGCCTATTCATCATTCACTTTTGGTCATGTAGCTTCAGCAGAATCGCATGAGCTTGACGATGAACTCGACTGTTCTAATCCTAATTTGGATGGTTCAAATTGTGCTGCAGCTCCTATGCCTCGAAAACATAAAACATGTTATCATTGCGGAAATTCCTTGCACCAGAACTGTGCTCGCTGTCCGGCAAGTGATGTTGCTTGCTTTAAATGCAAGAATAGAGGACATTTTTCGAAGTTATGCATTTAAATATGAAGTCTCAGCATTAACCTCCAATCCAGTTTTCGCTAGGGTGCTATCAATTTTGTAAAGGTCATCTTAAGAAGTAGAGGTAAATAACTGTCTTCTCACGGCTCTTTTAGATACCGGCAGTTTTGAGAACTTCATTTAAAAAGATGTTGCGAAATTCTTTAATTTTTATCTTAAATCTTATGAAGGCACTATATATATATGGCCTCTACAAATTTAACATCTCCTATAAAGGAATGTTGTGAGGTTAGCATGAAATTCGGAACACGTGAGTAGCGGACAGTATGTCTGCTTATTTTATTTGAATGTTGCGCTCACATTATTTTAGAAATCCCCTTCCTAAGTAAACATTCCTCCTTAAGCGAAACTTTGGAGGTCCTCAACTTGACCTCGAAGTGTGCTTGCTCTGTGACTTCTATGATTACGGATCCTCCAAGAGTTTTCACCAACTTAGCATCTGATTGCAGACCAGTCATTACGAAATCACGCAAATTTAAAACGTCTGACTCTGAATTTATTCGTTCTGAAGTAGTACGCATGCTCGAGGAAGACATCATCGAACCGAGCACCTCTCCCTGGCGAGCTCAAGTTCATGTTGGTTCGAATCAATCAAAGAAAAGGTTAGTAATTGACTATTCTCAGACGATTAACAAATTTACTTACTTGGATGCGCATCTATTACCCAATGTTGGAGAATTGGTTAATAAGATATCAACCTATAAAATATTTAGCACCATAGACCGAAGTAGTGCTTATCAGCTTATATTTGTGTTCCTCTTCACCCTGAGGATAAAATTTACACTGCTTTTGAAGCGGAAGGGAGGCTTTTTCACTTTAAACACTTAGGTTTTGGTCTAACCAACGGTGTTGTCTGCTTCCAGAGAATTTTGGACGACTTCATTCGTAAAATAAATCTTGAGGACACGTATGTTTACCTAGACGATGTTACTATTTGCGGCCGCACGCAAGCGGAACATGATAAAAACCTAACTAAGTTTCACGAAGCTGCTGAGAAACACAAAATGACTTTAAATTAAAACAAATGCACCTTTTCAACTAATACCATATGTATTCCTGGTTATCATGTTCTCCAGAATGAGCTTCGTCCAGTTCCTTCACGCCTTGCTGCTCTAAAGGATATGCCCGTACCGACCAGCCAAGATTCATTATCTCGATTAGTCGGATTGATAGCATACTGCTCACGGTGGGTTCCCTGATTAAAGCCTACAAATACAGAACAAAATTATATACTATTAACTATATATTATCAAACTAGACGCACCACCAGCCTCATCGTGAAAAACATTCAGAAGCCCATACCCGAACCTAAACAAAGAAATCATCGAATATATGAGTATAAATGCAACCTAAGAGACTGTCAGCTCCTCCCCCACTCATAAATTGAAATGGCGGAAAGTAAACTATCAAGAAGAATGACATACCACCTAAGCAATGGAGCAACTCAAAAATACACAAGTCAAAACAATGGAACTATTCTTAACAGAAAAATCTTCGAAAAAATCTCCCAAATTATTGACTTTGCACCAGATCGCCGGCAACTATTTTTCCTAGGAGCCATCCATATACAAGAAAAACAACCCAAACTTAACATTCAATTTAATTCGAACGGAAAAATGCCAAGCGGTAGAATTGGGAACCGAACTACGAGGGATACCTATTCTCCTCCTATGAAAATCCATCATCTCTGTGAGGGTATGGAACGTACATACTCACATGCCGCCAGACAATCGTGGGAACGAAAGAAATTTGTCGTTTGAGTTGACCTTCGTCTCCTCTATCTCTCTCCCCCCACCCTTTCCCCAACTAGCGACAGGAAGTCGGACGAAAGAACGCCTATCTCACAGAGAAGCTTAAATCTTATTTGCTTTCCTTATGATAGCATGGAGATTTTCCAGAAGGCGCCGCGATAAGCGAATTGCCGTGAATGGAATCTCTCTCTTAATTTCCCACAATCCGCAAAATAAATAACATCGCTGTTTACCCCTCTACAGCAGTATCCCAAATCTACTCGCGTAATCCTCACGTTGAACGAGAGTCGTTGCCGTAACGTATTGACTACCAACGCTCCGTCGAGTCAACTTGGTCGCTGTCTCAAATTGTTCCTTGAAGTAAATCCAGCCCCGCAGAGTCTGTGACTAGAAGAGTACGCTCTGTTGCTCAACGTAACTTGAGTAAGAAAAGGAACATCCAAATAGTTACTGGAAGTTAATATTTGTTAGTGTCACATCCAGTTAGGAGTGAACTAACCGGAACTGCAGCCAGCAGCCCCGAACCCGTCGTCTTATCGCCCCTCTCCCCGAGAACTCGTGTTAACGCCACCCGAACCACCCCGTCTGGACCTGAGTAGTCGTCTCTCCAATCCATCACAATTAATGGTAATCTGTAAACCCAGTGTCCCATTATTCTTAAATTACCTATTTAATTAACAGTGATTGATACTCCCATTGAGTCATTATAAATCTAGACGCTTAACGTCAGTGTTTAATATTTAATCCTTAATTTTGCCTGTTAACTATTGCCAATTATTATATTTGTGTAAAGTAAAGTTTATTTTGAGTACGTGTGTTTATTTGTGGCTCCTCCCTTTTGACGTACCCTTGGCAAGACTTTAATTAAGCATCCCTTCGGCTAATTTATCCAACCTGTATTATGCACTCTTAGAATTCAACAATCACAAACCTCCCCCCCCCAATAACAAGTAGTACTTTTATCGTGAGAATCCTGGCTACGGCCCAACCCGCCTCTAACCAGCTTTTGCACGTCCAGTAGGAATTAAAGCCTACCTATATATATATATATATATATGATCGTATGATGTAGTCATAGGGTCAATACCACTGACTTAAACAAAAGCGGTGTGTCCAGATCAAGTACTAGAATAATTATTGGACCAGACTATGAGCAATTCTACGACATATATAAAAGTGGTGTCAGTTTGAAGGGGTTAAATTTTTGAGGAAGCGAACTCATATAGCCTAAAACTTGCCAACGTCCAAGGAATCCCAAATAAACTAACGTAAATTTTAATAATTAGAGTCTATTTCCTGAAGAAATATGAATAATAACCATTAATAACCCTTTCCAGAATGCAAAAACAAAGCTAGGAAAATATTCATTATTTTTTGGGTTAATTATTAGATTGTATCGGTTAGGAACAATCACAGCTTTTAATTCTCTTGCCAAGTGCGTAAGTTCTTTCGTGAGTCACCAGTTGCGTCAGCAAGAGCAGCATTGCATCACAATCGTTCGAAGTTTTCGTCAAGCAAGGACAAGCTCTCGGTCTCACAGGACAGGAACTAAAAGAATTCGTCCAAAGCAAACAGCGAGAGGAAAGAGCACGTGAAATGGAAGTAAGAAAAGAAGCGTTAGAATTGGAAGAAAGGAGAAGAAACGAAGTGTTAGAAATGGAAGAAAGGAGAAGAAAAGAAGAGTTAGAATTTGAAGAAAGAGAAAGGATTCGAAAACATGAAAGGGAATTAAGCAGAGACCAAGTTGAAGTCAGTTCTGTTGGATCCCGTGATCATCGACCCCAGGCCCCCGCTATGAAACTCCCCCAACATAAGAACGAAGAAGATTTGTGCTCATACTTAACACATTTTGAAAAAATCTTTGAGGTAAACGGATGGGCCCTAGAATCTGAAGGAGTGAGTAGATTGCTCCCATTGCTCAGTCCGCGCTTAAGAGAAATTTTCATCTCGTTACCACACGAAGCTACAATAGACTATAGCACCTTGAAGGCCGAATTGCTATCCGCCTTCAACTTGAACCCTCAGTTCTACCGCGCTAAGTTTAGATCGGCTAAAATCCAGCCCGGTCAAACTTACCGACATTTTGGATATATCCTGAAGCGAAACCTCCAGTTCTGGTTAGAATCCTCCAAAGTCGAATCGGAGTATGAGGCCCTGATTGACTTTATGTTAAAAGACCAGCTATTGTCCACCCTCCCCCAGGAGATCCGAGCATTCGTGCAAGACCGCAGAGCGTCTACCTTTCAAGAATGCCTTGAGGAAGCTGATCTCCATGCGAAAAATCATCGCCTATACCCACAGGATACCCGGAAGAATAGTCCCCCGTCCCCGAAGAATAAATTTAGTCAATGGAAGTCCCAAAAAAGGAAACCCCCTCCATTGATAAAGACCACAGCCCCGTTCAGGCCAAAGAATAAGCCTTTTGTGGCCCACGAAGACAGAAAAACCCCAGTCTTCAATACCCCCTACAATAGCCAGCACCAGAATAAGCAGGTTATATGCTACTCCTGCGGTTCCCCCGGCCATTATAAGTCCCAATGTGTACAGAATTCCAGCCTACGTCCCACGTAGAGCCAACAAGTCCACCAAGTAACTGCTACCTTTCCCCCTGAAACAGCCGGCCGCGCTTACGTCATCCCCCTCGTCTCCATCTCCACAGGAATTTCAAGTGAACTTCCTGTTCAACAAGAGTACCCCCGGAGGACTAAATTTCGAAACCGGCTCGTTCAATGGCTGTAAAGTGTCCCCCCTCGTCAGAGACACCGGGTGCACATGCATTGTGGTGTCGGCCAAATTGCTCCCCCCTGTCGACCCCCAACATAAGAAGTACGCAATTGTACACGACTTCTTGGGTGGAGAAAATAGATTCCTGGTAATCCGCTGCCATGTACAGTGTAAATATTTAACTGGTTGGGCCGACGTAGTGGCAGCCCCCATCAAACTTTGCTCGATACTTATTGGCCAGAGCGCACTACTCTCCCCGAGTGAAGTGACTCATGCTGTCGTCACTCGAGCGCAAGCTAGCCGCGAGGCCCCTTTAGAGTTCCCAACGAGTAATGCACAATTCCTCAGAGCTCAGCAGAGCTGCCCTTTACTTCAATCTCTTTGGGAAAAGGCCCTAAAGAACGAATAGGTGATCGTTCGAGGGAACCGACCCATAAAGTACATCATTAACGACTCCCTTCTATTTCGTACCTCACAAGATGAGTCGGACCCACCTTCCAAGGTCATGTGTATTCCGCGCACACATGTAGACCAAATCCTGCGAGTAGCACATGAAAGTCCCATGACCGGTCATTTCGGTCATAACAAGACTTCTCAGTGAGTATTTAAATACTTTTTTTGGCCTGGTGCAGCCAAAGATATTGCAAAATTCTGCAAAACGTGCGACTTGTTCCAGAAAACCACTGCAAAAGGTCGAATAGCCCCAGCTCCCCTGCAAAGAACCACAGTCATTTCGGAGCCCTTCTCGAGAGTCGCCATCGACCTCATCGGACCAATCCACCCCCCTTCCGCCGAAGGTCATACGCATGTACTAACCCTGATAGACTGCGCTCGTCGATTCCCAGACGCTGTCACTCTAAAAAGGATCGATAGTATCTCTTGCTCTGAAGCCCTTATTTCCATTTTTTCTAGAGTAGGATTGCCTAAAGAAATCTTGTCAGATAGAGGCCGCCAGTTTACCTCTGAGCTCATGGAACACGTGAAGACCCTGCTCCAAATCTAACCTATTTTTACCACCCACTTCCATCCGAGCGCGAACAGCATGTGCGAAAAGTTCAATGCGATCTTGAAAAGCGTCCTCAAGAAGCTTTGCATGGAACAACCCCAAGAATGGCACCGATATTTGCCAGTTGCGTTATTCGCATGCCGCGAAATTCCCCATAGGACCATCGGATTTTCCCCATTTGAGCTCCTGTACGGGAGAAACGTGCGGGGGCCCCTCAGTATTTTGAAGGAGTTATGGACAAATTCCCGTTTGTGTCCAGAATTAAGGAACACTTATTCCTTCGTCCTCGAACTAAGGGAAAGATTAAAAAGGTGTTCTGACATAGCAGTTAGAAATTCCGAAATTAATATGGAAAAGTATCGGACATACTTTGATCTAAAGGCCAAACACAGAAAACTGAACCCCGGAGATGAAGTTCTACTCTTACTCCCCTCGGATTCCCATAAACTTCTCTCCCAATGGAAAGGCCCCTACCCCGTTCAGAAAACCCACGGATCGGTCGATTACGTTATACAGACACCTGCAGGTGATAAGTTTTATCACATAAACATGCTAAAAAAGTATCATAGACGGGCCTGTATAAACAATATAGTCGCCTTCGACGAAGAAAGGGTAATTGACGCCGTCCACCCAAACAACCCCCTAAATATTGTTAATTCGATTTGCGTAGAGTCAAGCAAAGATTGTCCTCTCCCCGTCCTCCCGTCCAAGCTGCCCCCCATAAAAGAACCTTTCCCCGAGTTGGATGTAAACTCAGACCTCACCCCTGCCCAAAGGAACCAAATGATGGCGCTTTTGGAAAAATTTCGTGACCTCATTTCCGAGTCCCCAGGATGCTCGACTCAGTTCGAACATGATATCGCCCTCACTACGCTCGAACCTGTACGACGTAAGCCTTATCCCGTACCGGTGCACCTAAGAGACGCTTTCAATGAGGAAGTCGACGTAAGGACAGATGCCTCCCAACTGGGTATTGGCTGCGTATTACTCCAATACGACGAGGACCAAGAACCCGCTCCTATAAGCTATGCGAGTCGCCGACTGACGGCTCGCGAAAGGGCATACGCTACGGTAGAATTAGAAGCTCTAGCGATTGTTTTTGCGATTACAAAATTTAGAATATATCTGGTAGGTCGTCCATTCCTCATAGAGAGACTGATCATAGACCGTTAGCCTACTTAAAAACTTGTAAAAACCGAAACGTCAGGCTAATGCGCTGGTCATTATTGCTAGCGGAGTACCGTTATGAAATCAGGTATCTAAAAGGGTCTGAGAATGTACTCGCAGATAGCCTTTCGAGAAACCCAATTTCAGATAGCGATTAATAGTCAATTATTTATTTTTTTCGTGTGTATCTCTTTGTATAAATAATTATATCTTGACTGTATTCTGTATGTGTTTTGTTTTGTTTTGTATATGTAAATTAGAGAAACTGACGTAGCAGTAGTATTTTGTAGCCATTAGATACTAAGGTAAATTCCTAACGGTTTTGATAAAATTACCGACTCAATTGTTCGAGTCGAGGAAGATAATGACAAATTCCCCCAGTGAAGTTAATTTTCACATTATTCCTTATTTCATGGCAGAATAATGTTCCTCGAAATAGGTAGGCATGTGAGGGTATGGAACGTACATACTCACATGCCGCCAGACAATCGTGGGAACGAAAGAAATTTGTCGTTTGAGTTGACCTTCGTCTCCTCTCTCTCTCCCCCCTACCCTTCCCCTAACTGGCGACAGGAAGTCGGACGAAAGAACGCCTATCTCACAAAGAAGCTTAAATCTTATTTGCTTTCCTTATGATAGCATGGAAATTGTCCAGAAGGCGCTGTGATAAGCGAATTGCCGTGAATGGAATCTTTCTCTCAATTTCCCACAATCCGCGATATAAATAATATCGCCGTTTACCCCTCTACAGCAGTGTCCCAAATCTACTCGCGTAATCCTCACGTTGAACGAGAGTCGTTGCCGTAACGTATCGACTACCAACGCTCCATCGAGTCAACTTGGTCGCTGTCTCAAATTGTTCCTTGAAGTAAATCCAGCCCCGCAGAGTCTGTGACTAGAAGAGTACGCTCTGTTGCTCAACGTAACTTGAGTAAGAAAAGGAACATCCAAATAGTTACTGGAAGTTAATATTTGTTAGTGTCACATCCAGTTAGGAGTGAACTAACCGGAACTGCAGCCAGCAGCCCCGAACCCGTCATCTTATCGCCCCTCTCCCCGAGAACTCGTGTTAACGCCACCCGAACCACCCCGTCTGGACCTGAGTAGTCGTCTCTCCAATCCATCACAATTAATGGTAATCTGTAAACCCAGTATCCCTCCATTCTTAAATTACCTATTTAATTAACCGTGATTGAAACTCCAATTGAGTCATTATAAATCTAGACGCTTAACGTCATTGTTTAATATTTAATCCTTAATTTTGCCTGTTAACTATTGCTAATTATTATATTTGTGTAAAGTAAAGTTCATTTTGAGTACGTGTGTTTATATGTGGCTCCTGCCTTTTGACGTACCCTTGGCAAGACTTTAATTAAGCATCCCTTCACCTAATTTATCCAACCTGTATTATGCACTCTTAGAATTCAACAATCACATACCTCCCCCCAGTAACAAGTGGGACTTTTATCGTGAGAATCCTGGCTACGGCCCAACCCGCCTCTAACCAGCTTTTGCACGTCCAGTAGGAATTAAAGCCTACCTATATATATATATATATATATATATATATATATATATATATATATATATATATATATATATATATATATATATATATATATATATAATCGTAGGATTGAGTCATAGGGTTTATACCACTGACTTAAACAGAAGCGGTGTGTCCAGATCAAGGACTAGAATAATTATTGGACCAGACTATGAGCAATTCTACGATAATCTCTTTTGGACGTGACCTCGTTTTTGACCTTCGTTCCTAAGCCTTTCTCTTTCAAGCTTGTCCTAACATGCTCACAAGTTTTTCAGTACGTTCGCATTTGCTGATCTCTTTGTTTGTTTGTATATACTCGTAAGTATGCTAATTCATTGATAAATAAATCAATGTCCTACTCTTTTTATTGGTATTTTTACTTCATCTCTGAAGATGATACGAGGGTATCGAATCGCGTCAGATAAATAAAGTATTTTTCTAAAGGAATCTTCTCCTGTTCCTTCCTTTAACTTTAAAATCCGAGTTTGAATGAATTTCGGAGAACTTATCCATGGTCTCAACTCAGACGTAAAGGTAAATATACGACAAAATAAAAGATGTGAAAATAAAATAAAAAATGCAAAATTAGCCGTCGCTTTTAATCCTTGCTACGAGAAAAATATATTGCCCAACTTATATATATATATATATATATATATATATATATATATATATATATATATATATATATATATATATATATATATATATATATATATATATGTATATATAATTAGGTAAAATGCCATGTTGTATGCAGGTTCTATTGAAGTAGTTCACTGCTGTGGTAGCGTAATTAATTTTAACTTGTATTTTCTTAATATTTCTTATACTCGTAATTTTTTTAATGGGGTCTTCGAGGCGAGAAAAAACATCCGCGAATGACATTCTTTATTCCTAGATGCTTCAAACCATGTTAGGTCATCTTCAGGGAATGAACAGAAATGGAATTATTTTTTTTTAGGGGGAGAAAAGGTACGGCTCGTGGTTACTCTTTCCCTATCTACCCCTCTCACGATCAGAAGGACACAGAAGAGGAGGAGGCCCGCGTCCGACTTGCTCCTGGAGGAACTCCCCACACCTCTGACTCTCAGTTCAAGTGAACCGATAGTGATGAAGTGCTTAATGGGAAGTCCAGAACAAGCTTTAGAAGACGGTTTATAGTGGGAGACGGAAAGTTTTGAGTTAAAAGAGGACAGATTGATGAGGAGGTAGATTGAGGAAACTCGGTAGTCAAAGGTGGAAAGGGTGGAATTGTAGGGGTGCGAAAATGTATGAAGAGAAATTCCTTCTAACTCGATAATATAAATAACCGATAAAACTTACCAACCAAAGATGGACTAAAGCGGGTCGTAAGGCTAGAGTATTTTGGCGTTCAAATCCAACGGCACCGCGTTCGAAACTCAAGAGTCCAAATAATTTTAAGAAGATCTCTCAAGAAAGAAAACGGAAGAAAACGCTTAAATGATTAATTCAAGACGAATCAAGAATCACAAAGGAATCAGCCCCCAAGATAAATAGAAGAAAATGAAGATGCATCAAGAAGAAAACGGAAGAAAACGTTTGAAGGACCACCTTAAGAAGAAATCAGAACTCAAGATAAATGCAAGAAAATGAAGATGCATCAAGAAAGAAAAACGAAAATTAACAACCAACCCAACCAAGGAGCATACGGAAGTCGAGGAAAATTCAAGACAAGCGTTTGAAGGGCTAACTTAAAGAAATAAGGAAGAAATAGTCAAGAAGAAGAAAATGGATTCAAGGAAGACAACCTGCATCGAGGAAACCAAGATTAACAAGAAGAAAACACATCCGCTGTGTATATTGAATACAGCTTGGGGCTGAGACAGCCCCCCTGCGGGACTCAAGCTTCCAATTCGAATGTTCGGATATTCACATATGCTCTTCTGTATGTGACATACTCGCAGAGAATTCTCTCCAGATTGCTATTCATCTGGAGATTTAAGATCTTATATTGCATTTCTCTGACCCAGACTTTGTCGAATGCTTTTTCCACATCTCTCACGACCAGATCGATGTAGTTATTCTCTGCTTTGGTCTTTGCTATTTTCTCTGTTATTATGCCAAGTGCCATTGTGGTGTCTCTACCTCTTCTGGATCCGAACTGATAATCATTATAAGGGTCATTTTCTTCAAGATATTCTTTTAGTCTTCTGTTAAGGATTTTCTCGAAGACTTTGCCCAGGAAGTTCAATAGCGATATTGGTGGGTAACTGCTGAAGTGGTTTGGTGGTTTTCGTGGCTTTGGACGAGTTTCATTTCCGCTAGTTTATAGCTAGCAGGGAAGTAACCGGTGTTTAAGCACGCGTTAAAAATATTCTTTAATGTTCGGATGATAATGTTAGGTGCCTTGGTAAGATTAATTCTGGTTATTCCTGAGGAACCTGGCGCTCTCTGTTTCAATGATTGTATTACGCCTTTGATCCCTTCCGATGTTATGTAGGCCCCTGTACCCAGAATTTCCTCCCTTTCTCGCTCTACACTTGGTGCTGGAGTGATCTTGTTTATGTTTTCTCGTAAGAATGTGTAGACCATTTCGCCTATCTCTGGATTGAAGTCTTGGTCCTCCTCTGGTGTTATGGAGAACACTGATACCCAGTGATTACGAAAAAGTTCTTCTGTGGTCCTCTCTTCTTGGATCTTTTCTCCTCGTTCATTCTTAATTGTTATTTTCCCTCTCGGGGGTCTGCCTTTAAGTCTATTTATTAGTCTCCAGTTCTCTTTTGGTCTTCTTTCTTTGTCTATTTTCTTTATTAGGCTATCCCATATGTGGCTTTGCTGTTCTTCTATGAGATCCCTCAGTTCTTCTTTCTGTCTTCTGATTTCTTGGTATCGTCTATTTGGTCCATGGAGAATTATTTGGTCTAGTATTCCTCTTAATTGCCTATTATTTCTCTTCATTTCCTCTGTTCATCAAGGATGTGGAAGAGTGCGGTATCTTGTATTTGGTATTTATCTTTCGTCCGCCTCAATGATAGTTCTTGTTAATCTTGAGATCCTTTGGGACGAAGTTACTAAGATCTTATGCGTAACCTGCCCAGTTTGCTCTCTTGTAATCCTTCCTCGCCGGGACCGGTACCTGCATCGGGTATTGATTCATGAGCAAATGTGTTCCAACATGTCGCTACATGCAAAGGTAACTGGTTACGTGTGGATGTTGTATGGCGTATTAAAGCTACTTAGCACGAAGTCTGGTTTTGTAGCTGTATTGCCTGTGACATATGTTGGAAAGTCTGGCCCTATTCTGTTGAAAATGTTTCTTTCCAACATCATTTCTAAGTTTTCCCCTCTGTTGTTTCTGGGGTGGTATCCATTTGTACTGCACCTGGCATTGAGGTCTCCCATACAGATGGCTAGGAAACCTGTGCCAAAGATTTTAAATAGGTTGTGCAGGGGAAGGTAATTTTTTCTTGGTGCTTGGTATCCCGTGGCTACGATTATTGGTGTTAATTCTGTTTCAATTTTTACGGCCAAGTATGCCTCATCCAAATTATTAACTTCTTTGAATTTCAGCTTTCTTGTTATTGCTATGGCCCCCCCGTCATGATGTTCGCCTGAAGGGTTCGCATTTATGACGGTGTAATCGAACAATTTCATTGTTTTTTTCTTCTGGATTAACTCCGTGTTCTGATATTAATATTATGTCTAGATCGATCTCTCTGAAGTTATTTCCTAAAGTCGATGTTTTACCGATCCATCCTTGAGTATTGATTTGCAGAATGCTGAGCTTTCTTATCTTTTCTGGTTCCATTGTTTATTAAGTTTGGTCGTCTAGAGATCTCTGGACTTCTGGCGGGTTGATCTCTTGTTGGGTTCTGCTTCGTTGCCTTTAAACCTACCATTCTTCATACTTTGAAATGTAGAATGGCATAGAGTAACGCAGTCGCCAGGGTATATTCGAATTTTATCTTCCATTAAGGGTTTTTGTACTTCTTCCTCGTCTTCTTCTCCTGTCTTTCCTTTGAATGCCCATTTGCATTTTCCTCTTTTAATTGCCTTAATGATGTCATCCTGTTTCTTGCCTCTCGGGAGGGTGGAACATTCATCGCTTGGACTTTAAGTTTTATTTCCTGTGCTTCCATGAGTATTATTTTGTCTCCTTCATTACTTTGTACTGACATGTTTGAAATTGCGTTCTCTCCAGTAGTATGTTCCTCGTTGCTCGTTGGTGCCGACGCTGAAGCGACGTTGATGTTAAGGATTTCAGATGAAGGGAGGTTGTCAGGAAACCACATCTCCTTCATTCCATTTTTTCTACCTTTGTATTGAGTGTCATAGCAAAGGTGCCCGGTTTTCCAATATTCATCACATGGGTAGAGTATGCATGTGAACACTTCTGCTGATGCCCCTTGTGGCACAGTTAGATGGGTATGTGCTTCCTGCATTTGCTTCACAGTTGCTCTAGCCACTCCTACGTATGTTGCATTTCTTCTAGTTTATTCTTCGTTTCTCGCTGTTCGTTCCTTTCGTTCTATTATCTCATTTCTTTGGGGGCGACATTGAGCCTTCCAATTTTATGTTTCATGTAACGCTTAGTTTTCCCTAAAAAGTTTTCCGTGCCATGATTGGCCAATTTTTGTAATACTTATGTTCGCGTAGAAATACTATATACAATGTAGCAATTTTTGAATAATTCCATTTCTGTTTATTCCCTGAAGATGACCTAACATGGTCGAAAGACGTCTAGGAATAAAGAATGTCATTCGCAGGTGTTTTTCCCCGCCTCGAAGAACTCGTTAAAAAAATTGTAAGAAATATTAAGAAAATACAAGTTAAAATTAATAACGCTGCCACAGCTGTAGACTTCAAACTTCAATAGAATCTTCATATATATATATATATATATATATATATATATATATATATATATATATATATATATATATATATATATATATATATACATATATATATATATATATTTAAGTCTCCTCTCGCACTACCTCACTAAACCGAGATGCCACATAAAATACGACAATACCCTCTCATAACCCTTCACACCATGCTCAGGCGTTTCCCAAGGTAGCGTACTGGCACCCACACTATACATCATGTACACAAACGAAACCCCACGCCCACCCGAAAACTGCTGTCACACATACACAGTGTCCTACGCCGATGACGAGACCATTCTCGTCAGCGGCCGTGGACCAGACGAGATCGCGCTCCACGCACAAATAATACTAGACGCTAAGACAGATTACGAAGATAAATGGTTGATTGCCATGAATCCTCAGAAGACACAGATGACACTCTTCGGAGCAAGAGATCACTTCATGCATAACCTACAAATCTTCTCACACACACCAGACATGAACCATCTAAACCCAACAAGGCTCGACTACATACAACATACAAAAATCCTTGGGGCAACTTTTGACAAGACCCTTAGGTTCAATATACACCAGAACATAACACAAGAAAGAGCCTCACGTACAAACACATCGCTGCACAGGTTCTACTCGGCGTCAAAAAACTTCAGGTGCACCTATACACAACACTCGTGCGACCTCTTCTCGCGTACGCCCCACTGTCACTCGTAGCCGCGAGTGACATGTGGCAGCAGAAGGCTCAGCGCATTCAGAACTCTGCCCTGAAGCGCGCTTGCCACTCTCCCTTGCGCACGAGAATGTCCACACTACACGACAACAACAAATTAGTACCCCTCAGCATATACGCTCACACCAGACTCACAAAACAACTCGGGAAACTCGCCAGAGACCCCTTATACACCGAACTACATGTAAGACGGTATGTGATGGCACCGCGATACCCCGCTGCCCATGACCACCTGCAACCCATACCGTTCTTCGCATAAGCTAAAAGCATCATGAATAACGCGTTTCCGACCAAGCAGACACGCTCTCCTTCCTGACCACCCTCCAACCGTCGTCCATTCACGAACACCTCGAGACCCACCCAACCACACCACGCATCGGTGCCTAGCCACCGACCTATCAACTCTTCCTATCCCCTCTTAAGTTATTTCCGCACCCTTTTCCTCTACGACTGTCCGTTCGCCTGTGTTACACAGTGATCCCTCTCTGTCCTTTCTATACACATCAGACAGACAGAGACTCGTGTTTTCGCCGTGCTCCTGTAAACTCCTTAATGTTTGTGTAGTTTAATTTTAAAATAATCTCGTTTGTGTCTTAAATAGTTCATGATCACTATCATTTTGTATACATAAATAAAGAGGTACATGTGCACAAAGCATGCATGTACAAAAACAACAAAGAAATAGTCATAATAAAAGCTGAAAAATCCAACATATACGTCATTCTAAACAAAGAAGAATATAACAACAAATTGAATACCATCCTAAGTGACACCACTAAATTTAAACGCATGAAAAAAGATCCAACAGAAGACTTAAAAAAGAAAATAAATGGACAAATAACTAAAGCTAATGCACTCATTGGAGGATTTCGCTTCCAAAAGATCATCAGTGATTACACACCAGGATATCTGTATTGAAATATAAAAGTCCATAAGCCAAACAGCCCATTGAGGCCTATCATCTCTTAAGTCACGACACCTTCGTACTGTTTAGTTAAAACCGTACATCCCTTCGAAATATAGCATAAAATTCACGGAGGAATTCATCGATAATACTCCACTCTACAAGACCTGTAGGACTAATATCATCCCTTGACGTGGAAAGCCTGTTTATGAACGTGCCTATCGCTCAGACCATCGACATCATTATAAAAAGCGTGTACCACCATCCTACAATGTCTCCCCCAAATCTTGACCAAAACATCTTAGAGAGCATGTTACATTCATGCACATCAGAAACAGAAACTCCGTTCAAGACACCGGACGGTAATCTATACACGCAAGTGGATGGAGTGGCTATGGGGTCACCCTTAGGGGCGACGTTCGCTAACTATTATATGGGTCAACTCGAAGAGAGATTATTAGACATCATGGAAAATAAGCCACTCACATATTGCCGATACGTAGACGTCATCTACATTAACGTCCAAAACGAAGAACATCTGATAAACATCAAGCAGCAATTTGAGGAGAACTCCGTGTTAAAATTCAATTATGAATTGAGCACAGGCAATAAACTCCCATTCTTGGACGTTGAGGTTCAAAACCTCAATGGTAGCTACATCACTGAAGGACATATAAAAAGTACGGACATGGGAACATGCCTCAATGCGGAGAGTGAATGCCCAGAAAGTTACATATAAAATAGCGTAATCGGCTCATACATCCGCCGAGCTTATAAATGCTGCTCTACGTGGGAACTTTTCCACCAAGAGATAGCACGAGTAAAACAAGCACTCGTGAACAACGGTTTTTTCAAACAACATGATTGACAAACAACTCCAATCATTTTTAAATAATCATTGGGAAGATACGGATAAAACTGAAAGTAATCAGGGAAAAGTCAACAACATCAAAGTGTATTACAGAAATCAGATGTCCACGGCCTATAAAATATGTAGATGAATAAAACATCAAGGAGATTATTAACCGTAACATCAAGGTTAAAAGTCAAAGAGATAAAATTTAACTTATCATATATTATAAAACAACAAAAGCCAGCAATCTCCTGATGAAAAACAACAGCTGCCTAAACTCCTCGAATCTCAAGTCAACCAACATAGTTTACGAGTTCATCTGCCCCGATCAAGACTGTAAGCTTTATAGTAACTCAAAATATATTGGCATGACAATACTACACTTTCGAGACGTTTAAACATACATCTACGAAGCGGAGGGCCTAAAAATCATATGGAGAGTGAACATAACATTAACCTAACGAGAGATATTCTCGTTGATAACACCGTTATTAAAAGAAAAGAGGTTAATAAGGCTAGGCTGAACATCTTAGAAGTCATATTAATAAACGAAGATAAGCCGGCCATCAACAGTGAAGCGACAAGTTGGAATCGAACATTAAAATAATTTTAAAATTCCACTCACCGGACTGGACCGTTTCCTCTAACGTTACGCTCAACCTAGGCGGCATAAATACCCCTTAAAAATCGCTTTCGTATTTAATAAAGTAATTATTACCACAACAGCAAATGTGCCTATCATACTCAAGGACATTAATTTTTTTTTAAAGACAAATGGCTTGAACGCCATATTATATATATATATATATATATATATATATATATATATATATATATATATATATATATATATATATATATGGAGGTATCCCCTTAGAATAATATTATTTCCCCACCTCATAAAATATTACTTCAGGAGAAAAAGCGAGCCGTTACTCTCCCCCCCCTTTCCCTCTTCTGACCTCACCCTTTTTGGACTCACCGCCAGGTCTCCGCGAAATTCCCACCGAGGCATGACGCTGAAATTGGGGCTACCTCACGGCCGTCTCAATACCCCTCCTCCCCTCGGGTCGGGAGATTACTTTGTAGGATTTGCCGTGAACCGCTTTTATGGCTCCCGCCGCTGGTCGCCCGTCTGGCCCGCTGATCCCTGCCTTTGACACTTCACTGCAAGGAGACGCTCGGGTTGTCACGGCTGATAACGAAGGTTACAGAAGGCCTCAATCTCTCTTCCTGTTTTGAAGAACTCCAGGTATATATATACACCCACTCCAGGGTTACAGACAGATTTGGTTAGACGACACTTCCCCAAAAGGAGTGCAAATAAACGAGCTCTCTCCCAAGAAGTGTGAGTGACGGTCGCAAGCCACGGAAGAGCTGGACATCACACCCGTATCTTCGGGTCAGGGAGGAGAGTCTCGTGAGGAAATGTCAGCCTTTTTCATCCGCTTTCGGATCAAGGATTGGAGAAGCCGTCCTCCGAAGTTCTTCTGGTGACCTCTTAAGGACAAGAGGACCGTTAGCTCGCTTAAGCCGAGTGTGGAGAAGTCATCCCCTCTCCCTTTCGAAGTTCTTCTAGTGACCTCTTAAGGACAATAGGCCCGTTAGCTCGCTCAAGCCGAGTGTGGAGAAGTCATCCCCCCTCCCTTTCGAAGTTCGTTCAGTGACCTCCTGAGGACAAGAGACCCGCATCTCGCAAACACAAGTTCGATTGTAAGGGCTCACCTCGAAGAATTCTGTGGCAGGTGTCCGACAAAAGGACGACTACAGCCAGTGTCACCAAAGATACTGGATTTATAATTATGTAGAAGACTAGTATTTCTCTTTCTATCAGGTATAAGGAATTTCTTTCATTCTACAAGCAACTACTGAGAAAATCTAAAGATAAAAGTAATATCATTTGTAGAGGTATACTGCCGCGATTCAACGCTGGTAGAAGTTTTTTTTCATGGAAGAGAATCTTACTTTAATAATTTTTTGAGAGCTTTCAGGGTAGAGGGAAACATTTCTTTAACTTCTGGGATGAGTTCTATGATCGACGTGACCTGTTTCAGTCAGATGAACTTCTCTTAAATGGGACGAAATTGGCTAGGTTTATGAGGTTCTTGAATAATGCTACTACGTTTTTTTTAAGGGGGACTACTCCAGGCGTCAGAGGAGAGGTATAGAAATCTCAGGAGCTTTTCTGTTTGGCGGCAGGAGGATGTTTTGTACCCAATTTTCACCACTAATGTAGTTTTGAGTGCTGCATACGATTATAACATTTATTTTTTTGAGAAATGAAAGGAGGTATTAAAAAACAAAAATTAATGCTCACTAGTTTAGAACATTATTCTATAAACAATTATGATTATATACTGAGGGGCTATGCCCCCCAGACCCCCCCAATTGATTGAAACTCAGAATCATCGTAGGAGGGTCCCGCCGCAGTGCTAAACCCCCCTCCCCCCACACGAGCAGTCCCCTTGAGTTTACTCCAAAAAGGTGAAACATATTGGAATACGGCGGTGCCCACCGTGAGATGCTCGATTCCTACTTATGTGAATTTATGTGGCGAAAACGCAATAGAAATAAAAATTTGTTTAAAAAAATATTATGGGTTACTTATATCTAAATGCAAATGAATGTTTGAAGAAATAATAAAGGGAATGAACAATAATATTGGGAAATCATATCTCAGTTTAAGTGCGTTTCATTTCTATTTCGTTTTTTTTTCAAAATGTATCGGACAAACCAAAATTTACTGTTTGAAATTTCTTTTTTTTAGATACTTCCTTTCATTTCTCCAAAAAAGCAATGCTATATTCGTATTCAACACTCAAAACTGAATCATTGTCGAAAATTTGGCACAAAACATCCGCCTGCCGCCAAACAGAAAAGACCCAAATCTCATGTAAATAATTCGTCATCACAAACACGACGGTTCAGGATCAGAGAGGTCAAATCATCATGTTTTTAAGCGAACGCCCACTAAAGTCAGATCTAGTTAAGAACGCTAGTTAGGAGCGAGGAATTGTATATTATTGCCATCACAGACACTAGGATAAAATTTTTTAACTTGGTTTTAGTTGAAGAGATCAATTTATCGTGGGTTATAACCAATTTAATTTATAGAGGATTATAAGTAAAGGAAAAGCTGGTTTTATTATACATATAAAAAATATATAAACGTGATATTGAAATATTTAAATATAGATATAGGCTCAGATGTTTTATCTGTTGACATGGCGATGAGTGGTTACAAAATTAACCTTCTGACGGTGTACAGGTCTCCGAGACAAGGGAAATTGAAGACATTATTCTTTTTGAAACACGTTCGAATTTAATTAGGCAAAGAATATCTTTTCTAACCAGAGATTTTAATTTCCTGAGTGTAAAAATCGACAGCGAAATGGCAGACCGTGAATAGAAACATCTTGCGGAGTTTATAAATGATAACTTAGTTTATCAAAGAGTAGATTGGCCAACATTGTGAAAAGAATTTTTTGGATCTGATACGATGACCGATGAGAGGTTGGTGGAGAATACACATGGTGTTCCTGCCGACCCTGAAAAAGTTAGGGCAATATCTGACTACCCGACTGCTGCCACCATAATGGCTTACCCTAGATATGTGGATTTGTGGAGTTCCAGGCCTGAGGCTGACTAGCAGATCGAGTGATATAAACGGTACGGACCATAGATTTTAACGGACTTCTTCGGCAGATGCATGCGGTGACAATGTCTACCATGCTAGCGCATTAAAGGGGTTCTTCGAGTGTTATCTACGTGATGAGGACGATGGTCGGCCCTCAGGACATGAAGCAGTGTCGGTTGTCAAATTTTGCTATACATTAGCCGCACCAATTTGTCTCGGAATTTTTTACATATTTGTGTATAGGAAACATGTAAATATGTATTTACATAGTTTACCTATATACAACAGTTGGTGAAAAATAGGAAGAAGCAATCATCAATCGATGGGCTTTAAGATAAATATTCATACGACTCTTAACGATAGCTGTCAATCAACTCCCGATAAAAGTTATAGCTTTAATCTTTTCTGCGATCGATTGAAACGTGTTGTTTGAGATCAGATTTTTACACGTTGGTAACACCCAAGAAATGCGTTTCATTTCTCCATTATTAATGTTTTTGTGTGTTTAAACTAGGTTTCTACTAAATCTTGACAGGTACCGTGATTAAATAAGGAAGTTAAAGAATGTTTTCATGAACGTAACCGAAGTTATAAAATTTTAAAATCATAGTAATATTGTTGACAACCGAGGCCATTGTAATTTTTATCGTCGATTGGTTAAGTGTAAAATAAGAACGGATTAAGGTAAATATGAAACGGAATTATCGATGGTTGCTCAGCGCGAATCTAAGAGATTTTATCTCACGCGATTAATTGTAAACAAATAGGTAATGTATCGGCCTCCATTAGGATTCTAAGGGTCGGCTTAGTGATGATCTAGCCCATATAGTGAGGGCATTAAATGAAAAGTTTGTAAAGGTTTGTAAAGGTTTTTATAATGGCAGCGTTGTTTCGAATATTCCTGTAAGCGAAAACGAAAAGATATATAAAATATATGAAAATATTTAGAGCGACTTTGGTTGAGTAGTGGAATGGACCGAAAAGCGGCAGATGGGATTTAACGTAGATAAGCGAAGGTCATCAAAGCCACTAGTGGCCATATAACCCGGGTGTTCATAATTTAAATGAGGTTACTATTGAAAAGGATTTGGATATTTTACTTTTGAGCGATGGAGTGTCTCGTCGCAACAGGAAGACAGATTTCTAGCTCTGAATTTTGCATTTAAATCAAAAGATATTATTCATATGCAAAAGGGCTCAGGAGCCTTAGAGGGAGTTTAGGGTAGCGCAACAAAATCAATCTTTGATTTAGAAATAAATCACTGAATAACAGACTAAGGGATCTCAATCTGTTTTCACTGGATCTTCGTTTGTACATTCAACTTATCGAGGTCTTTGAAATACCAAACGTCTTTACTAATTACAGTATGGTTTGCTCTTTGAATTAGGTATTCGAGCGGCCACTGGAAATAACGGAGGATTCAAAGTTGGTAAGAAGAGATTTAACACAAAGATAGCACAGGAGTTTTTCATCTTATAGATTTACTCAAATATGGAGTAATTTACCCTCTCACGTTTCCGAAAGCACTCCACTCATTATGATTAAAAATAGAATGGACAAATATTACTTCAACAAATAGATGTATTTATTCTCTTTTTTGCAGCCATTATGATCTCCACTTCTTTCTTTTTCTCTTTTGGACTCGACTCGATTGGACTTTTGGATCTTTACTAACCTCTCAGTAGTCTTCTTATTTTCCTCTTAATCTTACTTTCCTTGTTTTTACTGTTTCCCTTCTTCTTTTATCCTTTTCCTCTTTTTTAATCTGTTTCCTTTCCCATTCCCTCTTCTTTTCTCCATTTTCATCTTCTTTCTCATCATTTCCCATCCTTTCTCTTCGTTTTCATTTTCTTCAACTTCTGTTCCTTTCTTTCCTTATTTTAGTACTTTTGTTTTCTTTTTCCGTTCTTTACTTTTTTTAGTCACAGGATGGGCTTCTAAAAAAAATACTTTTATAATTTTCTGTCTCTTCTTTACAGTCTGCCTGTCCACCCTCCCTTATTTATTTTCTCTTAGGTTAGCATTATCTCGTTGGATTAGAAAAAAATTCTCGAGTACCTAAAGAGAAGATTACAGCACGTTTCAGGTAAAATGATACTAAGTTGAAAGTGTGCCTAAGGGCTAATGACCTCACCAATGTAGGTTAATTGATCGTGGACACGCTCAATAAGAGTTTAGCTTCCATGCGAGTAACAGCATAGGCCGTTTCTTTTGAAAATGCCAACTGAAATTGAAACTGGTACGCCATACTCGCGTCCATCTGCGCCATGAGAAACGTGCAGGAGACTGTAAATTTACTTCACAAAGTAAAACGGAAGTATGACGAGGCTGAGAATAAGGACGAAGTTCGCGCCAAACGACAGTGTCACAGGCACTGCTCTGATACCATCAGGGACGCGTATCAGGCAGAAGATCTTAGAGGACTCTTGTCAGTTCTCAGGCAAACTTCCCGAGAAGATGGGTTGGTGTTAGCAAGGTAGCCATTCACAAAGTAGTGCACCAGGACCTGGGCTACCCCTCGTATGTGCTAATGAAGCGTCAGCTTCTAACTGTGAAGGCATAAGCACCCTTTGGCAAAGTCAAGCACGATTGCGCAGGCCTTGTTTGTTTATCTCTGACAAGAAATAAAATTGTACAAGACACGAAGATGAACCTGCAGAATGATCGGAAGTGCCTATACTCATGTACAGCCCCCCAAAATATAATAACCCATCCCTTTCGATGGTTTTGGGCGTGGTCAGCAGCGAGGCTCACGTTATGGCTACTTACATCTTCCCCAAGGGCCTCAAGATCAGTGCGGACGTTTATATTGAGCTGCTGGAGGCTGTTCTCAAGCCTTGGATGGACCAAGTCACCGTTCTATTTGTGTGTAAATTATCATAAGAATATATTGCTTCGTTTGGGATACAACTCGTTTTCTTTTCCCGTGTGCAATTTGCGTCGATTTACTTCAAACCCCCTGTATTTAGGGTAGTGGAGGCAGGATTGATGCACAACTCTCCTCAACTTGCATCTGTTCCACAATGTAGTGAAATCCTTATGGGGGGAGAGGCAGGATCAAGCTGGACTGGAGAGAAAAGACGCGACTTTGAATCATCCATGTCAAAAACAATTTCTTCCCCAAATTCGTCTAAACAACCCCCATTTCACCTCAACCCACTCCCCCATCAGCACACCCCTCCCCACATCCACTCCAACCCTCTCACCACCAGCACGTTCTTCTTCCTTCACCGCACTCCGCTGTCCATAACTCATGCGATTCATTCTTGGGCGCGAAACCCCCACACCTCACAGTGTCGGGTTAGGGGACGATTCGCGCTTAATCTCAGGTAAATCAACCCCGGACGGAGAGCCTTCGGGTCCCGGATTCGTGACACGGTTATGGGCGCAGCGCCGCCAAAATTTCCAGTGGAAATTTTCCTGTAAATGGAATTGAAAATGGAATTTTATTCTATTTTGGTTCGAGCATTTAGAAAAAAATCCGGTTCGGGGGTTGGGGTCACGACCTGTACATAATTAGTGAGATCCGGGTCGGACCCTCGAGTAGGTGTATGTATGAATGAGAGAGAGAGAGAGACTGATGTACATATGTACTCACGAATATGAGTGTGTTATAATAGAGAGAAAACGAACACGTACATATACCTGCTCAAAGATGTCCCTCATATTTGTGTGTGTACGTATGCGAGAGGCGTTAGACGTTCATATGCCCATACAACTATGACCATGTGTACAGGAGAGAGAAAAATGAAAGAAATAAACACCTACAGAGACACATGAGACCGTGTGTGTGCAAGGGGAGCAGAGTATCAGAAAAAAACGTCCATATATAGGCACGAATAGGGCCGTGTGTATTTGTAAAAGAGAGAAAACGAGTATATACGTGTACAGATATAACCAATATGGTCATTTTAACGATTATCACGGAACCCCAGAAAACAATCAAGGTTTGAACTTGTCTCGAATCGAATTAAAATAGACGACGCGCTTTGAAACACGCGCGAACAGAGAAGATCAAGATGGGATGTTGAGAAGCCTCAGCCGCGCTTTCTTTTCATTAACCTTGATTCATCTGGATGGGGACATCTTTTGTCACTGGACAGGCATGAAGCTGTCCTCCTTTGTGACCAGTCATGCGCGTCTAATCTGGACTTCTTTGGAAGTGCAAGGACACTTTGCAGGAGAAAATCACATGAAGGGAATATATTAAGGGTTCGAGAATCATGTCAAAACTTTTGCGCCATGGTGGTAGATAAGCCTCCAAATACTGACAGTAGCTCAGAATCCAGGCTTTAAACAAGTCTACTTTTACGAGCTGCCAATAGCACTCTGTTACATGTGGGGGCATATTCCTTTATTTTTTTTTATTTTTAACGAGTATGTATTGGATAAAGCCTGAAAAAAAATAGACAAACTGACATACCCCCACTCGAATGCAATAACTGCTAAATAGATCGCAGTAAGTGCAAAATATCAGGTGTTTACGTGGGTTCCGGAATATTGAAAGAAAAAAATTAAATATTCTAAAAAAATGTGTTATAGTTAAAAAAATAAATGCAAAGATAAAATAAAGGTAAAGTATTTTTTTATGTTTATGGAAGATTTCGATTTTCCACACGATTAGGCCAGGCTGCAGCTACAGAGCATATGACGCACAAAAGTCAGCCTGGCCGAAATCCCTCCCCGGTGCCAACATTTATTATATGTTTAATTTTAATCTCTAGTCTTCGTATTGATACGTCATTTTCAATGTATGAAACAGGAATGAAATTACAACTCACGCCATCTTGTAATTCTGCGAGTATGGGACTACTTTTATTATAAATAAATGCCTGAATACAAAGAACCTTTTTATAACGACACCATAATTTACAGGAAATGTGGTCATGAAACTCTTTGATTTGTGGCTCTGTGGGAAATTCTTAAGATAGAACTTGTTCCTAGTGATAAATATCAGATTATCCAAGTGATTTCATACTAAAGCTATGCCCAATCTATTAATAGCAAAAACAATTGATCACTAGGATGACTCACCCGTTGGGGGTTTTTTCCCTAAGGATAGGAAGATGATAAAACAATATTTTTTTAATTTATATTAAGGATGAAAAATCAGTGATATTTTGAACATTTTAAAAATGCAAAATAAATTAGTTTTAAATTTGGGGGACTAAAAAAAAATCAGTGAAATTTTCCAAATTTATTTGAAACATATCAACAAATTTTTAATGTATTTCAAGAAAAATCAATTAAATTTTTCAGTTAACTGAGGATGATAAATCAATATATCCTATATTTATTTGGTTTATTTTGTTGTTGTAAATGCAAAGGTATAGATAGGAAAAATGACAAACGTTTCAGTCATAAAAGAAGTTCCAAACGCGCTCTCTACAATTCCGTTCCGTTCCTTCGAGTAAGATTGCTTCTTGAGGATTTTTCCTCTCTTCCAATTCCGCTCCCAGTAATCTCGGGTCTGGACTTGGTTCTTATGTGTCTGGCCACCAAGGTTGGTTTAGATAAGTTGTCATCCGGTACCAACTTCTCCGGAGTTTTACTGCTACACCAAATAACAGTTGCAGTTAGAACTTGTTTGTTTGGTTTGTTTTGTTTTGGGGGGAGGGAGGTTTATAATACAACTCTTCCTAAACCAAGGATTTAGTTTTAAACGTATTTGCTATTACCCTTTGTCATCCTTAACCTTATTCACAGCTTATTATTTTCGTCCACCACACAATCTTGCTGAAAGGTGTGAGTGGTTTGATATATGTTAGGATGCTCTAAATATGTGGGTCATGTCGCCTTAGCTATTTAGTGTCCCTGGCAATAGTTTTCAACCGGGTTGCCGCAAGAACCAATTAAGGGTGCCACAGGAACGACTAAAAATTGCCCCCCTCCCCCAAAAAATGTATTTTAAACATTGATAAAAAATCTAGCGACATTTGAAATTATTTTGAAATTATCTTCTCTGCATTGTGCAACATATAAACAACAAAAAGAGAAAGACTGAAGACAGTGAATTAAGAAATGAGAGTTGCTTTATCAACATAAAAACAACCAAAAGAGAAAGACTAGAGACAGTGAATGAAGAAATGAGAGTTGCTTTATCAACATAAAAACAATGAATGAAGGAATGAGGGTTGCCTTCTCAACTCTACGTCCCAATATTAAAGAATTATGTGATAATCATCAAGCTCTAATTTCCCATAAAACTTTTAAAGGTAAAATTTATTTATTTTCATATTTCTATGTCTTTTTTCGATTAAATTAGGTTAAATGTCAATCGTGGTTAATTTTGAAGTGCTTTCCACGTAATTAAGTAATTTTACGTAAATTATTTTATAATGTGGTGCCACGGCTGCTTCTTAATAACAATTAGGGCGCGACTATGATAAAAAAAGTTGAAAACCACTGATCTATGGTTTGGCTGATGAACAAGTACAAGTGAGAAATATATGGGTGTTGTCAGATTGATTATACCGGGTCTTGTAAAAGTCCTGTTACACTCGTTACGACGCTCTCAACTAAGGACACAATGATAGTTTTCTTGCAGTTAGACACGTTTTATTGTTATTGTTTTAACATATAAATGTGTTTAGATTGTAATATTAATTAATGTGGTCGCCTTCGGCGGTGATCACGCGCCTCAGGCGAGACTTGAAGACCGCGCACAAGTTACGGAAGAAGTCCTTTCTCACGCTAGTCCACACCCGGTTTACGCAGGTCTAAAGCTCGTCACTGTTGTTGTGGTGGACCTTGCAGGCCTTTTCCTCGACATGCGCTTACACGTTGTAGTCGATGGGATTGAGCTCAGGTGACTAGGCCGGCCAAAAGTCCTTCGACCAGAAGTTTATGTTCAAAGTCTATGTTCTTGTTCGTGTGGGCCGGAGCATCGTTCTGCTGAAAGACGTAGTCCGCCTTCTTCGTGACCTTTGTTCTCACCCAAGGCAGTACTTTCGTAGCCAAGATATCCCTGCAATCGGCCGCGAACCACACCGGTAGTAGCTTCTCGCCATTCCAAGCCACGACGCCGAGCATCAGCACGTAGGCCGGGTGTTTGATCGTGGACACGAGGCAGATCTCGGAGACGTCCTTGCTGAAGCTTATCACATGGTCGTTCTGGTTATTGTTGACCAGATCGACCGTGACAGTTTTTTTTCACCAGAAAAAAAATCAGAATTAGATTGACATGACTCTTCAAGTCGTTGCTCTCGCTTACGATCTGTGAGCAGAGGCATTTTAAGCACCTCAGCGCTTGTCGCCCTCTTCCTTGGCGGCCCTTGAAGCTGGGGCCACCGACAGTTTTTCTTCGGTCGACAACTTAAGGTCTGTCTGAACGAGGTTGATCTTTGAAGTCTTCCACGTTCTGGAGTTTCTCTGCAACTCTATGGACGGTCATCCGGCCAACGTTGAGCCGCTTAACGATGTCAGACTTACTGTGGCCCGCGCGCAGGAGAGCAGAGCTATCTATTTTGTTTCACTTCCATCTCGCCACACCTGCAAACAATGGGAAAAGAAGTTTTAATGACACGTGCTGTAAAGTACAATTTTAAGTTTGTTTGACGGAACTTTTTCTATCCCACAAGCTCTCGAAAGATAAAAACCCCCGAGTGTGATAGAACTTTTGCAAAACCCGGTAAATGGTGAAGAATTGGTGCTGCCATTGTAAATCACTTAGTGTTAGTCGATGAAAGTAGAAAATTTTGGTATGTGTAAGGAAGAGGCTGAGAGTAAATGGCTAGATGAGTAAGGTGATGATGTTGAGAAAAGAAGAAATAGAGTTTGTGATGAGAGCCTTGAGCAAGTTCGATGTTCTAAGTATCGAAGATATATCGTGGAAGAGTGTTAAGAATGAATGAGATAACCTAAGTGGTGATGTGTTTTTATTAGTGAAAATGATTTGAGTGGATAATGTGCAAGATAGTTGCTTGAGATTTTCTTCATCCCATTGTAAAAGTATGAGTGGAACTGTGGTCTTTGTAACATTTATGGAAAGAAAAGGTTTGACAATGGCAGCCCTTCCATGGTATGTACCTCCGGTGAGCTCTCGAAAAAATGTTTTAATTGGTAGATGGCTGGTAAGGTGTTGGTTTAGCTTTGCAGCCCTTTCTTAGCTCTGGTTCTGTGATGATTTATCGAAACAATGTGTTTTAATGCTCTGCAGTCTGTCAGTGAGTTTCGCCTTCCTTCCTGAGCTCCGCTTCCCAGAACTAGTTTTTCCGGTGTTTTTGGTATACCAGCATGAATTTAAGCAAAATTACTCTCGAAACATTAAACAAGTAGGCATTTTTTTATCGAGGATCACTCTTTTGAAAAGATCACACATTTTGACTTATATTGCTGAAAATATCTGGAAAAAAGAAACGTCTTGGAGATCAAATCATTCCAGGATGTCTAGAGTGTATATACATAAGAGGTATGTACCAGTGTGATTCTTATGTACCGGGTGACAGCGAAAAATGTTCCCTTTTTTATAATATAATTTGTTAGCCATTAAAGCTTGAAGGTAGAAATGATTATCATTACAAAGAACAATATTTAAAATTTTATTAGCTAGCCTAGATAGCCTAGATAGCCTAGACTTGGGGTAGATAGTCTATCCCAGCCTAGTATAGCCTATCTATGAAGATTAAACAGTTCTGTTTTAGGCTTTCAAAAATCGCACAATAAACTCTTGAACAGCACAGGTTTGTCGTGGAGTTAATGATTCGACATGGTTCCATAATCAAATTAATTCGTTATTTTCAAGCAAGGTATGGTATAAAATTAGAGAGAAACAAACAATCCCGAGAAATTACGCTAAGTGAAATGCATACAGCACAATTCGTAATTTAAATAAAGAAAATTCCGGTCGAAAGAAAAGTGTGAGGACGGAAACGAATATTGACAAGGTAAGGACTTTAATTAATGCTAATGAAACAAAGTGAGAAAATTGACTGTTGATACACATTTGAATAGAGAAGCGGTGCGAAATATTCTCAAGAAAGATCTTAATCTAAAGTCATACAATTTAAGTCATTGTCATCAAGAAATCTCAATGTAGGATAAGCAACGAAAGTTATCATTTTGCCTCAGTGTTAAAAAAATGTGCGATGATAAATAATTAGTATTGAATAACATAATTTTCAGTGATGAATGTCACGTTTACCTGAAAGGCATGCCAAATAAACAGAATTATTATCGGAACTGGTCACTAACTAGGCCAAATAATCACTTTCAAACACCTTTGCACTCCCCAGAATATTGATAAATGTATAGTCAAGTGGTGGTTATTTCGAATGTTAAAAGGTTAAGAAATAAAATTTCAAATATTGTTCTTTGTAAGGAAAATTATTTCTACCTTCAAGCTTTAATGGCTAGCAAATTATAGCATTATAAATAAGGGTATATTTTTGGATGTCGCCTGGTATATACAAACGTTGGCAAAAATATTGGGTTCGGAATATCACTTGTTTCCATTATTTTGTCCAGTTGAGTGAAGATTTAAACGGCTGTAAACAAGAATGTTTTGAGGCGGTTCGACGTGTAAGAAGAATATAAGAAAACAGACTTGCGAAAAGAATAGATAAGACTGAACGAGAGAACTGTTATACGAATAGATGGAACATTGCGTATAAGAAGGCTTGATTATGAGAGCTAGGAATGTTGGGAGAAAGGAGACAGACAAGGACAATTGAATGTCACTGTGTATAATAGGTGGGCATAAGAGGGGTTTGTACAGGAGAGTGTTTGGGACCTTATGCTGCCCAGGGATGACCCTTGAAGACCTCAAGGAGAGTCATGGACGAAGCGAAACCGAGGGGGAGGGGGGCTCTGTGAGGAGGCTCTAAAATGGGGTAATTTTACGGGCGTAGATACCAACCGACTCCACATTGTAGCAAAGTTGTTTACGATCATGAGAGCAAATAGGCCCAAATCCTCTATGTTCATACCACAAACCTATAGACCTTATGCTAATCACTCTGTGACTCGGGAGAGTTGTGTGGCTGTAAACGCATGCGCGGATTGTATAATCGGACCATGGGCTCCGTATGACATTTTTTTTTGTAATTTTTGGTACTCATTTACCCCGGTGACTTTCAAACCCAGCCCCGATTTAGGCAAAGGCTCTTGCAGCATTCTCACGATTTGCCATTCAACTTTGAATAGGTTTGTTTACATCGGGATCAGAATCCTCCGTTTCGTTTTCAATACATAGATCTTCCCATCCACGTATTTACACACACACACACACGTAACGCACATAGCCACACACGCAGATGTACACACACCCATCGATATTTTTAACGAGAGTTGTCTCACAGGACAAACCCGTTCTTTGTCGACCTGTGTACCTCCCCCTCCCTCAATACTAAATATAGTCCCCATTTCATACACAAAGCCACATATCCTATCTAACCCCCACCTCCCTGTCCTTTGCAAATCCCCCCCCCCCTTTCTGATCGTCCACTGCATCTCAGAGGTCAGGGGGAGACAGAACAGGGTGGGGCCATACTCGATACCAACTTCTGATTGTCAACTTACGCCTTTGTATTTATGTGTATGTTCTGGTCGGCTGTGTATGTTAGGGGTGGAGGAGGGTACTACTAGGAACTGGTATGGACGGGAAAGATAGCCTAAGCAGCGCATCTCGTCTTTGGATTGTTCAGTTGTGCGTATCCTGGTCGAGCGGGGGTTCAATACTTGACGGGCAATTTAATGCCAATCATCCAAGTTACCAGGATACTCAGGATTATCTAGAGTCATCAAGGATCACCTAATATTACCCAGAGCCACACAGGTCTACCCACGGTCGCCTCGAATTACCTAGGATTACTAAATGTCCACTAAGATTGCAAAGAACTGGTTAACATTTCCCAGACTTTCCTGGAAACCGCCTAGTATATGCCAAAGGTACCCAGTACCCCTCAGGATTACATAATATTGCTTACTCTCACGAAAGATTAGCCAAGAATCCCCAAATAACAGAGGATCACCATAACCCGCCGGAATTATTCAGGATTACCCAGGATTAGCGAAGAGCTCCAAATTACCGAGGATCACCAGAACCCCCGAAATTATTCAGGACCACCAGGATTAGCCAAGAACCCCCAAATAACCAAGGATCGCCAAACCCCCTCGGAATTATTCAGGGCCACCCATGATTAACCAAGAACCCCCAAATAACAGAGGGTTACCAGAACCCCCCCCCCGGAATTATTCAGGACCACCCATGATTAGCCAAGAACCCCCAAATAACAGAGGGCCACCAGAACTCATCGGGATTATTCAGAGCCCCCCATGATTAGCCAAAAAACCCCAAATAACTGAGGATCACCATAACCAGCCGAAATTATTCAGGGCCACTCAGGATTAGCCAAAAACCCTCAAATAACCGAGGATCACCAGAACCCCCCAGGATTATTCAGGGCCACCCATGTCTAGCCAAGAAACCCAAATAACCGAGGATCACCTGAACCCCCGGAATTATTCAGTACCACCCATGATTAGCCAAGAACCCCCAAACAACCGAGGATCACCAGAACCAACCGGGATTTTTCAGGAACACCCAGGATTAGGCAAGAACCCCCAAATAATCGAGGATCACCAGAATCACCCGGAATTATTCAGGACCACCCAAGATTAGCCAAGAACCCTCAAATAACCGAGGATCACCAGAACCCTCAGGAATTATTCAGGACCACCAAGGATTAGCCAAGAACCCCCAAATAACTGAGGATCACCAGAACCACCCGGAATTATTCAGGGCCACCCATGATTAGCCAAGAACCCCCAAATAAACGAGGATCACCAGAACCATCCGGAATTATTCAGGGCCACCCATGATTAGCCAAGAACCCCCAAATAACCGAGGATCACCAGAACCCCCAGGACCCTTAAATTCAGTTTAGGCATTTTTTTCATGTTGTTTAATTAAAAAACAACGAAGGCATCCGGACTAATATATTTTTGAAGAAGTGTAAAATGATGAAGTTAGGGGAAGTGAAAATCTGGAGGGAGTAGGGAGGGTGGTATAGGAGAATGGCATGGTTTAGTCACCACGAAATCAAACATCCGAAAGATTCCAAACCCATAAGTACATATGGAGGGTCTTCATGCCGGAAGGAGGGGGGAGGGTCATTCATTCCATTTTCCCATTTTTAAATTCCCCTTTTATTCAGTATTTATTTTCGCTCTGTCTCTTTTCTTTTTCCTCTAGGAGATTATACAAGATGTCCCCTGTTGCCATAGCAAACCGCACACCTGCCTACAAAGTGACACATACGCACACACACACAAAAAACTACACACACACACACACGTGTATTTACGCAATCACTTATTAGAATACACCCGTGCACACATTCACACACATGTGTAAACTCATAATCATACCCACATTCACCCACATATCTACGTATACTCTCACCCCCCACATACACAAACAATCACACGTGCACTCACACGCATACATATACATGTGTACAGTTTTTATTACTTTTCACTCACTTACATTCAGATTCGTACACACTAGTACATACCTTCATACACATAAATACACATATACACACTAGTACATACCTTCATACACATAAATACACATATACACACTAGTACATACCTTCATACACATAAATACACATATGCACACCAACTCATATAAACACACGTGCGTGAATGCAACGTACATATGTATGCATATATGAATAGGTACACATACACCTGTAGCATACTTGCTCACTAAAACTTATATGTATACAAACATATACACACATGCATAATAACATAAATATGCTCATATATTAAAATATAAGAACATACGAACACTACATGCATATGTTGTTCAGGTAGTAACAAAACATATTTATCCTTTTGGAATTGGAGACGAAGGGGAGGGGGGAGATCTCGCTCATTAATGGGGTACAGGAACCGGGATGCATGGGGCAATAACGAGGGGAAGGGGCGCAGAGTTTAAATATCCTGAAATGAGTAAAGTGACACAAATACTACTTTACAAAATATTGCTACTCCAAAACCCGCCAGAACATGTAAATTTCACGTCTCACCTCTCACTTCAAAGGGGCAAAACGGGAGGGGGATCGTCAGAGGAAGACTGAACTCCTTTTTCACTGACCGCTCTTGTTGGTCAAAATGTTTGAGACGTTTGGGTGCAGTAGTGGTGGTGCAACCAATGTTCTTGAGCCTTACCTAGTGGCTGCTCTCAAAGTGGAATTACCTTCCATTTAGAGAGTCCACCAGTAGTGGTGGCGCAACCGATGGAACTTCCTTCCATTTCGAGAATCCCCTGTTCGATTCTTCTCCTAATATTTTTGTTGCCATGCAGAGACCATCGGCACCGACTCAAGTTTCTACTTTCTTGGGAGCAGAAACTAAAAGCGAGATTGTTTTCTCGTCTTATATTTTGCTCTTCGACTAGTTTAACATATCTCAGAAGGGTCGATATCAAGGGCGATATACTGGTATGGGGTTAAAGGCTCAGTCAGCTATTATGAAACTGAGCACTAGCTAGATTTACAGTAAATTTTGCCTTTTTGACTTGGGCGGTGCAGGAAGAAGTCATTTGGTACCGGGATCAGGCGGTGCGAAATGATACTTTAGTTGACAAAACTCTTACGATGCTTACAGACCGTTTAACTCGAGCAAAGGAAAAGGTTCATTACCTAAAGGTGGTCTCTAAAGGTGAATCTGCATTCATCCTCCATTGGGAAATTCATAGCTTTTAAAAGAATAGAAAACGCCTCATCGCTCTTTTGATTTCATTGAATTCGCGTCTCAAATATTATTATTTTATTTTTTTTACAAAGGGGCAAGATACATTCTCCACTCATTCTGGCTTCGCAACTACGTGGAGTGTATATATATATATATATATATATATATATATATATATATATATATATATATATATATATATATATATATGTATAAATTAAAGATCTATAGAGGCATCGTGGTGACCTATGTAATATGATGGCCATAATTCTTAAGAAGGAATAGGAAAATATTGATTCTTAGAAGGAAAGTACGAAAGCAAAAATTATATTCACAATGATATATAATCATTTATAATGAAATGTACATTGAAAGATAAAGAATCTAATAAGTGTATTCTTTATTATTATTATTGTTGAGAAAAACTTTGTTTATGGTTCCGTTTCAAGCAAAAAAAAAAACAGATCCGCAGAAACCAATCTACCTATGATCAAGGAACAGTCTCCTTTTTTGTGATTCTTCCTGGCTTAATTTTCTAAAGAGAATCACAATCACGGAGAGACGCAGTTAAGCGGATCCTGTCGCAAAAAAATCACTAAAAATTTTTTCGCCTCAAAAGTTCCAAAGTGTAGAACTTACATAAATAACAACCCCTTGGCTGATTTTTTTTTTCTTTTGAGAAGTTAGCAAACGTCTCCATGAAACATATGCACCATCCTAAAATATACGGTTAAAGTTGTTTGCCAGTGCCAGTAAACCTTACTAAATTTCATTTTTCTTTAAATTCCCCCTCTAAAAAAAAAAAAACCCAAACAACCACATGACAAAAGTTTCAAATAACATATCAATATAGCAAAAAAAATTAAATATACCGATTGTTTAGGCTAAAAGTGATAGTTTCCATATAAGAAACAAACAACCCACAATATCTCAGCTAAAAATAAATGTATTTTCAAAATTAAAAAAAGTATTAATTAGATTATGACTGAGAGATAACAGTTTACTCACTGTGTCCCTGGCAAGATCTTCTAACACCTTGATCTTGGCCACCAGCTTGACTTTGGGGGTTGCAGGCAGAGCGGTTGTTGGTTTTCCCAACCGCGCACCAGACAGTAATCCTTGAGATTACAATCGGGTGAATTATAAGGATAGAAAGTGGCACTAGTGAAATCGCAGAAATTCTCCGACAACCACTTCTGACTCTTCCCTCCGAGGTGTTGCCTTCCAACAGCAAATCTCTGCAGCCAGGAATTGACCATAATCTCCAGCAACTTTCCATAACCGTCTAAATTGAGCATAAAACCCTGTTTAAAGATGTAGGGCGGTATGGCGTCACCCTCACTGGAGACACACCCATAGACCATCGCAGTTTGAAGGAACTTGGTCTTCATGATACGTGGAACGTCGCATGGATTGTAGGCAAACCATATGCTACGAGTATTCTGGATGTTGTTTCAACTGGTCCTGGCAGAAGTTCTTTTCATCTGAGAATAACCAGTTTGTTCCCGACTCAACAGGATGCTTCAGCCTGTTTGGAGATTCTTTGCCTTTATCAAGTGGTTCTCCTTGGCCTTGGCCCTCAAAATTTGACCCTTGCGCTTCTCGTACGAGTGGTAGCGAAGGTCCTCATTTCGGGCCAGCTTCATAGTAGTGACTCCAATACCCATCTCTCTCGCCCAACCCTGGATTTCCTTTCCCGAGTCTTTCATCACCTTGTCCTGCAGTCGTTGGAGGAATTTCGACGTGCGAACACATTCAAAACTCAAGAAAACGTGCGAAATTCGTGCGTAAGAAATACGAAGTCTGCATGCTAAGTCTACCATTAAAGCGGGTGTTGTCGACGTGTGAAAAATCGGCGTAAAAATGGAACCGTTTTCTTTCTTGCATTCTTCTTTTGTGTTTGCTCTGTTTCTTCTCTCTCTCTCTCTCTCTCTCTCTCTCTCTCTCTCTCTCTCTCTCGGTGGTGGTGGTGGTGTAGTAATAATGGTGGTAATAGTGGTAGTGATAGTGGTAATAGTGATGGTGGTGTAGTGGTGTAGTAGTAGTGGTAGTGGTGGTGTTGTAGAAGTGATAGTGGTGGTGGTAGTTATGGTGGTGTAGTAGTGCTGATGGTAGTAGGGGTGGGGATGGTGTAGTAGTATTGGTGGTTTTGGTAGTCTCAACCTCAAAACAAGAACCCAAATAGTATTTCTGGAATTAAAAAAAGATTCCCAAAATCCTCTCGGCTAAACTCTTGAAGTGAGAGACTTCTTTTTGGTCTCATTCAACAGATAAGTATCAACACCTCTTTTGGGGGTCCCTCGTCCCATGGATGGGACCATTAGAATGCGAGGATTGCCCCAAAATTTCTGAAATGCCGCAAATGAAAAAAGAAGACCTGGTTTCTTCGCCGGGACAAAAATCGGCAAAAGGAAGATTATCACTTTTCTGCCCATTTTTCCGAGTAGGCTATAATTAGCCTTCCTTTTCTCTCTTTCAAGCACCTTTTAAACATTAAACTTATAAATTGTTATATTTTACCCCCTACCACAATGGTGTTAAGTTTAAATGAGAAAGTTCTAATAAAAGCATGTTTTTGAAAAAAAGTTAGATATAATTTTTCGTGAATTTCGAGATAGAAATTGAACAGTTGAAGTGTTTGTAATTTAATTAAAAATATAAAAACTACTGGTTCGCTAGCTCAAAATAAAGTCAGTGGCTACCATAATAAAACTGCTACGAGAAAGAATAATATGATTTAAGTAGAAGAACTTGTTTTATCGCAGGTGAAAATACCCGGAACTCATCGATCCCAAAGGAAGATCTCCAATGAATTAGCTATTTCCTGTTCTTTTCTGCAACGGATTTTAAAACAGATATTAAAAACTTATAAGAATGCGCATTTCTCGTCGTGATATTAATGTAAGACAACGTAGAAAAACACATTGTAAGTTACTCGACGATCGCTCTTCATCTCAAGATACAAGAAATTTTGTATTCACCGACGAAAAGGATTTCACTTTCGAAGTGCCAACAAATAGTCAAAATAACAGTGTTTATGGCTTAAAGAAACGGGATATCCATCCATTCTGCCTTTATCATAAATCTTCAAGATTTATCAAAAACAAAACAAAAAAGCAATGGAAGTGTTATATAATGGTAAAACGAGGATCCATTTTATCAACACATAAAAATCCAAAGCTAATTAAAAAAAATTACATCGAACTACTGTAATCTATTGGGCTTCTTCCTAATTGTTATCAGCTCTAGCCTAAAGGAGACTTCATTTTCCAGCAAGATGGTGCGCCCTCTCATACATGCCAAACAACACAGAAATATTTAGAAGAAAATTGTCCTCATTTTATCAAAAAGAATACATGTCCTCCTCGACCTCTCGACTGTAACCCTATGGACTATTTATTCCATATAAAGTTTACTTAGAAAATAGAAAAAAAATATTTAGTAAATCTGAATTGAAGGAAAAATTCTTCGTGAATGGAATAACCTAACACTATCTGAGGTCACAAAATGTAATTCATCCTTTAAAATGCGATTGAGAGCTGTATGTGACCAGGAAGGCGGACATATCGATCATTTATTTCAATAAAGGTCTATTGATTTTGATTTTTTTTAGACATTATCCTTTGTCGAGAGCAATTAGCAAGCAAATTTTTGAGTGTCTATTTTTTTTCATTTTAGCAATACTATTATAGTTATATTATTAAAATTTTAAGAAATAATAAAGAATATATATAAGTTGTACACGAATTTTAATTTATATTCAATTTCATTTGAATGAATTATTCAAGTTTGAATTTTGTGTGGAGTGTTTGCTGGGTCACCCTATATAAATATATATTTATATATATATATATATATATATATATATATATATATAGAGAGAGAGAGAGAGAGAGAGAGAGAGAGAGAAATGTTGTTTTGATTTTTCACAATTTTATGAATGGGGCTTTTTTTCCATCAAGCCCCTGCACTTCCTATGGAATGAGGTTTATATTTTAAAGTGCGTCTTAGCACTTATTCTCTTTCGCGCTTATTTTTTAGTTTTGAAAAGGATATTTGGCACAAACCCCTCTACCACTCTTCCCCTATCAAAACCAGACAACTGATGGATAGCCCAGTCTTCCCCCACAATCACCATGACAACAATTAATGAAGGGAGATTTCCATAATTAAGGTGATTTGTCATGCCCACGGCTTTCGGTTTTTCCTCGCTGGAAATAGAAGCCTCGGTGAAGACAGGTTGGGAGAGGTCACCAGGAAATGACCCTTTGATGTTACAACGAGGGACTGCGAAAGAGCAGACCAGACAAAGAAGAAATACAAATGACTGCGGTGAAGGCAAAGAAAGTTCTGGGTGTTGAAAACCGACGATGGCTTTTTAGACTAGGGGCGGCCACGGAATCGGGAAAGAAAAGCAAACTATATAAGTAATCCAACGAAGGCGTCTTCAATCAGCCGGAAAAGAATAAATAGAGAACTTAGAGAAGTGTAAATAAAAGCAGGAAGAGTTAGAGGATTGAGGATGAAAAGGATTACAGCCAATTTTGGCAACCCTGATTCTGGGGCAAATCGCGCTTTCATAGGCTCGGAGAATAAACTCGCGTAGAAGAGAAGCACAGAGACGTACCATTTGGACTCCTCCGTTGGATTACTAATTCTAGGATGGAATGACTTTCATTTTAGCTGTAAAATGTATAGTTATTGAGGATTTTTACGAGAAAACGCTGATAACCCAAAGACTTTGCAGTCATTCCTCGTATACCAGGGATTCCCAAAGGGAGCAATATTGAATTATATGTGGCCTTTGACACTATTGAAGGGGGGGGGGGGCTTTACTCCTTAATAAGCTAGGGTGTCAATAAGATCATTTTCGGTTACTAGAAGCAAAATTTTCACAAAGCTGTACTATAAATCTTGGCATGAAAGAATTGATTGAATGAAATTGAAATATCTGATTCGCATTGATATTATTCGTGTTATTCAATTGCTATGACGATTGTAGATTTATATTAGAGAAAATATTATAATTATTATTACTATTAATAACTGTACTAAAGTAATATTCAAAATTACATTGATCTTGTGGGTTTTATTAATACTAAGACTCAAACTAACCGAGAGGGGATGGAGGAAGGAGAATTTCAAGTAAATTTAAAACCCTGTTGGATTACCCATTGATTTATAGACACTGAATAAGCGTACCCACATTGGATTACACATTGAATTACCCCCACTGAAGAAGTAAACATCCGTTGAATTATCTGTCGATTTGCTCCTTTCAATATCTTCCCATTGGATTACCCCTTAACTTTCCCTTTTAATAAGCATGTCCTAATTGGATTCCCTACCGATTTACCCTACGGGAATATATATATATATATATATATATATATATATATATATATATATTTATTCTGCCGTTAGATTACCCTCCGATATACCCCTGCTACAGAGCCTTGACCTAAACTCGATCAGGAGGGTCTAATCTTTAGTAGACCTTTTAACCTTGTCACTTCCATATGGTCATCCTCCAAATAGATTCAAGTGCAACCTTTAGAGTATCAACTTGTTCCAGCTTCTCAGCGTCGATGTTGGTTCTACCCTTTGATATCTTTAATATTCCTTTTCTTTTTTCATTTAATCCTTTTTCTTCGTTCCTCCGTTTTTACAGTGAGAAATTGCCTCCGTTGATTGTGCTCGTTTCCTACTGTTTTTTCATTTATATTCTTATTTATATTTCTGTTAAATATTTATTTTAAAAAATAAAAAAAAACGGGAAAACTGAACAAATGAATAAAATTAAAAAATGTGAACAAAATTGAACAACGGTCATAAATTGAACGAATAGTGAATAACGAACAAATAATTAACGATCAAATATTCAACGTATATTGAAAAACGAATAAATGGGGGGGAAAATGAATACAGAACAAGTATTAAACCAATATTGAACAACGAGCATATTGAATAAACGAATCAATAGCAATGAATACATAGCGAAGGAATAGTGAATAAATATTGAATAACGAATGAATAACGACGAATAAATAACGAAGAAATATTGAATAATGAATAACTGATGTTCCAGGAGTCGTTGAAGCTTCTGTCCTTGCTCCCATTGGTACTTCTGACCATAATACCATCAGTTGTAAAGTTTGTGTAGACATTACTGTGCTTGATATCACCCTCTCCCGTCTGGTTTATCTTAAGTCTCGTCTTAATTGTGACAATGTTTGTCATGAAATTGACAAACTACAGTGGAATGCTATTTTCCGATCCAGTGACCCTGTTTCAGCTCTTAATTCTTGTTTATTAGACATTCTACATAGAAGAATCCCATGCAAGATAATTAAATCACGTTTTAAAGTTTGGTTTAATGATGACTGGAAGAGAGCCTTTGGGGACAAACAGGCAGCTTATCATCTTTGGAAACGAAACAGGTGTCACTTTCTAGGGGGCAACTATGTTACTCTCAAAGCTGATGATCAGAGAATTAATAATGCAGCTAAAACTGCTTATATGTAATTCTCACTTGCAGGAGGTTCTTGCAGGTGCTACTCAACCATATAAATGGTCGTCCTCTCTCAAAGCTTCCTTGTTTGGTGTGGATTCTAGTATGCCTTCTCATCGTGAGTCTAATGGTTCAGTGTCTTTTGATCCACTAAGAAAAGCTAATTTGCTTTCCGATATTTTTATTCACAAACAGTGTAACCAAGAATGATCCCTACCCTTGACTTGTTTTCCATTGCCAAAGCATGTCTCTGTTGCCTTTAGATCCAATGAATTGAAGAAATTCCTTTGGGATCTTGACGCATATGGTGGGACAGACCTAGATGTTTTTTCCCTCTATTCTTTAAGAAGTCTGCCACAGTTATATCACCTAAATTGTGCATAATATTTAGATTGCTCCTAAAGTCTGGTAGTTTTCCATCTTCTTAGCGTAAGGCCAACATCACTCCCATTCCTAAGGAAGCTTCAGCTTCAACTTCTCCTTCTGAGTACCGCCCCATATCTATTACACCTATTATATCCAAGATCTGTAAGCATGTTTTGGCTAAGCGTCTATCCAAATACTCTGAAAATTTTAATTTATTACCTGATTCTTAATTTGGATTCCGTAAGGGTTTGGTAACTTGTGATGCACTGTTGACTCTGTCTCATGATCTGCAGTCTTTTCTGGACCGTGGGTTTGAATCTCGAGTCCTTACCATTGATCTGAGTTCTGCTTTTGACGTGGTGAACCATAAGGCTTTGATCTAAAAGTTGAAACTTCTTGGTATTGGTGGAAATCTTCTTAAAATCTTTACGGACTCTTAAATAATAGATCTCAGTGTGTAATTGTTGATGGTATCTCTTCTGCTTCAGTGCCTGTTGTTTTTTATTATTTATACTTCTGATATGAGCACTCATCTTGAAAATAACCTTGTATCTTATGTCGATGATGCTACACTTTACTCCTCTGTTAACTCTTCTAGTAACAGAGGTGAAGTTGCTGCGTCCTTGAACCGAGATTTGGCTAGGATCACTCATTGGTGTCAACTTTGGGGCATGAAACTTAATGCAAGCAAAACGTATTCTATTACTATCAGCAGATCCCGTATATTGGATCCACCTCATCTCTGTTTGCATATTTCTGGTGAACGGGTTGATGAAGTTTCTAGTTTGCGTTTGTTGTGGGTATTATTTGACTCTGACCTTTGAGAAGCACATCTGTTTCTTATCTTTTTTCAATTGTCCAGAAGACAGGCTTACTTTGAAAAAGCTTGAAAACTTTTGGTCGTAACTGTAGGGTAATAAAATCTTTTTATCCTTTTATATCGCCTCATTTTGAGTACTGTGCTCCTGTTTGGATGTCTACGGCCAACTTACATTTGACATTGCTGGATAGAGCTTTGAATTCTATTAAGTTCATCTCTCCTGAGCTTTCCTTTGATTTGTATCATCGGCGGCAAGTTGGTGCACTTAGTGTTTTATTTAAAGTTTTTAATAAAAATCGGCATCCGTTACAGGCCTGGACCTTTCAATCCTGTCTGTGTGACAAGGTATACTCTTAGTCTTAATGATTTTGCTATGAATCCTATGAATGTTTGCACTGTGCAAATTTCTCGGTGTTTTGTTCTTTCATTGGTCAAAATTTTGAATCAATTACCCAATGATATTGACTCTTCTCCTAACATCTCTACATTTAAGTCTCGATTAAATGTTTATTTATTACAGTAATTCCTCATTCATTATTTGGGCTTACTAGGGGCTTGTTTCCTTTTGTTGCCTCTGCCATTCTCTAGTACCCCTGGTGTTTTGTGCCAATTCAATTCTGTTGTATCTGCACCTTGGGGAAAGGCTTTGGTAGTTTGATAATAATAATAATAATTCATAGCGAAGAAATATGGAATAACGAATAAAAAGCGATGAAAACATAGCGAAGAAATATTGAATAAAGAATAAATAGCGTCGAATACATAGCGAAGAAATAATGAATAACAAATAGCGATGAATACATAGGGGAGAAATATTTAATAATGAATAAATAGCGACAAATTGATAGCGAAGAAATATTAAATAACGAATAAATAGTGTCGAATACATAGCGAAGAAATATTTAATAAAGAATAAATAGCAATGAATACATAGCGAAGAAATGTTAAATAAAGAATAAATAGTGAAGAAATGTTGAATAACGAATACATAACGAAGAAATATTGAATTACAAATAAATAGCGAAGAATACATAGTGAATAAATATTAAATAACGAATAAATAGCGAAGAAATATTGAATAACGAATTAATAGCGAAGAATACATAGCGAAGAAATATTGAATGCCGAATAAATAGCGAATAAATATTGAATAACGAATAAATAGCGAACAAATATTGAATGACTAATAAATGAACCTATTAAAAGTGAACAAATATAGAATAATGGAGAAATGCAGAAAAACGAATAAATGTTAAATACTGTATAAGGAACGAATGGTGGATAGATAGATATAAATAAAAGTTATTGAACAATAATGAACAAAGAACAATTAATTAATGAAAAAGTGCGACATTAGTGGCAACTTTGGCAAAGCTTTTTATCCCTAAGCGAGGTTTGTGGGCTGGAAAAGAAGAGACATTCTTTGGGAAGAAACAAATCGTAGTTTCTGAAATTTAAAGATTTTCATTTAATTCTTATTTAATTATGTAATTCTTGAACCACCTTAAGAAGATTGGAATTCATGTACTAGGGAGGGTTCACTTGTGTTTAGGGGAAACAAAAAATAATTTTTTGCAAATGAATTTATATTTTATATTCCTATTTTGTTGTTTAGAAAAGTTTTATTTTATCTTTTAAAGCATCTTCTCGAAGTTGAATTTGGCCTCTCTAACCTGTATCCCCGAAATGGGAGGGCGTGGGACTTTAATCCTCCCAGCTCTAAAATCCAAATTTAAGCGAAATTTGGTTTCGATTTTTAGTTTTTCCAAAATTCGCGACAGATGAAAAACGTGGGAGCTTCGAAGACTGAAAAAATCATCTGTCGCCAACGGAAAGATGCTGAATTATGGCACAAAAGAAGAACTCAAGGAATAAAGAAGTCTTTATAAGACACGAAGACAAAGACTTTGTAGCGCAATGCATAAAGAAATAAGAATTGGGGCGCTGACTCAATGTCCAAAAAATTTTATTTGTGATTCAAATCATTGATTTTTTTATCTAATAATAAATTTGTTATTATTTTTATTTCATTTTAATTTCCTACGTAAAATTTGGTTACATTAAAAAAATGCAATGGGAAAAAATTAGGAGTATTTAAAAAATCTAAAATAACGATTTTTAAAAATAAACTTCAAATAATTTTGAAATCAAAAACTGTTTAAACAGCTAAACACTAAACATCTTTAAAGCTTTAAACAGTTAAAGAAATTGAAACACTTTAAAAATAAAATACTTTTAAGATAAATAATACACTCGAAACCTTAAAAAAATAAATTAAAAATTTTAAAACAAAATCTACAAAACTTTAAACACTTCCAAAAAATAAAAGATAAAATAACACGAAGACTTAAAAGTATAAAAATTTTTTTAAAAGGAAACAAATAATTTAAACCCATTTTTTTAAAGAAGACAAAAAAAAATTATAACAAAAGTAAAAAAAAATATTTCAAAACTTTCAGTCTCTAAAATACTTAAAAATAAGAAGTAAAAATTTAAGGAATAAAAGTTTAAAAATATTAATTAAAATTCAAAATTGATCTCTTAATATTTTTAGTGGAAGGAAGAGGGGGACGGGGAGTCAAGACTCCCTACAAATATCCCCCTTCCCCCTAAGAGGGACTCAACCTAGTCTCCCTGATTTAGGACTCCACAAAGGGAGCTTTCAGCGCTCAACGAGGGAACAACAAATCTAACAAAGGATAAAGGGATAAAAACGGAACAGATAATGACCAAGAACTGAAAAACTAGTGATCAATTCATTAATAAAAACAAAGGAAATGAATGCTTGTCTAACCAACGAGGGCACTCCTTCAGTTAAAAAATCACAACAACAAACAAATGGAAAACAGAAAATAAGGAAACAGGATTTTCTCTCTCGTGAGAAAAATAAACTCCCCAAAATGAAGAAACAGGGAATGGGGGATGGGAGACGGGGGGAAGATGAGTAAATTAACAGGTTTGCACTAGGATATGTTCTCCCTTACCCCCCCCCCCTCTCTTCCCCCTCCCGTGGGGTATCTTGGCTCACCATGACCTCGGAAGTGATTCGGTTATAAAAGGAAAGCCTCGTTGTCCCAACAGCTTAGTTACCCCGTGGGATTCGCGGGGCTTTGCTGAGAATTGAGACTAGCAACGAGGACGCCTTTTAAAAAGGTAAGCATCGACCGATACTCGTGGGGGAATAATAACTCGTAGAAACAGAAGGAAATAGTGGATAAGAATACAAACACGGGTGATAGAATAGAGAAAAGACAAAATGTTCTGTAGTGGAAATAGCGAGAAGAAACGAAAGAAAAACTAAATCAGACACGTAAAGAGAGAGAGAGGATGGGAGCAAGAAATTCGCTCAAGAGAAACATGTGATGTAACTTTACAAAAACTGACCACCCTAAGCCACTCTTATAATAATATTAATAATAATAATTATGATAATAATCATAATGATAATCATAATAATAATTCGATTAATGATAATCATAATAATAATAATTCGATTAATGATAATAATAATCATAATAATAATTTGATTAATGATAATAATAATGATAATCATAATAATAATCATAATAATAATAATAATATTGATGATAATAATAATAATAATGATGATAATAAGAATAATGATGATAATAAGAATAATAATAATATTGATGATGATAATAATAATGATAATAATATTAATGTTTTCCCCTTTATTCATTTCTTACCCCTTTCCCCCCAATCCCTGGCCCTGCCCTGCCCCTTGCCTTGATCCCGATAGTTTCTCTTCCACAAATTCTGCCTGGTTTAAAACGAGGGACGTTCTTTTCTGGGGCCCCCTCGGATTACCACTCACCCCAGGTTCCCCCTCCATTTCCCCTGTCCCTACTGGGTTTTCCCGAGGGATCGGTCCGGGTCAGGGGTAGGTCGAGCCGCCTGTGGGTATCTCAGGTGTAATCGTAACGTGGGGCGGGAGATTGGGCTGGCCTATGACGTCATTCAAAAGAGTGCCAGAGCCAAATGTGACCTCGGGTCCTAGACACCCCACCCCCGTCTGACCCTTCCCGGTGTCGCTTTAGCTAATGGCCGCCAGTTCCTTAACTCGCTTTCATACGTCATCGACGACCCAGACTCACTCTTCCTAACCTCGGCCTTAGAATTCGGGTTCCGGGTCCACGAACATGAGATCCTCGAGGAATAAGCATGGAGTGTCAGCTGGCCCTTGAGAACTGCGGAGCACAAATACGACCCCACTTCGCGGCACCACCGAACCCAATCAAAAATTTATAATTCCGGGAACTTTTATTTTACCCACCTTGCAGAACTGTATATTACTAGCCTGATTATACATGATTGAGTATATACCTAGTATACAATTTTCGTTGTATACTCGAGCTTATAGATTGAGGTATAATTAAACATACATTCTTCGGCGTATACTTTAATATACAGACTTTCGTGAGTGATCAAATATACAGTCAAGTGTATACTCAAATCAACATAGATAAACACTTACATATACAGGCTTAGGTGTAAACTCGAGTGGACAACCTTCGTTGTATATTCCATATACAGTCGGTGTGTATTTGAATATACAGAGACCTATTTGATAATCGTATTTCTAAGTTCACCCGTTTACAAGGGCCAGAATATAAGGGCCATAATAGAAGAGCCAGAATAGAAGGGCCAGAAGAGAAGGGCCAGAATAGAAAAGCCAGAATAGAAGGGCCAGAATAAAAGGACCAGAATAGACGAGCCAGAATAGAAGGGCCAAAATAGAAGGGCCAGAAGTGCAATCACGACAATCCTCATAAAGTAAAAGTTATTAAACTCGACAAAATACTTACTAAGCGGTTTTTAAAAATACTGATTATTATTTGTAGGCTTTTTTTTAGTCGCGTGCACACGACTCTATTACTTATTATGTCGATCTGTAGGTTGGTCGGTCGGATGGTAAACATTTTCCTTTTCAATGAGTTCTTTGGCCATAACATCGTAACTATTCGGCGGATTCTAACGAAATTTGAGACCCAAATGTTGTTTTACAATCTATTTCGAATGATGCAATTACCAAAGTCCTCACAAGGTTAGTCCCGGAATTATTAAAATAAAACTAACTATGGGTCAGATTGCCCCCATTTGTTGAAAGTCTTGAAGGTCGTAAGGTCATGAGGTCATAATTAAGAATAATTGAGAGCACGCGACTTAGGTCTGTTGACCTTGTTTTTATCAATGAAGGTTGATAATTTAGTTATTAAGCTTAAAGACTGAATCAATTTAACATTGTCACAACCATTTAATAACTTGAAATTTTGCATCAGTTCACCCTTGAACCTCCGCCTCGCAGGTGCTTGCTTTCCAATTAAGCACCTTTAATCCGCCCTCATCTGCTTGACCTCTGGCGCAATCCGGGAACCTTCCTAGTCACGCGGGAGGACGCCCTTTCGCAGATAAGGACACCAGTGTCAGCGGATATTCCGAGTATGACCTTACCACTGACTGGTACGGTGGAAAACTAGTTCCTTAAACTTGTATGGGAAATTTTCTATAGATATAATCTACGACATTGTTGAAAATTTGATGGACGCTCCTCGATCATTTCCCGACATCAAAAATTAAATTCTTCGTTTCTTGATCTGATATATAGAATACTACACTTGTCCGTAGTCAGCTTTATCTTCCATTATATTGACCACCCCCATTATAATGTTAAGTTTATCTTCCATTATATTAGCCACCCCATTATAATGTTAAGCGCTGTTTGAATTATCACTCGGTAGAAAGTGTAAAAACTATTCCTTTCAGTTTTCTATCATGAGCGAATTTCAAGATTGTACACAAAAGTTCAGCGTTTCTATCATTAACATATACATTATAAATAGAAGTGGTACCAGTACAGATCACTGCGGAACTCTACTAGATACTACCTTCTAACCCTGATTCAATTCCGTTAATTAATGGTCTTACTGTATTCATCCTGTAAGCGCCTCCTCTACCCGTGGGAACGAATTTTCACTAATACCGTGAGCTTAGAGCTTTCTAAATCGTCGCCCATGTGGAACTTGATCATGGGCTATGTTTTATTTAATCCAAGTAGAGCACGTCTACTACTACTACTCTGCGTCATATTCTCGAGCTAATATATATATATATATATATATATATATATATATATATATATATATATATAAACAGCAAGTTATTAAGAGACTTTTTTTCATTCGAAAACCGTGTTGTGTCTCGAACTAGTCCATGGCTGTTGAGGTGTACGACGATTATTTATCTATGATGATTGCATCAAGTAGTTTAATAATCACGGTTGTTAGACTAATTGACCTATAGATTGTAGGATACAGACGATCTCCTTTTTTGGAAGTGAGAATTACAATAAAAAATGGAATATTTCTGGAACGACCACGTCTTTTAATCATCTCTAAATATCTTTGTCTAAAGTTTGACAATATATTGTTTTTTAATTCGTAGGATAACGAAGATAAATCATGTCTGGTCGCGGTGATTTGTAAGATGGCCAAGATTATCATATCTACTCCCGATGATTTGATAAATTTAGCTTTATTTATGTAAAAATAGATAAAAATTTGTCCTTCATTGAATTAAGTGCTTTTTAGTATTGAACTCTAGTCGAATACCAGCCGTGGCTTGGAAAATTGGAATATTTTGTACATTTTCTTGGCCTTATAACGTACTTGCATAGGTACCCGACTTTGCCCGGATAAAAAGTCCTGTCGCAAAAAAATACAGATGCATATTATTTGAAATTCTTAGATTGTCTCGTAAAAATGTCTTTATTTGCTGATGATTATTATAATTTGTGGGGTGAAGGCAGATTGAGGAGAGTTGCGCATTCTCCCTATCATATAATATTACATATAATATTATATAATATCCTAAAATATCATAAAATATATCACAATATAATGTTATATCATATAATATCGTATAATAGCATATAATATACTGTAATTACAATGAGTAAACGTTTCGCCGCGCTCGCCCGGCAGTTTACGCGCATGTGTGAATTACCGTTAGGTATGAGCGTATAACATTGTGGCCGCAGGAAGAGATCGAGACTCTTAGAGATACAGATTCCTCTGTGTACGATGTGTATTTAACGTAGTTCTTTTAATATATGAAATAATGTATGAAATTGTGCAACATTCTCTGGTTGTTATAGTTGTACGTTTATAAGGGAGGAGTTTGTGTATGTATAAGAAATAACATGTGTTTATGCCTGCATTACTGTAGTGTGAGTATACGAGAAAATCATAAGACTGGAATACAATCGAGAAATTGCGTACAATCTGAGTGAAATATGTATGAAATATGAGTATTATCTATGTGTAGTGTGTGTGAGAGTATACAGAAGGACTGTTTCGTGCACCACTTGCGTATATGTCTCAGATAAGAATGGTAGATATGAAAGTAAGGCGTTTGGGAGATGCTTTGTATGTTCAGAAGGACTTAAGGTGTAAATTAGAGAAACATATCATTATTATTAGAAGTATTATCGAACAAAATGTGGTTGGTCTGCATTATTGCCCCCTAAAAGGTATCTACCATCTACAGCATCTTCCTGTCAGACTAAGATCAAACCACCCATTATTTTGTTGACGCCGAATGGCCCTTCTTAGCAATGGGGTGTCTATGCCGTGCAGCGGCTCGTCCAGTCAAGACTCATCTCTGGGGAGAAGGCCCAAAGCACGCTCTCTTACACACACACCTTCCATGCACTCTTATCATACACAATCACAACTACTCCCTCCTCAGTCAGCTCTGATTTATTTCAAACATTTAAATAATCAACACTTCTCTTACTTCTCCCAACACTCGATCCATACATGCATTAAAAAGTTATGGCGGATTCACACACCCTTGTCTAGGACTCCCATGTGTATGAAATTTTTAACTTTTAAAATAAAAACGTTGCACACTATCCAGTACTTTAGCACCCACTTCATGCATCATTACCATAATGCTTCTATACCTACACGATCATGTTTTCTCCAGATTCATGAACCCACCATAGAACACGCAAAACTTGTTTTCTCAGCTGTCTGAGTGCAACTACTTGATTGACACATCCAAGCCAATTTAACCACCCTTTTTCATCTCCTATCATTCCCAGAGTTATACTTCTTTGACGTCCAATCAGAATTTTCTCATACACTTCACCTACAACACCTAACAACCCGTGTAGTGATTGCATTCACTTTTCTTCCATTTACCCTTATACAACACCACTGCATTCTTCCAGTCCCCTGGAACTCTTCCTCCTTCAAATGCGTTAAAACAAAACCAACAGACAATTTTCTCCCATTTACCCTCATGCAACGTCGCTATTACTGTACTATTCCACTCCTTGGTTACGCTTCCACCTTCAAATGATTTACAACACAGCCACAAGCCATTTATCCCTCCTTCAAACTTATACACGTCACTATTACCTCATTCTACCAATCATCGTGCATTATTCCACCTTCAAATGTCTTACAACACAGCCACCAGCCACCACTCTCCCCTTTACCTTTATACTACGTCACCATTACTGCATCTTTCCGTCCTCGGGCACTTTTCCTGCTCAAATACCTTGCAACACAGCAAATGATACTTTTTTCACCTTTACTTTTATACAGTTTCACTATTACAGCATTCGTCCATGTATCTGACACTCTTCCACCTTCAAAGATTTTACAACACAATCACCAGACGCTTTTTCCCCATTTATCTCCAAGCAACGTCATTATTACGGCATTCTTCCACTACTCGGCTACGCTTCTACCTTCAAATGCTTTACAATACAGTCACAAGCAGCTTTTCTGCCTTTTAGCCTTTAAAACTTCACTATTACTGTATTTTTCCAGCACTCGAGTAATCTTCCACTTTCAACTGCCTTACAACACAACCACTTTTATCGCCTTACCCTTATACAAAGTCACTATTACTATAATCTTTTACCTTCAAATGTTTTACAACACAGCCACCATACTCCCTTTTACCTTAATACAACGTTACCATTACGACATCCTTCCGTCCTCGTGAACTCCTCCCCTTTCAAATATCTCACAACACAGCCAACAGATACTTTTCTCCCATTTACCCTGATACTACATCATTATTGCTGCATTCGTCCACGCCTCGGGTACGCTTAACGAGCACGCATATCTACGAAGCCGAACGAGCACGAATATCTACGAAGCCGAACGAGCACGAATATCTACGAAGCCGAACGAACACGAATATCTACGAAGCAAAACAAGCACGAATATCTACGAAGCATAACGAGCACGAATATCTACGAAGCATAACGAGCACGAATATCTACGTAGCATAACGAGCACGAATATCTACTAAGCATAACGAGCACGAATATCTACGTAGCATAACGAGTACGAATATCTACGTAGCATAACGAGCACGAATATCTACGAAACCGAACGAGCACGAATATCTTCGAAGCAAAACAAGCACGAATATCTACGAAGCATAACGAGCACGAATATCTTCGAAGCAAAACAAGCACGAATATCTACGAAGCATAACGAGCACGAATATCTACGAAGCATAACGAGCACGAATATCTACGTAGCATAACGAGCACGAATATCTACGTAGCATAACGAGCACGAATATCTACGAAGCATAACGAGCACGAATATCTACAAGGCATAACGAGCACGAATATCTACGTAGCATAACGAGCACGAATATCTACGAAGCCAAACGAGCACGAATATCTTCGAAGCAAAACGAGCACGAATATCTACGAAGCATAACAAGCACGAATATCTACGTAGCATAACAAGCACGAATATCTACGAAGCATAACGAACACGAATATCGACGAGTCATGTATAATTGTAAGCAGTAAAATTTCCACCAAATGGAAGGTTAAAAATATACATTGACTTGAATTAAGTGACAAAGGACATGAAAAAAATAGAAGAAACTATCAAAAGATATTTGAAAGATGCGTAGAGAATAATTGGTCACGATGAGAATGGGTAAGCAAAGTTACCAAGGGACTGTGTTCTAATATAGTGTGCCAGGCATGGATCCTGGAAGGGGTGCTGAAGTGGCTGCCTTTCTCCCCCCCATTTCAGACCCGTTTATGTTTATATTTCTTTTTATTAAGCCATACTTGTATTCTGCTATTCAGAAAGAGTTATGTAATAATAGAGAATATATATATATATATATATATATATATATATATATATATATATATATATATATATATATATATATATATATATATACAAAACAGTTCTTAAGCCGTTGCAATCGGATGTTCCTTATATGATACATGTCTAAAATAGAGGTGAATCTGAAAAAATAATAATTATCAAACTCAGTATTAGACCTTAGCTGATGTCCAAAAACTACCATTCATATTTTTTGTGGCGTGGAAAAGATCGGATCTGATAGAGTTAGTGTTCGCTCCCGTGTCATATACTGTTATCAATGATGATGAAGATAACCATTATTAGTGATCAATGCCCTTTTCTCAGATTCCGCAGAGGAAAGAATTCAGGTTAGTCCACCCCCAATTTTTTACCCTGGATCCTCCACTGAATGTGCACCATTTTATGTGTCATTTTTCTGTATATTTTGAAACCAATGCTTTATTACAATCATTTGCGACTCTACTTTAGTCGATTATTTTTCTTGTGTTTAAGTAGGCAATTGATTTACTTACTAAATTTTACTCACGTATCGCAATGAATGTAGAACATGGGGAATATCAACCTGCAGGAAGAGTACATGTTAATTCCAGAAAAAATGAGATAATTACTCTCATTTACTCAACTTTATGGAAGACATGAGCATATGTGTAGTGCGTAAGGCTACTGGAAAAGCTTTGGATCTATCTCATGAGTACGAAACACATTTGCGACAAAGTACAAAATGTGAAATTAGTGATCAAAAATACTCCCTTTAATTGCTGCGTTTGGTGCGCCATGTTTACCTTATATAAGACAAATAAATATGGAGAGAGCCCTAAATCTACGGTGGACCTATTGAGAGATGAGAATATTTGATTAGGGAGCTTCAGATGCGGTAGTCTTTGTCCTTAGACTTTATTCATGACGTCATCTCCGACAAGACCTTAACAGAAAACATCAGACTGGTAACAAAAAGACCGGACCTGGGTACATCTTCCTTGCAACATTACCACAATATTAAGTTGCCACTACAGAATCAGAAGAATAAAGGTTACATTATAGTGGTTAGATGTGCGGAAAGAGCCGTCCACTTCTAGATTCGGTTTGAACAGTTTTGTTTATTTTTTTTCATTTAGGTATGTGTGTGTGGGGGGTGGGGGGGTGGATCTAGTAATAATTGGTAAGGCGCTTTCGCTATTTGATCTCAACCACGTTGTAGTCAATAGTTTTATGCTCGGCAGCGTTCTCTTCCTTCGTTTGCAACTCGCCTAAACGTGAGTGTGAAAGGGGCTCAAAGCATGCGCGGTATAGATAGAACAAATAAAAGTAATCAAAATAGCAGGTAGTGTAGGAGATTGGCAAAAAGGATGCATGTCACCTGATGACCAGGCTTATCGCTTTCATTTTGTTGTTAGTGTATATCTTTGGTTGTTGTTCTTGTTTCATACAGCGTTCAAGGCCTTTTGTCGTAAAAAAAAAATAATGTTTTATGTATATGTTATGAGCATTTGTTCTTCTATGATAACTGATGACCTTAAGTGGGAGGAGCTTTCCTATTTTCCTTACCTTACGATAGATGGAGATTTTCAAATAGTGGGGGAAAAACCCTCCGATTTAGAGGCTGGGTTTAAAGGGTAGCTATTTCAGAGTTATGTAATGTCTCCGACGTCGAAGTCAATGGTTCCATTCTACTCACCCTTTCCAATTTCTTACCTTCCACCGGTCTTCTATTCAAGCTTAATAAAATTACGTAGATAAAGGTTTTCGCAGTAGAATTGGAACATCGCCACATTAGAAACTGTAGAAGTGATACTTCAATGTCAGTCATTAAAAAATATTACATTATTTACCACATTTTCAGAATTGTCACGTGAGACCAAAACGCCAAAATGTTAATGTCCATATTTTGGGGATTAAGATGCGTTATATCTCGAGACCTGAATTGTGATTAACTTGAAGGTTTTTTTATCTATAAAATGTCTCTCTTTACTAATACCTGTTGTGTTTCTTTTGCAAATGCACAATAACAAATTAATTGTTTTTTCCTATGCTAAAATCCTCTATTTACGAATGCACGCATCATGTGACTTGCCTTTTGATCGTCTTTTTTTGTTGATGGCGTCACTTTTTGCCTCTTTTTAATCCTGGTATTCAGTTGATCACTTTTGGCCTCTTTTTAATCCTGGTATTTAGTTGATAGCCTAATGGTAGACTTTTGAATTGCCTATACTACGAGTTAATTAAAAAAATGGGTATGTATGCCCCCCCCCACCGCTATTATTAGGTAAAAAAAGTTTGTATAGTTCTACAAACTGGGAATTTGAAAATAGAAGAAACAAAAAAGGATTTAAAAAATAATTAAGAAGTGACGCCAACAACAAAAACAGAAGACGATCAAAAACAAGTCATATGATACATGCATTCGTATTAATCCCAACTCGGATTTCGAGAAATAACGCATCTCAACTTCTTTTTTTTTACATTACCTATGAATAGTATTCATTACTTTTTGTTGAAATAGTAATATACCTATTCTGGACCTCCTTTTCCGAAAACAGAAAATTCCCTATAAGATTAACCCATCCTCCTTTTCCTAGCCGTTAAAAACAGCCAAATGAATGGCACCAAAAAATAGCTTCTCATTTTTCCTTCTTATAAAGCTACACCAGAGGGGGCTAGGGGGCTAAAGCCCTCCACCTCCTGAATTTCAGACCCGTTTATCTTTATATTTAATTTTTAAGCCATACTAGTATTCGGCAATTTAGAAAGAGTTATGTAATAATATAGAATATATATAAATTTAGTTTTTTAAACCGTTGCGATCGAATGTACCTTATATGATACATGTCTAAAATGGAGGTAAATCTCCTAAAATAATAATAATTAATTTGAGTATTATTTCTCAGCTGACGTCTAAAAACTACAAATAAACCACAATTCATAATTTTAGGATGTGTGGGAAAAATTCGGATCTCAGAGAGTTTATGAGATGCTGTTATTTATTATCAATAGTGTGTAAGATAACCATTATATTAATGATTAATGAATGCCCTTTTATCAGACTACTCCTAGGGAGGAATTTAGGTTAGCCCCCCCACCCCCTAATTTTTTTTTAGTCTGGGTCCGCCACTGCCGGCCAGCAATTTTGCCTGTCATACCTCTAAATTGTACTCCTCTCATCCCATGAAGCGCGTCATTGTTGTTAAACTCTTCCACCTCCTTCATTTCTTGGAAATATTTAGAACCCAAGCGGTCAAGGTTGTCGGTACTCATACTCCCATCCCTTCCTGGTGTGTATAGGTAAACCCTTAATGGTTTAATCGGGATAAAGGACAAAAAATCGGGATAGGGGGGGGGGGAAGAGGGAAGAAAAGAGGGAAGAACAGTAAATAAAAGGAGTCCCTCAAGAACATTCATCTCTTAAACAGTTTATCTTCTCGTTTTCTGTTGCTTTATATGACCAATCCCGATGCGGAGTTGACCTTGAATTTAGATATCTCGTTCTTCCTCTCAACTTCCCCCCCCCCTGCTCACCCCTTTGCCCCATGACCTTACCGCCCGTTAATCGGTTCTTTCTTCAGGTTCTAAATGGGATTCGATGGAAATATTATGTAAGTCCAATCGTTGTCGTGTTGTTGTTGTTGTTGTTGTTTTTGAGCTAAAACGCAGAGGGCAAGAACCGAGAATGGGCCGAATGCACCATCGCTTGAGCGAGAAAACAAAGGCCAGTCACCAAGATTTTGTTGCTTAGTCTTTTGTGATAGTGAAAGGCCTAGAGGCATAATTAGACGGAGTTTGCCGAAGAGGACGTTTTTTACTACTTTTTGTCGTTGTTGGGAGGTTGGTGTGGAGGATTTTATGTGCTAGGATGTATTTTGGGAGTGACGAAAGGTTTGCTTATGTCTAGTGAAGGAAAAGGTTTTTCGTGAGGGGAGTAAGGGCAATATGGTCATCCCATAAGTAATGAGGCATTTTTTTTGTCTTTATCAGTATTTAATAGGTAGAAATCAAACAAATCTTTCAAGTTATTCATATTTAAATCATTATTAATTTTCTAAGTAATTTTCCACCCGTTTCTACTAGTAGTCTTTATCTCTACTAATTTTTCCATAGCATGTTTGTAAAAATCGTTTGAGTTTGATTTTAAAAGTTCTTTAGGCGAGTTTCGATATCTTCTGGCGTCGGGATCTTCATTCTTTTCAGGTGATTCGCTAAATTAAAATATGATAGAGAGCTAAGTCGGATCAGTATGGAAGATAGCTCATTGATATCTCAATAGAAATTATAAGTTTTTGTATGGATCTCTTGTGATATTATGTCGCGTGTTGTCTTAATGAAAAACATTCTTCTATTGATTAATGTCGGCCTTCGATTCTTCGAGTGTTGCATGCAAACGGTGAACTTCTTTGATGATAGTCTGATATGGGTTAGGAAGTTCAAAATTGATTATGCCATTCATATCCCACCAAACTCATAAGATAGATGAATCCCATGTTATCAGCTGGGTTAGTCTTTTCCCCAGGACTAATCCATTGTCTAGAATATTTATTATTATTTGTTGGAATCCATTGCCTCAATCGTGAAACCTTGCTTATCTACTCGAAATGGCGAAGCGCAGTGGATTGAGTTGGATTTAGTTTTTCAACCAATTGTGTAAGACTTACAATCGACTTTTCTTGCATTGTTATTCTTAAAAACCATGATCAAATTCTACTGGTCTTCCTGAACGGTGTTCATCTATGAAACTAATGTTTTCTGAGCCAAAATTTTGAAACCATCCTTGGCAATGGTTTAGACTAATTGTTCTTTCACCACATACTTGGCGCGAACTTTCTGCTGTTAACTTAGCATTGTTATTTTTTCTCAAACTCCTAAAGCATAACGTTGCGAATCTGCTCTTTTCACAATTCCATAATATTCATAATTTAACATTAGGGCACATTAAATTAACAATAATAATGCAAAATTCACAGTTTAGAAAATGACGAAATGTAAGCCTTGATTTAGGCTATAACACATACAGGTGCCTAGGTTTCGAGGTGTGTCGATTAGTCTATTATAAAAACAAACCTGCTTTCGATTATTTCTATCCATAAGATAATAGTAAAAAAATATTTAAATGCAGCATTACTTATGGGATGATTATATTATGCCAAAATTATGTCGATATTTAGATTAAAATAAACATTCAACTTTAATAAACATCAAACTTAGAATCATTTAAAAATGAATATTATTTTTATGTAAGGTCTCATCTTGTCCATCTTCTCAATGAGGATCTGTAGAGAGTAGCATTTCACGCGCCGACGCAGAATTCTCTGGGAGCAAATCTTTGCCTCAGTTAGAATTTCTTTAATGAGTTCATTCATACTCGGAACTTTTGTGTTGTATACGATCTCCCATCATACACCCAAACCAGAAGGTACACAGTGTCAGATGAGTGTGGGTGGGAAGGTCATTCTAAAACACTCCTACATCTTCCTTTGCGTCTTCATGAAAATGGTAATCACGTCCAATAGGGCCAACATACGCAGGTTTTCGGAATTCAGTGGAGTGTCAAAATACAATTAATTACCCCAGCGGTGGTAACAACACATCAGACGGACGGTCTTACTCACTTATTGCTCGATTACCTGTGTCCAGGTAGAGTAAGTCCTGGGCAAGTCGCTTCCTGATGCCCAGGGACTAGATCGGTTAAATAAGAACCATGAACCATAGCGTAATATACGAATGTATGAATGTGTAAATAATGCTGTGATTATTATTACAACATCCTAGATTTAATGGGTAAGGATTTTCTCTTCTGTATCGAGAAACTATGGAACCGCGGCTGGAAACTTCTCCACCATCAGTGTGCCCTTGCCCACCGACGGGTATCCGAACTGGTGATGGAGAGATGACAGTCAACCTGAGACCTAATTTGAATAGGGGCGGGGGGGGGAGTTCTCTCCTGTTCCTGTTGCTTCCTTTAATCCAGCAAAACCAAACCAGCGTCACCAATTCAGCGTACTGCCGAGCAATGATGATCCATGAGTATACGAATGAAGGCCCTCTGTATAACCTAACCTGCATGTATGTATATGTGTGTGTGTATTATCCTTTGTTCACAATTCTTCATTTGGCTACACAGACCCTTGTCTCTATTCTGGATACGCTTGTTTTGCCATGTTTGTTGTTTATCTCTCAACCGCAAGGGGTTGTGCCTCCATATCTCCTCCTCCAAATCCGGCATCAATAATTCGTTCCCCCCCCCCACCCCTTCCTCAACACACACACACACACACACACACACAAACCGACGCCAGGTCTTGCTTACATGGTGCTAAGTTAAAATTTTAGGTTTTCCCCATTCTACCATGTGAACATTTCCCACTTTGTTTCGTACGTTATCGCATTGTTCGTCTTAACCGATTAATCAATTGAATGAGAAAACGCTTTTAACAGTAAATACATTAGTCAGTTTTAGTAACAAGAATACATGTACTTATTTGCGTAAACAGTGGCACTGCCTAAGTGAGAATAAATTGATCGAGAAAAGGGAATAATGCGTAAACATGGGAGATGAGAGTGAACGATAACATGCGACGACCTACCAAGTTCTTTTGTAGACGGATTAATAATAACTTGAGAAACATCCGCCAAAACTACATGCAAAATTGCCCACCAATCAAAACACTAATTTTTAATCATTTAATCATTTGACTGTACTTATTTTTTTATGTGATCTTTATAAATCATCTTGAATACATTAGCAATAAATGCAATTTTTCTCTTCTTTCTGGTATCCTAACTGTGAGTTAGATCGAGAATGGAAGAACTCCAGCAATAGCAAAGCTCATCACCCCGAATTTGCCTAAGGATAGGGGATTCCCTCCCCCGCCCCTCGAAGGATCACATGCAACAAAGATGCACCCCCTCCCCAACCGGAACAGCGGGCTCGATATATTGTGCGTGCGCAACACATAAAATGCTTCCATGTATCGCCAAAATACCCTCTCCCCGACTAAATCCCCCCCCCCTGATATCTGCCTCCCTTGATGAGGATTGGGAAGTGTCCATTGCTAAGCGCTATGGGGGTCACCTTCATCATAAAGGGACTCCCAGGGAACCCGTAAAGAAAACCTGTTCACACGAGTCACGCCCCTCCCTCTATCCCTTCCCTCCATCCGGATGAGAACTCGTTTTCCCCCACAAGTTAGGTTTGCCTTTATACATACGCTCTTCCCCTCTTCCCCACTCTCCTCATCCCCCTACGTCCCTAACTACTTCTATAGACGGCCGAGGCTAAGGAGCCGAATGCATCCTCAGAATCTCTGTTCGCTTCAAGGGTATTTGTTGTTATAGAATCATACTCCCTCATCAATTTCTCCATCTCTTCTTCACTATTACACATGGAAAATAATTTTTTTTTTAAATTGCATCCACATTAATATTATCCATATAAATTGTATATGTTTTCGCGCGCGGGAATACGTCTAAGTTTATTCCATGTATACATTTGGTGAGGTTAAACTATAATGTACACATACCCGGGTAGTATAACAATGCACAGGCACCTTCAATATATGGAAACGATTATAACCAATTAATACAGTTCTTTTTAGGGCTGTATATTGGTCTATACCAGGCCTGGGCAACCCTTGGCACGCGTGCCAAAGGTGGCACGTCCACGACCTCTTACCGGCACGCGAAGCCAAATGCTTAACTTAAAAAAACTAAATAAATGTATCTCCAATTTCTTTTATATAGCAACCGCTTTTTACAACCTGTTATAAATTACCTGTTATCAGTGATGGAGCAGCAGAAGTCTTATTGATGGTAAAAAATAAAAAGGTCCGCAATTTTTCGCTTAAAATGTTAAAGATTCATTTTTGTTTAAAATAATACATATTTTTTTAGGTAAAATAACTATATTTTTCTGATAATTTTTATGCAGTATAATGGATTAAGAATGAATAGAAGAACATCTTTAATTTTATATCCTTTTATTGTGTTTTAGTCAAGTATTGGCACGTGAGAAAATTTTGTAACAAAGATTTGGCCAATTTTGGCACACCGACTTAAAAAGGTTTCCCACCCCTGGTCTATACAATCAGCAAGCGTGGTAAGAGCGTTCCCCAGTCGTGTCATTGCTATGCCCACCGCATATATGTATACATTCCTTTGTCGCTGTGTGCATGAAAAACACCCTCAGAATTCTCCTGTATGTTTTTGTTCTTAAGCAAAAAACAAATTTCTCACGAATTGACGCCACCTCTAACTATTAACCCTTTAATGTGCGAATTGGATTATTTATATAATAACCCTTAAATCCATATAGATTAAGAGTTAAAGTGGCTTGGAATTGCGGTTCCACATGGCGACATAAGCCCCCTATTGGGTTTTTATTTCTTAGTTTCAAAACACGGACGAATCTTTTTGGAAAAATATAAATGAATTAACTGTAATTACAAAAGATATAGAGATAATTTTGTGTGGCTCATGTGATATTTTTTATTACTGATGCAGGGAAATGTAGGAAAAGATAGTGGCTGTAATTTTCTTCTAAAATATTATTTAATCATTTAGGAAATTTATAATTTTAATCATTTAGGAAATCTATAATTTTAATAATTTAGAAAATCTATAATTTTAATCATTTAGGAAATCTATAATTTTATTCATTTGGAAAATCTATAATTTTAATCATTTAGGATATCTATAATTTTAAGCGTTTAGAAAATCGATAATTTACGCTTTATTAAATTATTTAATTATTATTTAATTTAATCTATTCTTCCTTTATTATCATTAAATCATTTTAATGTTTATTTGGTGTCAATAAGGAGTAAAATTTCTGACGTCGAGGCATGGGTTCGATGCCATTGAGTATGGGCACGAAAGGGGCAGCCGCTGCCCATTGGGTGGATACGCTGATGCGACCCATCCCCCCCCCGCGGGTATAAGTAGTCCACACACATCATCTCACATATGACCATGACCGATCCCAATATCATTTCCCTTCCCGTCTTAACAACACAATATACCCCTTCCCTCTGTGCTCGAACTCTGTCGATGGACACGGAAAGCTCATCCCCCCCCCCTCCTCCTCACACACGAAGGCCGACCCTGGTGACTTCGGGATCCGTGGTAATGGTCCTTCTGATTTTTATGTACATTTCATTATCCAGTCGTGGAATTTCGTCCACGAAGCGAGGAAGATGGATCTATTATAAGCAGTGAGATTAAAGCCTATCATTAATATAGGGTATAGATTATATTTATTAGAGGTTGTTGTTGTCGGTCATAATTACAACCATCAATTCACACTGTTTGACGTAAATCTCAGCCTGGACGTGAGGTTTAACGTGGGCTCTGAACACGATGTTTTTTCAAAGGTAAGAACGAGTCACTTTCTTCCAATTCTCGCCCCCATTCTGTGACGTCACACAAGTATACTGTTGATTCAAACAATTTTGTTTCCTTTTATTTTCAGATGTTGCTGTTTATTTGGATTTCTTCTGCCCTGCTGGTATCGGGAAGTCCATGTGGATCCGGCGGGTGTTCCCAGGGAAATCAATACCAGAATAACGCCTATTCGGGCCAACAGAGATCACCCAGAAAGACCATTGGGACCCACACAGGATCTCAGTTCTGGTGGCAGAGAGGCAACAATCCATTTGAAGATTGTAAAGACACGAGGTTTTGTGCCAATGTCCTCGCAGGGGGTCCCAGAAAAACGGGAACGAGGCATTTTAACACCCCTAAGAAGGGTCCCTCCAAAACAATAGGGATGAGCAGCTCAGTCTCCAGTGACGGGTTTAATCAGCTTCAAAAGTTGTTTGGACCAATGGGCATCTGTTCTGCGGGGTACATCTGCATTCACTGGCAGCTGTGTCGCAACGGTGAAGTTATCCACGACGGGACAGGTGTCATCGACAAACAGCTAACTCATATACCCTCGACGGTTAGTTTGTTTTGCTTTCAACCGTGTTTATGTTAAGCCTAACTTTTCTCAACTTTCTCCTAGCGATGTTTGGTAACCACAAAGAGAGGAGTAGTTAGCTACCTTTTGCCAATTTGGAGCTTCGAGGAGCATCAAACTATAGAAGGGATTTCTGTCTTTGATAGAGGATAGGGAAATAGATTTCCTAAGGTAAAGGCGTGATAAAAATGGCTTCAAAGACAACATAGAGATACATTAGTTCATTTATTTTTAAAGAGGTTGGACAAGGATTGAACGCTCTCTGTCATTGTGAAGCCATTTTGAATAGTGATTTTGAATCTTAATTTTGATCAGACAATCACCATTGGCATGCGAAAGAAGAGTTTAAACAGGATAGTGTCATTTGTTATCTTGTCTCAGACAATGTCTGGTCTCGAGATCGAACCCAAGCTTAACACATCATAAAAGTAACACGGTTAGGATCGGGCCACTTGTCTTCGGGTCTATGCTCACTCAAGTAATTCGTCTCGCCCTCAACAGATTCAGTCCACATACGAGAGCTGCGGAGGAGATATGATTTGCTGCAAGATTCCGACCAAAGTATCTACCTTATTGGAGTCCTTCTTGCCAGGGATACACACCTCTGCTCATTCTCAGGGCCCAATCATTGTGGACGAAGGGAATGCTTTCCAAGGTGTAGGCCAACGCGGCTCGAAACCACCGGCATCTTTAACTAACAAATTCTCTAGCCATGGACGTTTCGGTCCAGGAACCTCACTCAAAAAGGTGTCGTCTGTCGACCAGAAACCTTACACAACCCCGCCTCCGAGGTTAAGTAATAAAAAGGAACATTTAGGATTTGGAATTAAATCACCAGATTCTTCCAACCTCCACGAAGGAAAAAAACATAGGGCTCAGTTGGGCACAAATTTCGAATCCCATTCTTCCGAATCTTCCACAGGGATAAAACCGAAACCAGGACACACTTCAACAAGATTTTCTGCTGGAACCAAACCGAGACCAGGACAAACTTCAACCCTGGGAACACATTCCTCAACTGGTTCCGGATATACAAGTGGAATAAAACGAAAACTTGGTCAGAGCTCAACTTTTGGCTCTCATTTTTCGACTAGTTCTGGACATTCAAGAGGAACAAAACCAGGAACTGGTCTCACTTCAACATTCGGAACTCATTCCTCACAGAGTTCTGGATTATCCAGTGGAACCAAACCGAGACCAGAACAAACTTCAACCTTCGGATCACATTTGTCAACTGGGTCCGGATCTACAAGTGGAATAAAACGAAAACCTGGTCAGAGCTCAACTTTTGGCTCTCATTTTTCGACTAGTTCTGGACATTCAAGTGGAACAAAACCAGGAACTGGTCTCACTTCAACATTCGGTACTCATTCCTCACAGAGTTCTGGATTATCCAGTGGAACCAAACCGAGACCAGGACAAACTTCAACCTTCGGATCACATTCGTCAACTGGGTCCGGATCTACAAGTGGAATAAAACGAAAACCTGGTCAGAGCTCAACTTCTGGCTCTCATTTTTCGACTAGTTCTGGACATTCAAGAGGAACAAAACCAGGAACTGGTCTCACTTCAACATTCGGTACTCATTCCTCACAGAGTTCTGGATTATCCAGTGGAACCAAACCGAGACCAGGACAAACTTCAACCTTCGGATCACATTCGTCAACTGGGTCCGGATCTACAAGTGGAATAAAACGAAAACCTGGTCAGAGCTCAACTTTTAGCTCTCATTTTTCGACTAGTGCTGGACATTCAACTGGAGCAAAACCAGGAACTGGTCACACTTCAACATTCGGTACTCATTCCTCAGAGAGTTCTGGATTATCCAGTGGAACCAAACCGAGACCAGGACAAACTTCAACCTTTGGATCACATTCGTCAACTGGGTCCGGCTCTACAAGTGGAATAAAACGAAAACCTGGTCAGAGCTCAACTTCTGGCTCTCATTTTTCGACTAGTTCTGGACATTCAAGTGGAACAAAACCAGGAACTGGTCTCACTTCAACATTCGGTACTCATTCCTCACAGAGTTCTGGATTATCCAGTGGAACCAAACCGAGACCAGGACAAACTTCAACCTTCGGATCACATTCGTCAACTGGGTCCGGATCTACAAGTGGAATAAAACGAAAACCTGGTCAGAGCTCAACTTCTGGCTCTCATTTTTCGACTAGTTCTGGACATTCAAGTGGAACAAAACCAGGAACTGGTCTCACTTCAACATTCGGTACTCATTCCTCACAGAGTTCTGGATTATCCAGTGGAACCAAACCGAGACCAGGACAAACTTCAACCTTCGGATCACATTCGTCAACTGGGTCCGGATCTACAAGTGGAATAAAACGAAAACCTGGTCAGAGCTCAACTTTTGGCTCTCATTTTTCGACTAGTGCTGGACATTCAACTGGAGCAAAACCAGGAACTGGTCACACTTCCACATTCGGTACTCATTCCTCACAGAGTTCTGGATTATCCAGTGGAACCAAACCGAGACCAGGACAAACTTCAACCTTCGGATCACATTCGTCAACTGGGTCCGGATCTACAAGTGGAATAAAACGAAAACCTGGTCAGAGCTCAACTTTTGGCTCTCATTTTTCGACTAGTTCTGGACATTCAAGTGGAACAAAACCAGGAACTGGTCACACTTCAACATTCGGTACTCATTCCTCACAGAGTTCTGGATTATCCAGTGGAACCAAACCGAGACCAGGACAAACTTCAACCTTCGGATCACATTCGTCAACTGGGTCCGGATCTACAAGTGGAATAAAACGAAAACCTGGTCAGAGCTCAACTTTTGGCTCTCATTTTTCGACTAGTGCTGGACATTTAACTGGAGCAAAACCAGGAACTGGTCACACTTCCACATTCGGTACTCATTCCTCACAGAGTTCTGGATTATCCAGTGGAACCAAACCGAGACCAGGACAAACTTCAACCTTCGGATCACATTCGTCAACTGGGTCCGGATCTACAAGTGGAATAAAACGAAAACCTGGTCAGAGCTCAACTTTTGGCTCTCATTTTTCGACTAGTTCTGGACATTCAAGTGGAACAAAACCAGGAACTGGTCTCACTTCAACATTCGGTACTCATTCCTCACAGAGTTCTGGATTATCCAGTGGAACCAAACCGAGACCAGGACAAACTTCAACCTTCGGATCACATTCGTCAACTGGGTCCGGATCTACAAGTGGAATAAAACGAAAACCTGGTCAGAGCTCAACTTCTGGCTCTCATTTTTCGACTAGTTCTGGACATTCAAGTGGAACAAAACCAGGAACTGGTCTCACTTCAACATTCGGTACTCATTCCTCACAGAGTTCTGGATTATCCAGTGGAACCAAACCGAGACCAGGACAAACTTTAACCTTCGGATCACATTCGTCAACTGGGTCCGGATCTACAAGTGGAATAAAACGAAAACCTGGTCAGAGCTCAACTTTTGGCTCTCATTTTTCGACTAGTGCTGGACATTCAACTGGAGCAAAACCAGGAACTGGTCACACTTCCACATTCGGTACTCATTCCTCACAGAGTTCTGGATTATCCAGTGGAACCAAACCGAGACCAGGACAAACTTCAACCTTCGGATCACATTCGTCAACTGGGTCCGGATCTACAAGTGGAATAAAACGAAAACCTGGTCAGAGCTCAACTTTTGGCTCTCATTTTTCGACTAGTTCTGGACATTCAAGTGGAACAAAACCAGGAACTGGTCACACTTCAACATTCGGTACTCATTCCTCACAGAGTTCTGGATTATCCAGTGGAACCAAACCGAGACCAGGACAAACTTCAACCTTCGGATCACATTCGTCAACTGGGTCCGGATCTACAAGTGGAATAAAACGAAAACCTGGTCAGAGCTCAACTTTTGGCTCTCATTTTTCGACTAGTGCTGGACATTTAACTGGAGCAAAACCAGGAACTGGTCACACTTCCACATTCGGTACTCATTCCTCACAGAGTTCTGGATTATCCAGTGGAACCAAACCGAGACCAGGACAAACTTCAACCTTCGGATCACATTCGTCAACTGGGTCCGGATCTACAAGTGGAATAAAACGAAAACCTGGTCAGAGCTCAACTTCTGGCTCTCATTTTTCGACTAGTTCTGGACATTCAAGTGGAACAAAACCAGGAACTGGTCTCACTTCAACATTCGGTACTCATTCCTCACAGAGTTCTGGATTATCCAGTGGAACCAAACCGAGACCAGGACAAACTTCAACCTTCGGATCACATTCGTCAACTGGGTCCGGATCTACAAGTGGAATAAAACGAAAACCTGGTCAGAGCTCAACTTCTGGCTCTCATTTTTCGACTAGTTCTGGACATTCAAGAGGAACAAAACCAGGAACTGGTCTCACTTCAACATTCGGTACTCATTCCTCACAGAGTTCTGGATTATCCAGTGGAACCAAACCGAGACCAGGACAAACTTCAACCTTCGGATCACATTCGTCAACTGGGTCCGGATCTACAAGTGGAATAAAACGAAAACCTGGTCAGAGCTCAACTTTTGGCTCTCATTTTTCGACTAGTTCTGGACATTCAAGTGGAACAAAACCAGGAACTGGTCTCACTTCAACATTCGGTACTCATTCCTCACAGAGTTCTGGATTATCCAGTGGAACCAAACCGAGACCAGGACAAACTTCAACCTTCGGATCACATTTGTCAACTGGGTCCGGATCTACAAGTGGAATAAAACGAAAACCTGGTCAGAGCTCAACTTTTGGCTCTCATTTTTCGACTAGTTCTGGACATTCAAGTGGAACAAAACCAGGAACTGGTCACACTTCAACATTCGGTACTCATTCCTCACAGAGTTCTGGATTATCCAGTGGAACCAAACCGAGACCAGGACAAACTTCAACCTTCGGATCACATTCGTCAACTGGGTCCAGATCTACAAGTGGAATAAAACGAAAACCTGGTCAGAGCTCAACTTCTGGCTCTCATTTTTCGACTAGTTCTGGACATTCAAGTGGAACAAAACCAGGAACTGGTCTCACTTCAACATTCGGTACTCATTCCTCACAGAGTTCTGGATTATCCAGTGGAACCAAACCGAGACCAGGACAAACTTCAACCTTCGGATCACATTCGTCAACTGGGTCCGGATCTACAAGTGGAATAAAACGAAAACCTGGTCAGAGTTCAACTTCTGGCTCTCATTTTTCGACTAGTTCTGGACATTTAAGTGGATCAAAACCAGGAACTAGTTACACTTCAACATTCGGTACTCATTCCTCACAGAGTTCTGGATTATCCAGTGGAACCAAACCGAGACCAGGACAAACTTCAACCTTTGGATCACATTCGTCAACTGGGTCCGGATCTGCAAGTGGAATAAAACGAAAACCTGGTCCAAGCTCAACTTTTGGCTCTCATTTTTCGACTAGTTCTGGACATTCAACTGGAGCAAAACCAGGAACTGGTCTCACTTCAACATTTGGTACTCATTCCTCACAGAGTTCTGGATTATCCAGTGGAACCAAACCGAGACCAGGACAAACTTCAACCTTCGGAACACATTCCTCAACTGGGTCCGGATCTACAAGTGGAATAAAACGAAAACCTGGTCAGAGCTCAACTTCTGGCTCTCATTTTTCGACTAGTTCTGGACATTCAAGTGGAACAAAACCAGGAACTGGTCACACTTCGACCTTCGGTACTCATTCCTCACAGAGTTCTGGATTATCCAGTGGAACCAAACCGAGACCAGGACAAACTTCAACCTTCGGATCACATTCTTCAACTGGGTCCGGCTCTACAAGTGGAATAAAACGAAAGCCTGGTCATACCTTAACCTTTGGCTCTCACCTGTCGACTAGTTCCGGATCTCTAACGGGATCTAAAGCAAGGCTTGGTCAAACATCAACCGTTGGATCTCATTCATCATTTAGTTCTGGATCTATCGAAATTTCCAGCGAGTCAAAACTCAAGCCTGGCCAGACATCAACTTTGGGTTCTCTTTCATCACACAGGCCTGGATCCACCAGTAGAACCAAAATCCCTGGTCACCAACTACGGCATCCCGGTCGAGACACTGAAACACGACACACAAAATATTCGACAAACACTCACTCGGTCTCGTTGTCCGTACCTGTTGACCCCGATTCTCACCATGATGGATCCAATTTTGAAATTCAAGGTGATCGATTTCCTCCTGGACAAACCCGGGTTTCCACTAATACACACTCCACATCTATCACACATAACCCAGGTACTACTGGCATTATCCTGGCTAGTGCTATGGCCGGCATGCCGGGGGTTGTGATCATCGATGGGAACTTAATGATGGGTGGAATGATTATGTCCTCCTTGAATGGAACCCCCATTAAAGGTGGATCCTGTAGTGCGGGGTTGTTCTGTCTCCCGAAAGAGGAATGCGACCCACACACCGGATTCATCATTATGAGCCCCACCCAAATCGACCCAGCTCTCCTACGTTCTCCAAAGGTTCCCTACAGGGTAAGTTGACAGGGCATTTAGCAACTAGCTTGGATATTTTACCAGCACGAATACATGATGGTGATAAATGTGTGCAAATACAAGCCTAAGATAAGAATAGATGGGAGGTAATAGGAAGTAATAGTATCACTCCTGTAGAATAGGATCCAAATACTGGAAGGATATTTTTGAAATTCACCATAGATTTTGCACGAAATAAAAATGAAGAGGGATAACAAATTTCCATAATTTTAAGTGAATATAAATGGTAGCTACCATATACCAAGTGAGCGATAAATGTCCATTAGAAAAGGTGTTATTCGGAGGATAAACAAACTTATATAGGAAGAGAAAAGACCTTAGGAAAAGGCCATGAAGGAAATGGCCTCTTACAAGCTCAGCCAGTTTAAGGAAAAATACAGAATAAGAGAAAAGTAGAGGTTTAAAGCAATTTTTGTATTTACTCGTATATTTACAAAACAAAGAAAAATTAAGAAAGTAATTTTGTGTTAATTAAAAAAAGAGAGTCCGTAACGGATGTGAAGTCGGAAGTGAAAATGTGTAAAAGATACATAGATTGAGAAGATCTCGAATGGTTTGCGATGTGGTAGTTACTAGTGGTAGAAGTCATTCATGACCGTAGCAAATAGATGTCGTTCTCCTCGTCTCTACAACGAGTCTCTTGCAACTTTGTTCAGATCATCTTAAAATTCATCTACTTCAATTGACTAATCAGATAAAAAGGCATTGCTGGTCCTCTTGGATTACTAGGAGCTGGTATGTCTTATTTTTGCCTATTCCTCGCGATTGGAAACACTAAAATAAATGACTATTGATGGCGGGAAATTTGAGTACGAAATAAATGGATTGAGAAGTAGCTCGATGTGGGGTTATAGTGAAAGCGGCTTTGGATTCTTCCCAATCCAAGGTCATTTTATTCATATTAGACCCCCTTAGCTCACAGTCTGAAGTAACTAACTCTAGTTTAATAAGCTCTCAACTCGTTATCCTACCTCTTAATCACATAAATAGTGTTTAGATTCATCGATGATCTAATAATTGTTTCATCTATTCCAGCGTTGTTCCCAGAAAACTGAAAACGCTCTAACTGGAGTCTGCTGTTCTTTGCCTCACCCGCTGACGGGCCCGGACGGAAAACCAATCGATTGAGACAGCAACATTATCACCTCAACCAGCTACCATTCCATTACTAAACACACATCGCCAACTCGCACGTGGTAGGCGATGTGATAGAATCTCCAAATCTCTGGAACGGTTTCTTCATTTCGTAGTTTATTCTTATAAAGATCGTCCACCTAAAAATTTAGGAAAATAAAGTTTTTCTCAAATAATCGAAAACCCTTTTATTTACCTGTGATTACGAGGTTCAACATGCTACTAGATAATTAGAGAGTTCTCTTATGTCCCTTCGGATATTTTCAAAAATTTACTTTTATTACATATTACAGGGTCACCTCCCAAAAACGGGCCCCAACTTTCGATAGACCTCATTTTTTAATTTTCTACAAGGATTGAATGAAACTTTGGTGATAACTAGTTTATTGTGTTTAAAAACATCATATCAAAACATGAGAGTCTTTGGACTTTTCTTCTTTATTTTGGAGCACGCGTTCGAGATGACCTCTATTTAGCTCTGTGCATTTCTTGAGGTGCAGCACAAAGTTGTCCATGACGTCCTTACAAACCGACTGACTAATGGCTCTGATCTCCTCCCTGATGGCTTCCTTGAGTTTCGTGATGGTCCTGGGTCTCCCTGCGTACACTCTGTCTTTAAGGTAGCCCCACAGAAAGAAATGTGGGAGACTAAGGTCTTGGCTGTGAGCTGCCCACTCAAAATCAGTCTTGAGACTGATCACACGGCCACCAAATTTCTTTTTCAGCCAATCTCGAGACAGGTTTGAGGTATGAGAGATAGCCCCATCTTGCTGGAACCAAAACTTCCCCATGAGCGACAGGAATAGGATCTGCAGTTTCCTCTCAAAGGTTTTAAGGACCTCAACATACCGCTCCTTGGTGAATGTCACTGTCGCTCCAGATTCCTCGAAGAAGAATGGTCCGATGATGCCTCTGGCTGAGATTGCAGTCCATACCTTGCACTTAGGGGAGTGTAGGGGCTTGGTGGCTACCTTATTCGGTCTGGAGTTCCCCCAGAAGACATTTGTCTTCAAATTTACCTTTTCTTCAAGATGGAAGTGAGCTTCATCTGCGGTCCAAAGGAGCTTAAGGAAAGTTGGGGTTTCCTGAATCTTCTCTAGTATCTTGACTGCCATAGGCTTTCTCGGTTCCTTGTCTGAGGCTGTAAGGGTCTGCTTCGTCTGCATTATGTAAGGTTAGGCCTTTACATCCATTGCTAGCACTTTCCTGCAAGTCTCACGGGATATACCGAGGGACTGACTTCGCTTGTGCACAGAGCGTTTTGGACTCTGCTGAACTGACTCTCTCACGCTCTCGACCAGCTCAGCTGTACACTTCCTGGGTCGTCGTGAATGGCTTGGACGGTTGTTACTGGCTGCATTGAGATTCTCCACTGTCCCATAGTTCTCGAAGTGGTCCACCCATTCCTGAATTTTGCTTTTGGAGGGGGCTTTTTAACATTTGAACTGATGCATAAAAGTGTCCTGCACTTTCTTGAACGAGCCTGTCTTGTAGTAATGTTTGACGCAGTATCTTCTTCGCTGGAGCTCCCATTGAGATCTAGTTGTGTTCACAGGCGTTGCTTCAGTCATGTCCTGCATAATAAGGGTGATTAGTGAATGAATGAAGGACATATCACAAAAAAGTGCTGTATCCTTCATGTTCAATTCAACTGTTAAATTACTAAAGACGATTTCGCAGTAGTACTTGACACGTTCTCCTAAAGGAGAAATAAAAGATGTGCGGGAGTGAGATTTATATTAGAAAGAACATCTAATTTTAAAAATAAAAATAAATTATAAAAATGGGAGAAGCCTCAGTTACTAGCTGTGGCACGCCACTGAATATCGACACTAAAATATCGATGTGACTTTTACAGTTATTTACTGGCAGATAAGCAACCAGTAACTTACTCTATTTTAGAGCAGCAATGCGTGCTAGCATATTTTAATATAATATATTATTGTAAAAATTACAGTAACACATCGTACAAGTATACAACAACAACCACGTCACGATTTTTCTATACATTATGTAAATGTAAATATTACATTTATAGGGAACTGAAATTTTTATACAGTAACGTACTGTATTAAAATACATTAGAATGTATTGTAACTGTAAAAAATACAAGTTACTGGTTGCTTTGCAGCCAGCCAGCAAATTATTTTAAATAATACAACATACAAGTCTGTATAATCTGGAGAGGGTCACGGTAGGTAGAAGATTTTACAGACATTTTTTTACAGCCGAACAGGTTCAGGATGGCTCACGGTGTGTTCAAGCAGGGCTAACTGTTTATTGTGGGAGAGTTCAAAGGCTGTTCACGAAGGGATCAATAAGTATTCAAGGAGGAAACAATGGTTGTTCAAAGAGGAATTAATGGGTACGTAAGAAGGGCTCAATACGTGCTCAGCGAACTTTGCATGATTGTTCATGAAAATACTCCATGGGTGTTCAGGGAGAGCATCTTTGCAGGAAAATTTATCGGATAAGTGATTAAGATACAAGAAATAAAGTGTGGTAAAATTATATAACAGCAGATCAATGCAATATTCCAAAGGTCAGCTGCAACATTGTTGCTCGTATTACTCCCTTCACCCTCTTCCGGAACACTTGTTTATATTATAAAAGTATAAAATACATGCTTTGGAAATACACGGTTACTTGTGCGGCAAAATATTTCGCCTGCACCATGCAGTTGAACTAACCATAACTTCAACTTTGAAGGAAAGCATACATCCCAAATTTTACAAAATAAAATCATAGACTGCATACAAGATGGATATAAATTAAAATAAAAGAGGGCACCAAGAATTACAACACATTCAACATTAGATCAGGCCACTCTTGCATTTACCAAAAGTGAAAGAACACAATAAATCTAACCCAAAGGCCGACATGCATCCGATGTAACCCGCACCAAAATTACACAAGCACTCCTCGACTGGCTAAACCTCACACAAGCTCGAAACATACTCCACCTCATAGAGGGGACCGAGGACCCGTCAGGGCAATGTGGCGAAGTTCCTGGAGGCCACCCACATCACTGGAAAAAGGTATCGAGGTCAAAATGTAAGTTAGACAAATGACCAAATAAAAAGAAAGGAAATAAATTGCTTCCTTTTAGACCCTTTTCTCTCTATGCACAAAATTAAAAGAACAGAAGTTACGCGATGTAAATACGAAGTCTATCGTGGAACATCACGCTTTATCTTGAGCTAATGCGTCAAGATCTTTCCAACAATCATCTCGTGAGTTCATTGAGGCCCGATGCATCCCCGTGGGTGCCACAGGAAATGATTGATTGATCGTGGAACAACGCAGCCTACATGACATGCTCATATTTATACAGATCTTGGAATTAGCAATAGAACATAAACCCAATATCTACGTTTTAATGATTAGTCCTCGTCAAGGCAGAGGAGGTTCAGACCGACAAGTTTGAGTGTAGACTTTACAAGCCTAACCACGAGGTCGCACTCATCAAAGGAATGTGCATATAAGCAAAATTAAATTTCTTAAATTTATGGTGGGAATAAAATACAAGCCTAGTGTTTTAATAGATATTAATACATTTTAAATTTAATATTGTAATGCATGAGCAAAAATACTATTGAATATACCCACAAATCAACAACTTGTCTGAACAATTATTGCTAATAGAATTAATAGCGTTCAAGTAGGCCATATGAAAATGCCGAATATACCCAACTTTTAGTTGCCATTATGCTTAGTAAGAAGTAAAGTTGAGATTTAGAACTATCATCTTACTGTGAACGAATCCTATAACCTAACTGTAACTATATTTATTAGATAAGTAAAATGAAACAAAACTAGGCCTATGTTTAAAGTTCTAAGATTAAGAGCACTATTTACATATAATTAATCGGTAATTCTATAGATTAACAACTCCAACGCTATCGAAAGCGCTATGTTATAAATAGTTCTATTTTGAAAAAAATATGTTGACTATGATGTTATGAGGAAAAATAGATTGACAGACCTCATGTCATTGATAGCTTGTTTTGAACTACCAAAAGAATGGGTTACGTGAGGCTTTAGGTAGGTTAGTTCTTTTAAGTTTTTTTAGGTTATGTTAATTGGGAAGGGAAGGGGGGATTTTATTTTCTATTTTTCCGCCGGAAAGGAACCAAAGAAGAAGCTTATTCTTGTGACACGGCGTGGCATAGCTTAGAGTCTAAAATGTCTGCTCTCTGTGATGCTTGGAAAATAACTGTTCTTGTGCTCTCCCATGAATATTATGGTCGTTACGAAGCTACAATTGATTTTTTGTTAAAAGCATGGCCTAATCCGTAAAGGACATTTTTGTGAACGGTGCGGGAATTTGGCTGAATTAGATTTAACGAGAAGGATATGGTGATGCCAGTTAAATTTGAGGATTTGAAGAACAAAAGAAGAAGAAAATTTAACTGGTTGGAATCACTTTTTAAAAACACTTAAAACTAAACGTGCTTAAATAACCTAATACCAAATAACCTTCTATATTATAGTTTTTAATTCTCTATTTCTCGAATCGGTGCAATGAAACATTTTTTCACGAGGCTTATGACGTCATAGAAGCAGCAAATAATAGCTTTATGTATTGGAAAATACTATTTTTAAGTGCTAATACCTCAAAAACTAGTGCTTTGCGCGCCAAAACAATAGCAAAAAACTATTCAGATATGCCTGTAGAATAGATTGAATGCATCCAAAGGATGCTTCAAGAGAGCTTATAAGAAGAACACTCTAGGTAAGTCCGTATATGTCGAAGAAGAAAGCGTTAGTAACAGACGCCTTAGTTTGGAAAAAAATAAATATCTTCATAAAGTGCTGCTCTGGAAGTACGAAAGTGTCATGTAAGTGCAAAGACAATTTGGAAGACAGTTTCACAGAGATGCACCGACGCGACCATCCATTGATCGCATCGAACCATTGCTCGTCATTAAGCATCGTTATGGAAGACTACAGACATCCATCAGCCCCGCAAGAGAAGAACAATTGGTGAAAAGCCTCCTTCGATCACATACGAAACCGTATAATAATTGGCTCGTGAGACAGGAATACTCAAATCGAGCGGCCATTGCATTTTGAAGCGATCCCATTGGAAAAGTTACATTCCAACATTAATTAACGCTCTCATTGAAGGTGATCCTGACTCGAGAGTTGAATTTTGTGAATGTTACATGGACAAATGCGCATAAGATGAAGCGTTTCCATACAAAATGGTTAAAGCGATAAGGTCATATTCAAGTTAAATGGCTCAATTAATCGAGACAAAATCCTCATATTACTATGGAAGACCATTTGAACTTGCCAATAGCTACAATGTGCTGTGAGATAGTAGCATTGAGCATCGTAGGACCAATCTTTTTTCACCAAACTCTCACTGGCGACATCTTTCTAAACTTGATGCAAGAAACCGTCGGTCCACGCATTCAAGAGATGCTTGGTGTGAGAGAATTCCACGTGGAATTTCTTTTCCAGCCCGGAAGTTCCATGTGCTGGAGAAGATTCTGTTAGGCTTAAATTGGTAAGCCTACCCCCCATTCCCTTTCCACAAGCGGTAGCCTCGAGCCGCGTCCACCACGGTCCACATTTACACGTGTTAGAATAGCCTCGGCAAGAAGATTCGAGGCTATTCGAGAGTAAAGCTGTTTCCCGCTAACCCCCCCGCGGGAAGAGCCTCGGATATAAATAGTGCTCGACTCCCATGAGGCAGACACAGAGTTGAGAAGTTTCGCCCGGACCCAAGAAGATTCCCCTAGTTCCAAGTCAGGTGCTAACAGCACAGCAAAGTGACGGCTGAACTAGTTGTGTATTGGAATTAGCCCCAGCCAGTGAGGTAATTCCATTTAACTATCGCTACCGAACGATTTTTCCGACTTCACCCACCAACTCCTGTCGAAGCCCTTCTCGTTCGCCCTTCGTTTTTGGGTGGCCGAAATACTCTCCCCTGGACAGGACGCTACCGCCCCCATCCCTTTTTGGAGAACCGTCATCACTTTAAATTCCCACTCAAAAGCTCCGAGCGGCCTCACCTCACGTGCAGAAGACATCCGTGAAGCCTTACCCCGACGTCTCACCCGGAATCCTCCGTAAGCCAACCCCTCTCCCCCTTCAGTAACCCATTTGAGTTAATCCCCCCCCCCAATTTAAATAGTCTCCTCCTGTAATATCATAAATTTTAACTTCATGGTCTGATTCATAACTACAATTCCCCCCCCCCTCGTTCATCTGATGTAATTTTACTCTTCAATTCTCTCATTATTTTTATGTCAATAAAATTATATTTTTGTACATGCCTCTTTAATTAACCTTGAGCTTTGCCATTGCCCAAATTTTACATGACCTCGTTGCACTCTTTCTCGTTGTTCCGCCTGACGAAACTCGTGGCGTTCCGTCATCCTTGTCGGTTCGCCTTTAAGTTATTGGTCCCTCCCCCATATAAATAATATGGTATTGATATAATATAATGTCATACCACGACATTTGGTGACGAAGATATTCCTTAACCCAAACCCCAACAACCATCGTGATGTATGGGCCTATCTCAATGTAGCTCATGTAAACACAAAAATTGAGCAAAGAGGTAGGGTTGAATTCCCTGCGCTTTCCCAAGACCTCACGCAAATTCATATTTTGATGGAGACAACTCATAGATAAGGTTTAGGGCAAAAAACAAGCAACAACCGATGAGTTTAAAGAGGAAATTGAAAGAAAATGTCTCACAATTCCAAAAGAGATGTTTCCTCACGTTGTCAAATTCCTTGATCCGCGTCATCAACTGTGCCTGGAAAACGGTAGGCATCAGTTTGAACATTTGCAAACACGCAAGGAGAGATCAGACTAGGTGGGTGGAAATATTTAAACCATTAAACTTGTATCTATGTCAATAAACGCTAGCTTATGTAGATATATATATATATATATATATATATATATATATATATATGTGTGTGTGTGTTCTTGGCCATTAGTATACTTAGTATTTTACTGAATGGTGTGTAATTAATAAAATGATAGTTTCTTTAAAATAAGAATTTAACCAATATTTCGTATGTTTCATCTTAAAATTATAGCTATTTTCCAGCATTCAATATCGTTCTAAATAAGTAATACGACTAAAACTAATGAACTTACAAAAGCAACGAGAGCACAAATTCAACTTTTCCATAGCCAAACGTTATTACGAGTAGGAATTGATAAAAAATTAAAATGTTCAAGAGATGGTGTCCAAACTACTATAAAACGATATCAAGAGTCTGAGAGCTTTGTATCAAGGAATTGAAGTCGTAAAAAACGCCATTTACAACGCATAAGCAAGACAAGTCTTTCATTCTGGTTTCAGTACAGAATCACAGAAAAACATCTGAAGTTGCTGTGTAGTTCAATGAAGTTTCAAGTTCAAAAATATTAGGTCGGAACGAAAGTTGTTTCCAATTTTAGGGTTTATATTAAATTTTTTAAAAAATATGACTATAGAAATATTTAATCATAAACATTGCTTTCTAGGACCTCTTTCCATTTGTCAACAAGCTTATAAATTCCACTCTTGTAAATTTGTTTAGATTTTAATGCAAAATATGGATACAACTCATTTTCAATCTCTTCTCTTGATGACAACCTAAGACCATCCAAATGGTTCTGTCATCTCCAGACAAGTGATAATCAGAAGAAACAAGGACAGGAGGATATGGAGGTTGAAGCAATATTTCCCACCCGAGCTCTTCTAAGAGATCTTTGGTCATTCGAGCTCTCTGAGGATAGGCATTATCGTAAAGTAGGATGACACCTCTTCTGTTGACAAAGTGGCTTTCAAATGACAAAGTTGATTGCAAAGATTAACATTAATTATTTGATTGTTGGTTAACAATTCGTAATGGAAGTCGAAATTTACTTAAGGTTCATATATATTTTTATGTAATACATATATAATTATAAGGCAAATATATTTTATACAATTTTACCCCCAAAATCGTGTTATGTTCAATTAATGTTCTCTGTTCGATGTCGAAATACCGAATATTCAGTTGAACACTGATATTTTAAACCGATTGTCATAATTATTTTCCCACTGAGACATCATAGGCTATTAACAGCTTAATATAGTCATCGAGGGTGGCCATCACTCCAAATATAAGGCATAGATGCTGTGGCAGCCTAGAGAGCCAAGGAGAAAGTAATTGCCTCGTCAATTGAAGTTCTCAAGGAAAGGTCTAAGGAGAAGCTTTTGGGGATGTTCTTTGTTGACGAGCAGGGTAAGAACGGAAAATAAATGAAATGTGCTGAAGTGACAGAGAGAAATCATCGTGGCATAGTGATCGAGGAGCATTCCACTGTGGCTTGGGGACCTGAAGTAAAGCACCTTTTCCACTTCACTTCTAATCAAGCTGAGGAAAGAGAAAAGCTTGCTCATAAGATCGCTTAGGACCTATACGCCCGGTTTCTGGATCACGGAACCGAGAGAGCATTCTCCTGATTGGACGAAACTCTAGGTTGCAAATGCCACTGGATGATTTGCAATCTACATATGAAAGAGCTTCCCCTGCGGCAATTAATCCCCAAATTAGACGGCCTTGCAACTTCCCACTCAGGCTTCAGTGGGCATATTGAAGAACTTCTTAAGAAAGTTAAGGAACTTGCAGTCAATTTTAACTTTAAGCCAGTGAAGGAATTAAAAAGTATATTGATGGAGTTGCCAGCAGAAATAGTAAAATCCCCCTATACAGACCAGCACAACTGCTATCTTCTTATCAAAGCCAAGACTAAATGCCTGAGTTCAAATCTAATTGTTTTCATGTGCTGAACTCTGAATCAATCCAGGTGGCTCACTATTGCTCAGGCCATCTTGAAGTTGTGGATGAGGAAACGTGAGCTGAAGAGGAGGTGTTAAGGATGCTCTAGGTTCTCGTGAAGGTCTGATTCAACTCTTAGTTCCAAACGTACTACGACATCATAATGTAAATCAACCTCAAATTTGGTCCTGGGCGCGTTTTTTCAAGCCTGATGCTGCTGGGGAACCAGATTTCCGAAGTCAGGAAATCGTCTCTGCTGCACTGATAAAAGCAGCTTAGCCCGCACATTCCCAAAAGATGTTTTGATGTAAGTCAGATAAAGAGGATCCAAAAAGGAAAAGACTTTCATGATACGACAGTCAGGCCCCATAAAATCCTCAAGTCAATCTGCAAACCCTTTCGCCCGAGGTCCTCATCAACTGGGAATCAGACAAAAAATTACTAACAAATTTTCACCTGCATTATGACCTTAAGTGAGATCGAACATCTTAGAAAAACCCTCAAAGTGAAGTATTTCTCTATTCATACTCAGTCCTGCGCGAGGAATGTATATGAAGTCTCAGCTGATTCCCAAACTGTGTGTGGTCAGTGAATGAGAAATGCCCCGACTCTTCAAATCAAAACACCACATTCTTAATTCTTTTAAAGTAAAAACGGCGATTTTGACCATGAAAATTATTTTTTTAGAAAAAATTGAATACAATAAATCAGTCATAGAATTAATAATTATATAGATTATAATTATATAATTAATAATTATAATGATATAGATAATTATAGCTATAATTAAAGCCAAAATGGAATCCAACTAAGTAATAAAATAATTAAAACCATATATGTATATATATACGAAGGAAGGTCCAAAAGTTCTGAGTCTAAATAGGATAAAAAGTAGCAATGAGAAAATTAATTTTATTATTTATCAATATAATCCCATAGCATAGCAACACAGTAGATCTCGAAATAAACATCGGAATACTTGTATAAAGTAAGTTTTATCTTTTTATCTGAAATGCCCCAAAACTTCTAACTTCACTTGATCATCATTCAAAATTTTCTGCCTGCCAAGTCAGATTTATGTTTAGAAAATAGATAATAGTCACTGGAAGCTAGTTCTGGGTTGCAGGGAGGATGTTTGAGTTCTTGAAAACCGTAATTAAGATTAGCCCTCTTTGCTATTGCAATGGTGTCAACTGGTGCATTGTCATTGCGGAGTATGATTTGTTGACTCATTTTTCTCTATTTACCACCGTGTTTCTTTCTTTGAAATCTATTATCAAAATACCTTCACAGTTGCCAAGAATGGTTGCCATCAGTTTCTTCGTTGAAGGTGACACATGCCTCTCACTTTCATACATAGGAAACATACATTTGAATGTAATTAGATAGACAGATCGATATATTATAGATAGACAAATAGTTACGAATTAAACGCTTAGCAGTTCCCAAAGTTGTTTTTTTTTTTTTCAAAAGCTCAACTGTTCTTTGTATCTGACTCTCTCATCTGCTGAGCAAACTCTGTATTTCTTTTTCCGAATCTTAATGATGTCACAGCGGAAATCGTGCCGTGTAAGTATCAAAACCAAGGCATTGCTGTAAAAAAACTACCTCTTCTTAAATAATTATAAAAAAATGCTTAGGAATCTGTTATACGTTCAAAAACCCTTTCTGCTTGACGTCATATGTTTCCGGTGCCACCCACTTTTTAGGATAGCTTAGGAAAAGTGAATGCTAGCCCACTGGTCGTAAAAGTAGCAAATAAGCAGGCAGTGTCGGGAAGTGACCTGTCCTTCTTAGGATAGTATTGGTATACCCACTTAAAAACCTGTGAAAACTCCTCCCGTGTAATATAGGATTAGAAGACTTCCATTAAATTAGTCAATAGCTCCTCCTAAGTACTATCCCATTGGTAAACGATTTTATAAATGAGCCTTGTCTCCTCTCATATAAATCTTATAAAAACCTTTGTAATATTTAAATCAGAGGAGAGAGAGAGAGTCTGAGCATATCTGAATAAAGCTAAAGTCATGGGGTTCCTTTTGCTCTCCGCCACTGCGTTGTACCGGGTCTCCATCAAGGACGGGCAGGCAAACATCGAGTTGCTGTGACCACTTAGGGTCACACGCCCTTCTACTGTGATCGAACCCCCTGCAAGAATCATCACTTAACGTCAAATCTCACTGTGGTACCAAACTACCAGGCAGTCCTTTCTCACAAAGAACGATTCTGTTGCGCCGAGTGCCTGATCTCCTTGACTGCGTGCCCCAGCTGAGGGTCATTGGCGCCGTAGCCAGAGTTACAAGGCCAGAAGGGAGCGCATCAACATTAGAAAATACCAGGGGAAATATTAAAGCTATCGGAATTATTAATAAATGAACATTCAAAAATATTTCTTTTTATAAAGCCAATGGAGCGATAAATAAATGTTGCCGAATTCCAATTAATTAAGTAGCCATTTTCGGAAATATGGACAAAAAACGCATTATTATTTTCACTCCCCAGAACCTTGTTTTTATGCTGATTAATACGGACAGATAATTAATTGCTTGGTTGTTTGTCCAAAATATTTACTTAGATAACCAGAACATTCGAGTGAGTAAACTCCACCAATATTATTACAATTATTGTGAACCAATATATTCTTAATATTTTATTTATCAGCATAAATGCAACGTTCGGAGAGGTGAAAACAATAGTGCGTTGTTTGTGCATATTTCCAAAAATGAGCACTTAATTAAGTGGAATTCGTCAACATTTATTTATCCCTCCAACCAGGCCATGGCTTCGTCACTTGAGCTTCGCTACTAAGATTTAAATTTAAAATCTAAAAAAAAGCAGCCATGGTTAAATTTTTAGAATTTTTCCGAACTTCGCCAATTATAATAATTTTAAAAAGGGACTAAACTAAATTTACCCCTTTTCTGAACTTCACCATTTGTAATTCTTTGGGTTTTAAAAAATTCACAAAATTTCGATACTTATATTTATTTCTGAACTTCACCATTTTGTTTTTTGATATTATAAAAGAATTATTAGAAATAACTTTGATAAAAAGCATAAGTCATAACCAAACTAAAATGAAATTATTATTCAAATACTAAAAAAAATCCCCCTTCTTAAATTATAGAGTTAGTGATGATGATGGTGATGATGATGATGATGATGATGATGATGACTATAAAAAAATATTGTTGAATTTCCATTTATAAATAATTCCGATAACTTTAACATTTCCCCTTTTGCCTTTTCAAAATTGATGCTGTAATCAAAAATTTATTCTTAAAGAAATTAATTTTGGCTTATGTTCTTAATTCTGCCTGCAATATTCACAGAACCCAATTTGTGAATTTAATTATTTCATTGGTTTTGTATTAACTTTGTTCTATTACCATACCCCACTCTCACTTACCCTCCTTGACCCCCCCCCTCCCCCCTAACGTAGCTGCTGGCTTCTCGTGTCTCTCCTAATCCTCTTCTTTAGAATATTGCTTTTTCCGTTAATCTTTTTATCCTCTCTCTCTGTTCTTTACCCTTTCTGCCTCTTCGTTCGACCTTGCTACCTGCTCTTGATAAATCTTTTTGAATTTACCCTCCTTCTCCTATTTTATTATTGGTGATTTCTTGTCTAACTGGGGGTCTTTAATTTTTTACTGTCTTATATATACCCTTATTATATTATTTTCACCTGTAGTTATCCTTGATTAGGAACTGAATAAAGTTCGAAAGTAGTTGGAAAGACCTTTTCCTTTTTCCTGCAGGACATTGCATTCTTTGCTAACCTTACGTGCTATTTTGTGATATATATATGTATATATATATATATATATATATATATATATATATATATATATATATATATATATATATATATATATATATATATATATATATATATATATATATATATCAGTGGCGACTCTGGCACTCGGGCTGTTCGAGTATAAATTTATTAAAGTGAACGTGTATTTGCAAGCTGATTTAATTTCTGCCAACACTGAATTCAAGTAAGTAATTGAAGCCAATAACTCGGGCTCCTTTTATTGAGCCTGGTTGCAGTTCATATACTTTCGTTCATCGTCTGGCGGTCGTCTTAGAGGTGCCCTTTGTCAACAAATATCATTTGTGGCAGACGCTGTCTTGACATCGTTCACACGCGCTTGACTCGGGCTCAGAAGTTACAGCTCGAGTAGTTATCTATAATCTTAAAAAATTAAAAGTAATTAAAATTTAATGTTTTCTTGAAACAATAGATTTCTATAGGGATTAGGATTTAAATTCCAATCTATGAAAGGTTTCCGTTCTAAAATATTCTTAAAGGAACGAAAAATTATCCAGCAACTCGGGCTAATACGAACGAGCCTGGTAAATATAAAAGACTAATTGACATCCCTTGTCAAGAGTACAGTACAGGTTTGTATTTCTATCGAGAAAAGCATTTTGAACGACTTGGACAAGAAGAAGGACACGACAGGATATTATGCGAGTTCGCCATCAAACAAAGACGACTGGAGTTCATGTATAAATGAAGTGAGTAAATTTTAGATTAAACTATATTTCTGTCTTATTGTTAAATTATCAGTGGACATATGACCTGGAGTCATCTCTGATATATATATATATATATATATATATATATATATATATATATATATATATATATATATATATATATATATATATATATATATATATATATATATATATATATATATAATAGAGAGAGAGACTGAATTCAAATTTATTTACCACAAATGCCTAATTACATTATATCAATAATTCCACAGGGTGCTCTATTCACCCTTACCCCCCTCCCCCAAAGGAGCATTTATAGGGGTTAACCTTCCCTATACAAGCCTGACCCACGCATAAACTGTAGGGAAAAACAAGAAGAAAGCGAAAAGGTTCGATCGAATCTCTCACTACCCCCCCTTCCCCTCTTCGGTCTAGTGTGTTTTACGCTGTGGTCATAAAGGCCCGCCCTTCTATTCTCCATTTCCCCACCCACCCAAGGAGGGGCGGGACGAAATGGCGCCGAGGCACGTGACCCAGCCAAAACAACGAGGGAAATACCAAGTCGTGATTCTTTTCAACAAAGGGAAAAAAAATTAATTCGGTGAAAAAAAACTGAACACATCGTTAAAATCACGACACATGCGCAGATAATTTCAAAAAGTTCTTCCTCATGAACGCATACGAACTCATATATGTGGTATGTGACCTTCAATGCAAAAAATGGCGAACACAGGCACGATAAACGATCGGTAGAGCAATTCACACTAAACGAGGTAAATGAAGTGGAAACTGGTAAAATTCGCAGGAGTCAACCTTCACTGGTCAAAGAGAGGTGATGGGGTCTCACGCAGAATTCAGTACATTTTTTTAGACCTATTTTCCATGTAGACTAAGAATTTATACTCCGTTTTAGCATGACAGGTCTGTGTTTTTTCTAGTTACAGAATTTTCGAGTTCAGTTGTACTTACATGATGTCTGTGCGAAGGTCACATGCTAACATTTCTACAAGATTTTTTTTTTATTTTAGTAATTAACACGAAATCAAACTTCATAAGTAGGAGAATACTTATTCTTCTTATGTAGATTAATATTACCCATAATAACAAACGATTAAACCTAATTTTGCGCTCTTCGCAAATTACGGTGCTCTGATACAAGTTCGTTCCTGTATAACATCCATCATTTATCTGCCAGCATTCATTCATTCCAGCTTACCTTGGTATCTATGCTCCATCGGGCTACTGTCCTGATAGAAGCGGTCTCCCTGTTCATCAGACACTGTTCCAAGGTTCTCCGCAACAGGGTTTAGATGTGAAGGGAGGAAATATACTTTGAAGAACATCCTACATCCCATAACAGCTTAGGACTTTAGACGTTTCTTTACATCACCTCTAAAATCTTAAGATCTATTTTCTCTCCAAAAATTTTGTATACAGTCAACGATGTTCCAAACTTCCGGCTTCCATTCATCAAGATATGTGGCGAAATTGTGGTCTTTCAAGAGCTCCTTTAGTTCGAACTCACCAAGACGCTTTAACTTGTCCTCAGTAATCTTCGACAACAGACTCGGATCCTTTAGTTCCTCTTTCCCTTGTTCGAACATTTATACAAACTTCTATAAAATTATGCAATAGGCTCGAGAAGTATGAGCTTATGCTTCTCTTGGTTAGTGTTTACATGAATTGATTTATGAGACCAAACATTATTTAGAGCGGAGGAAGCGAAATATGTTGTGAATCAAACGGGATTATTCTGAACAGTCTCGGACGTGATAAAAAAAGTATTGTATCTTTTTCTAAATCAACGATAAAAAATACATAAATGTGGCGGTTAATGATACTACTTGAAAGGACCATTTCTGTCGCCACTTTTCATTTTAATCTCTGTGGGAGTCCGAAACAGGCCCCCTTGAACTCTGTAAACAATGAGGATATATTTAATTCTCTCTGGACAGTGGACGCCAGAAAAGTTATTAATTTCACGTGACTCTTAAAACAAAGGAATCTGCAACTAGAATAAAAAGCATTGTGTTTGTTGTGTAGCAAAACAGCTTTAATGCTGTAGAGAGATCCATTAATAAAGACCATCCATTGATTGTGCTTATTGTTTTCCACTGAGTAATTTTGTTTTGAATCTAATGAACGTTTTCTAACCAATCCCATTCTTGCCAACGCGAGGCCAGTAGTTCACTTTGCTGTTTAAGGAGGGAAAGATTACTAGATTATGTAATGAGATGTGTCTTTGTCTGACTCCAGTTGTGAGTCATACCACTCATCTTGTGATTCTGGTTCGTCTGAGTTGTCAATGTTATCGCCTAAGATTCACGATGTGAGCTGAGAATCAGGAATTTTACTGCAATGTCCCACATAGTGACCAGAAGAACAAAGATGTATGTAAACAATAATCTTCTTACGAGGGTTGGTCAATAAGTTTTGCAACTCGGATATAAGGAAACAAGATATGAGGAAAAGTGTTTTATTATTTTTCAATATAACTACCCTCGACTTCAATGCACTTGCACCACTTGTCCCTGAGGCTTCGAATTCCCGACAACCAGAAATCTCCCGACTGCTGTTCAAGCCACTCCTGGACGGTGAGCTGGACATCTTCATCGTCCCCAAACTGGCGTCCACGCAGTGCAGCCTTGAGCTGGCTGAATAAAAAGTAGTCGCTAGGGGCCAGATCTGGACTGTATGGGGGAATGGTTGAGCTCCTCGAATCCGGACTCGCGCAGCGCAGCTTGTGCAACTCTGGCCTTGTGGACAGGGGCATTGTCGTGGAGGAAGAAGACACCGCGTGTCAACTTACCACGCCGCTTCACCTGTCGATTTTCGAGGATGATCCTCTCCACACGGGCCACATTGTCCTCGTTGGTCACGTCTGATGGGCTTCATCTTCAAGGGACTCACGAGCATGGCGGAACTCCCTATTCCAGCGAGCAATGGTTTCCTAGAAAGGGGCGGTGTCGGTATATACTGCAACCATGCGTTCATGGATCTCTTTTGCATTCTTGCCTTCCTTGGTCAAAAATTTGATCACTGCGCGGTGCTCAACCTTCTCCATTGTTAAAAAATTTGTGACTGACGATCTGCGATCAGCTACTGCTTCTTAAATAGACGAGGCATGAGCGTGCGGCTACAGGTTCTGACTTGTCATAACTTGTCCTAACACCTCCACAAACAGCCATCCCCCTTCCTCTGTTTTGCCCTACCGATTTGCAAAACTTATTGACCACCCCTCGTACCTCTCCTGTTACGACCTGCAGAAGAAAAAGTATGGCATGCTCATTTGAACATAGATTTTAATTACATCATAAGGCATTATTTTCACAAAAGGATGTCTTCTGTGAGACTTGCAATTGAGAGGAAAGATACAAGAAATAATTCGTCTTATCTGGGATATCTGTAAAGCAGAAGTAGCAGTCCGTTGGATCGTCCATTATCTTTCCCTGGACTATCGGTTTTCCAAATGTGATACAGCAACCAGTGTCTTTGACCCATGCTGAGAATGAACTATTGCATCCGACATAGCATATGGGAAGCCACGCGCGGTTCTTGATCACCAACGTTCACACCAAAATGCAGTTTATACAACTTCAGCATCACCGATCCGCAGATGTACGAATACTATCTACAGAATTTTTACATTTTCTACACATTTTTGAGGAACAACAATTTATAAAACCTGTAAAATGAAATATGTCTATTAATTGAGATAAATTTGGAATTTTTATAAGTAAAAGACAGACAGGAAATTGAAAAAATACATTTCTATAATATACTTAGAAACTATGACCCTGAATTCAACTCACTGAATCAATTACATAAAATTGAGGGGGTCACAGAGTATAACGTATGATTTTTTTAAATTCACACATAAAATTACCTCCCAAGATGCCGTTCTAATGTTTGCTTTTGCTGTTGTACAGTGAGCAACTGTCGAAAGCACTAAGATTAAAATGAAACCTTTATCACTGATTAGAAGAATATCGCTCTTTAATATGAAATCTTCATAAAATATATTAAATGCATGCCTTTATGTTCCATTGCAATTTCATTAACCTACTCATCATATTTTTGAAAATATTTTAATAAAGGAAAATCGTTCTCTTATTATGCTCGGTAGTGAAAACATCGATGGTGGATAATGGATATAGAAAAGAATAGATTCTAACAGCGATGACGCCTTTGCTTCCAATGCGAGAGGGCGCTGGATTAAATCCAGAGGGTACCTGATTTTCACACACACGCAACGAAGCGTTTTCAAATAAACAATATATCGACACAGATGGGTCCAGAGGGATACCCACATCCTTCTTTCGCAGTCATTCTGGAAGTCCCCCTAGTAATATTTTTCAATCCCAATTACAAATAAGTGGCGGGAGGGGGGAGGGCATACCTCCTTATTTTTAATTTTTATAGGGCTTGTGCATATGTGTGGGCGCAAACCCACCTACGTCTCTGCTCCAGGCTGGACCCTTCCCTGGTACCTCTTTCCTAGTTCCTGCTCTTTGAGGCGTCGTATCCCATGGCCACCACCGTTTGTATTCCTCCCCCCGCCACCTCTGGCATGGCTCCCATGACGCCATTGCCAAAATGAGACCATCAATTAAAATAAACAACCCGAGTCAATTTTAAACAGCTGCACAGAGCAAATACACAGATCAAACTGAAATAAAAATAACTGAGTTAAATGAACATCACAAGCCAAAAACACTTAAATAATTTAATAGGGCAAAGCAAACATAAACATTAAATTTTAAATAAATAAAAAGAAAACAATAAAATACAAAAATATACACGTATAGTTTAGAATCGAAGTAGCAAAACGTCTTAAAATTGATTTATACAAGGTCAACAGACCTAAGTCGCGTGGTCTCAATTATCCTAACTTATGACCATATGAACTAATGACCTTCAAAACTTTCAAAAACTTATTGAAAAGTAAAATGGTTGCCACCCGAAGGACCGACATAGTACCATGTGGAGTCGCGTGCATGCAACTAAAACCCCAAAACCAGCAGGGCACACACCCTGTTGAAATGCGCTCTGCTACTAACTGAGATCCAGTTCAATCTAATTCAGTTTATAACTTGGTGAGAACGATTTAAGAGCCATTTTCTATCCGCGTAAGAATTTTACCTCTTATTCCGTGCACTTTAAGTTTCAGTAAGAGTCTCTTAGGTGGAACGGTATCGAAGACTTTCTGGAAGTTTAGTTAAATTATACAATATACTATTCTATGTTCATCATAGATAGAAACCATTTCTCTAAAAATAATCTACTAGATTAGTTAAAAGACGAGTTTCCTAGTCGTAATCTATGTTGTGTATCTCTGATTAGATTATTTGACTCGAGATAATCTAATATCCTATCTATCTATAATTATTAACTATTGATTTCTCTCCATTTTTGAAGAATGGCATGAAGAAAAATGGTTTTCAGCCTTTTTATTCCTCCTTTTTGCTCCTTTTATTATTATTATTATTAGTATTATAAATATTATTATTAATAATAAATGAAAGGTCAGGCCATATTTGGCAGGATTCAGAAGCTATAGATTAGGATGCTTAAGCAGTAGAAAACACTACAGATGATATTGATGTGTTTCTATTTGTGCATATATATATATATATATATATATATATATATATATATATATATATATATATATATATATATATATATATATATATATATATATATATATATATATATATATATGTGTGTATGTGTCTTTTTAATAGCGTATATACCAGTATTACCGAGACAACTATATCAAGCTAGAGATTTTTTCTACTTTAGAGTACTTGCCGTTGATTCACACATTGGGCACAAATTCGTGAGCTCCTTAGTGGTGCTAATGTAGTACCAATGTATATAAACATAAAACAAGTGAAATATTGAAATAATAGTAATGGGTATCAATGTAATATCGATAAATATCAATTAAATCTCAATTAATACCAATATATTACCAAAGAATATCATTAATAAATGAATATAATACGAATGAAGATCACTGTGATCGCAATAAATATCGATAAATATTGTTAAATATCACTGTTATTAAAATCAATGAATATTTTGGCGACCAAGGCGAGAATATTGCGAAAAGTGATCAGACGTGAGACGACTTTGAATCAAACGGAAATTATCTTATTATAATGATCCTAACGTGTATGTGTATATGTATATATGTTTGTCTGTGCATTTTTTAAAAATGTGAAATGATTTTTTTTCTTGCATACCAATTTTGAATGCGATGTGAAATGATAATAAAAAAATCTTTCCCACATTTTCTTAATTTGGTGAGCTTAGCGAACAAGCGCCGCAAACTTACGAGTAGCAAGAAATTCCCGTAAGGCGGATTTTTGCTAAGGTATCTCTGTCAGGTATGAAAGCCTTATGTCCTGAAGGCAGGTTTTATTGGGTTGCGGGTATCAATATCCCTGGGTTTCAGTTCCTATGCCCTTTGATACCCTCCTCATAAGGAAAAGTCCACGAACGAAAACTCTGGTAAGAGCGATAGAACTCCTATCTAACGGAACTATATGAAAGCATTCTACATGATGGTCCAAAAGTCTTGTCATCTCCTGTTAATATTGTTATAATTTTCTATTTCAGATGACACGAACTTCTACAGTTTGGAAGAGAGGCTGATTGCAACTGGATGGGCGCATGATGGTATGCATTCTGGCAAGAGCATGGAGGATGTGTGACATGACTTCACTGCAAGATTCGGCAGACTAGACCCAACCCTCATTGTTATATTGTTCTTCTATTTTCATTATTACTTTCCGGTAACGGGGTGACAAGATTTATGGACCACCCTGTATGTAAATGAATGCGTCTACAAAGCGGGCAGTGCATTTTCCTACTCCCGAGAAATGCTTATTTTGGTTTAACGACACTCATAAGCATCTAGGAATTCCCAGCTATGGCATCTTTAAACGAGAAACTTCTGATACACCTTGAAATAACTGAATTTAGGGTAGCGGCTATGGACTTAAAAACAACTTAAAGTAGGACGTTCTTGAATATAAACAACATATGGCGTTATTTTAAGCTAAATCCAGGCTTCTATGAGGAGGAAATTTATTCCCATATTTGTTTTAAGTATGGCTATGTTCGCCTTTGATTGCGTTGGAGTTGTTAATCTATGGTTAGTTTTTTTTTTAGCTACAGCATGCACTAAACGGTACTGTGAAAATGCAGTCTTACCAAGTGGTTACGGCGAGTGGTATGCACGAATATTAACCCTCCCACAAAATGAAGTGTGCAAAAATTTGATCCTAAAAGAAGGGGTGTTTTTAGAACAGGCCCGGCACCGGATTATAGACGTTGGAGGCTATCACGCTATCATGAGGTTAGGGTTAGGCGAAGGTTAGGTTATGGCGTTTCAGGCTCGCAGTGTGAGCACAGCTTGTAGGTTAGGTTAGGTTAGTTTTCCGAGCAAGAAACAGGCGCCATCTTCTTGCAGAATTTTTTTCCAATCAGTTATGGTTTCCTGTGACATATTAAGCTCTTTAACATACAAAAAACAGTAGTTGTCAACTCTGTGCGCCGATAGTGAATGAAATAAATGATTGTCTCAAAAGATAATTTCGATTTTTCTAACCAAGTGTCTTTTTGCAATCAAACACTGAAATTACACCTACGCTTATTACAGCGCCAACGGCAACGCGAAAGATGCTAATGAAAGTTTCATATGTCCATTTTAGCCTTACCTTAATCTCGCGATAGCCTCGGACGCCTAATTCGCTACCGGGCCCGTTCCAAAATACCCACATTTTGATCTTAAATATAATAAGCGAATAAATTTTCTCGTGGGAAAGTCTGGATTCAGCCTGAAAACGCGCCCTCCGGCTTTTCTGTGGTTTATATTCAAAAACGTTCAACGATTACCTTTACACAAATCTTAGACCATAAATTAATACCTTTCTACTTTATAGTAAATATCTTAGCTATATACTATATATGTAGCACTTTCACTAATTGGACATATAAAGTGAGGAATATAGTAGAAGAGGGTTTTATTAGGAGAAATAGTGGGGAAATAGGAAAAAATAATAGGAAAGTGAAAAGAAGTATGAAAGACAGATCCCTGGTAGGGCGCGGAAATTTCTAATTTTGTTGTTATAACAAATAATAGATTAGCAACCATCTAGTCATTAATTGTTTTAAAGCGAAAAATAATGCTAGGATTAGGTGGAGGGTTGGTTAGTTTTTTTTAATTTATGGGATGAAGTAAAGATACTCCTTCCCATTTTACCAAGTAAAGATCATCCTTCCCAAAGTTGCACTGTAAAGCTAATCCCCCCCAAGGCTAAAAAAAAAAAACCTGTTGAAAAATTCATTTAGGAACATATTTGTTAGAAAGTTTATTTTAAAACAATTAAAAATTGTAAACTTTGTAGAAATCTAGAAATTAAATTTTAATAACATAATTGAAACTGGATTGACTGGCAATCGTATCGCAAAAATCATTGAAAACATTGCACATATTTGTCTTTCAAGCCACATTTCTCTCTTACATCCTCGCATGCGTTTAATTCTTAGCTTATGCTTATTCCGGTAGCTTTAAAATGACAATATCATAACCTCGTCTACCTCCCATTTTACCTAGTAAAGGTCATCCCTTCCCCAATTAACCAAGTAAAGTTAATCCCACCTTTTTGTCTTAGGAGGGACTATCATTACTTGATCCAATTTATGTTTAGGAGAGGCTATTGGGGGTGGAGGCTCGTTTAGTTTGTTTTAAGTAAATTATGTTAGCTTATGTGTGTTGTTTTTCTCCACTGGAAAGGAACCAAACAAGAAGCCTATTCTGGGGAACTTGTCCTAGTATAGCCTAAAGCTCATCATGGCTTATCTTTGTGATGCGAAGGTGATAGCGTCACCTAAAGTGGATGTTAATCATCAATAAACCTGGGGAATGGATATCGTATATGAATATTGAGCCGCAGATGCGGTTTCAACATTTTCTCCGTCTTGTAGCGTTGCTGTACAGTCCGTATCTTGCTTGCAATTTCCTTCCATCGTACTTACAACTTCCTTTCAGCGTGATTCCAACTACCTTCCAGCTTACTTGCATTTTCCTTCAAGCGTACCTACAGCTTCCTTCAAGAGTGATTGCAGATTCTTTTCAGCGTGTGTTTAGTTAGCTGCTTCTACCCGTCATGCTTGCAGCTTCATTCCAACATACTTCCACCTCACATATAGCTTCCTTCTAGCGTGCTTGCAACTTCCTTCGAGCGTACTTGTAGCTTCCTTCGAGCGTACTTGCAGCTTCCTTTCATCGTTCTTGCAACTTCCTTGCAACGTACTTGCAGCTTTCTTCCAAAGTACATGCAGCTTCCTACCATCGTATTGACAGCTTACCTCGAGTGTGTTTGCAGCTTCCATACTGCGTGCTTGCAGCTTTCTTCCAGCTTACTTGCAGCTTCCTTCGAGCGTGCTTCCAGTTTCAATCCAGCGTACTTGCAGCTTCCTTTCGCCGTACTTACAGCTTCCTTCCACCGTAATTACAGTTTCCTTTCAGTTTGCTTAGAGCTTCCATCTAGCGTGCTTGCAGTTTCCTTCCAGCTTACTTGTAGATTCCTTCCAGCTTGCTTGCAGTTTCCTTCCAGCCTGCTTGCAGTTTCCTTTCAGCAATATTGCAGCTTGGATCCCCCGTGCTTGCAGTTTCCTTCCAGCGTACTTGCAGCTTCTTTCCACCGTAGTTGCAGCTTCCTTCCAACCTACTTGCAGCTTCCTCCCAGCTGATTTGCATCTTCATTCCAGCCTATTTGCATCTTTCTAGCGTGCTTGAAGCTTCCTTCCAGCGTACTTCCAGCTTCCTTCCAATATACCTGCAGCTTCTCTTTAGTTTGTTTGCAGTTTTCTTTCTTGCGGTTTCCTTCCAGCGTACATGCAGTTTCTTTCCAGCTTACGAGCAGCTTCCTCCAAAAGTACTTACACCTTCCTTCCAGCCTACTTGCATCTTACCTCCAGCGTGTTTGTGCTTGCAGCTTCCTTCCAGCGTACTTGAAGCTTCTATTCAGCGTGCTTATCAGCTTCCTTCCAGCGTACTTGCAGCTTCCTTCCAACGTACTTGCAGCCTCCAGCCAGCGTGCTTACAGCTTCCTTCCAGCGTGTTTGCAGTTTCCTCCCAGGATACTTGCAGCTTCCTTCCAGCGTACTTGCAGCTTTCTTCCAGCGTGATTGCAGCTTCTTTCCATCGTACTTCCATCTTCCTTCCAGCTTACTTACAGCTTCCTTCCAGTGTGCTTGCAGCTTTCTTCCGGCGTTTTTCAGCGTACTTGTAGTTTCCTTCCAACCTACTTACAGCTTGCTTCCAGTATAGTTGCATCTTCCTCTCAACCTGCTTACAGCTTCCCTCCAACGTGCCTGCCGTTTTCATCCAGTGTACTTGAAGCTTTCTTACACTTTTCTTCCTGCACATATATCAAACCTCTATACATAGACTGGATAGAATTCTCGTCGTTTTTTTCAATTTCACAAAAGAGCAGTTGCTTGATCTGGGCACGTAAAGGGGCGAGTAAACAAGTAGATAAATACGAAGGGAAACGGGAGTCTATAACTGATAAACAACCAACGGAAAAAATAAATATTCCAAGCGCTTTCGTCTTTATTAATCTGTACGTTTACCAATAATAATGATTAATATTTAAGATCAATCATTGTTTCTGTATTTTTTACACTCTTTAAAATGTCTCTTCTTTTATATAGACTTTGACCAGACCTGCCTTTAGACAGGGGTGCCCCCGTGTGAATCGCTGCACCTGGAATGGTTGAACGCCTTCAAGGCACCAGTAACCCGGTACTCTCAAACTAGATTGAAACTAACTGAGCTTTATTCCTTCTAGACATTTCGCCCTTTTATTAACAATTTATTTTTAAGCTTCCTCTCACATCTTGGCCAGCGGCTGATTTCGCGGCCTGGTCGCCGACCAGATTTCGTCCATTCTTGTAGCTGAGAAAGGGGGAAGTGGCGCGTTCACTCTTCTCTCTTGGCTCTGGTTAGGGTGATGGGTTTCAAAAAGCTTGCATTCTTCTGGCCCTTTTCTTCTTTTGATGCCGCGCATCTTTCTTTTCCTTATTACGATCCACCAACGATTGTCATGTGAAGCATGGACAAGCTTGCTGCAGCTGACATTTGAATGATTCTGCGCCCTCTCGTCCCAAACACACGTAATTCTCCCCGATTCCAGAAACAAAGGCCAGCGAGAATTGCCCTCGTTGCTAGTGCGCATTAATCCGAAGGAAAAAATGAATAGGTCTTTGTTAATAGATACGAAAGAACTTGGAATCAGCTTTTTTTTTTCCTTCAGGTTGTATCAAATATACTTAAGTTTACTTTGCGAACACTAGTTATTTTCACCTTTCGGCTTACACACAGGTATATTCACGTACACATAAAGAATCACGAACATACATGGTTTGTGCCCCACTACCATCAATCAATCACTGTCTCACGACCAAGGACCATTATACATTTCAATGCTACTATCAATGAATAATATTATTATTAATAATAGTAATAATTATAATTAAAAATAATAATAATAATAATAAATAATTATAAAATAAATAATAATAATGGTATAATCTAGTTCTGCGCCTTGAAGATGCTGACTGAATACCCATTAAATTGCCCCCGAGTAATACTCCGGAGCAGATCAGGAAGCGCACTCGCGCCCTTCCACCCGCAGTCCCAAGATCACAATACCACGAAAGGGCAAATGGCGAGGTCGGGTTCCCAGAAAAGCCTTCGTCACTCCGTGGTATTACATCCAGGCACTCCCTACCGGCACTTCACCAGACGAAGGACGCCCCGCCCCTTTGACACGAGTTACGAGGCACCACAAATCGTCTGGGCTCGAGTTCGTAGAAGTGAGCACTCGCATTCGCTTTACGGACGAACGGGTTCCTTCCCCTGGGCTTAGGTGGTCCATTTCTTCTCATTTAGGTCCCAGATTCCCTGTTTGGATCGTTCCTTTCCTTTCCCCCCTCTGTATTTCTCATTTTTCTCACCCCTCCTTTCTGAGCTGGGGCAAGAGGAGAGGGAAATGAGAGAGAGAGAGAGAGAGAAAGAAAGAAATAGGGAAGAAGACACAGGCAGGAAGGAGGATGGCAAGAAGGCAAACAACAACAGAAGAATTATTATTATTATTAAAGAAGTATTCCCGGAGTTCTCGCTAGTCAAAGGGAATCAGGCTTTAGATTTCTAACCTCGAGGCACGGGTTCGAGCTCAGCGAACACGGACACAAAACTGTCACCTAAGTGACGAGCTGAGCGCCCATTGGGCGGATACACTGATACTCGCTCCCTCATGAGCAATAAGCTACACACACATCGTCATACACATAGCCAATCACAATACCGCTATAATTTCCCTTCCCGCATACTTACTCTCTGTTCTAGAACCCTGTCGATGGAGTACTGTTATGCTTACTTGCCTAAAGCTGTCCGTCGTTGTCGACGATGACGTTACACCCCAGGTTGGTGCAGTTGATGGGTGCGCAGGTGACTGACACTTCCGATGCGCGAACTGCATATACGTCCACAGGCGACGCAAACATGTCGCTCAGTCGGAACACGAAGCCAGTGCCAACGGGCTTGACGTTCCTCGGCGTCCAGATCTAAGTTCCGTCGATGCGTGGCCAGACCCGCGGCACAAGCATCTCCCCAGGCCGCTATGTCTCCCGCCAGCCGCTCGAAGTCACGCGTGTTTAGGTTACACTCCATACAATATGCGTCGTGGGAGGCTGTTCTCGGGCATTCCTCTCACATCCCCGGCCCAGCGCAATGGTCTGCCGACAAGGATTGTTTCAAGTGGCTCGATCTCTGCTCTTCTCCGAATTTCCACATGCGGCACGCGGTGGCACCATCTGATCCCCAGGATGCGCTGCAGACACTAAATGTGGGATCTTTCAAGGCTCTTCAGATGCCTACGGTAAGGAACCTAGCATTCAGATGAGTATAGTAAAATCGAGAGACATACGGCCCTGTACACAGCTACCTTTGTACCCACACGTAGGTTTCTGTTCTGAAATACTCTTCTCCTAAGCCTCCCAAAAGCTGCCGAGGCGAGGCAGATTCTCCGCTGCACATCGTCAGTGATGTTTCCATCAGCATTTAGCACTGATCCAAGATATGTGAAGTTGTCAACGTTCTTCAGTGCTATGCCGTCCACGTAGAAGGTAGCGAGATTTTCTTCATTCGTGACCAATGAGAGCGTCTCAGTCTTATTGATGTTTATAGTCAAACCTGCCCGCGTGTAAGCTTTCTTAACTGCATTGATGTTTCTCTGGAGAGGGGTGGCAGTGCAGCCAATAATCAAGGCATCGTCGCCATATTGCTGCTCAACGACCCTGTCCTGCGATGTTTTCGTGGCCACACGCAATCTACTCAGATTAAATAAGCTACTGTCCAAGCGATATTTTAGTAATACTCCATCATCCAGATTCATGTTGAGTTTGGCAGCACTAGATACAACAGCCATGAACAGGTTAAAGATTATAGGTGCAATGACACACCCCTGCCTCACTCCGGTACAAACTTCGAAGGGGTCATACCTGATTCCTTCACTGATCAAACGAGCCATAGCTCCTTCATGCAAGTCTTTAACTATCGCAAGGAGCTTGGGGGGGGGGGGCATCCAAACTTTTACAACACCCCCCAGAGTAAGGGATGATTCACTGTGTCAAATGCCTTAGTTAAATCCACGGAGACCATGGAGAGGGCACGATGCTGCTCTATACACTTTTCCTCTAGCTGGCGGGCCACAAAAGACCATGTCTACCGTGCTCTGGTTCCTTCTGAAACCGCATTGGCTCTCCGGAAGCACATCCCTACTATGCTGCCGATCTGTCTCATAAGAATTATTCTTGACATAGTCTTGCCACCCGCTAAGAGCAAAGAGATATCACGACTGTTGTTACACATTGATTTATCCCTTATATTCTTGTAGATGCTGATGATGTCATCTTTCCATTGCTGCGGAACGTGCGCGGAAGACCACGCAAGATCGACAAATAAGCACATGCAGCGTACCACCGCCTCACCCCTACACCTAAACAGATCACCAGGCACCCCATCAGGTCCGGCAGCTGTTCCGTGTTTCAGACTGCTGATGGCAACCATTACTTCCCCCTCCGAATGCGACAGATCTAGTTCCCGCAGAACGGGCAATTCAGGCAAGTCCGCCAGCAACTGCCAGTCGATGTCAGTTTGATTGTTCAGTAGATTATGGTAGTGTTCTGTCCAGCGTCCAACGACAGCCGATCGTTCGGTTATCAGGACAGCACCATTTGATCTTCTCACATGACACCGTGCGCCCCTTGACGCTCCATACACGGCCTTCAACGCCCTGTAGAACTGCTGCTGATTACCGGTGTCCACGTACCTCTGGATTTCTTCCGCCACTAGTTGTTCTCCATGGTTCTGAGTTCTCGTTGCAAGCGAGAGCGTATCTCGGTGTATCCAGCACAGTTCGCGTCACACGGGTTCCTCAACATCCTCCTGTGCGCTTCATTCCTGCCGTATAGGATTTGTTGGATGTCAACCCTCTGCTCGTCAACCCAGTCTCGGTGTTTCTTTTTAAACATTCCAAAAGTATCACTGGCCCCATCGGAGAGTGAAGCAGTGACTTAGCTCCATATCTCCGTCAGAAACTCTGTCGTGATTGGGGTGGGTGCGTTAGTAAAATTGATGTCAAAGCAGTCTTGTAGCAGATTTCTGAATTCTTCACGCTTCGCACTGTCGTTGAGATTAGGCACGTTTATTTTAGCAGGGGGGGTATTTAGGCGTACACCAGCCGAAGATCTGTGCTGCAATCCGCCCCTCTCATCACACGTGTAATAAGAATGTTGCGCCTATCCCGCTGTCTGGTTAGCACATAATCCAGTATGTGCCTAGTCTTTGATCGAGGGTGCATCCATATAGACTTATGCATAGGTTTTAGCTTAAAAAGCGTGTTGGTGATAACGAGAGAGTTCTGGGCACAGAAACTCAACAGCCCTAAGCTATTGTCGTTGCACTTTCCAATTCCGTAACTACCGAGCACGCCATTCGAGAGGTTCTTGTTCCTTCCAACTCTAGCGTTAAAATCTCCGAGCACCAACAGCTTTTTGCCAACCGGCACAGACTGCACAGCCTCCTGTAGAGTCTCATAGAGACGGTCCTTTAGGTCGTCAGCAGCATCAAGTGTCAGCGCATAGACTCCGATTACAGTTAGATGCCGCCCCCCATATAGCGGGAAGCTTAACGAGATCAGCCCCTCACTGATGCCCTTGGGAGTGTCCGGCACATTCTTCAGCAGTTTCGTGCGCACAGCAAATGCCGTTCCGTAAAGACTGCGGTCTCTGTCTCCTTGAGGCAGGTCCATCTAAAAGTAGATATACCCCTCCCCTTCCTCCATCAACGATCCCTCGTCGGCGATGCGCAACTCCGAAAGCGCAGCAATCTCCACTTCATATCTCTTTAGTTCTGCAGTAACCAAGGCCGTTCGCTGTCATTTCTGTCCAATAGTATACGAACGTTTCAAGCCGCAATGGTGAGTCTTATTTGGTTACCTCAAGAGTTTCAACTGCTGATCGAAATGACAGAATGGGCGCGGTTACCCATTCGTGTATAAATGGAACGAGCAATGTTTAACCCACCTTTTCTAGGGTTCTTCCCTTGCGGGGTGGGCAATGCGGTTCCTGAAAAGGTCTGTCTAGTCACCCCGAGTGCTGCCGCAGGTGGCCGTTGTTCCGAATCCAGCACACCAGCGGCCATCTCCTTGGAGCCGCCGCACGTGCAGGTCAGGGATTAGGAGCCTCCAGTGGCCTTCAACACCTACTCCCGTTGCCTCATCGCTATCGCCGTTAGACTCTTAGGAGTGAAGTGTGCATAAGGTTTTTAAGTGGGAGGCGAGAGCACACTTTGCACTCCACTATCTTGATCCCCACGCGGAGGGTCCAGTGACAGGAAGCTGTCCGAGACGACTGGTCCACGCCAGGGCTGGGATGGGGGGGGGATCTGGTCCACGATATACAAGTGCATAACTCCACCAAATCTGTTGGAGCTTTCCCCATCCGCCACCCGGGGAACGCGCCTCTACGCTGACACCCAAGCGCGAGGGTACTGGTATGCCCCTATGAGGGCACTCATACCACCATACCCCGCACGCGCAACCTTGAAGGGCTCTATGATCGCGGGTTGGTGTCTTGAAACACAATTCTACCCAACACTAGCCCCCTCTCCAAACAAGGACCAACCAACCCACGACACCTTTTTGAAAATACTTCCCCCCCCACTCCTGAGTTGGGGACCCGATACGCAAGGGAACGACGTTAGTACAGAAGTAAAGGAGTAGTAGCGGTAGCATTTGTAGTAGTAATAGTAGTCGTGGTAGTCATCGTAGTTGTCGTCGTAGTAGTAGTAGTAGTAGTAGTACTGCTACAGAACTACAAAAAAAGGACTAGCAAAGAGCCTAAGGTTCACTCAACGACAGTCCGCTTACACATACGGTGTTAGACTACCACTATCTAATGTTAGTGTATCATGCCTTTGTTTCGTTTTTGTTTTTCAAGATGCTATTTGTTTGTTTTTTGTTTTTTGTCCAGATGCTGTTTTTTTTTTTCAATATGCTGTTTTTTGTTGTTTTTAATATTTTTTAAGACGCTGTTTGTTTGTTCCTTAAAGATGCTGTTTGTTTGTTTTGTTTTGTTTTTCAAAATGTGTTTGTTTGTTTTTCAATATGCTGTTTGTTTGTTTTTTCAAGATGCTGTTTGTTTGTTTTTCAACATGCTGTCTGTTTTTTTGTTTTTCAAGAGGTTTTTGTTTTTTTCAAGATGCTGTTTTTGTGTTTTTTCAACATGCTATTTGTTTTTTTCAACATGCTGTTTTTATTTGTTTTTCAACATGCTGTTTGTTTGTTTTTTCAACATGCTGTTTGCTTTGTTTTTCAACATGCTGTTTGATTTTGTTTTTCAAGATGTTTTTTAACATGCTGTTTGTTTTTTGTTTTCAACATGATTTTTTTGTTTTTTCAAGATGCTGTTTGTTTTTGTTGTTTTTTCTACATGCTTTTATTTTTTCAAGATGCTGTTTGTTCGTTTTTTTTTGTTTTTTCAACATGCTGTTTGTGTTTGTTGTTTTTTCAACTTGCTTTTGTTTTTTTCAAGATGCTGTTTGTTCGTTTTTTGTTTTTCAAGATGCCTTTTGTGTTTGTTGTTTTTTCAAGATGATGTTTGTTGTTGGTGTTGTTTTCAAGATGCTGTTTGTTTGTTTTTCAAATGCTGTTTGTTTGTTTTGTAAGATGCTTTTTCGTTTTTTCAACATTCTGCTTGTTTGTTGTTTTTCAACATGCTGTTTTTTTGTTTTTCAAAATGCAAAGGGGTCAATCTTCACACTATGCCCCTCTTCTTCTAAAAGAGACAAGGTCGAGGATGGGCATGGTCAAGATCCAATGAATAATGGGATTGATTACCCAATTTCGCCAGCAAAAATAAAAAAAAGTCATTGAAGCTATAGCTGTTATCAGTTCCTTCGACACAGGTAGCAACCGCAGATTACTCAGGAGCAAGATTTAAATGGATTTATTACTGTCTAAAGAGAAAGGACATGACGCTGTTACAGCCGTGGCTAAAAGTTTTCGGACACCTGGAATTTTTTCTTAATCCTTTGATATGGCTAGGAATATTTTGGTGTAGGTTAGCATGCACATGTGCAACCCATCTAGAAAGCAAAATAAAAGTACCAACTTCCTTTTTGAAATATGTAAAATGGCGATGCAATTGAAATGTATGAAATCCTGGTATGAATATGCGGTATGTTGCAGTCCAAATGTCTTCGTATAATACATCATATTTATTGATTAATATGATATTCCATGTCGGCAGGACCTGGTAATGATGTGATAATGGGGAAAACTATATCGAGAAGGAAAGAAGTTTGATACGCACGCTGCACGAGGAGGGTCTCAGCTATCGATAAATCGCCCGGAAGATCGGTGGATCACATTCCGCTATTCCAGAAGTGTTGAAGAGGATCTGAGAAAGTACGAACATCTAGGGCCGACCTCGTTCTGGACGACCCAACATCGATACACAACGTGACGATAAGTCGCTGCGACCTCGCATGATCCTTCGGGATCGTGAGAAAACGGTAGTCCAGTTACAACATGAATAGGTAGAGGATGGCTAGGTTAAAGCCTCTGTCAAAACAGTCGGTCACAAACTGCTTCCACAATGCCTGAAGTAATGCAAAGCCCACTTGATGTTGCTGATCAACCTTGAGCAAAAGTGATGTCGACTGACCTAGGCACGTTCTCACTGCAACTAGAGCATGCGTCAATGGGAAAGTGTCTTTGGTCCGACGAGTTCACGTTCCCGTTCTTCTGGACTCCAATGCAAAGTTAGCGATAGCAGAAGGTCAGGAGAGCATTGGAATCGATAGTGTATAGTGCTAACAGTAAAGCATGGTGGGAGCTCTGTAATGATATGGGGCTGCATGTCAAGTTCAGGGTTGGGTCGTCTCACCGTTTGTGGTAGCACCATGAATTCATAGAAGTACCAAGCTGTACTGAAAAATTGAACGCTATCTTGAGACCTATTTAGTAAAATAACACTTTCCTCTCACTGGATAAAAACTTGCATTTCGTTATTCAAAAGGCTTCTTGAATCAACCTTTTGGTGGGGTTGAGGATGGTGGCTCAGTCGAGGAGCGTCTTGGTTCTGATAGCGAGCAACGCTTGCGGACACAGATTCGAATCTAACTTATTTATTCACTTCCATATAGCGATTAAAATAGTTTCCCTATTTTCTCCCCTTTTAAAAAATACCATTTTCTTCCTTAAGCTTTCTATGGTTCACGTAAGTAGTATTGAAGGTAGGAGTTCGAGTGCACACACACACACTCATGATCACATCCAAACATGTACATACTTACATGACTTTGCACCCCGAGTCTCCCCTCCCCCCCTTACTGGTTTGTCGTTAAAATGCCCCTTCCACCGCACTCCTAGGTCAGTGATATTTTTCGAAGGAATCAGAGTCTGCATACACATACACGCAGATATATTGGTTTCGCGCCAATCCCCCCTCCCCCTAGGTGAGTGACCTTGTTTCCAGGTATTATTGGCGGAGTTTCTCTCACACCTTTTGAATTTTCAGGTATTTTATCGTATCCTTATAACAGTGGAGTTACCACTTAACCTTCTACAATCCATTAAACGATCCGTCTCTTTGACATCTTTTAAATTATTTATCGCTAAACCGCTCTGTGTGTCACATGTTCTAAGATGATCCTCCTTCCACACCGTATCACGCCTAGACTTGGTAAATATTTTGGAACCGAAGATGTGTGTAGATCGGATTATAAATTTAGCCCAGACGATTCATCTACGGTTTATTTCTTCGATCATCATCGTCGACTTATTCATGAAAATCCAATTGATCGGATTGAAGTTATGTAAGGTAGGTCAGTCCAACCACCTTTCAACTACAATAACGGAAAAGAAGTACTTGAATATCTCCAGCTTATGGATTTAGAATATTTAATCAACGCAACAGTGAAAATTAAAAAAAAAGAGCTTATGGATCAGTTTTTCTTTGCAGGAGGTCTGTCTATCCGATCGTCAGTACATGAGAGGATAAGTTTTTCTGCATATTACATTCTAACATGGTGAATGATGTTGAGAAAGTAGTAAACATTGCTATATTTGAAACTAAACTCATGTTATTTCGCTTTCTCTCGTGGTATTCCCATCAACTCACTGATATGATGAAAACCAAGATTGAAGATGCAAGAAAGAAAGAGTTCTCCTTTTCACAAGATCAAGAAAATGTGATGAGTTATTTTATAGACAAACCAGACAGTGGCTTCGCCACTCCCCCGTGGGAAGAGCTTGCGCTTCGCTACTAAGATAAAAATTCAAAATCTAAAAAAAAGCAGCCATGGTTAAATTTTTATAAAATTTCTGAACTTCGCCAATTACAATAATTTTAAAAAGGAACTCTAAACTAAATTTCCCCCCTTTCAAAATATCACGTTGCTAAAATATAGAATTATAGAATATATATAGAAATAAATTTTCTGAACTTCAACATTTGTAATTCTTTGGGTTAAAAATTTCACAAAATTTCGATACTTATATTTATTTCTGAACTTCACCATTTTGTTTTTTGATATTATAAAAGAATTATTAGAAATAACTTTGATAAAAAAACATAAGTCATAACCAAACCAAGATGAAATTATTATTCAAATACTCAAAAAATCCCCCTTTTTAGAATATAGAGTTAGTGATGATGATAATGATTATTAAAACATTAGAAGTATAACGCGTATTATTTCATCTTTATTTTATTCATATTAATCAGAGAATATTATTAATGATTAAAAAAAAATTTATATACATAAAGAGCTAATAATAACTGACAGGGATTCAATGTACAGTAACTTTTAAATGTCATGTAAGCTCCCTTTGAAACCGAAAGGTATGGTTCGATAACTCCCTGGGAGTTCAACACGTTTGCGAAATGTCTTTCTCAAAACCTTTTTCCCTCACACCTCTTTCACTCCACCGTGTTCTTCGGCTCTGAAACCCATAAATGGTACAAGGATATGACTATCAGCATTCTCTTACCATCATCGGCCCTAACTAGGTGTTTCATAGTATCGTAGGTTATTATATCTTTCGTCTGAGTGTTAATGTTAATCCTTTAGCACGAAGTATATACATACTTCCTCCCACTCGTCGTTGGGATACGTACCAAATAAGATTTGGGACTCGTAGAACAGAATGAATCTCCATATGCATCGACACTGTACACATCTTTGATATCATAGGTGAGATCACCTAGGAATTCTCCAAGTCGAGGTTGTGGGTCATCTTTCCTAGCAATGAAGATGGCACTGTCTTTGTCACAGTGCAAGAACCGTTCACCCAACGAGTCCAAAAGGCCATAGAGCTTGATTCGAGCATAGGCGGTTGTGAATGCTGCTATTGAAAGATTCGTTACGTGGTAGTCATTTTTACATGTTCAGCACTCTCCACTTCCGCGATGTATGCATTGCTAACTACATCTAACGAGTTCACAGTGTAATCGTCTTTTTTGATCAGTCAGTTCGATTACATCATGGTCCAAACCACAGATGACCGTTTTCAGACCGCGAATCCTCTGAGCGAACTTTTCCCAGAGACTGTAAAGGAAGAAAATATTATCAGGATTAATGGGCTAGGTTTTTTTAATATTTTTTTTTTACTATTATTATTATTATAGTAGTAGTATCGCCTTCAAGTTTTAGAAATTATTAACTTCATATTCGTTGTAGAATGTGTTAATATTTATACAAATTACATTTTGAATGTAATATAGCAATGCAGAAAAAACTAACCGTAGGAAGAAATCCTTACCTGTTTAGACAGAGCTTCGCTCTAAAACGCTTTCCAAGATTTCTTTCGATATTGTTTATTTGGAGGTTTATCCCCTCTGCCTGATTGACCCTCTTCACCTATTCCATTTTCTCTTTCTCTCTAACCACTCTTCGCGGGAATCCAGAAGCTTCTATTTTTTCTTCTAGAAAAGTTTTGATATACTCTGCGAACAAACCATCTCTCCTTTCAAACTCCCCAAATTCGTAAATTTTCTTGATTTTATACATCTTTTCCAGGGCAAGTTTCACTTCCGGGGTTGTGTACACTCCGCAAATCATACGTTGTTTTTTAGAGTGATGACAGTCGTGTGAGTTTTGCTGAGCGCATGTGGTGCAGAGTGTGAAAGTAAGTTTACCATCTATGGATTGAAGAAGAACTGGAATATACAGATTATTAGGATGGAGAACATCAACTTTCACGATACCGAAATATGTCTTATCCATACCATCGGTGAATTCTTGAATAGACTGAATTTCTCGCACATATAAGCAACGTCGAGGTGATCCTACGGGATAGGGATTGTTTTTCATGTAGTATGGATATAAGGAGCAAAAATCTACATAATGGATTTTCACACCTTCGGATGGTGGGTAGTAAAATATAAATGGGTTACATCTGCCGCCAAAAGTTCATAGATGAATTGACCATTGAATTTAGCATTGTTATGTGCCATCACATATGTTTTCACATTTTTTTCTCGATCCTCTAATTCGTATTAACTCTTCTATAAAGGGTTTACAAGGTGAGTTTTCATCATCTCTTTCAAAAATCCTTGTCCGTGGACCACAGTTCTTACATTTATCATATGTTTCATTCTCATGATCAAAACAGAGATTATCTGTATAACCAATATATAAGGAAAAAGTATGAATGATCCCCTTTTTATAGATTTCAATGGCATAATACAAGGCATTCTATTTCTTGACCATCGACTTCTTCGACCTCTTCATCCAGCACGTATGCTCTGTTCCATCCGTTTTATTGTATGTATAACATTTAGAACAAAACAACTTCTCACACTCGTGTCGCCTCATTCCGTTTGCACTCTGCATGATTATCTGATTACATCTACCACACATACAAATCTTCACACAAGTATGAAGATTCTTGTGCGTGTCAAAACACGATGTGTTGTAGAATGATCGATGCACTCATTACATAAAATCCCTCGATTTCTTTCTCCATCACAATACCCAAGACACTGACTGCGCACCCCTTCACAATCTTTTAGATGGGCCGTTACGTTGTCATAGAACGTATAGCAAGAAAAACACATACCGTGATTAAAAGGAAGTATTTTGTTTTTAATATATGTATCACTAATGTATAGAATTGGATAGTAAGTTTCACCTTCAAGACCAATGAATACAAGTGGGGCTGATTTTTCAGGATATGTTGGTGGATAGAGTAATTTGAATTTGCGTTCATGTCCTGTAGCCCTAAATACGAGGATCCTGCATCTCTGCTTGCCTTCTATCAAGGAGAACTGATCTTCAGTGACAGTCACTTCGCACACAAAATTACATTTTTTGCCAACTTCTGAGATTATTTTATTATTGTCGGAAGCCAGAAGTTTTTTGCAAAAACATTCTTCTTCATTATTTTCAAGAGGACTGAGGAAGCACATGCACAGCCTGCAGAATTTATATGTCCTCTATATATTTTATTTCGATCAAATCGAACATTAGATGGTATTATATCAGGACCTACAAAAATCCTATAAATACGAATTACGAGATTTAAGGTCACAAACTCAATTGTATCCGCAGACTGGAATGCTGTCTCGAATCGTCATATGATATAATCAAATAGTATCGATTCGCGCAGTTGAACGAATGGAATGTGTAAATAGATCATATCACTGGTTGCATCCGCATTTTCAAAACTTATATTTACACAATAACCACCCTCCTGAAGCCATTGTAGATTCAATATATGCCGTGAAGGCTCACGCACTACTCGCCCGAGACCAGCTTTTTCTGGTTTCTCCACGATTAGACGGTATAAAATGATGAGGTCTCCATGCCTGTTTTCTCTTAAGGGTATAATTTTTACACGAAAATTATTTTCTCTTTGCTGTAAAGGATTTTATTGCGTATGTGGGTACGAAGTTATACACAGTCCATTTACTTCTCCATCCGAAAAAAGAATGGTGTTGTTACATGATCTATCTTCTATGTTTGAACGTTCACCTTCTATTGCGAGTTCTACATCTTCATCGTCGGAGTTAAGTGTAATGGCACCGTAGGTAATGTTCAGAAGGTCAAGTATTCTTTGTCGATGAAAAACTTTATCATCCCCATCATCATCATCGTCGTCGTCGTCATCTTCATCAGGCACACTAGTTGGAGCAGAATTAGCTATGGGTAAAATTTCACCGACGACACCTTCACTGGATGAGGGGTTGGGTAAAGAGGAAAAGGTTGGCTTGTTTCGGTAGATCCGCTTTCGCTTTGGAGGAGGAATAAACATCATTTTTGATGAACTGAAAAAGTGAGAGAAAAATATTTTGCATATTGTTATTTGAAAGAATTTGGCTCATTCATTATACAAAAGGAAAGCATGAGTGACAAACACGTACTCGGACTCCACACCGACGACACCTTCTCTGGATAAGGGGTTGGGTAAAGAGGAAGAGGTTAGCTTGTTTCGGTAGATCCGCTTTCGTTCTGCAGGAAGAGTGGACATTGTTTTTGATGATATAAAAAGAGAGAAAAAGATTTTGTATATAGTTATCTGAAAGTTAAACAAGTTTTTATATAGGTAAACAAGCTTATCACACGTGTAAACAACCTTTTGACAAAGATAAACAAGTTTGTGACCAGGGTGAACAGGTTTTTGACATATGCAAACACGTCTTTGACAGAGATAAACAGGTTTATAACTCAGGTAAACAAGTTTATGATACATATAAACAGGTTTTCCTATAGATTACAAGTTTGTGACACATGAACAAATATTTTGATTCGGGAAAACAAGTTGGTAAAATAGTTAAAAACGTTTTTGACAGCTAAACAAGTTTAAATACAGAATTAAACACGTTTTTGACAGCTAAACAAGTTTAAATACAGAAGTAAACACGTTTTTAATACAGATAAACAAGTTATGGTAGTGAAACAAGCATGGGACAGAGTAAAACACTTTTTTAGACGGCTAATGACTTTTTTACACATGTAAACAACTTTGTGACGCAATTTCAGCAAGCTTTTGACACAAATATACAGCATTGCGACACAGGTTAATACTTTTTGACAGAATAACAAATTTGTTACAAGTAAGCAAGTTCGTAATACAGGGAAAACGTTTTTGACGTAAGTAAACAAGTTTGCGTCAGAAGCAAATACGTTTTTGACACGGGGAAAAAGGTCTGTGATACAACTAAACAAGTTTTTGAAAGAGGTAAATAGGCTTGTGACAAGTTAACACTTTTGACACAAGTAATAAGTTTGCAATAGAGAAAGACACGTTTTTGAGTTAGGTAAACAAGTTTGTGTCACAGTTAAATACGTTTTTGACACGGGTAAACTGGTTTGTGACCCATCAACACGTTTTTTTTTGCGCAGAGTAACAAGTTTGTGGCACAAGTTAACACATCATTGAGAGAAGTAAAAAAAAAAAATCACAAAGGTGAAAAAGTTTATGAAACATAAATACGTTTTTACACATGTAAACAAGTTTGTGACACAGGTAAACAAGTTTTTCTTAGCAATTTATGGATAATCCTGATTCGCAACGTATGAAGCCTGTCTCAGTTGTCTTTGTTGCCAACAAAGGCTATTTTTGTGTTCTCCATTATAACTCATTATTAACATCGTGCTACAACCACTGTGAGTCAATATAATTAATATCTGGGAAAATTTCTAAAATACATCAGTTCTTATACATGTGGCCGTATATATTCGGGTAAACTCTTTAGAGTCGCGCGTTCTATTTCGCTATATATGCGGGCAAATTCGTTAATTGGTTAAGGTTGGGTCCCAACCATGGGTTGTTATTGGGAACCGCCCAAACATATTCGACCTGAAGCAGTACTCCTATCTCTCAACTAACCATAACCAATGTGGCTTAACTTCGAGAGTCACACCTAATCAGTTATTATTATTTTAATTTTAAATAATTATGAATCTAAGACCAAGTATCTCGGGCTGAAAGGTTTTGAAGAGGTGATAAAAAGTGGTAAAATTGGAGTACTTGAAAATGCGTGGTTGCCCTCCTCAAACGCTAGAATAAATCCTGCCACTTAGAATTTTGTTTCCCTCGAGAGCATATATATATATATATATATATATATATATATATATATATATATATATATATATATATACATACTACCGAGCAAAATAAAGAGAACTATTTTCCTTTATTAAAATATTTTCAAAAATATGATGAGTATGTAAATGAAATGTTCCATGGTAAATAAAGGCAGAAATTTGATATATTTTATGAAGATTTCATACGCTAGAATCTTATATTCAAGAAATTATACTAAATAAATTAACAAAATAAAATAGTGACACGTGCAAAATAAGAATGATTTTTTTTCAGGGACATTCTAGAAACTTCTTGAAATCATCTAGCAATATTTTGCTCAGTACTTAAGAACCATACAACCTCCATTGTTGTCGTACTCACTCTGTAGAGATGCCACCACACATAAAAGTGACTCGTGAACTCCGCCAGTGAAGTGTTCGCTTGAAGACTACGGAGAAGACTCTTTCTGCGATTTTAAGATGGGTAGGAAGGTCCAAGAGTGTGATTTCGCGCTTTCTGGTCATAAATTGAAAAGAAACCCTATAAATCTCCCGCAAAAGTCGGTCGACCCCGCATAACCACCGTCCGAGAAGTCATCTATATGGCGCTTCTTTATGAAGGATCTCTTCGAGACTGAAGCAGGAATTTCTCGAATAATTAAGACCAATAGTGGCAAATAAGTTAGCCCTTTTACAGTGTCCCGACGCCTAAATGATTCTGGTTTGAAATCTCGTTCTCTAGCGACCAAACCAATTATCAGTAAGAAGAAATAGAAGGCGAGAATCGAATATGTTGAAGTTCATGTTGTTTGGAGGGCTGAAGATTGGGAGCGAATTCAATTCAACGACAAAAGTAAATTTATTTTAGTTGGATTTGATGGCAGACACTTTTAGACGCACTGCAGGTGACAGCATTAACCCTAAATATGTTAAAAGGTCTGTCAATCATGAAGGAGGCAGCGTCATTATAAGGAGAATATTTTCTTCTGAAGGAGTTGGTCCCCTAGTACGAAAGGTTGGATCGGAAAATATGAATGTGTACCTAAACCTCGTATAACATGTTATACCTTTACTTCGATCATCTCTGAACCAGCCAGCAGTATTTATGAAGTACAATCGTCCATGCAATATTGCAAAGCGATTAAAATACCATTTCGAACAAGAAGATATCGAAGTAATGAAGTGACCTGCTGTGAGCCCGGTCCAGAATCCATTTGAGAACATCTGGAAGATCATTGGAGACAAAGTTTGAAACCAGCAGCCTTCCACTGTGACGGATTTATGGACGAAAATTTAACAGGAATGGAACAAAATAACGCCGAAATTTTGCAGGAAACTGGTGAGGTCTTGTGGTTGTCGTCGCGCTGAAGTAATAGAAAACAAAGTCTTCAACACCCATCTTAAGTGTTTTAAGTTTCATCATTGTTAAATCTTGCTTTGTTTGTAGTGTATTTGCTTGATCGCTCTCTTATTGTACACGTATCATTATTTTAGCTTTTATATAGTTATTTTTTAGCATAATTTCTTGAACATACGATTAAATCATATGAAATCTTCATAAAATATATTAAATGCATGCCTTTATGTACCATGTAAATTTCATTTACATACTCATCATATTTTGGAAAATATTTTAATAAACGAAAATCGTTCTTATTTTGCTCGGTAGTATATATATATATATATATATATATATATATATATATATATATATATATATATATATGACGGGCAATTTCGGCAGAGTAACGCGCCGTCCTCCGTAGCGTCTAAAATTGTCTCTTCTTGTGGAACTTCGAGTAATGTACCCGTTTCACATTTTCCCTTCCACTAACTTCAAAAAGTTTTTGGTTCAAATGCCCCTGTTAGTTTTGACTATTTTTAAGAAACAAGTTTAGGTCAAATCATGAAGATAAAGGACACGCAAAGAGCCTATAAATCACTCCCACCTAAATACCGCAATTTTTTAAAATAACTAACACTAAATCTAGAAAATTATACTCAGTAATGAGGTAATACAAATTTAACTCAACAATAATAGAGTCATAAATAAAGCAGCAAATCTTTTCATCTTGAATTGGATAAACGCGGAGGCAAAAAAAAACCCCGCGAAATTGAAAAACAAAACGCGAAAAAAAAACAAAACCTCGCCAAAGATCCCGACCAAACGACATCCTGGTAAGGGAGGCAGGGTTGGAGGTTGTTATAATGCGTTGTCTTAACAACACAAACATCGTTTTCGTGATGGAGATATTTGGGTATTCATCATTAAAGTTAAGGGGCCCACTTCTTTTTTTTTAATGAGGTACGAACGCAAAGGTTGGGGAAGAATACATGAATTTGGTGGAATCCCTTGATTTAGTTCACGGGGATAAACACATGGGAAAGGAAATGGGTTCTAAATGGCGGATGATTGACCAGCACAGAGCCTGTAGGCCTCATGACAATGCCAGCTAACCTGTCAGCTAATTCATTTTCTCGCTGGGGTCGAAGATGGATGTGAGCAGACAGGAGAATAACCTAAACACGAACGAAAAGGAGAAAGAGATAAATGGTGGTGCTGTAATATGCTCCTTATTCCTCGATACTGGAATTGGAAAAGGCTCGTGGATATTTCCATGAACAGGGATATAAAAAAGGGCAATAACACAAATAAAAAGAAAAGGGAGGACTAGCGCCTGTATGTATGTATGTGTATGTCGGTGTGCACACTCTCCAACCCACCAGATGTCTGTATCCGGGAAAGTCTTATATAATGGCCACGGAGTGTAGTGGAATAGCAAATATTTATCCTTTTCATTTTTTTTAATTATCGTTTTGGTTTAGGGGCTCCTTCGTGCTGTCTTTTCACCATGCCCGTCGATGCCCACTGGGCCATACCCCAACCGGTCACGATTCCGATGGAAGCCAAGCAATTAGGACGGTTCGTTGCCATTTGTTCATGTCACGGTGCTCTATCCTTAACTATATAAATTACCCCTTGTCCGGGTGGTTCTTCAGTGTAGGGGCAGATTCTCCAGTACTCCGAAGATCCGTAGAGGTAAGGGTCAAAAACGAGCTGTGGTGATGAGTGGGGGAGCATGAAAATGTGGCAGGTGAGGCGAGAAAAGGGGCAAATTGTGCGACAAGGCCAAATGAGCGATTAGGGCGATAGCAAAGCAAAAAGTGTGCGATTAGGAGGCTAAAAGACAAAATTTAGAACTTTGATTAAGAAAACATTTTGAAAAAAGGGTGATTCGGGTGAAAAAAAAGAGTAGTTCCAGCGGGTGAAGACGAAATAGTGGATGGGAATAGATATATTAGTCGATAAAACACGAAACAACGACGACGGTAACAATAGAATGCGATAGTTTGGGTAAGAAAACCTGTAAGAATAATGATTTGGAGCCAGATAATTTTGATGTGATTTGAAAAAAGTAACAATTTAACCAATTTGGAAGTGAAGACCTGAAATTAGCAATTTTGAAAGTGGTGATTTAGAGCAAGATAATTTTGATGTGATTTGGAAAAAAAGTGACAATTGAACCAATTTGGATTTGAAAATGATTGAGAAATTTTGAAAGGAAAATCCGAAACTATTTTGATGGAGGGAAAACACGAAAATTCAACCAATTTAGAGACAAAAATGTGACGGAGAGGTTTAAGATGGAGAAATTTGAATCATAGGACGATTGGGGTGGAGGTGAAAAAAGAAAAGCGACGCACAATAAACGAACAAAAAGACAGGATTCAAAATTATCGAAGGGTAATTTTTTTTATAATAAAATATTTTCTTCATAATAAAATAGCCCTGGAGGAACGAAAGTCGCTGCTTTGTGTCAAAAACACAAAATCATTCCCGACACCTCCGGCTCCCACCACCAAAAAAAGAGGACCAGCAATTGTCATGCTGACCTTTATGTAAAATGCATTATTCGGTCGTGATGTCAGGGCCAAGAGACGGATAGCATTACCTACCTATAAAAGCTATAACAAATATGTAAATAATCAACGAGGGATCGGTGTGCATTTGAAGGTAAAAATATTTTCCTTGAGAGAAGATGCAAAATAATAATAGTCATTTAATGATGATAATAATAATACCGCAGTCTTAAACAATAAATTTACTTCTTAAGATAACTAATTTTTTTAATGGAAAGGTCTTTAAACCAACCAGGGCCTAATATTATAAAAAAAGTACAAACACAGACATAAGAAAAGGATGGCTGAAAATAAGTAAAACACAAAAATTGATAAAAAGTCGTAAGGATGATTGGCGAAAGCAAGTTTCGTTAATTTTAAATCCTGGGGTGGTTAGTTGTATTATAATCCATAGGAATAAGTTAAGAAGGTCGTGTTTAAAGCGCAAGCACTGAAAAGTAGTACAAGCTTCATATGAACGCGAGCGGGTGGGTACTCAGAGACTGGCTAGGCGATGGATCAAACCAAGCGGCTTTCGCTTCTTCACGTGTTTTAATATTTTTAGTTTGTTTTTGTTTTTTTAATTTAAAAAAAATGGAGGGAAAGGGGTCTTTTTAAAATTCACATAAATTTTCTTCTTAAATTTTGGGATCAGTCTTTCTTTAAATTTTTGGGATGATATGTTTTTAATTTTGTTTTTGCATCTGCCTTGTTTTTTTAAAAAATGTATCAGCCTTTTTTTTCGCATCAGCCACTTTTTAAAAAAAAATTACCACGCTTGTTTTGTTTTGTTGTTTCCTTATAAATGGATTAATCACCTTAAAAAATCTTCATTTTTGGATCAGTTATCTTTTTGCTTTTTTTTTCTCTCTTTAAAAGAAAATCCTCGGCCTAGTATTTTGATTTTTGCATCAACCTCATTTTTAACAATTTTTCGTCAACTTCGATTTTTATAATGATCGCATAAACCTTTTTTTCGGATTAGACTACTTTTTTTTTATTTTTGCATATTTTCCTTTTTTTAATTTTTACGTCTCATTTTTAAATTGTGGGGTTCACTTTCATCAACCTTTATATCCATTTCGTTATTGAATTTTTGTAGGGTTTTAAAACAAAAATTGCATCACTCTCCTTTTCTATCTCTTCATGAAGTCTCGCCTTTTAACGTTCGCGTTTTTTTGTTTTTTTATAATTCTACTTTATTTGAATTTTTGTGTCAGTCTACTTATGTAACTTTGCATTAGTCTCTTACTTGCATTTTTTGCATCGAATGAACGAATGGGTGACAGAATAAGAGGAAATAACAAGAACTTTGGATACCCCTGAAGAAAATTAAAGTGGATGAAAACATGTAGCAAACGCATTCTTTCAGCACACGGAAGCGAAGAAATACAGATGGGTTGTGTAAAGGGGATGAGAAGTTAAGAGTGGGACCGATTTGTAGCTAGTAAGAAAGAATTTATGCTTCAGGGTGTATTAGATGCGAAAGCTGTGAAAGGTATGAGGATGGAGCTATCCGATCTTATTGATTATGCTGTGTAAGGTTAAATGAGATGGGAAATAGATGAAAAGGGATGAGGATGCTGGTGATGAAAGGAGAATCAGAAGTGGAAGGTTACTAAATCAGAGAGAAAGAGGAGAATATATGTGAATGCTTGAAAGTAGAAGAGAGAAAATAAGGTCGAGCATGGATATGGCGCAAACGTGAAATAATTTTAAAGAAGTGGTACTAGATAGTACAAGGGTTGTATGTGCGTGAGTCAAAAGTGTAAAAAAAAGGATGATAAATTATGAATAGTGGAATGTCGATGTGAAGCAGGTAATGCAAAGAAAAATAGGCGTAGTTGCAAATGCTTAATAGCGCAGATGTAGATGCCAGGAAGGTCCGGTTGAATGCATACAAAGGGATGGAAAGAAAAGTGAAACAAGTGATTTAAAAGAGAAGGGATACAGTGAATGAATCATTTGAAAGGAAGAAGAATGAGGATCGTGAGAGGAAGAGGAAGCTTTTCTGGAAGGATGCGAGAGGAGTGAGGAGCAAGTAGAAGAATAATTGTGTGAACATCTAGGACAAGAATGACAGGAAACTTGTGACCAATAAGGAGGTCAAAAACAGATGACGGCAATACTTTGATGAGTTGTATAATGTGGGTATGGGAGATGAGGCAAATTTAAACATTATTTGATTCATGGGTGTAATTTTTTTTTTATTTAATAGTTTTTACGCACAATCTTTATTAAGACTCAGTGTGCTGAAAGAAAGAAAGAGAAGAGGCTAAGCTGGGGCCGAAAGGGGCGCTGAGTCCCGTCAGCACGGCGGCCAGGAGGGCAAATCGCCGCGCCCCTTGACGGGATTGATGGGTGTAAATCAATATGTTGTATCAGTGTATGAAAGAGCTAAGCTTGCAACAAGCTGTTCTTTGCGTGAGAGATCTGAAAAATGGGAAGGCAGCTGGAACATATGATATAGTCACTGGCATGTTAAATAGTGGTAGTGATTGTGTTATGAAATTGTTTTGATGGCAGTCTTGTAAAGCATGTGAAGGTGGAAGAGTACCTGAGGAGTGGAATAATGCAGAAATAGCAGTAGTGTTTTAGGATAAAGGACAGAAAGGTGACGGCAAGAACTATAGGGTGATAATTCTGTTAGGATTGTAGGTGAAGAATATGTAAAAAATAATGATTTGGTGTAAAAGAAGTATAAGTGAGGGATTCATAGGAGCTTAACATGGTAGTTTAGAAGGGGGAGTGGATGTATGGATCGAGTTTTTAAACTGAAAGTGCTAACTGTGAACGGAGAAGATAAGTAGTGTAAACTGTAAGGTCGGTTCATAGATCTGGGGAAATTTTATGATCATGTCGATAGAGAAGTGTTATGGTAGGTACCTGGAAGGAGTGGAGTGAGTGGTAAACGATTGGCGGTGTAAAGAGTAGAAGTAAGCCATGTTTTAGGATAAAAGATAGCCGAAGTGTGTAATTTAACATAAGTAAGAGTGTAAGAAAATATTGTGTGATGCCGTCATAGTCGTTTAATATCATTATCGATGTAGTACAGATAAGATGTACGTATGGAAATGAGAAAATGTGGTGTGAAATTCATGGTGAATGTTGAGGGCTAAGATTTATATTGGTTTATGTTGATTAATTACTTGATGTTGGTGGGTGAGAGTGAGAGAGAGTTTGAGATGTTAATCGAAGCATTAAACAAGGTGTGTGAAAGGAGCGGTCTAAATGCAAAGGCAGAAAAGAGTAAAGTATTGGTATTTGGGGCTGAAAATGAGGTGGGGTGTGATATTCGAATCTGTGGAGTGACCTTTGAGTAAGTGTGAAGTTTTAAATATTTAGGATGCATTTTAATTGAGATTGGTTCAGATGAAACAGATTGAGACCATAAGGTTTTGAATGGTCTGGAAGTCTCCGGGACTATTAGAGCGTTATTGGATGGTAAAGGTGTGAGAGTGAAATGGGGCAGGAAGGTGCAAGAGAGTATGGGAGTGTGACTATTGTATGGAGGGGGAAGGAAAGATCTCGAGTTGAGAACAGTGAAAAATGTACAAGTTGAGAGGAATGTTTGAGTGTGCGAAAGGTGGATAGAGTGAGGGACGACTTGGCAAGAGGTCCTTATGGGTTGAATGTGGTTGTGAGTAAAAGTGTTCTGGAAGACGAATGCTTGAAAATAGACTTGTCAAGTGAATATACGAGAGTGAGTGTGGAGATGTGAGAAGGGTTGTAAGACCTCTTAAAAAGTGACTTGATTGTGTGAATGAGTGTTTGTGAGAGAAAGGATTAGGTAGTGGATGATATTGTGTATGATAGGTGAACATGAATGTGGTTTATGTTGGGGCTTCTGCCCAGGGGTGCACCCTGAATATAAGAGATGTTATATCACATAGCACCCCACACCATCACTATGAAGGACCTTTGACGTACCCAAAATGATGGGGGACTCTTGAGAAGAGTGGGGGGTGGGACGAATAATTTTAATGGTGTTGACGCGCGCCGATCTCACTGAGGGAAGTTTAGCTAACATGTGTAAAAAGTTCTAAAAAAGGACTTTGTCTGGTCAGAACCCTTATCTCTCGGTTGGTCCACTTCTTGAAGGATCATTGTTGAGTGAAGTGAAGTAAATCAAGTTAAAAAGAATGAGCTCACTCTTCTTTTTTGCATTTAAATGAAGAAATTTTAAAGTGTTCCTTTCTTTATCTTTTTAGATATTTTATTTTATTTCTGCAACTCGACTTCGTTGTTCAAAGTAAGTTATCAACCTACATCTGTTTTAAATTCGTTTAATACCCTTCACAGTTGTCATTGAGCAGGACTCAGTTGAGTCAAAAAGAAATTGAGGCAGGACTCTCAGTTGAGTAAAAAAAGAAATTGAGGCAGGCAGGACTCTCAGTTGAGTAAAAAAAAAGAAATTGAGGCAGGACTCTTAGTTGAGTCAAAACGAAATTGAGGCAGGAATGGCAGTTGGGTCAAAAATAAATTGAGACAGAACTTGCAGTTGGGTCAAAAGAAATTGAGGCAAGACTCTCAGTTGAGTCAAAACGAAATTGAGGCAGGAATGGCAGTTGGGTCAAAAAGAAATTGAGACAGGACTTGCAGTTGGGTCAAAAAGAAATTGAGGCAAGACTCTCAATTGAGTAAAAAAAAATAGGCACGATTGGCAATCGAGTCAAAAGAAATTGAGGCAGGACCTGCAGTTTAGTCTATAAGAAATTGAGGCAGGAGTCTCAGTTGAGTCAAAAAGAAATGGAGGCAGGACTGGCAGGTGAGTAAAAAAATAAAAAATAGAAACGACTGGTAGTTTAGTCAAAAGAAATTCAGGCAGGAATAGCAGTTGAGTCATCAAGGAGGAAAGTCCCTCCAATGACTTGCGGCGTTTTGTGATAAGATGATAAATGGTTATTGCATTGATGGTTTCCCATGGTTCAAATCACTTACAAGTGCCTTTGAATGGCTAAATGAGGCTTCTGCCACTAGATGGTGCCACCCAGCGCGAAATCCCATGGCAGCTTTGAAATCTCCGGGGTGAATAACCATATGTCCCATGGGCATATGTGTCACTTCATGGCTCTAAATGGTTACAATTGAACTTTACTCTTTTTGGAAAAAAAAGCGACGCCTTGACCTGGCGCTTCGCCGCGGGCAAAAAAAAAATTGAGGCAGGAATAGCATGTTGAGACAGATAGAAATTGAGGCAGGACTTGGCGGTTGAATATAAAAGAAATTACAAATTTACTTTGCACTATTTTTACCTGCGGCGAAGCGCCAGGTCTAGGCGTCGCTTTTTTTTCTCAAGAGGAGTAAAGTTCAATTTTTAAAAAGAGTAAAGTTCAATTGTACCCAATTAGAGCCATGAAATGACCCATATGACCATGGGAGATAGATAGGGTTATTCTCCCTGGAGATTTCAAATCTACCATCAGATTTGGTGTTGGGTGGCGCCATCTCGTGGCAAAAGCCTCATTTAGCCATTCAAAGTCCCTTGTAAGTGATTTGAACCATGGGAAACCATCAATACAATAACCATTTATCATCTTATCACAAGACGCTGCAGGTCATTGGAGTGACTTTCCCTCCAATTTTATGGAAAATGAGTTGAGGTTGGAGAGAAAGAAAAGGCTTTCTGTGCAACCACCAGAGGGAAAAAAATGTGCAATGGCTGGACTCGGATACAATTTTAAAACTAAGAAAATACTTGAGATCGTATCAATTGGAACGAAAGTAATGTCTGATTGTCTAAAATAAAGTTTTAGATAGTATTTATTAAACTAGTGCCTCTTGGTATCGTTTAGGAATGGTATAATGAGTTTATACCTTTTTGCTTTCAGATTATAAAAATATTGTTCATAATTTTTCTCGGTATTCATCCATATTTTCATCTTATCTAAAAATCATATTAGACATGTTTTATTCTATGAGTTTCATAAAGATGTCAATGCAAGTACAGTGGTAAAATCCATTCAGGGCACTTATGGGGATATGGTACAGTAAATTATAGAAATTGCAGAAGATTGTTTTCCCATTTCCGAAGTGGAGATTTCAGTGTAAAAGATAGACCAAACAGAGGTGGTCCAGAAAAAACTTGATTCCGAACCAATCTTGCTACAACTTTTAAAGAACTAGAAGAACAATTTAATGTAACCCATACGAATGTCTGACGCCAACTGGAAAGAATTGGAAAAGTTCCATGAATGGAAAATGTATCACGCACGAACTGTCGACGGCGAAACTGCAAAAGCATGTTGCTTCGTTTGAGTCATTGCTTTCATGATACTTCCAGGCACCATTTTTAGGCAAGTTTGTTACTAAAGATGAGAAGTGGATCTTTTATCGCAACGTTTAACGCCGCCGTTCGTGGATCAGTCGAGGAAGCACAATTTTTCAATAACCGAGAGGAAGACTTCATCCAAAAGAGTTTATGTTGAATGTATGGTGGGATATTTAATGAAGTGTCTATTATAAAATATTAAGCAACATTCAAAGAATTAATGCTAATTTCTACCTCAATCAAACTTCGTCGTTTGAAGGCTGCTTTGGACCAAAAGCGACCCTCTTCAGACAAATAGAACGACCAAAGATCTCTTGGAGGATCTCGGGTGGGAAATATTGATTCATCTTCCATATTCTCCTGAATTTGCTCCTTCTGATTATCACTCTTTTAGGGGATTGCAAAAGCATCGGGATGGTTCTAGGTTAACATGAAGAGAAGAGGTTGAAAACGAGCTCGATTCATATTTTGCATCAAAACCTAAAGAATTTTACAAGCCTGGCTGAAATTTATAAGCTCGTTGACAGATCAAAGAAGGTTCTAGAAAGCAATGGAGGTTATTTTTATGATTAAATATTTCCATAATCAAAAGTCATTTAATTTTTTTATATACCCTAAAATCAGACATTACTTTCATTCCAACCTGATAATTACTATATATACAATATCATAGAATTTATAACTGTAAACGAGCTCAGAAACTATATAATATATGAAGCATGTCAATAGCATTAAGCCTGTAGTCTTTCAAAAATTACAAGACTATTTTAATGGCCTACCTATATATATATATATATATATATATATATATATATATATATATATATATATATATATATATATATATATATATATATATATATATATATATATATATATAATGGTAGTATCAATAATTCATTATATAGTAAAATGTTTTTTTTTATTTAAATCGCAGATGGAGGTAATGCTTCTGCTTCTACTTCTACGGGTAGCAGCAATTTACTTCAGCGGCGTTCAGTCTTCTGAACGAATTAAAGGTTTCTTCTGGTGGAATAATGAAAATAATCCATTCAAAGAGCCCCAAACTAATGGTTTTCTATCGGGAGCCAATAATCCAAAAGCGTCGGATGAAAGCAATTACTGGTGGAATAATTTGAAAATTCCACCCAAACAATCAAATGTGCCATCGCCGCTTATTTTGGCCCTTTTGAGTAGACCTATTTCGTCACCAGCTGGGGATGAAGTGTACCGGTCGAATAATGACGAACCCCCATTCGGAGAAATAGATGTCACTCATCCAGGGACTATGGAACCAATTATCGATAGGCCGCATTTAAATAATTTTTCATCAAATAAACAAAGTTTTTTTGAAGGAAAACCCACTCTGCCAGCTGGTGATGATGGATCAACGGATATCTTTCCTCCTACCTATCCTCTTGACCCTTTGATAGATTCTGAATATTCTCCTTCACAAGGGAATGAAAACCCATTATTAAATTATGTAAATATAATTGTAGAGAGTGGTCCGAAAAGGAATCAGCAAGATACCCCATTAAGAAATCCATTCTTAAATTTGAATGAGTTTGAAGACAATGAGGCGGAGGGAAGCAACCAAACATCAGAGGAGAACAAAAAGTCGGGGGAAAATAACTTTTGGTGGGAAAATGGAGATAATCCATTTAAAGAAAACGAGAAAGAACATTTTAAAAAGGAAACTTCAACTGAACCAGAAACAGAAATAAAGGACAACAATGAATATTGGTGGAATATTCCAAACAATCCATTTAAACCTCTAGAAAATCTTTCAACGGAAGAAAAACAAAAAATGCCGCAAAATAATTTGATTGAGGGAGATGAAGTGGGAAATTTGCAAAAAAATAATAAATGTTCGACGAATATGCAGGATAATTCTTGCAAAATGATGGAAGACAGTAAACCAGAAGCAGAAATAAAGGACAACCAAGAATATTGGTGGAATATTCCAAACAATCCATTTAAACCTCTAAAAAACTTTTCAGCGGAAGAAAATAGAAAAATGCCGCAAAATAATTTAATTGAGGGAGATGAAGGGGAAAATTTGCAAGTAAATAATAATTGTTCATCAAATACGCAGGATAATTCTTGCAAATTGATGGAAGATAGTAAACAACAGATAAATGAGAGGGACAAAGAAGATTCTCCCCTGAATATTACAAAAAAGGCACAAGGCTATAATAGCAATATCCCATTAAAAGAAAATGAGGAATGTTCTACCAAGGGGGAAACCTCCTCAAAAGACGATGGGAAGAAACCGGTAAGAATCCCTTGTAAGACAACACAAGACAGCGATAAGCGAAACCCGGAAAAACAAGCAACATCGAACAATCTAGGAGAAGAGGTAAAGAATCAAATGTATAATATTCCGGCGAAAGATAGAGCTAAAACGCCAAATAACGGGAATACAGTTCAGGTAGGTGATTCACAAATTCCAAAAAAAGAGAAGTCTACTAGTAACGAAACACCATATACAGATTTGGAAGACAGTTTGTCACAGGGATGCGGAGAAGAAACTAGTAAATGCAGAGGCTCACCGAAAAATGAAGAAAGAGTACAATACGCAAACGATAGACCCGAGTATGCTACACCGATAGCACAAGGGGATAAACCAGATGAAAATTCATCTAAAGAAAATAAGGAAGTTCCTACCAGTAGTGAATCTCCAGAGGAACGGAACAAACTAAAAACCGAATCACCTTCAACAATGTTGGACACATCAGAAAAGCCTATCAAATATACTAAAGAAAAACCACCAAAGGAGAGTGAGAAAGTACGTTCATGTACTGAGGCATCGGGCGGTGATGATAACAGAACACAATGCGACAATGATATACCTGCGAATACTACAGCGAAGCCACCATTGAATAATATTGATGCCAGTTCATCTAAAGTGAATGAGGAAGTTGCTACGAATAAGGAACCTCCAGGAGAAAACGATAAACCAAAAGTCGAATCGAAATCTACAATGTCGGATACAACCGAAAAGCCTAGAGAAGATACAGATATCAAACCATCAACAGAAAGTGAGAAAGTCCCTTCAAGTACTAAGGATTCGGGAGGTGATGAAGATGATGCAGGAGGCGTAAACGTTACACCTAAGAATAGTACACCAATGCTACCACCATCTACAATGCCGGATACATCCGAAAAGCCAAGTGAAAATACAGATGCAACACCTTCAACAGAAAGTGAGGAGGTTGCGTCAAGTACTGAGGCTTCAGAGGGTGATGAAGTAGATGTAGCAGGCGAAAACGTTACACCAAAGAATAGTACACCGATGCTACCACCATCTACAATGCCGGATACATCGGAAAAGCCAAGCGAAGATACAGAGACAACACCGTCAACAGAAAGTGAGGAAGTCCCTCTAAGCACTAAGGCTTCGGAGGGTGATGAAGGAGATGTACCAGGCGTAAACGTTACACCTAAAAATAGTACACCGATGCCACCACCATCTACAATGCCGGATACATCCGAAAAGCCAAGTAAAGATAGAGATGACACACCGTCAACAGAAATTGAGGAGGTCCCTTCAAGTACTGAGGCTCCCGAGGGTGATGAAGGAGATGTACCAGGCGAAAACGTTACACCGAAGAATAGTACACCGATGCCACCATCATATACAATGCCAGATGCATCCAAAAAGCCAAGCGAAGATACAGATGCAACACCGTTAACAGAAAGTGAGGAAATCGCTTTAAGTACTGAAAAAACGGACAGTGATGAAGGAGATGTACCAGGCGAAAACGTTACACCTAAGAATAGTACACCGATGCCACCACCATCTACAATGCCCGATACATATGAAAAGCCAAGTGAAGATACAGATGACACACTGTCAACAGAAAGTGAGGAGGTCCCTTCAAGTACTGAGGCTTCGGAGGGTGATGAAGGAGATGTAACAGGCGTAAACGTTACACCTAAAAATAGTACACCGATGCCACCACCATCTACAATGCCCGATACATATGAAAAGCCAAGTGAAGATACAGATGACACACCGTCAACAGAAAGTGAGGAGGTCCCTTCAAGTACTGAGGCTTCGGAGGGTGATAAAGGAGATGTACCAGGCGTAAACGTTACACCTAAAAATAGTACACCGATGCCACCACCATCTACAATGCCGGATACATCAGAAAAGCCAAGTGAAGATACAGATGACACACCGTCAACAGAAAGTGAGGAGGTCGCTTCAAGTACTGAGGCTTCGGAGGGTGATGAAGGAGATGTACCAGGCGAAAATGTTACACCCAAGAATAGTACACCGATGCTACCACAATCTACAATGCCGGATACATCCGAAAAGCCAAGCGAAGATACAGATGCAACACCGTCAACAGAAAGTGAGGAGACCGCTTCAAGTACTAAGGCTTCGGCGGGTGATGAAGGAGATGAACCAGGTGAAAACGTTACACCCAACAATAGTACACCGATGCCACCACCATCTACAATGCCCGATACATATGAAAAGCTAAGTGAAGATACAGATGACACATCGTCAACAGAAAGTGAGGAAATCGCCTCAAGTACTAAGACAACGGACGGTGATGAAGGAGATGTAGCAGGCGAAAACGTTACACCCAAGATTAGTACACCGATGCTACCACCATCTACAATGCCCGATACATCAGAAAAGCCAAGTGAAGATACAGATGACACACCGTCAACAGAAAGTGAGAAAGTCCCTTCAAGTACTGAAGCTTCGGAGGGTGATGAAGGAGATGTACCAGGCGTAAAAGTTAAACCCAAGAATAGTACACCGATGCCACCACCATCTACAATGCCGGATACATCCGAAAAGCCAAGCGAAGATACAGATGCAACACCGTCAACAGAAAGTGAGGAGGTTGCGTCAAGTACTGAGGCTTCGGAGGGTGATGAAGGAGATGTACCAGGCGAAAACGTTACACCGAAGAATAGTACACCGATGCTACCACCATCTACAATGCCGGATACATCCGAAAAGCCAAGCGAAGATACAGATGCAACACCGTCAACAGAAAGTGAGGAGACCGCTTCAAGTACTGAGGCTTCGGAGGGTGATGAAGGAGATGTACCAGGCGTAAAAGTTAAACCCAAGAATAGTACACCGATGCTACCACCATCTACAATGCCGGATACATCCGAAAAGCCAAGCGAAGATACAAATGCAACACCGTCAACAGAAAGAGAGGAAGTCCATCCAAGTACTGAGGCTTTGGAGAGTGATGAAAAAGCTGTACCAGGCGAAAACGTTACACCGAAGAATAGTACACCGATGCTACCACCATATACAATGCCGGATACATCCGAAAAGCCAAGCGAAGTTACACATGCAACACCGTCAACTGAAAGTGAGGAAATTGCTTCAAGTACTGAAGCATCAGGCGGTGATGAAGGAGATATACCAGTTGATAACGTTATACCCAAGAATAGTACACCGATGCCACCACCATCTACAATACCGGATACATCAGAAAAGCCAAGTGAAGATACATATGACACACCGTCAACAGAAAGTGAGGAGGCGGCTTCAAGTACTGAGGCTTCGGAGGGTGATGAAGGAGATGTAGCAGGCGAAAACGTTACACCCAAGAATAGTACACCGATGCTACCACCATCTACAATGCCGGATACATCAGAAAAGCCAAGTGAAGATACAGATGACACACCGTCAACAGAAAGTGAGGAGGCAGATTCAAGTACTGAGGCTTCGGCGGGTGATGAAGGAGATGTACCAGGCGAAAACGTTGCACCCAAGAATAGTACACCGATGCCACCACCATCTACAGTGGCGGATACATCAGAAGATCCAAGCGAAGGTACAGAAGGCACACTATCAACAGAAACTGAGGAAGTCCCTCCAAGTACTGAGGCTTCGGAGGGTGATAAAGGAGATGTACCAGGCGTAAACGTTACACCCAGGAATAGTACACCGATGCCACTACAATTTAAAATGCCGGATACATCCGTAAAGCCAAGTGAAGATACAGATGACACACCGTCAACAGAAAGTGAGGAGGTCGCTTCAAGTACTGAGGCTCCGGCGGGTGATGAAGGAGATGTACCAGGCAAAAACGTTACACCCAAGAATAGTACACCGATGCCACCACCATCTACAATGCCGGATACATCCGAAAAGCCAAGTGAAAATACAGATGCAACACCGTCAACAGAAAGTGAGGAAATCGCCTCAAGTACTGAGAGAACGGACGGTGATGAAGTAGATGTACCAGGCGAAAACGTTACACCCAAGAATAGTACACCGATGCCACCACCATCTACAATTTCGGATACATCAGAAAAGACAAGTGAAGATACAGATGACACACCGTCAACAGAAAGTGAGGAGGTCGCTTCAAGTACTGAGGCTTCGGCGGGTGATGAAGGAGATGTACCAGGCGAAAGCGTTACACCCAAGAATAGTACACCGATGCCACCACCATCTACAATACCGGATACATCAGAAAAGCCAAGTGAAGATACAGATGACACACCGTCAACAGAAAGTGAGGAAATCGCTTTAAGTACTGATAAAACGGACAGTGATGAAGGAGATGTACCAGGCGAAAACGTTACACTCAAGAATAGTACACCGATGCTAACACCATCTACAATGCCGGATACATCAGAAAAGCCAAGTCAAGATACAGATGACACACCGTCAACAGAAAGTGAGGAGGCGGCTTCAAGTACTGAGGCTTCGGCGGGTGATGAAGGAGATGTACCAGGCGAAAACGTTACACCCAAGAATAGTACACCGATGCCACCACCATCTACAATACCGGATACATCAGAAAAGCCAAGTGAAGATACAGATGACACACCGTCAACAGAAAGTGAGGAGGCGGCTTCAAGTACAGAGGCTTCGGAGGGTGATGAAGGAGATGTAGCAGGCGAAAACGTTACACCCAAGAATAGTACACCGATGCTACCACCATCTACAATGCCAGATACATCAGAAAAGCTAAGCGAAGATACAGATGACACACCGTCAACAGAAAGTGAGGAGGCGGCCTTAAGTACTGAGGCTTTGGCGGCTGATGAAGGAGATGTACCAGGCGAAAATGTTACACCCAAGAATAGTACACCGATGCTACCACAATCTACAAAGCACGATACATCCGAAAAGCTAAGGGAAGATACAGATGCAACACCGTCAACAGAAAGTGAGGAGACCGCTTCAAGTACTAAGGCTTCGGCGGGTGATGAAGGAGATGAACCAGGTGAAAACGTTACACCCAAGAATAGTACACCGATGCCACCACCATCTACAATGCCCGATACATATGAAAAGCCAAGTGAAGATACAGATGACCCACCGTCAACAGAAAGTGAGGAAATCGCCTCAAGTACTGAGACAACAGACGGTGATGAAGAAGATGTACCAGGCGAAAACGTTAAACCCAAGAATAGTACACCGATGCCACCACCATCTAAAATGCCCGATACATCAGAAAAGCCAAGTGAAGATACAGATGACACACCGTTAACAGAAAGTGAGAAAATCCCTTCAAGTACTGAAGCTTCGGAGGGTGATGAAGGAGATGTACCAGGCGTAAAAGTTAAACCCAAGAATAGTACACCGATGCCACCACCATCTACAATGCCGGATACATCCGAAAAGCCAAGCGAAGATACAGATGCAACACCGTCAACAGAAAGTGAGGAGACCGCTTCAAGTACTGAGGCTTCGGCGGGTGATAAAGGAGATTTACCAGGTGAAAACGTTACACCCAAGAATAATACACCGATGCTACCACCATCAACAATGACGGATTCATCCGAAGAGCCAAGTGAAGATAGAGATAAAACACCGTCAACAGAATGTAAGGAAGTCCCTTCAAGTACTAAGGCTTCGGAGGGTGATGAAGGAGATGTACCAGGCGTAAAAGTTAAACCCAAGAATGGTACACCGATGCTACCACCATCTACAATGCCGGATACATCCGAAAAGCCAAACGAAGATACAAATGCAACACCGTCAACAGAAAGAGAGGAAGTCCCTCCAAGTACTGAGGCTTTGGAGAGTGATGAAAGAGCTGTACCAGGCGAAAACGTTACACCGAAGAATAGTACACCGATGCCACTACTATTTACAATTCCGGATACATCAGAAAAGACAAGTGAAGATACAGATGACACACCGTCAACAGAAAGTGAGGAGGTCGCTTCACGTACTGAGGCTTCGGCGGGTGATGAAGGAGATGTACCAGGCGAAAACGTTACACCCAAGAATAGTACACCGATGCTACCACCATCTACAATGCCGGATACATCAGAAAAGCCAAGTGAAGATACAGATGACACACCGTCAACAGAAAGTGAGGAGGCGGCTTCAAGTACTGAGGCTTCGGCGGGTGATGAAGGAGATGTACCAGGCGAAAACGTTACACCCAAGAATAGTACACCGATGCCACCACCATCTACAATACCGGATACATCAGAAAAGCCAAGTGAAGATACAGATGACACACCGTCAACAGAAAGTGAGGAGGCGGCTTCAAGTACAGAGGCTTCGGAGGGTGATGAAGGAGATGTAGCAGGCGAAAACGTTACACCCAAGAATAGTACACCGATGCTACCACCATCTACAATGCCAGATACATCAGAAAAGCTAAGCGAAGATACAGATGACACACCGTCAACAGAAAGTGAGGAGGCGGCCTTAAGTACTGAGGCTTTGGCGGGTGATGAAGGAGATGTACCAGGCGAAAATGTTACACCCAAGAATAGTACACCGATGCTACCACAATCTACAATGCCGGATACATCCGAAAAGCCAAGCGAAGATACAGATGCAACACCGTCAACAGAAAGTGAGGAGACCGCTTCAAGTACTAAGGCTTCGGCGGGTGATGAAGGAGATGAACCAGGTGAAAACGTTACACCCAAGAATAGTACACCGATGCCACCACCATCTACAATGCCCGATACATATGAAAAGCCAAGTGAAGATACAGATGACACACCGTCAACAGAAAGTGAGGAAATCGCCTCAAGTACTGAGACAACGGACGGTGATGAAGAAGATGTACCAGGCGAAAACGTTAAACCCAAGAATAGTACACCGATGCCACCACCATCTAAAATGCCCGATACATCAGAAAAGCCAAGTGAAGATACAGATGACACACCGTTAACAGAAAGTGAGAAAGTCCCTTTAAGTACTGAAGCTTCGGAGGGTGATGAAGGAGATGTACCAGGCGTAAAAGTTAAACCCAAGAATAGTACACCGATGCCACCACCATCTACAATGCCGGATACATCTGAAAAGCCAAGCGAAGATACAGATGCAACACCGTCAACAGAAAGTGAGGAGACCGCTTCAAGTACTGAGGCTTCGGCTGGTGATGAAGGAGATTTACCTGGTGAAAACGTTACACCCAAGAATAATACACCGATGCTACCACCATCAACAATGACGGATTCATCCGAAGAGCCAAGTGAAGATAGAGATGAAACACCGTCAACAGAAAGTGAGGAGGTCCCTTCAAGTACTGAAGCTTCGGAGGGTGATGAAGGAGATGTACCAGGCGAAAATGTTACCTCCAAGAATAGTACACCGATGCTACCACAATCTAAAATGCCGGATACATCCGAAAAGCCATTTGAAGATAGAGATGACACACCGTCAACAGAAATTGAGGAGGTCCCTTCAAGTACTGAGGCTCCCGATGGTGATGAAGGAGATGTACCAGGCGAAAACGTTACACCCAAGAATAGTACACCGATGCTACCACCATCTACAATGCCGGATACATCCGAAAAGCCAAGTGAAAATACAGACGCAACACCGTCAACAGAAAGTGAGGAAGTCCCTTCAAGTACTGAAGCTTCGGAGGGTTATAAAGGAGATGTACAAGGCGTAAACGTTACACCTAAGAATAGTACACCGATGCCCCTACCATCTACAGTGGCGGATACATCAGAAGAGCCAAGCGAAGATACAGATGCAACACCGTCAACAGTAAGTGACTTAGTCCCTCTAAGTACTGAGGCTTTGGACGTTGATGAACGAGATGTACCTGGTGCAAACGTTGCACCTAAGCATACTACACCGATGCCACCACCATCTACAATGCCGGATACATCGGAAAAGCCAAGTGAAGATAGAGGTGACACACCGTCAACAGAAAGTGAGGAGGTCACTTCAAGTACTGAGGCTTCGGAGGGTGATGAAGGAGATGTACCAGGCGAAAACGTTACACCCAAGAATAATACACCGATGCCACTACCATTTACAATGCCGGATACTTCTGAAAAGCTAAGCGAAGATACAGATGAAAGCCCTTCAACAGAAAGTGAGGAAGTCCTTACAAAATGTAAAGAACTTCCAGATAAATGTTTAGCTTTAGAGGATTTAAATATTGAAAATCTAAGCAAAGTAGATTTAACCCATGATACGACAGGTAAACCTATCAAATATCTGGACAATATTACATCTAAAGAAATTGACGGACCAACTCTTAATAATGAAACTCAAAACGCAGCATCTACCTTAAAGCCATCTACTACAGAGCAACCTGTCATCGCCTCTATAAATACTTCTTTAAAGAAATGTGAAGATTTTCTCGATTATTCTGAAGCGTCAGATGAAGGCAATGTAGGAAATCTTGATCCCCGAGGTTCAACCCGACTTATCACAGAAGAGCCATCCAAATATTTGGGTGAAATTTCATCTACAGAAAGGTTAGAATCACCCACTGTTGAAACTTCCATGGAAGACAAGGAAATTAAACCGTTCGATACCACAGAAAATCCAATCAAAATTTTTGATGATAGTCTCTCAGCGCTATGCAAAGTAATTCCTTCTTGTAATAAAACTTCAGATGAAAAAGAAAATCCTAGATATGAAGATCCTGTTCAGGATACTACGGACAAGCCAATTCAAAATATGGCTGATTTTCCTTCGCGGCAATGTGGAGAAATTTCGAATAGTTGTGAAACTTTACAAGAAAGTGAAGAAATTACACATAAACCGGATACATTAGAGGACTCACCCAAGAACCCAATTAACGATTCGGACGATTCTCTTTCTTTACAAAATAAAGATGTTTCCTCCAGCAATGAAACCTCAAAACAGAAGGATGAAGATAAAACAGATAAAGATAAACTGCTGGGCCATACCGACATGCCTCTCAAAGTTTCTGATATCATTAAGTCTAAGGAAAGTGACCCTTCGCAAACTTCTTATACAACCCCTATAAATGATAATTTGCAAAGCTTAAGCCTACCTAATTGTAATGAAACTTCCAAAGGGTTCGATCGAGAAGAGTCAAGTCAGCCACTTTGTCTACACAAGAGGGTGGAAAATATTGCTCAAGGAGAAAGAGGAGAATCATTTCCAAATAAAACTCCCATTGGGAATGACAACGAAGTCTCTAGTGAAAGCGGATATTGGTGGGACACCCCTGATAGCCAATTTCAACCATTGAAAAATACTCCATTTCTAGCAGGTAAAGATACTCCTGATCACAGTGAAACCTTGAAAAAAATTGATGCACAAGACTCAGGCGAGAAAGATTTCTGGTGGAATACTCCGAATAATCCATTTGAGAATATCGATAACAGAGAGTTTGAAGAAAAGAATGGTGTTTCAAGCAATCGAGCCTCGGAAGAGAATGTCATGTACGACCCAGATCCGCAGAGGTTTTGGTGGGATACTCCAAATAGTCCTTTTAATGATCCACAGAATTCAAATTTCAAGAAAAGGACAGAATCTGTCCCCTTGGATAAATGGATTGGTGTCAAGGACGCGAAGAATTCAGAGCCTATAGGATATTGGTGGGATAATCTTAATAATCCTTTTCAAGCTGTGGCTGAATTATTTACTCATAAAAAAGGAGATTCTCTTACTAATAATTTAAAACCAAATGATGATGACTATTGGTGGAATAATGAAGGGAACCCATTTATTAGTGCGGGGAATTTTATATTTAAGAAAGACACTAAATATGATTTTAGTGCTTCAAAAAGGCAAGAACATTGGGTGAAAAGCTCCGATAGCGTACTTAATCCTCCAGAGAATTCTAAACAGCCATCAAATTCAGAACCTTCTGCCCCTTGCCAACCCGGTAGTGACGATTGTGAACCTATGATGGACAGTGAAAGCGATCCTGATTTCGCCGATTTCATTAGATGAGCGGTGATTTAAGTTTTCGTTATTGGCTAATAGTTGAAAATTTATTATATTTATTGAATATAAGAGTACAATGTAGCTATACATATACAAAAGGTTTGACTACTTTGCTAAATATTAGCAAATATGGAACTGAAACATTTAAGTTTGTAAATACAGGTTCCATCAGAGTACTCGAGAGTTAGTTTATTTTACAAGGCTGCTTCTCCATTTACAAGCAGAAAGAAAGAGACGGTGGATGAGAAATCCCTTCATGCCACTATAAAACTTGTCTATTTTGTTCTTGTTAAATGCTTTCAGTCCTTTCATAACCAAATTACTTTATAGTTATAGGAAAAGCAAGAGGCCGTATTGAATAGTTCTTTTCATTCAGGCATTCATTTTAAATATTAATAACGTTATTTTATAAGTATGACCAGGCAATGGCTTCCCTCCGTAGGGGGAGAGTGGCGAAGTCATTGCCTAGTTTAATTATGTATTTAGAAATGATTTTATAGGATATAGAAAGGCATATTACTTGGAACAAAGAATTTTTTAATTTATTATGAGGTATCTATGTAAGTCCACACAATTTGGATTTTTATTAGATCGTACTAATGTTTCTTAAATTTGAATTTAATTTATGTCTCTTTTACTTCTTATTTCAAACATAAATTGAATATTGGAGTATTTTTTTAGTCCATCCTTGATTTTATTTCACTCTTGAAAACGCATGAAAGAACTTTGGGCAAAAAATGAGCTGCCCAAACTCTCCAGAACTTAGAACCGACATCGTCGATATGCTTCTACCCACGGGTGGAAACTCTGCACTACTCACCTAAAATATTAACCAGGAATTTAACATGGTTGTAACCGTGGTTGGTCAATGCTACCGCATTTATTTTAATCTGCCGCCTCGATGAGGATTGCATATATTATAATATTTGTCTGTGTTTTTTTTATACTAAAGAAGGTCTATCGGTCTTAGGTGAGGTCTAACAGAGTGTTCAGGAGGAGCAGATCAAGTGGAATTACCCGAGAGACCAATCTAAAAGTCATAAATAGACCAGTCCTGAAAAAGAACTGTATATATTTGGCTTTTTAACGTTCACCTTTGCTGTAGAGGTACAAAAAGATGAGTACAATGCAGTTTAACTGATAATTGTAAGGTATAATGCGCCTCTAAGGAGGGGAACACCCCTTTGTATTGCGACGTCTTATCCTGGAGCTACCTCCCGGCATTATATAAAGCCTACTTCTTTTCTGGAGCTACATCCCGGCTTTATAGCCTACTTCTTTTTCTGGAGCTACCTCCTGGCATTATATAAAGCTTAATTCTTCTCTGGAGCTCCATACCGGCTTTATAGCCTACTTATTTTCCTGGACCTACATCCCGACATTATATAAAGCCTACTTCTATTCTGGAGCTACATCCCGGGTTTATAGACTACTTATTTTTGTGGAACTACCTCCAGACATTGTATAAAGCCTACTTATTTTCTGGAGCTACATCCCGGCTTTATAACCTACTTCTTTTTCTGGAGCGACTTCCTGGCATTATATAAAGCTTACTTCTTTTCTGGAGCTAAATTCTGGCTTTTTAGCATACTTCTTTTTCTGGAGTTACCTCCCGGAATTATATAAAGCCTACTTCTTTCCTGGAGCTATATCCCGGCTTTTTAGCATATTTCTTTTTCTGGAGTTACCTCCCGGAATTATATAAAGCCTACTTCTTTCCTGGCGCTATATCCCGGTTTTATAGCATACTTCTTTTCTGGAGCTACTTTACCACTTTATAGCCTATAGCATAACATAGGTAAAAACTAAAAGCAATAAATGAAATTTATAGATTAGTATAAACTAGACCTTGAAAATAAGCTGCAAATAAACGTTAAATGAAGTTTCTAGGCTAATATAAAATAGGGCTTGAAAATAAGAACAAAATAAAAGCGTTAAATGAAATTTCTTGCTTAGTATAGATAATTTTTTTCTTGTTTTTTTGAGAGCCCATTTGGCGACTCCCTACCTGGGGCCTAGTAGAGACATTTTCTTGAAAATAAAAACACAATAAAAGGCTTTAATTATTTTTTAAAAAATAATATAGAACGTGCCTTGAAAATAAACTAAAAGGGTTAGATGAAATTTTAGATTAATATAGATTAGACCTTGATCATAAGAATAAAATAAAGACGTTAAATGTAATTTATACTCTAGCTTCGATTAGCCTTTGAAATTAAAACAAAATAATTGGCTTAAATGAAATTTATAGACTTGGCCTTGAAAGAAAGAAGAAAATAAATACGTTACCTGGAATTTATATACAAGTAAAGACTAGTACTTTAAAAATAAAAGGAAAAAGCGTTAAATGAAATTTCTAGATTACTATAGACTAGGCCTTGAAAATAAGAAAAATAAAAGCATTAAATAATTGTATATACTAGGCTTTAAAACAAGGACAATATAAAATTGGTAAAGTTGAAGGTAAGCTGCTCTGCTACTTGTTCGTGAGGGCGAGCGGATTACTATATGGGGGCCGGTGCCCCCTCATATAGTAACTCATAGGCCAGTTCAAAACCAGCTTCCAGTAACCAAACACATATACGAATAACCAAATGAATTTACGAATAATCTATAAATATAAATTAGCAGATTATCTTCAACTTTTCCATAAAATCGTTAAATGAAATTTCTTGAGGAGATAACAACATAATTTAACGGATGAGCAAAGTCACAAGTGCCTATCAGAGGTCATCTGAGTTAACCATGATCTATAAACTTCATTTACATGCCTTGTCAAAAAACTAAATAATGCACTACACATATAAATAATATAATATATACACAATTGATAATACAATATGTAATTTGATACAATACAAGTTAAAAATCATGATAATCTACCCTCTCCATATACTCATCTAAGCTGCGCTTGAAAACATTTAAATTTGAATTGTTTACTGTCTCCCATGGTAAACCATTCCAGTAATCTACCACATTGTTGGTGAAAAATCCTTTCCCACATCCAACCTACACCTCTATTTTTTTAAATTACTACCTTCCAATTCAAAGAACTTGCTTAAATCCAACTTATCCCCCCCAGAACAGATATTAAAAAGCTCAACTCATATCCCCTCTCACAAAGCTTTAAAATGAGAACATATTTAGCAGCTTCATCCTATCTACATATTCAAGGTGCTTCAGGGAGGGTATCATCTTTGTTGCCCACCTTTTCACTGACTCTAGCAGGTTGATGACATGTCTAAAATGTGGTGACCATGCTTGTATACAGTACTCTAAATGTGGCCTGATAAACGAGTTGCAGAGTTTAAGGATAACCTCTTTTTTTTTGTAGCTAACAATCCTCTTAATGTATCGTAGCGCCCTATTTGTTCTATTATTTTGCCTCAATACGCTGCTTCGAAAACTTCAGTGACTTATCTACTACTACGCCTAAGTCCTTCTCATCAAGTACTCCATTCATCCAAGTTCATCCACTTCATAGCTAAAGTCTCTATTATCTCTATCCATGTAAATAACTACATTTTCAAGGTTAAAACTCATCTGCCACTTTTGTGCTCAACCTAATAATTTTTAAAAATCACTCTGCACTTTAAAGTTATTTTAAACTTCATTTATTACAGTTGCCAATTTTGTCTCATCAGTAAAAATTGACACTTTACTATTTACACCCTCCTCAAGATCATTTATATAAACTAGGAATAATAATGGGCCTAGAACTGATCCCTGAGATATACCATTGATAACATCCGTCTATTGTGACCTCACCCCATTCAGTACCACCCTGTTTACTGTCTTTTAGCCATTCAGCTATCCAATTCAAATCTTTCCCACCAATCCCATGCATTTTTAATTTTTTACTAGTCTCTCATGTAGAATTTTGTCAAAAGCTTTGCTAAAATCTAAGTAAATTACATGAACATTTTCTCCCTTATCTAATTGTTTAGTTACATAATCCATAAATTCCAGTAAGTTTGTTAAACATGATCTACTACTTTTAACCCATGCTTCTTAACTACCTTCTCAAGAACTTTTCAAAATATAGATGTTAGGCTTACGGGTCTAAAGTTATTTGAGTCCTCTTTACTTCCTGTCTTAAAAATCGGCACTGCATTTGCTATTTTCATATCATTAGGTATTTCCACAAAGTCCACTGATCTACTATATATCCCATAGGTGGGCGTTAAATTATCGCGATAACGATATCGGGTTATCTGTTATCTGATACCCCCCCCCCCCAACGTTATCGATTCATCGGTATCACCGATACTTTTAGTTCTAAACTAGCGATAATCGACAATTTCAGTTTTTGGTTCCAGTTTAGCACAGGGGTGTTTGCGCGTGCCTTGAAGGCAGAAATAGGTAGGTCCGAGCTGGGAACCGAACGTATACTGAACGGAGTGCGGGACGGCCGGTCTTGACGTCTTCTCAGGGATAAGAGGAGCCCTCTGTTTGATGAAAACTTCAACATGCTCATGTTTACGAAGGGGGACATGATGCAGAACCTGGTCTAGACTGTGGCTGTGCAAATTTTTGTTATTTTACTTAAAACAGTACTTTTCATTAGTGAAGAAAAGGATAAACATTGAATTTGAAGATTTTTCTAGGTTTTCTAAGATAAAGATAAAAATAAAAATTTGGATTTATCGATTTTTCTATTTTGAATATCAATATCGTCATCGCTAGTATCGGAATTTTGGATTTATCGATTTATCGGTTATCACCTTATCGGGCGATCAATTTATCGCCAGTTATCGATTATCGGTTATCGCCGATAAGGTTAACGTTATCGATTTATCAATTATCGTGATACATTTTTTTCGTTATCGCGCCCACCACTGATATATTTTCTCAAAAGCTACTGCAATACTTCCTACACATTCTTTAAGTAACCTAGAATGAATGTCATCTGGGCCAGATGCCTTACTCGTATTCAACTCAATTATAAGCACTTTACTAATTTCCCTATCTTTCACCGACCTAGAACTATCACAAATTAAATTGTTCAGTTTCTAGACTAGTAACACTAGATTTGAAAATAATTACAAAATAAAAACTTGATATGAAATATCACGAATAGTACAAGTGAAAGTGTTATATGAAATTTCTAGAGTAGCATATACGAGGCCTTGAATATGAGAACAAAATAAAAGCGTTTAATGAAATTTCGAGCCCACATAAACGTCTTAAAAATAAGAACAAATTAAAGTTTTAAATTAAATTACTAGCCTAGTATAGACTCTGCATTGGAAATAAGGATAAAATGACAGCTTGAAATGAAATTTCTAGATTTATATAGACTAGGCCTCGAAATTAACAACATAATAGAGTTAAATGAAATGTTAGACTAGGAAGAAATGGGCTTTGATAATAAAAATAAAAGAAAAGCATTAAAAAAATATAGTCTAGTTACTAGTTAGTATAGATTAGGCTTCGAAATCAAAATAAAAAAAATAATGTTAAATGAAATTTGTAATTCTTTGTTTTTAAAAAAAATCACAAAATTTCGATACTTATGTTTTTTTCTGAACTTCACCATAACTAAACTAAGATGAAATTATTATTCAAATAATCAAAAAAACCTTCTTAAATTTTATTGAACGGTTTTATTTTGTTTTTCTTTATAAAGCCTACATATATAATTATGAAACGCTTGTATTTTTTATTTTCAAGGCCTAGTCTATACTAGTCTAGAAATTAAAATTAAGGCTTTGATTTTGATTTTATTTTTTAAGGCCTAGTATATACTAGTCTAGCAAATTCATTTAACACTTTCATTTTTAGCCTTTTTGTAAAGTTACGCCATACTAGTCTCTAAATTTATGTTAACGTATTATTTTGTTCTAATTTTCAATGATTAGTCTATACTAGTCTAGAAACTTTATTTTATGCTTTTATTTTGTTCTTATTTTCAATTCCTATTCTATACTAATCTAGTAAACTCGTTTAACGCTTTAATTTTTATCTTATTCTCACGGTATCTTATATAAAGACTAGTCTATCAATTTCATTTAACTCCATTTAGTTCTTATTTTTAATGCCTAGTCTATACTAGTCAGGTAATTTCATTTAACGCTTTTATTTTTAGCTTATTTTAAAATCCTAGCCTATAGGAGCCTTGAAATTTCATTTACCCCTTTTATTTGGCTTTTTTTTAAGGCCTTGTCTATACTAGTCTATAAACTTTAAATAATCTTTCTTTTATGTAACCCGTTTTTTAGTTTTTATCCCCTCATTTCTTTTCCTCTCACTCATTTGTCCCCTGCAATGTTGTGTCACATGTAGCCGGATCGGAACCCATGCTGCTTGATTTCTTGGCCTCAAACGCCCTCGGCTGGTCCTTTATCTATATATCTTTCTCACATTTCTTATTTCTCAATTTCACTATTTTCTTAACTGATCACCCTGTATAGACCTTTTGGCGGATATGCCCTCGTTGATTTTCAATTATTAGTTTATAGTACGGAACAACAACAAATATTTGAGCTCTCCTCAGGCCCACATGATTTTTTATATGTTCAGTGTCCAAGTTTCGCTTCCATAGAGGAATGATACTCCTGAAGATGTAGCTATGTTTTCCTACCCCTGCCAGGTCTAATTTTGTTATTCTACTGATTTCCTTTGCCATGATTGAACCAGCAAAGGGGGTCACAAGCTGCCCTACGTATTCCTGTTCGTGTTCTAAATTTTGATGGTCCATCATAATAGCTCTCTTCGGCAAAAAACAATTAATCATTATTTTTGTCTTCGGGAAGTTCATTTTCAGTATAAATGTGAGACCAACTTGGGTTAGTTCTCTTATCATTGATTTTAAATCCTCTAGATTTGAAGCAAAGCGAAGGGCACTTAAAATATCTCCCATTAATTCTGTTTCCCTTTTGAACTCATTCCAAGCCCTTGAAAATCTCCGCAAGCACTGCTCTAAATAGTTTGGTGGAGATGGAATCCTTTGTCATGCTCATATATTTTTTGTCTTATTGCTGACTCTGTGCAGTCTAAAAGACGATGTTGCGATATATGAGCGTATGTAAATATGAGCTTTGTTATGTCCCTGTTTATGTAGTCCTCTTAGAACTTAATCACTATTTACTTAGTCAAGGTTTTATCAGGTTCTACGAATGCCATATTTAATATTCATTTGCTCTTTGCAATAAACGTTGAAGACCCTTAAATGATAATAAACACTATAGTTACTTGTGAAACCTGCTCATTATGGGGGCTGCTCGTGTTCCAATGCTTGTGTTACTCTGCTTTTTAAGACTTTTGTAAATAATCTCTATCTTGATGGAGTAATTGGCCGATGCTTTTGTACCCCTTTCCTGTCGCCTTAAAAAAATAAAGTAGAAAAAATTGTTGAACGATGCCATTTTAAATCTTACTTTCTTTTAATTATTTTGTAAACATACATGCTAGGAGGTCATCAAGATCCCCGCCCTCAGCTTTATTAGGTCGATTCTAATCCTATCCTCCGAGGGCGCTTTGCCATTTGGCATGCTCTTAAGTCCCACAAGGGAATCTTAGGTGACATCTGGAGGTTTAAGCGCCCTTCCTATCTCTCCATTACACTACTGCATGAAAGTTGATGTGCGGCCTTATATCTTTCACACAATTTCGCTTTCTTTACAGTCACAACATTCCTTGTGATGCGGCTTCGTTGCAATTGTGCTCTAAATTAAAATAAAGTTCTTAAGCGTATCCAGTGTATGGTGGCTATTACTACCATGTAGTTTTTATAGAGTTCTTCAACTCTTTCAATGATCTTTTCTTTGTTTGTGGTTTTGTTTCCTTGTTTAACCTTTTGTGTTGTCCTTTGTTGAATCATTTGTTAGGTATTGTTCATCTGTTTTACCGGTATTGTTTCCAATAATTTTTCGCACTACATTTCTATTATATGTTCTATGCCCTACCCTGAATTGTTTTTTTTTATAATAAGCGTGTTATGATCTATTATTCGATTCATGACAATTGTTCCATCTTGTCCCCCTTTTTGCCTTGAATCTAAAAGTACTTTCCTATCCTCGCTTATTTTTTTGAATATTTTAAAATAGTTTCTGTTATATTATTGTTTCATTTTTCTAATGAAGAATCTGACTTTTGGTCATTTAGTTCATTAAACTTGTTTGCTAGGTTAATTTGGAAATTAATTAGTCTAATTTGAATGTCAAATCTCAGTGTATTTATTCCGTTTGACTTTTACTTTTTTAGATCTCTTTTGATGTTGATCTCGAGAAATCTATTGGCGCTACCTGTGTTGAACGAACTGATGACCAATACGTCTCTAGTGAGATCTTTTCCTTTTTTCTATCTAATTAAACTATATTTTTGTTGCGTATGGTCCCATTCATGCCCATCTTCTGTATGGCTCTTTTGGAAGAATTAAGCTCATAATGTAAAGGTTTGCTTCTTGGGCAAATTCTTCTAATCTGTTTCCGCGTTCTTTTCACTCCTCACGTCAAACCACTCCACTCTACTCCAACAATACAAAAGAATAAACCTTGCCCTAAGCCAACATGCACCAGATGAAACCAAAGTTCAAAAAACATCAAACACCTACTTATACACTACACAAACCTTTCACAAGCACTCACTATACACACCATCTCCCCTCTTAGGGGTTTATGGAGCCCCTAGGGAGCGGGGTAGCCTTCATACAAGGCCTCCATTTCGCCGAAGAGAGTTAGGGGCCCGGTAAGTAAGTTTCCCTCCTCGCCTTCTGCGAATTTTCCTCTGCTTGAAATCCCACATAACCATCTTGAACTCATGATCACCTTGTGTATGTGCACTCATGAGTGTTGCACATAAGTCTACTTCTTCGTCTGAGTGAAATGTTCTTGCAGCATATGTTTGGATTACTTGTAGCAAATACCTGATAATTTAATTCCTCTTTTGATTAATCTATTGGGTTTTACTATAATTTTTTTAGGAATGATATGTCTTAGTGTATGCGAAATCCTGAGCAACGCTATATGCGATGGATTTTTAGGCCTGATATAAATATACCCAAATACCCAAATGTAAAATGTAAATGTTATAAATACATATATCTTTTTCCGGTTTAATCGTGCCTTAATCCGTTTTTTCACACTTTCAAACATTGAATCTATTCATCAATTTATTTGTTCAGAAGCAAATACTAAGTGTCACCGATTCCGTCCAAATGCTTTTGAGTGGCAAATTTAAGGGAAGGGAAAATGTATTTAGATTTTGAACGCCCGAGTAGCCGAAAGACGAGATTATTTAGAGCTCCTTGGCCTAGGAAAGCACCCAATTCTTCTGTTCATGGCTCAAAATCATGTCGCTTACAAAGGTGTAAAACTTTCAAAGTCAACGGAGAAGAACAACATAGTCCGTGGTCTCCTATTCGAGCGGGGTTGGCCATTTTGTTCAACACTTGATTGCGAATCATCATGTATATTTATGTAACCCCAACCTTAGGGCCATCTTCGGGCTCCATTTCTCATAAATAGATATCCGGGCTCTTGTCTGGGGCTGGAAAAACCCCATGATTTTAAATCCCGTTTCGTCCTGACCTTTACCGACCTTTTGGGCGCAAACCACGACAATGAGGCGCGCATAAACAACGTCCTACTTTCAGGCAATCGAAATAAGGCATAAAGAAACATTATTTCCACATTACGTTAACTATTCTGGGTAGAGTTATGTTATAAAGACCCTCCCATCTTCCAGGAATAACGAAATGCAACAATAAACAAGCTTGGATGGGGCAGAAAAGGGAGTATAACTCGTTCGTTTTCGTTGTTTTTCCCTTCCAAATTACGTCATTTGTTTTAGTTTTCCTTTTTTAACATTTCCTGGAAGCGATACAAATTCGCATTTTAGATACCTGTGTCGGCTTTGTATCAATTTGTTGCTGGAGTCTTTATAATGCAATAAGGGACGATGTGGTTTGTTGTAGTAACCCCTTTCCATCCGTGATCATTTTTAGTGTTTATAATGTTTTTTCGTTTTTCTTCTTCTGTCTCTCATACCTTTCATTTATTCTGGTTATTTTTTGATAGGTTTCCTTTGCTCCCACTTACACGGTGCCCCCATTATAACCGGGATGTTGATATGGAGAGCAACCTGGATAATACCATTCTTGAGACACTGAGTATAAAAAATAGGCTAAAAGCTCTTATTATGTTATCGTTTGAAAGGAGATACTTACGGAAAGACTTGATATAGTTATCTAGGTTTACTGGTATGGCTGAATTTGAAATTTATAGGGCTTTTTTAGTTAGATGGAAAAAATTTACTAGCTCAAAATATTAAGAGCCGGTTTAATATACAGCTCTGCTTTTTAATCAAGTTATTCTTCACTCATAGAGTAGTGGATTTGTGAAACAAACTGCCTTATAAGATAATTAATAGCACTTATCCGAGTATGTTGAAGGCGACGTTGGATACATTTAGGAAACAAGAGGGCCTGTCAAGAGAGCGAACATGAGATATCTTTCCCCTGGGAAACATATAGACGTACATAGATTTATATTCTAGTGACACTGTCATCTCATATCTAAAATCCTTAGCACTAAGGGTGTTGAGTCGTTATTTATATCGTTTTGAGTGGAACTGTGGTTGAGTATTGCAGATTCTGTATTATTTGACCTAGACTTCGAGACTTAAGATTAATTTTCTTTGTTTACCAATGACCTCAGGACCGCTGATGGAACCTGGATGACCCTTGTGATATGGCAATATGCTATGTAACTATAAGATGCGTCAGGTACTTGAGAACAAAATTAAGGGAACTATACATGGTAAACAGCTTTTTTAGAACTAAATATTTGAGAACATAACCCTGCTCTATTTCCTCTCTATTTCAGTCCAAACATGGCAGCTTCTAACCTGACGAAGAAAATGAGTGGCACGCCGTCTTCCTTATTTTTGCCAACCACGGCGATTTGGAGATTGCCACCAGGTTCTTCATGTTTAAGGCGAGGCCATAACTACTGGCTTATGAGGTGGATGTGTCATCCATACCCAGGAGAATCATTCTCAGTGGTCAGAGATGGCTAGGATGTCCCTGTTCAACCAGCTGGTCAAGTATATCATCAACGTAGAGATCGGCAGGTGGTTGAGGGCCCTGAGTAGCCCTTGGAAAGCTGTAGGTTTTGGAGTAGGACTCTAGTTTTTTTCCACACAACCCACACGCCCCTCAATCATGTGATCCCTAGTATTTGGTCTCTTAGATCTCCCGATTTGAATTCTGACTGATGGTTGTGGTGAGATGAACCAGCAGCCACGCAATATTAATGGCTCGTTGGAAAATGATATCGGAGACGACGTTATGGCCAACATGAATCAGAACCACCTGATCCGGGCCATGTAGTAGCTTCTGAGGCTACCATAAAGGCTGGAAGTTCTTTTATTGTGTGTGGGGGAAAGGCTTTTGCCATACATGTATACCAATTTCTATGCAAATTAATTATTGTTGTTTTTTTCTTTAATATTATAATTTGCTCTAAAATACTTGAGGTGCCCTGTATAGGCCGGTAAGTTGAATTCCTATAGTAAATAAGATACTTCAGAATATTTTTAAAAAGCGTGAAGGAGGCAAAAAATGGGTTCAAATCCTGTAGATCATGTTTGAGAAATTTGTTAGAAGTGTGTAACTATCCTCCGAAGTAGGTAGATCAAGGGAAATGCGGAGATTTGTTCAACAAAGCTTTTGATAAAGTTCCAAATGTGAGATGAGTTTAAATTAAGACTACAAGGGATATCATGGCCAGTCTAAGTTAGATAGCAGATTGGTTGAGTTATAGAAAGTAGAGAGTATTGCTAAATAGGGTAAAGTCAAGGTGGAAAAATGATAGTGAGCTGAGTTAGGAGTAAAAATTAAAAAATCGATTATTGAGGATAACACCAAATTAGCTGTATTTGTAAATGAAGCTGCATTGGCATATAAATGACAAATTACTTTCAATGCTCAAAATGTCTGGTTTACACACTGGAAAAAATATGAACGAATTTAATTATAAGATGGAAGGACACTATAAAAAAAGTAGTAGAAGAAAAAGACCCATGAGTTATCAGTGACAGCTCTTTAAAGTTTTCAGGTTTACTAGTCAGAAATAGGGAAAATAAACTACTTGGTTTTATTAACTAAAATGTTCGTTATAAAAGTAGAGGTTATTCTAAAGTAGTTGAATTCCTATGTCAGGCTTCACTTAATATACTGCATTTAGGAATGGTACACCGATTATTGACAGGATATTGATATGCTAGAGATAGTTCAGAGGAAATCACCTAGAATGGTTCTTTCCTCGAGACACATTGGGTATAGGAAACAGCTAAAGGCCAGTAAATGTTCTGTGTGAAAGGAGATGCCAAAGGGTGGTGAGATGATATAGTTATTTCAAATGTTTACTGGAAAGAAAGATTAGAGGTTTCTATTTTTTTAGTTAGATAGAGAAATATGACAAAGCATCTAACATGAAGATTAAGAAGCAAATATAGTCATAGAGTAGTGTATTTGTGGAACATACTGCTTTAGGAGATAAATAATAGCACTAGTTTGAGAATGTTCAACGTAAAGTTGGATAAATTCATAGAACAGGATGGCTTGTGAAGAAAATAGATTTGAAATAACCCGGAGGAAAGGTTTATTTAGACTTGAATATATATATGTGTATATATATATATATATATATATATATATATATATATATATATATATATATATATATATATATATATATATATATATATATATATTATAGAGAAACTGTAAGGAGAGAGTATCAACAATACTAATAACGCACATCGTTCGTGCATCTCTCTCTTCTCTAACTCTCTCTCTATATATATTTCTCTTTTTACCTCTCTAACGTTTATCTCTCTCTACCACTGTCTATCCCATTCTCTCTCTATCTCTCTATTTTCCTTTCTCTCTCTACCTCTCTGCCCTGTTGTGATTAATTACGTATACAGTCTTCGATTTTTTCCCTGACTTCTTCCGTCCCGCTTTTTTACTTTTATTTACCTAACTTTAAAAAAAAAATGTGTGACATTGTGGCTTCAGCTTTATATTATCCACTTCTTCAATTTCTTTCTTTATATCTACATTAAAAATCAAAATTATCAGTAGTTTTGATGGGTGAAGTTTGTAAATGCTTTTAATATAATTTTCATAAACTTAGACCTATTATACATTTAAGATAATTTCTAGAAACAATGTTTTATTGACATTTGTCTCGTCCTTTTAAGAAAACTAAAATTGTCATTTTCCAAATAGCTTATTCGTATATTATATAAGAAAGTGTTGTTTTCCCTCTCGATTTGGCAATAGATTGCTTACCTGTGGTCGGCCCTAATTTACCTTTATTATGTTGTTATGATAAACAACGTCGATTTGATGTGCTATATTGCACCGATCCTTATTATTATTGTTCGATTATTTGAAGATTACAAAAGGTGCCCTTAAAATCAGGACCCCCTTTGCTTCTTGCTTCCATAAAAGGTTGCCCGCTATCGCAATGGGGGTTACCTGAGTCGGGGCGAGGCGCTTGTGTATATAATGACCAGCCGGTCGTTCTCTAACCTCAGTCTCACTTAAACCCGTCCAGTCTTTTGGTCTGGTTCTTAGTGAAGCGGATTCTAAATTAGACGCCGAAGTAAGTAACTTTTGTTTTACCATTCGCCAACCATTTAATCAACATTGTGGTTTTAAACTTACATCGCGATTGTTACCTGTGCCGTTTCTTTGTTCATTAGCAAAGTTTGTATGTATTTCTCAGTGTCCGATTTTCTTTCATTATAATCGTGTTTTCATTATTCTTTTTGTATTAGTTTTCCGATGGGGGAGGGAGCGATATTATTGATACCCTGCAAATGACGTTAATTTGAATCAATTAACTTTAGGCCTATTACCCACGCATATGTTCAAATTCGTGCTTTGTTTATTATGCGGCTTCATGAGACTTCTTTTCATCCCTATCCTATTAAACTATTTTGTGTTTTGTTCATTTTTTTTGGTCTATTTTCACCTTGCATTTGCTACTACAAGAAATATATTCGATTTAAAGATATACCAGCGGACAACTCAGTGGTGCCATTAACACGAAAGGATAGCATCCCTTAATTCATATATCAAACCGCCAATATAAGGATACTTCAATAATTCGCAATAGGCCTACCTCGTTTAGCCTGGAAAACCAAGCAAAAATGGTCAACCAAAAAAATAAAGAAAAAGTGTAAAATTAAAGCCCTATTAAAATTTCCTCACATAACCCGTCATTCAAGGGTGTATCATTATTTTAACCCGGGGGACTAACAGACTAAGAACGTTTGTAGGTAACCCTTTTCAAACCAAAACAACTTCCCCAGTAGAGTCGGTGGTTTTGTTATGGTACTCTTGTAATCCCTTTGGCAAATTTTAAGAACATCCCACCAATTATTCCAGGCATTAAAATGAATTTTTCTTAGGCTTTTATGTGTCAGGAAGACGAATATGATGTTCAATACCGCAACAATTCACTATTTTCTGGATAAAAAGTTTGCTTTATTTATAATTAATTTAATTCAATCCGATTGCCCAGAGCGCCCTGTAAAAAAAAAAAGAACATTGGAGCGCCTAACGACGTCTGGCAACCGATTTCAATTAAAACCAATGCTAGGCTTTCGAATTGTATATTACGAGTTTATTAGAAATAGCGGGGGTAGAAGGTGCAATCCCCACCATTAAAAGGGGATATGGGTACGAATCTCCCAATTTCGAAAATAATCACCTCGGGGTTCGAATTCAAACTCAATTGTCAGACGTCGTTAGAGGCTCCATTGTCCATTTTTTTTTTTTTATTACGGGGCGCTCTGTGCAACCGGATTGAATTAAATTAATTAGAAATAAAGCAAACTTTTTATCCAGAAAATAGTGAATTGTTGCTGTATTGAACATCATATTCGTCTTCCTGTCACATTTTAATGCCAGAACTAATTGGTGGGATGTTCTTAAAAATTGCTATCCTTTTACCTATATAGGTACAATCCCTACCACTACTTTTGGGTTCACTGGTTGTTATTGGTATGCTCCCCCCTCCTCCCCCGCCAGTGTCTGGATGGATCTGATCAAGGTTGAAAAGGGATGTTGCCTCCACCATACAAATACCCCACGCTCGATGGTAAAAGGGGGCAACTCAGTGCAAACGAAGAAATGGCCAGAGGTTGTGAGTGGTAATCTTGACGGCCGGTGGTACCGTGAAAGACCTGTAGGAAAAAGAATAAAGACTCAGGCTTTGTTTATTATTTACTTATAATTGAATGGTGAAGTTGGGAGAAGTGAAAATGGGTTGAAGATACACTTCCCGAGGGGTCTATAGATGATTTGTTAAAAATAAGACAAAAACCAACGAGGGCATCTCTATGAGGAAGTTTGTAAAGAAAGTGGCGAAGATGGAGGATGTGGGGAAGAGATATAGCCACATGGTTTGGAGGCAGGGGAGAGTGCCATTCCTCCACGGAACTGGTGTAACGGTCTACGTGGCACCTGGAAGAGCGGCTCTTCCTTCCAGTTCAGTAGTATCACACTAGACTGAGACTACCTGGACCTTCTAACCCCCCCCCCATTTTACCCCAATTTCCTTCTTCCCCCTCTCTCTCTCTCTCAGGTTTCATCATCTAACGAGTGCCTCCTCGGAATGGGCCGCAAGGCCTTTGAGGTACTTCTTTTCCTTTTAACTCCTTGTAACACGCACACACACACACACACACACACACACACTCTCTCTCTCTCTCTCTTCTCTCTCTCTCTCTGTCTCTTCTCTCTCTCTCTCTCTCTCTCCCAATTCGGTCCATTTTCTGAAAATGCTTGGCCACCATGGTGTCAAACAACAAGACCGGGAGAGGACGTAACCCTGGAATCCCCAAATGAAAAATTCCCAGAAATTGGTTCTTTTGTCGATCGCAGTTGATTTATTTAATTACTTGAATCGGCCATGCTGATTCTCAGTCAAACGCAACGGCTTGCAATTCCTCAATAACCCACCCCCACGGCAAAGGAGGTGGGGGAGGGGGTAATACTTTGTACCTACGGGTATCTCAACTTTTTTGGACGTACCCGTTCATCATCATGCTTAATAATGACCCTCTCCCGATCTATGCATTTCGAGCTGACGTTTGCTGTCATATTTTAGGTTTTTCATCATTATTTTTTTTCCCATTTATTATCTTTATTCACCTCCCCCCCCCCCAACCCACCTCTATCGATATTTCTTCTCTGAGTCAAAATGGAATCGTTGGTTTCATCTTTTTCTACCAACAACCCCGCTGCAGGCGACATCAAAAGGTTTATGTGCACTACCAGTCCCAGAAACGCACATACACAGAGACACACATGAATTAAAAATTAATGTGATATTTCATTAGTCCTATTATAGAATTGTTTTTCTGCTTGTTGGGTCTTGCCCCGGATTGCCCCACTTGTTGAAAGTTTTGAAGGTCAATAGTCAGAATAATTGAGAGCACGCGACTTAGGTCTGTTGACCTTGTTTAAATAAGCTGCAGTGACGCAGTTAGAATATGCGGTTATCATATTAAACTGTCGCCCCATTAAGTGTGCAGCAGGCACGCCCCTTGCACAATTAATGGGACGAGAGTTACCATAACCGCAAAATAGATTATCTTTATCTTGAAATCTTTGCCAAGTTTTTTAATTTAATTTGCTTTTATTTGTGAATTTCAGATGAAGAAAAGCATCCTACTCCTCGTGTCCATCTATTTTGCTGCTTCGGTAGCTTATGGCCCTCCACCCAGTAATGATCAAATTCCACCTAATAGTGGTTGTGGTCCTTCTGGTTGCGGAAACCCTACCAGCGACTGTGGCCCCGGGGGATGTGGCAACCCGAACAGCGGTTGTGGACCCGGTGGATGTGGCAACCCGAACAGCGGTTGTGGACCCGGTGGATGTGGCAACCCGAACAGCGGTTGTGGACCCGGTGGATGTGGCAACCCAAACAGTGGTTGTGGCCCCGGTGGATGCAAAGATATCCATAGCACTGCCCCACAACCTCACAGCGATCAGTCAAGTGGACAACCGTACTGGTGGGAAGGTTCGGGAAATCCCTTCCAACCTTGTACTCCAGGTTCACCTGGATGTAAGATCGGATCTACCGTTCAGTCGGGTCATTCGAAAGGCAAACAACCCCACCCGGGATCTAGTATTAAACCAGTTGGTTCTGGAGCCAGACCCCACCCGGGATCTAGTATTAAACCAGTAGGTTCTGGAGGCAGACCCCACCCGGGATCTAGTATTAAACCAATTGGTTCTGGAGCCAGACCCCACCCGGGATCTAGTATTAAACCAGTAGGTTCTGGAGGCAGACCCCACCCGGGATCTAGTATTAAACCAATTGGTTCTGGAGCCAGACCCCACCCGGGATCTAGTATTAAACCAGTAGGTTCTGGAGGCAGACCCCACCCGGGATCTAGCACTAAACCAATTGGTTCTGGAGTCGTTTTGCATTCGGAATCTTCCGGTTGTGCTCCAGGAAAACCAGGGTGCGGCCCTGTTTCTTTTCCGGATAGCTCTCAACCTTGCGTTCCAGGTAAACCAGGTTGTAGTTCTGGTTCAGCCCCTCTCCCCCATGGACACGGAAGTTCAGGCACTGTTATCCCTTCGGTACACTCCTGTACGCCTGGGAAACCAGGTTGCCCATCTGGATCCATACCCAGCAGTCCAGGGATCTCATGCACTCCAGGAAAACCAGGTTGCTCCTCCGGCTCAGTACCGAGTACCCCTGGAGTTTCATGCACTCCGGGAAAACCAGGATGTGGTATCCCCCCAGGTCCATGCTTACCAGGGACACCAGGATGTAGTAAAGTCGCAATTGGTGGTGGAAATGTTCATTCCGGGTGCATACCTGGTTCTCCCGGATGTCCTGGTGCAGTTAATCCGATTGGGTGCAGACCAGGAACTAAAGATTGTGGATCTTATTCAGACAGTTCGAGCATCTCTTCTCACTCCAACAGCCCCGGACATTCAGGAACCATCCATTCTTCTAAACCCCCCAAATCCACCTCTCATTCTTTAGGATTGGGCACCACAGGTCAAGCACTATCGTTCCCATCCTCTCCCGGAGGCTCAAAACTTCCCACATCTCCAGGCTCTTCACAGTTCCCCCACTCTGGAACTCACGGATCGGTCTCTTCTGTATCAGGTGGCTATGACTCACCAGGGGTTCCTTCAGGGGGAGGATCGCATCCAGGGGGCTTTGTTTCAACTGGCCCAGGCAGTAGTGGACTTCCATTCGTACAAGGGACAATCGACCCACACTCTCTTCAGCCAATCGCCACTGGGATTTCTCTGCAAGGAATCCCCATGCAAATGATGCCCCAAGGGATGCCAATGAAGGGAGGTTCTTGTAGTGCCGGAACGTTCTGTGTATCACAGAATACCTGCAATCCATATACTGGATTCATCATCAGGAACCTGAATATGATAGCAGCAGTGGCGGTAGGCCAACCTCAAAAACCTTTCCTGGTAAGTCACTTCTATTGATAGTTTTAAAAATGGCAGCAAAAGCCAAAGGGGATTCTGTCCAGAGAGTTTTCAAAAAGAGCTTCATCGTAAAAGATGAAAGTGAATTAATTAAAAATGGGTGGAAAGTACATAGGGTTCCTGAAAAATAGTGTTTACAGGGACAAGAAGAAGTAAAGTGATTTATGGTCACTCTAATCTGTTAAAAACAAAACATGGTAATTAATACATAAAAAAACAACACAAAAAATAGGCGAAATTTGAACTACACGTGTAAGTCAGAGTCATTTGTCGACAAAAATTAAAAATTATCTAATTTTGAAAGCTTTCTCCCTTTAGTGAGATAATCAGAATACCAATATGGCATCAGTTATGCGTTGAAGAAGGTACCTAATCTAAATGTGACTGCATCCACGCATGAAATGGAACAGATGTTAAGTTGGGAACCTTTTGTGAACTACATATATCAGGCTACTGATTTGTTAGCTCCAGCCCGAACTTGACCTTTTGTATTCACCATCCTTTTTCCTCAAATTCTACTAATCTTTTTATATTCAATAAGTGACATGCAAACACGTTGCACGGGGGGCTAGGATACTACTAAAAAGATATTTCCTCTTTTGAAATTATTTAAGAACTTTATTAATCATAGTTTTTTTTAAACTTTTCAGAAATGCTTCGTCCCTGGTGGAATTAAAGATGGTATTTGCTGCCAGGAGGCTCCCGCAGGAGGAAAGGACTAATTTCTCAAAGAATCCAATTTTGCTTTGTTATTTAAATGTTAAAATTATAATTTTTGTCAGTAGGTGGTGAGAAATAGCCACTAATGATAACTAGAAATTTGCATATATTAGTGACGTTTATTTTATTTATCTTGTGAATTTATTAAATAAATACCCACCAATTTGACATCTTTTCTAATTGGCCTAAAAACAGTGTCGAACATTTAAAGCCTCCGGTAACAAATACGTACAAAGACAAAAGGCATTCAGAAATACCCAAAACTCGTTGGAAGGGGGACGCAGATACATTAGAATGACAGGGAGAGTCTTAATAAATCAATTTATATGTCACTGGAATTTTAATTAAGTTGAGCATTAAGGTCCAGTTAATAAATATGATTTAGGCATCATACTTAGCCCGTCAGTGAAGAATGAATCAACTATTGCAATAGTCGTCATCATAGGAGAGAATCCATAAAGGAGGTGGATTCTCGATAAATTTGTTCCTGGACGCTTCAAATGCACCCGATTCCCAGTGCGCCGCACGCTGGTAACCAGTGCAGTGTTTCACTTTGTACCTGAATGTCCAGTAGTCATCCCGGCGCAAGTCCCTGCGAAGTTGGAACTGACAACAGAGGGAACCTCTAATCTGGCTGCGGGACTATGGGAGCTAATGCGTCCCCCACGTCCTTTTACACACAGACTGTCCCTTTCATTGGCCTCATACCATAATGCCTTCTTTTTGATCTCGTACTTGGATCATCTTCCACTAGATATCGAGGCTGGTGAACTTGACCTCTCCAAGGCCTGTTATTAACCCGAAGATACCCTCTACATAATTCAAGGAGATTTTCTCGCTTGTGTTGGGGACCTGTCAAACAAAACTCAGTGGAAAGAGGGTTCCCTCCTCTCCAATTGCTACCGACCGATTCGGAGGTTTCTATCTTACCCCGTCCCCTTTTAATTTCTCAGGACCCCCCAAGAACAGAATGAAACAGAGGACGCGCCGCCTCGGTTCTCGCTCCCCGCGATGTAGGCAGGTTAACTGTTTTAATCTCCTCAGATGGAGAAGGGAGACGTCGTATCCAGGGCCTTACTGAGATACCTTGTATATCTGAAGTTTTTCATTTTGTTGGGAACCGGCAAGCCTGCTCTCCTTTTTCTACAATAGAGGCCCGCATGTCGGTCCTTTGAATCCCCTATCGGGATATCTGACATCTTGGGGAGAGGGGTGACCACTTGGAAGTCCGTCTTAAGGTGGAAATGATTCCAGTGGTGCTCCAGCCTCAGATGATAGGGTATTTTAAGGGGGCAAACAAGAATTGGATGGAAGACCCCCCCATCCCAGGCCAAAGTCCGCCCCTATGCAAACGACCTTTTTTTAGAGGCAGCACTGGCCCTCGATCATTCACGATGAGAGGAAGGGTCTCCTTCCCAGTTTGGTTGCTCTTCGTCAGGGATTGACTTTCCATTTGGTAGAAGGAAATGGCTGAAGCTACTTCATCCTGACTCTGGGCTCCTTCCTGGGCATTGATAGAAGCGGGCTCTCTTGCCACTATCGTCCCCTAAAGGGCAAAAAGTCAAAAAGAAAGAAGAGAAAAACAATGGGTTCCTCTCTTTCCTGACGGGGAGTCCGAGAAGGATAGGTCTCCTGTTGTTTCGGCAGGTGACCGGGCCAAGACCAGCATGTCCAGCCTTGAAGCGCGGTCGGGCGGGTAAACCCAGTCTAAGACAACGATAATGTTACAGATAATGTGACGTCGGACCCACATCCAGATAAACCTTGGCATTTTCTAGCTTACTGGCTTCAACGGCTTCCCGGGGATAAAATCCACTGATGGGGGCATGTTGGCCAAAGGTCAAATGTTCCATCATAGAGTAGCTCTAGCTAGGTTGATGGTTAAAGAGCCGAAGGTCATACGTTTTCCGGAAGGGAAACAACTGACGAATGCTGCTTACCATTTAGAGGAGATTATTATTGTTGCTCTTTGGACACTCAATTGCTCACTTGGAGAGGCTGCCCCGCATTCCACCGTAAATTTCGTGAAGTGAGTGCTTTATACAAGGGAATTCGTCGACTACCTAGAAAAAAATAGTGAAAGGTTGGCAGGTTAAGGAGCGGTAAAGGTCGAACGTATGATAAGAAAAAGACAGGGGGTGCGTTCGAGCCCACCCCTTACACTGTTCTCACGTTCGATCCTGACAGGCTGCCTTAGTCGGTGCGTGCCAGTTGATATTGCTACCACATCAAGGCTTTTGTGCCACTGCCGCAGAGGTGGTACCATTGCCACTGATTCGGCCCCATGAATTGCTCATTTAGGCGTATAAATTCTAGTTTACCCTGGTAGAGCTAGTGGCTAATTGGGCTCAAGGCCTTCATCAGCTATAAGGAGGGTTCCACCTCCCTTCCACGTGACAGTTTCCCGTAAGACAAAACGACCAAGCGTCTCCATCCAGTCCTTAGAATCACAGGAGGAAAACTCCTCGAAAGCGGTCATGAGGTCGTCTTCTGGGATGGATTTCCAAGGCTGTCCTTCGAAAGGAATACAGCCCTAAGGGACCTCGCTTCCAACGAACAAGGCAAGATTAGGCCACTCAAATATACGTGTCCCTACAAAAGAGGGAGTCACGGCTCCGAACAGCTACGACCGCAAAAGGGTTACGAGGCAGATAGAGGAAAAGAGTCGCGTGGCGAGCCATATCTCCAACAGTAAGTCATCGAAAGCGACAGCCCGTTCATCTCAAAGTGGTCTTAGCGTTGTGTCTCTGGGAGGAGAACAATAATTCTCTTATCGGAGCCAACTGGGAGTAGCTGTGGTGGCTCGTCTCCTCCCTTACACTGTTAGCTATCTGTTTGCAGAAAACCATGTTGGGTGCATGTCCCATATCCACCCTCCCAGGGTCTAATGTTTTGGGGGCCGAATGAGAGAATACGCGATTTACACCCATAATGATGTTTCCGTTCTTCTAATCGCTATATATACCTCCTCTCAGGCATTGGAGCTACACCTGGATAGGAGGTATACTTCAACCGCCAGCCGACTTCGACGTGGAGGACTTCCGGCTCGTCGTGGCATAGTTGCCGAGTCCCTGACTCCTCATCGGGGGTTTAAAAGAAAGCAGCCCCTCTGGAAGGACTGCACGATCAATCCCATGGGTCAGGTCCTTGCCAATCTGATCAAAACTTTGAAGATAGGTATCTTAAATGTGAATGAGTTTTTACACATCACTGCCCGATAACTGCTTCATTTTTTCCCTTGATTTAATCCCTGTGGTCTCCGGATGCAAAGCCAGATTTGGGGTGGGAGGTGATCGATGATATTCACGGAGTGAAGAGATGCCCTCGAAGAACCACCGTGAGAAGAAGCCCCCTGGGAAATACCCCTCTATTCTTCCAAGACCACGTGCGTCCAGCGTGAGAATTTTCGAAGGTTCGAGAAAGAATCCGTCCCTCGCTTAATCACCCGTCACAGCTGTGTTTGCTTTCGGAAGCCACTCGTCCTCCCTCCCCTGCAAAAACAGCATGCGCAGCCACATTAACCCTACCCCCATATCACGAGGCAAGTTTCATCGTCTGGAACGACTCGTTATCATTAAATTTATTTGCTTAGACTGCCGCCAAGTATCCCCTAGGGACCGCCAGGCCCTCAAACGTTTATCGAATCAGCCACCAGGGTATTTAACCCGAAGCTCACCATCTCTCGATGAGATTGAAAGCCCGCCATCCACTCCGTTCAGACTGCCGTCTGTTTCCCGTGAACCCCCGTAACCCGCTGTGTACTTCCTTGAAGATCTCGCCAGTAGATTACCTTCGTTATGGTTTGGCCCCTGTTCAGAGGAAAGCTATCCAGCCCCCTTCTTCCCGGAGAGTTGTGCGGCCCTCTCATCTTTACCACCCCTTCAAGATTCCCGTTCTTTCGAGACTGAGACTCCCTGCCGATCTGCAGAATCGTCTCGAGTTGAGATTACAAATCTCTGGAGCAGAAAAAATCTCATTCTTAATCACAGAGTAATCCAGCGCCATCTTCGAGTCCTCCTCCTCAAGACTCCCCGAAGTATCTTCTTGAAGACCTGCGCCGAATGTTTTCCACCTCCCCTCCAATTCGCCCGCGCTTTAAGGTAAAGCGATCTTGTTTAGTCATCCCCAGATTACGTCGTTAATCTTCACTTAATTCATTTAACTACCATAATTAATTTGTTCCTCCATTTATATATATATATATATATATATATATATATATATATATATATATATATATATATATATATATAGAGAGAGAGAGAGAGAGAGAGAGAGAGAGAGAGAGAGAGAGATATTGCCCCCTTTTATTATATATATTAAAATTATATTTTGGGGTATTGTCTTTATATATCCTTTGAACTGCAACTTGGTAAGCCATTAGTCAAACCCCGGTCAACCGTAAATCGCACTCTTTATTAATCGCCCCAGAATATATCTCAAGCGGCCTGTGCTCAGCTGTCTGCCTGTGCTTATGTACGAGTCTGTACGCCGAGCTAGTTTACACAGACATACCTCGGCACATGGTAATGACCACATTCCCATTCAAATATCATTTTTTGGTCTGCTTCCATCCTGAGAAACCAGCTCGGTGGTGGTTGGAGTGGGTGCGGTGGTCCTCATTTCAGGAAATAACTGAATTCTTAGTTTCAGTGGAGAAGTTTAGGTTGACTAAAAAAGCCATTGAATTCTTCTCCGGAAACCTCAATGCCGTTGGCCTCACTACCATTCCGAGAACGTCTGACCAGTTTGCACGTGGTCCTTTTCCTTGGTGTTCGGCTGAGTGTCAGACGGACCTCAAACAGAATCAATATGCCTACATGAACTATAGGTGCCGCCCGAACGATTTTACCGTCGGTGAATTTTGGCGAACTAACGCTAGGTTCATTTATGCTTCAAAGCAAGTCCCGGAATATTAACAGGTTAAATATTTTATCAATTTTCTTGCTAATAGTTCTTATAATGTTTGAAAAAATGCACACCAAATGAAATTAAACTAGTCCCCTAATGCATAGGTGAAAGTAATGATTTTAAATGAAGAATTAAACAACATAAACGGAATCTTCAGGTGAGTAACTTTAATAGCGCCTTAGTGAAATACCGAGAAAAAGTGGATGTTGATGTATCCGTCAGCAATCAACGGCGTCGGGTAGCATACAGAGTAAAGGGACGATTGGAAGCCATCTGAATATTGTTGCCTGTATCATGATGATTCGTGCCTGGTATCAAAATGCCGACATCATGACTGGTGTTCAATGCTCTGTTAACAATTTAATAATGTAAAGGCCAAGTTGGTGGCCAAGATCAATGAAGTATTCTAAGAAATTTCCAGTAAGTGAGGAACGCTTGTGCCAGGTTCCGGAGCCGGCTTCAGCCAGTGATGGAAGCTGAAGGCGCTACTTTGAGAAAACTATCTCCCTCACATAATAGAGGTAATATTTTTAAATACATTTATTTTTTATGAGATATTGCGAGTATTTTCTTTTATTTCATCATTCTCTCGCGTTCATGAGAGATATATGCATTTGTGTATTTTCCGCGTGCTCGCTGCCTCAATGCGCACGGTTCGAATCCCTTCCCAGGTTGGATTTTTTCGAAGTAAGAAATAAAATATTTCCGAAGAAATTTTTTTCCGTCGTTTTCTCTTTCCTGCGGTGAGGTTGGATTTATTTCACCATTCTCTCGCGCTCATGAGAGATATATGCATATATATATATATATATATATATATATATATATATATATATATATATATATATATATATATATATATATATATAGAGAGAGAGAGAGAGAGAGAGAGAGAGTGTGTGTCTAAGAATGAACAATTAGAAACCATTTTAAGATTTCCATCTTGTAATTATATTTCTTTGTTACCAACGTTTCGGGTTGGAACCCATCCTCAGGACCTTAAATTATATGAAAATGTGCATAAGAAATTGGCTTGGGTCTTAGCATGGTAATTATTTTGGTATTTCTCAGATGGCAAGTTGAATATAAGCGACATTAAAAGGGAACCATTCAAATGAATCAAGTTAAGTAAGAGGTTTTGGAGAAATAGGATAAGGAGAATGTAAAGTAACGAAAATTGGACCCTATTAACTGTAAAAAATGGAAAGGTTATAATAATCCTTAAGATTATTCCGTGTGTAGAAAGAGGGAAAATGGATGTTTGTGAGCGATATTACTTCTTTGGGTTAGGAGAACTTTGAAGGTAAAAAACCTTGGCAGTTCGCATATGTAATAATAATAATAAAGTGAAAGACACAGTACCTCTCCACGTAGAACTCCGTGGTAGGTAATTAGTCAAACTGTAGTTATTTTTACTTCGTTTATGGGTGAATCTTCTCTACAATCCCCTTCCTTCATCCGGCTACTTGGTGTACTCTCCCTTACCAAGAAGGGTTCTCGCAATAAGCGCCTTAGACCAATCCATTCTAACCATCCTGGCTCGTTGGATCCCTCTGCCAATGAAAATGGATCTTGAGCTTAACTCTTCTCGCTTCCTAGTACTAAAATCTAAGACTAATTCTGCTTTCTAAACTCTTTTTCTCGACTTGAACGATGTCGTTGAATTTTATTGCGGTGAACCCCGTCCAAAGATAGGTATCGATACATCTGTATTTATAAGACGCTCGATCTGTTCCTACGGCCATAACGTTGTACGCTCATAACTAACGGTCATTCACGCATACGCGTAAACTGCCGGGGGCGCGCGGTGAAACGTTTACTCATTGTAAGTATACTATATGATTTTAGATGAGATTATATAATATTATATATTATTATATATTATGTGATAGGGAGACTGCGCAACTCTTCTGAATCTGTCTTTACCCCACAAATAATAATAATAATCAGTAAAGATATTTTTGTGCCTCAATATAAGAATTTCAAACAATATTCATCTGTATTTATTTGCGATAGGACTTTTTAGCCCGGGCAACGCCGCGTACCTATGTTAGTATATGATAAAGCGATACCGACATTTTTTAAGCGCACCGATACAGTTAGATGCATCAAGATACATTTATGTAAGATTTAATGAGTGAATAAGCAAGCTCATTTTCGCTATGTTTATTTCGAGTTTAATTAGAAATTCAATCAAATGATTTTGTGAAACATATTTGGCGAGGTGAATCATAAACATATATATGTGGATAATAATTAACAAATATTCGTCAATTATAAATTATATATTTCTAGAAAAATTTAAGATGTTAACATATTGAAAAAAATCCTTCTACAATACTAAGTTACAGAACATTTAATCTGAAATCCGGTTTCGCTTTGGAGAATGGATATCTCCAGCTAAGCTGAACAGCCTCTTCACTGGACCTGATGAAGGAAGAGCTGTGTTGTATTAATTAAAAACCTTCATAATTCCCAGAAATGACGCGTATATATTAATGACGTTGAAGCATCCTCCAAATATTCAGTACTTCCATTTCTGTAGCATCTTAACTTTTGAATGTTGGATTACTATTAGCAGTCGGTGCATAGTAAAAAAAATCATCAGCACTCTCCTCTGCAGCATAATCCTTTAAAGTAGACTCATTGTTGTCCTGCAGAGTTTGTAATAGAGTTGACGAGCATCTTTTGCACTAATCTTTCTTATAGCAGTTGTGTTGAGTTCATTCGTTATTGTCATCAGGGTGAGGACGACGACTTATGCCCCAGTAGGCAGTCGGCAGATAGGTTCCTAAATTAAAAAAAAAATATTGTCATCAGTTTCAATTTGAATTTTGCATTAGATACTGATACCAAAATTGCTAATTTTGTTTCATGGAATATTTCTATGTTGAGAATTGAAGAGAATCTGGAGGGAAACCTTTCCATCAGTGCCTTTAACAGTGTCTAACAGTACTGTAGAGGTTTATTGGCGTAGGTGTAGTAGTTTTTTTCTCAACAGCCAAACGCTTAGGTAGAAAACACTGCAGTAGTATTCCTTATCAGACTGTATAGTCTGCCTAAAGCATGAATAATGTGGCTGATACTGTCACATACTCTTATAAGTATTCTAGTTACATTTCACGGAATTGAGGGAGACCACCCAAATTCTTCGAAAGTTCTTGCAAAGAACATTTGTGCCTTGAAAGAAGAAAAATTGTCAACTACTGAGTTCTATCGTGTTACAAACGGCAGATTCAATGGAGGTACAGAGTGGATTGAATTATTTCAGTTGATTTTGCCTTTCCCGAAGAATTTTAAATAACAGAGCATTTACCCATCGCGGAATTGTGAACTTTGGAAGTTACACTTTTAATATTCGTCAGACACACTCGATGCATAATGTGAGAGCAGCACCTTAAATGGAAGGGGAGAATTATTTCTTCTGGTTCTTGTGAATTCCAGGTACACAGGAATTAAAGTGCCTAATTCTTCATCTTCTTCATCTGTGTCGTCCTATGAGGAAGATAAAGAATTAGGCTCTTTAATTACGGGGGACCTGGAATTCACAAGAACCAGAAGAAATAATTCTCCCTAAAGCTAATTTTGATTCCAATTGTTTAAACGTCTTCGCAAAGGATGACCCATTTTCTGTTCCAGTAGCTCAGAGTTCCATTTCTTATCCCAAAAAAGGTATTTCCATAATCTAATTGTAAAAAAGATAAACTTCATTAATTTCTCAAAAAGGTTTTCCACAAATAATTAACACAAATCTTGCTTGCAAAGTGTAGGGTGATTATAGCCTTTTAGGGATAATGACGTGTTTTATCTTATATAATGATATAAAAATCTGAGAGAATCTTCACAAAAATGTTCATTCTATTTCCTGTCTAAATTTATTCTTTATTCATTTTATGTATCTTACTCTAAGATAACTTGTAATTTCGATTTTTTTATCCCTCCCCCCATCTGGCGAATATCGTCGAAATCACTTTTTAGCCAAATACTAAGCTACTCTAAAAATAAAAAACCCAACAATAAACCCATTAAATCTAACACCTCAAAAGAACTAAAGCAAAAAACAAAACCAACAAAAAAATGAAAATCAAAGCAAGAAGAATAAAGAATTACTGCAAGGATCCTACAATTAGTCAAAGAGTCCACGAGTCTGTGTGGACGACCCCGTCATGAGAACAAAGGACAAACGGTCGCGATCCCGCTGCTCCCTCTTCCTGGACAGCTTAAATACGACAGAAGGTGAACTGAAGCCAGCCGTCGTTGTATGGGGGGGGGGAGGGGGATTTGTCCACAGGAACAGAGGCGGCGCGATGCCATGCAAGTTTGTTTCCCTCGGCAGTCTCCCATCTTGTTTGCCAGACAGGCTGGAGGCTGACCCGATTCCTACCATGTAGTTAGTGTGGGAAAGAGCAGAACACTGGTCTGGTGGCACAGTCCTGGCGGACTCTCTGTCACCCTCATCGGCGCGCTCATTTCCCGAGTCGCGGCAGCCATGGCTTCACGGATACTACGAGCCAGGGGGTGTGGTGATTCCAATAGCCCGAGAGCACTCAGGGCGCTTTGTGAGTCCCTAAAGATCACAATCCGGTATCTGAACCGGTCAAGATGCGTTATCTCCGTACCAAGCGGTGTATTGCAACCGGCTCGACCGTGAAGGCAGACACAGCGCCTGGTAGAGCCCCGCTGATTTTAAACAGAAGTGATACAGAGAAGAAGCCGAACACTTCCTGGGATGTGGATCCATCCGTGTACACTGGCACGAATCCAGGCTGAGACGAAGTGTGGTTCAAAAATCTCGTAGAAATTCACAGATAAACAAGGTCAAGAGACCCAAGTCGCGTGTTCTCAAATATTCTGACTTATGACCATATGACCTTCAAAACTTTCAACAAGTGGGTCAATCCGATCCTTAGTTAGTTTTATTTTAATAATTCAAGAAGTAATCTTGAGAGGACCTTGGCAGTTATAGCATTCGAAAGAGAGTGTAAAACAACATAAGTGTTTCAAATTTCGTTAGAATCGGCTGAATAGTTACGATTTTACTGCCCCCCAAATCAATGAAAAGTAAAACGGTTACCATCCGACCGACGACCTACGGACCGACATAGTAACTTATACATAGGAGCGTGCACGCGACTAAAAACGGGAGGAGTCCCTCGACCCATCGTGTGGAGAGTCTCCATGATACCGTATCGCTATGCTGTATCATAGACTTCTTTTGATCGAAAAGTACCGATGAATATGGCTGTCTAGGAAGTAAGGCCTCGCAGAGAGCATTTTCCAATCGGAGCAGAACATCGGACGTAGAGTCTAACTAGTGAAAACCGCAGTGTGCTGAAAACAGGATGTCTGCGCAGTCCATGAAGAAGGCTAATCTAATATTTACCAATTACTTCATGAAATTTCATGGGAGAAGGTTAGAGAAATTAGACGGAAACTAGTCTGGGTAGAGTATTCACACCTCGGTTTACGAATAGCGAGCACAATAGCCATTTGTCTCGAGTCTAGGAGGATACCCTCTGCCCAGACTTTGTTGATCAGATCTAACAGAAATTCCATGCCTCGCTCATCTAGTTGTCGAAGTATGGCATGCGGGACATCGTCTGTACTAAGGGCCTGCAGAATCAGAGCCACCTTCTGCAGGAGATGTGCGCCACATTGCATCGAAGTATCAGCGTGCGGCTATCCGCAATTGACACACTTGGCCATAGACGGTAAGGACTTATCGTGTACAGCCTTGGAGCAACTTACACCGACTTCGGGTAAACCCAGCTCTGCCCGTCTACGAGAGCGATTCGTATGTCCGAATCGGTGGCAATAGTAGAACTTCCGTGACAGTGGTACGAATGCCTTCACGGGGTAGCAACCGGCACGCACAGACTCGAGGAGTCTATCACGATTGAAGGTAATGAAGAGTGTAGGATTAAGTCTTAAGGCCCCTCTTTTTTTCTCATCAGACGTTCACTCGCAGAAACCACTACTTTCGCGAAGTTCATACTAGAGTACTGCATCACACTCACTAGCAAGCCCATTGGTGTTCGAAAGGCACTAATCATGATCGCCTCGGAAGGTTCTGAAGTATTTTCCAGAAGGTCCCCTTCAGAGAAAAGGCTTACCTTTCAGTCGATATCAGCCTCAAGTTATTCCCTGGACGTGAGGCCTTCCCTCCTTTAGATCTCCCCCCAGATACACCCAGTATCTAGTGGCATTCCCCCTACTCCGGAGCTACCATGTAAGCTAAAAAACACAGATTCCTTGGGATCGGAGTTTGAGAGCGACTCTGTCCAAATAAAAGGACGTTCTTCCAGGCGGATCCCTCCAATTACCCTTCCACACGTGGCGGGCTGGAAGTTAATTTTGGACTTGTCTTTTCCACTTGGTTATATACCACCTCAATTTCACTCGACCATTAGGACTTCTATTCCGCCTTGTAATTCGTCCTCGCCAACTTCCAATTCTGGAATAGGTAACAGGTCGATGCTGCCCCCGCCAGTAGGGGTAAACTCTCCTTATTCCTCTCTACTTGCGAAAAACAATAGTTTCAATTTTACTTTGGGATTGCGAAGGAATTATTCCCAAATAGGAAGAACTTAGAGTTCATTTGTCTGACAATTAACCTTTGGATGTTAGTCTTCAGGTAAATGAGCGCGGAGTATGCCCTTTTTCCTTTGATTCCTGCATTTTGAGTCTTCACCTCCCCAAATCTCTGTGGTTCGGCCCATGGGAGTGTTTGTAATTTCGTAACGAAAGCTCTTTACTCCACACTACTACCATCCACACTGCTCAGTCCGTGTTGGTCGTGAAGGATTTCTTCTGGGAACTGTTAACAATTTGCACCTTATACCTATGCCGAAGTATGGTCAAGTGTACAGGAATATGCGCACACGGCTCTAAGGTAGACTAAGCAAGGCTACAACTGTTATTGTTCTAAGAGTGCGATTTGAATAGATAGCGGCAGCTGCGTGACCATGGAATATACCAAACACAACGACAAAAATAGATTTTAATACACACTAAATAAAAGGCACAATAATAAATATGGATATATATGGGTACATGAATAAGACGGAATTAGGTTCCGAATACTATTTAGATAACCTGGGTTATTGAATGGTTATAATGGGAGATTTAGGGTAATGAGTGATTTAGTTCCTTTGAACCTCGAGAGTAAAGCGAGGCAAATTTGGGGGACGTATTAGTGACCTTGATTACTCACAGGGGGTAGCCAAAAACCGGCGGCAGGTGGGGGCTACCTTCTCGAAACTTGTTTTTGCGAGATGCGGGCCTCTTGTCCTCAAGCGGTCACCGAACGAACTTCCAAGGGGATGGGGGGAGATGACTTCTCCACACTCGGATTGAGCAATCTAACGGGCCTCTTATCCTCAAGAGGTCACCAGAAGAACTTCGGAGAACGGCTTCTCCAATCCTTATCCGAGGGCGGCTGAGAAAGGCTGACGTTGCCTCACGAGACTCTTCTTCCTGACCCGAAGATACGGGTGTGATGTCCAGCTCTTCCGTGGCTTGCTACTGCAACTCACACTTCTCGGGAGAGAGCTTCGTTGAATCGAATTCCTTTCGGGAAAGTGTCGTCTAACCAAATCTATCTGTAATCCTGGAGAGGGTGCATATATGCCAGGAGTTTACCCAAAACAGGAAGAGAGAGAGGCCTTCTTGAACCGTCGTTATCGGCCGTGATAAACCGAGCGTCTCCTTGCGGGGAAGTGTCAAATGAAGGGATCAGCGGGCCAGACGGACGACCAGCGGCTGGAGCCATTAAGGCTGTTCGCGGCGAACCTACAAACTAATCTCCCGACCCAAGGGGAGAGGAAGATCGAGACGGCGGGGAGGTAGCCTTCAATTTCAGCGTCAAGCCTCGGTGTGAATTTTTTGCGGTGACCTGGCGGCAAGTTCAAAAAGGGTGAGGTCGTAAAGGTGGGGGCCAGGGGGAGATGACTCGCTTTCTTTCCCGAAGTAATATCTTAGGAGGTGGGGAAATAATATTATTTTAGGGGATACTTCTACAACCTACAACTCGAGTTAGCAGTGACCAAGTCAGATATGCTGGAATTTGTAGACGAACTATCCCCCACCGTTTTTATTATTAGGTGATTTAATGCTCGTCATCCTTTAGAGGGTGGCCTCTGGGATCACAATGTTTTTAGCCCACTGGGCGGGATATTCCTTATACCATGGTCTCCGAAGTTCATCGATTCACGGCGCCTCTAAATTTACACTTTCTCGATATAATTTTATCATTCCTGAGACGCAGACATCTGTCGCAGCTTAATTCCATTTTCAGACGAAAATTGTTCGCTTTTATTACACTTTCGCTAAATTTTACTGCTATCTGAATTCTCGGTTTCCATTTATTTCCTTGACCGGTTTACAAATAAATATTTATGTATATCCGCGAGGAGATTTGTTACAATTCTTCCTATTCCTGCGAGGCACTTTGCTGTTGCAATTTTACTGCCAGAGCCATGCTCTCTTTGAGGTTTATGCTGTTTTCTTTGTTTATATTTCGGTTGTTTTGAGGCTCTGTAAGGTACCATTGCCCTATTTTATTCCTAATGGCTATCTGTACTTCACACTTTCCTAATCCATTATTAACGAGTACCTGTGAATCTCTTTCACGTTCATTATATGTTTCCTTTCATTGGGTGCTGTGGGTGAAGGCACGGTTGATGTACAATATAATTACTATCTTTTTGTAGCTTTTGAGACATTCGCTCTCTGCATTCATGCAAAGGCCGATATTAGTGCTTTAACATATACCCTGGTGGCTAATCTCCAGAAGGGTGGCTTTTAATTATTTCAACAAGCAGATACACTTTACCTGGACTACTACTACTCGGAGAGGAGGAGGAAAACGCGGGGGTCCACTGTCGCAGGCCGCTCAGAGACTGACTTCCTAGGGTGCGCCTACTTCGGAAGAAGAGCCGGTTGCCCTACGCGTCTTACCTCAGATACCCGTGGTGGGTAACCCACACTCCTCTGGGCCACTCTATCCACACCCTGACGGTGGAGACAATCAACCATTCCGGATTCCTCCTCTAGCCAGAATCGAGTCGCTAACAAATTACGAACTTATAACTCATCAACTCAAGTCTGAAATAAATTCAGCGCGATTCAAGAAAAGGGACAAAGTGGAGATGCAGCAATCCTTGATCCTTTAACACTTCAGGTGGTTCTTATCGCCAGACGAACTATCATCATTAAAGTCCAGATTCCGACTCTACTACATCGTTCTCAATTACAACTGGAGCCTGGCAATCAGAGATTTGCGCGAGAGGGTAATAGCTGATTGCGGAATTTTTCTCTCTGATCGCACCCTGCCCATTAGAACGGGCTTCCACCGAACCTTTGCAACAATACGCCAGCCTATTCCTTAGTGTTTCCAGCACAGGATCGTCAACTCTCTCCACTTGGCCCGATCAGTCCATCACTTTATTTGATTTTTCTTCATCTCCAACCTGTAAAACAAAACGGGTGGATTTGATTTGTAATATTTCATATGTATTCATCATTTCTCTTTTGTCTCCGTTTGGTCGAACCGATATAAAATGGAAGCGGAAAATAGGAAAGAGAATAATGTTGCAGATGGACAAAAAAAGGCAAAAAGAGAAATGATTGATACATATGAAATATTAAAAATCAAATAAAAAATTATGTTGACAAAAAAATAGAAAAAAATATAAAGGTAAGACTGCGGTGAGCGGGCCAGGGGATGTTCGAGGTGTGTACGCTGAGAGGACTAGATATCGAAGAAAATGTCCCGCGCTGCGGGGTGCCTAATATAGACAAAGACTAGGGATCCAGCAAGCCGTCAAATACAAGTTTCTCTTTCCAGAGAAAAGGTGCAGGAGACCCGGTCGGCTTCTGTTCCTCGCAGAGCGTACAAAACGAACGTTTATGGAGGAGGAAACAAAATCCAGCTAAAGGTCTTACCGAGTTTTTTTTCCGACAGAAGGTTTAAGTATTTAAATGAAAATTTTCCTCTCCCAGTATTAGTTGCCACTCCCTATATGTTACTGGAGCTCATGCCTCTAGAGTAGTAATCCTTCGTACCAATAGGGGGTTTGGTTGCCCAGTTAGTAGGAACGTAGCCACTCAAGAGGGTGAGCTTGGTAGGATTGGGATAATGCTTGCCACCGGCAATGTTAGCAAGATATTTGAATGCGTAACGGAAATATCCTTTTAGGTAACCTTGTACTTGATCCGAGAAGAGGGTACTAGCTTGGATGAATAAAAGAATGTGTTTATAAATGTAAATGAGTCTTAGTCTATTTATTTTACTTTGCACCAAAATAGGAAGTACTCCGAGTATAATTTCACAATTTGATTTTACAACAAAGTAATGCGGGAATATGGTAGAGCGACCGGGCGATTATAATGATCAACTTATTGAATAAAATGAACGCGTAACAATTAAGATAGTTCATAATAATGAAAGACTCTCTTTTAACCTCTCTACACCCCTTTATAAAGGGGGAGAAACTTTCATCAAGTCAGCCTCACGCCCCGCCTACAAATGACATTGGGCCACGTGATTGACTGCTCATTCCTGTATCTCTCCCCCTGTTTGGCTTAAATTTATCCTTTATTTAATTCTGATTGGATGGCGACTACACTGCCGTACCTCGCTATTGGCAAATATTTCTAGAAGGTGGATCTTTATTATTAGGCTTATTTTTGTTTAACTTCTGGCAATCTTTGTTACAGTATAGTATATGGTTATTCATGTGATTTGTTTTCTGTTAATAAATCAGCCTAAATAGCGTTTCGAAAACCATAACCATAAATTTGATCGATCGAAGTTGTAGGCGGATAGTTTTTAGGCCTAAGATGATAGCGAATTAAATTTTGAAATAATGAACTGGGCTTTAAGAAAGACAATTACACAAATACAAATATATTCATAGAATCAATGAATGTACAATGAGATAAGTAGATTAGGTATACAATGTAAGATATTTTAACATATGATTTACAGTAACAAGATGCGAAGAGAATTGATGTGAAATTAATATGGTGGAATAATATGGTGAATAATATGGTGAATAATATATTGAAACAATATGGCGGAATAATATGGTGAAATAATATAGTGAATAATATAGTGAATTAATATGGTGACTAATATAGTAACTATGATGGACTGTGAATTAGGGGCTGCAATGAAAAGTAAATATAATTAGGACCGACTCTCGTATGGTCATTTACAAAGAATGTGAAAGTGGAATTAACTAAGTATGATTTGTTTGGAGGTAAATGACTAATTGTAGAAGGAATGATTACCGACCTTTATACAAAGAAAGCTGCGAGTCGACTGGGTCAGAATAGTGTGCTATTAGGTCGAGCTGAAAGCGTGTGTTTGTTTGTTTGTTTGTGAAATTTTAAGAGATGTTGTTTGGAACAGTATTCCCTTGAATGAATTGCCAAGTAAAATAAATGAATTAATTAATTATTAAGTTTAACATAAAATTATTTTATTTACAAAAGTTGAAGTAAATTAATTGAAAGATTAAATTGACAAAGTTAAAGTAAAATAATTGAATGATTAAATTGACAAAGTTAAAAGATTGCATAATAGGAATTTTAAATAATAATCGATATATATATATATATATATATATATATATATATATATATATATATATATATATATATATATATATATATTTAAGTTTCCCAGAAGGTTTTTATTATATGAATGCCCAGAGGCATTGCTATAACAGAATTGTGAAATGCTGTTATCACACTACCTTTTACCACCATTAGACATTCTCAGTTTCCTAATGTTTACTTCTCTGGCGCTTGTCTGACTTAAGCTCAGATATAGAGAGTACCTCTTTATTACAGAGAGAATATAGAGCCTTTATCTCGACCTTCGAAACTCGCTCTATTTTTCCTTACCTCGGGTTCCGTTGTGTGCCCTACATGTCATCCACTGCTTCGGAGTGTGTCGTTTAATAGCTCCGTCTTCGAGGTGTGCTGTTAGCGACGATGACAAGATTGTTGATAACATCTCAATCTACGAGGATGTGCTATGCCAGCAGTAACCGACATTACATTATTATTCGTACAAAAGATTACATTTATGCAAGTGGCACGTCACGGGAAGGCAGCTATTCTTTATGACAAGAGCGCGAGTTTTCTTTAGATTCTAATAAACTATTAATTTAATTTGGTTTATTGGATCAGTGGTGATGACATTACCTGAAATAATGGCTTTAAGAACTTTTTCGTCCTCCTTATATCCTGTGTACATGAATGATTGATAATAAAGGTCTTTTATACTTGTTTTTTTTTTCTGTCTTGATTTGTAGCATGAATCCACCTTCTGCGTTATGGCATTGTTAATTGACATTTGTGGGTAGCCGTCGTTGACAAGCAGTTGGGTTACTCTATTAAATTTTGTATCAAACGATATATATATATATATATATATATATATATATATATATATATATATATATATATATATATATATATATATATATATATATATATATATCAGGGGTGGGCGCGATCACAAAAAAATGTATCATGATAACCTTATCGGCAATAATCGATAATCGATAACTGGCGATAAATTTATCGCCCGATAAAGTGATAACCGATAAATCCAAAATTCCGATACTGCGGGCACAGTCTCTTGCGACGCCATCACTAATTCAATACTATAAAATAGCAAAGCATTTCACAACTAAATTACAATAAAAATAGGATTAGTTTAGAATAGGGGCGTAACTTCTTAAGTGTTCAAAACATTAATAAACGGATATTAAAGAATAGCACCGAATAGTACATGCATTCATATACATGTGCACAAAAAAAATAGAAAGGAAAAAGCACGGGAACACACGAAAAAAATCATCAAAGAACCGGTAAAACCAGTAGCGTGAAGGAGCAACACCTCGTGATGTCTTGTCCCGATAGCTGGTGAGAGACTAAAGCTGAGCAAACGTTTTGAGAAGACGTCAAGACCGGCCGCCCCGCACTTTGTTCAGTATACGTTCAGTTCCCAGCTCGGATCTACCGATTTCTACGTAAACCAGAAAGGCGAATGGTCACAAAGTTGAAAATTTATGCCCTAGGAGAGAGGCTAAAAGGTGGGCCCTCGTCTCCACTTCCCTCCCCCAGGAGATAATCGACGTATATACAGTTCGATCTGGAGAAATGGGAGGAGAATCTGAGTAGCAATCAGGAGAAGAAGAGCAGTTCCGAGTAAACCGAGAATCAAGAAGACAGTGGAACCAACCGGGATTTTTCTGCCCGAGTCCGTTCCTTTGGTCACTTAGAAGAGTAGACTAGTGGTATCGAGACACTCTCATACCTCTCTCGTCCAGAGAAATCCCATATCTCAGTTTTTCTGAATAAAAACAGAGATAATCCTCACTATTGAGGAATACCAACGTAAATGCCCATTCTAGAAAAGATTTCCCCTTTGGTCAAGTCTCATCATCGAGAATCCACAAGTCTAAGACAGGGATTGGAATAACCCGTACATCCACAATCCCCTCGCTTATATCCTCAAGTCAAGAAGCATCGCCACACGCTCCCCACCTACCTCGGGATAAGCATCAGCTGTTCTTCCAGAATAGCCTCAACAAGCGTCTCCTTCACCCGGAGAGACGATCATCTGTTTGCCGAGCCAGTCTCACCTCCGTCAAACACGTCTCTAATCATCTCATCTAAGAAGTTCTCGTTCGAGGTCGTTCAACTCCAGACTCCCTTTTGTTAAAAGTAAAAGGAATCCAAAACTTATTCATGTTTGTTAGTTTCCATTCCGTGCTAAAGTGAATTTTTCGTCAACTCGCGTAGTACTCATTGGTAGTATTAATTTTTATTTAGATCCTCTTATTATAGCCTTAGTATATTTAATGTTTTAATTTCATTTTTTTATGTAATTAAAAATATATTTTTACCCTAGTTGTTTAATTGAATCCTCGAAACGTTGCAAATGGCAATAGATATATAATATTATGAATCCTCCCTGGTTAAAGAACCAAAAGTAAAATAAAGCACTCTTAGAGAAAAGTGGAACGGAATTATTCATGTACGGAGCAAACGTACATACGTACTCGGCCGTATACCACGACATAAATAAATAAAGGGTCTTTTAACAAGGACGCTTGACCTTTGTCAAGCGATAGTGACCAAGTTGTTAAAGCGACATCTAGCAACCTCACTGTGAACTGTTCAGTAGTACTTGGCAAGTCACGATGTAAGGTTATAGCGTTGAACAGCGTGTGCAAATCCTCAAATGTTATTATCAAAATCAGTGATCCGTTCGACAAACGTTCCGCGCATTACGTGATTTCTATCCTCGCCACAATCGTCCTGATGGGTCTACTGTTCGACACTTGGGGCCAAATTTGAGGCAAAAGGGTCGAGCAACAATCTGCCAACGCCCATACGTCGCCGAAACGCAAGGTCTGCTGAAAACATCGCTGCCGTAAATGAGAGTGTACGGGAAAATCCGAGGCAGGCAATTTCTCGTCGTTCACAAGAACTTGGCCTTTCTGCGACTTCAGTTTGGCGAATTATCCGTAGGGACTCGGGTCTGCACCCGTACAAAATCCAACTTACCAAGTAACTTAAGGTAAACGACCATAGACAACGCCGTGTGTTCGCTGATTGGGCTCTAGAGCAGTTGGAAGTTGCCCCAAATTTCACCCCCAAAATAATTTTCAGCGACGAGGCCCATTTTTTGATGAATGGATTTATGAACAAGCAAAATTGTTCATAAATCCGCATGAGATACACCAACACCAATTGTATCCCAACAAAGTCACTGTTTGGTGCAGCTTTTCGTCTAACGGAATCATCGGTCCGTATTTTTTTGAGAACGAAGATGGGATTGCCATAGCCGTCAACGGCGAGACCTACAGATCGATGATAAGCAACTTCTCGTGGCCTCAACTGGATTATATGCCTGATATGGATACTGACGAAATGTGGTTCCAACATGACGGCGCTACGTGCCCCACTGCGCACGCCACGGTAGACATTTTGCACCAGCGATTTCAGGCAAAGGTCATCTTGCGCGGCGGCGACGTCAACTGGCCACCGAGATCATGCGATTTAAGGCTATTAGACTACTTTCTTTGGGGCTACCTTAAATCGCAGGCTTATGCGAATAATCCGCAAACAGTTGATGTCCTCAAAGTCAACATAACAAACACCATCCAGCAAATTTAGCCAGATTTATGCGACAAAGTCATCGAAAATTGGGCCTCCCGAATACGTTCCACCAAGCGAAGCCGCGGCAGACATTTGAACGACGTCATATTCCACACTTAATGCCATAAAATGTACTTTCAAATTTAAAATAAATTGAGTGCATATATCGCACACAACTTGTTTTATTTACATTTAAAAATTAAGCGACCTTATTGAAAGACCCTATATTTGTATTTAAGCATGAGACCGTGAGACTCAAAGGAAGCAAAGGCCAAACGCTAGAACACCTGTTTGATAAGACTGTCCAAGTCGTGTCTCGATATAAAGTTATTAGACATGGAAGTTTACTTAGGAAACATAATAAATACAGGTGATTACCGTACGAGGTGATTCAACGAGAAGAACACCAAATGACACGGATAAACATTGGATCCAAAATGTATACACAGTGCACAGGCAGCTTAGCTCTGCACAAAGGGTGGAGAGTTGAGACTCCTAATATGGACGTGGGTCCTCTCTGGCCACGCCTCTTGTATTTAGAGCACATATAAAGAAGAATCAAAATAGGAAAAGGGAAGAGATATCAGATCAGACTACTCGTATTAATTATTAGGCAGATTACCATTGATATTGTTACTTAGCTTTCACATTTCCGGTTAACCACTAAGTCTCGTCTTGCCCTCATCCCGTATTGGCGTTGTTAATACTTAGAGATACTAGTTTCTCGTCGAATAGCTCTGTAATCGCGCCGCTTATAATATAACTTTTGTTATTTAGATAAAGTGTTTATTTTCGTAAGTCTATCTTTGCCTTAAGCCTTCCGTAAGCACAGCCAAGCAAAAGAACACCTGGAAACGATTGATCTTTGGAGTCAGATTAATAAATCATCGCAACGACATCCATCACTCAAAGATTAGGACCTCGTCGCGCCCCTAAGCTGGGGCCAGTCATTTGCTTCCTACAACTGGTGACCGTGTCGTTCCTCAATCTACCTGGTGACCATATATATATATATATATATATATATATATATATATATATATATATATATATATATATATATATATATACATATATACCGCCATAATGTTACATGTATACAAAAGAAAATCAAAATTCAATGTATAAGTCAGTGAACCCTTGTGTTTTTCTCGGGCCGATCATGGCAAGGTAGTAAGGGATTTCCAAATTAATAATTTGATATATACAGGAATCTGTAATATTTAAAGGAAGCTTGGAGGGACCAGGGGCTTGTACTCAGCTTGCGTGTGTATTGTTAGGGAGGTCTAGCTATTATTGCGTATTCGACATTCATTAGCGTTTCCGAACCATCTTTGATCCTTAAGAGGTGGTTCTCCTATCTTGCCTCAGTCAGGGACATGTGGATATGAGTATTCTCATAGGGGATACGAACGCCTCATCGATAATTGGAATTAATTCTCTCGCACAATGTCTTATCTGAAGGAGCGACCCTGATTTAAAAACAATACCTCTTGAACTCGAGGAAGCTGGGAATTTTGGCCAAAGTCTTAGTGATACACAAGCTATACCGGACGCCTTCATCATCATTTTTTTTTCTTCTCTACGATCTTTTATGAGGGTTTAGCTTATTTTATTTTATTCAAAATAAATCAAGCCTTTGATATATGAGAAAATTGATTTATTTATGCTGTAACTAAATAGGAGGGAGTATTTTTGCTTGAATTTAAATTCGATGTGTATTCCGATTTCTGTTTAGAAAACTAATAATTGTATAGGGCCAGTTGAGGTTACAAATTGTTGAACCACCCTTTGTATCCGGATATGGTATTTATTTTCTGTAGAGAGGAGAAATAATTAATTAGCCTTATTCATTTCTCTTCCACACACACTGCAAATATTTCTTTGTTGCCCTTACTATTCTTATTCTCATATCTATATCTTTTTTTCCACACTCAAATCCTAGCACCATACACTGTCCATAATCCTCCCTTCTTATTTCAATTTCTCCCTTTCAAGACTGACCTAAATACTCCACACTCTACAATCAAATGTTCTATAGATTCTCTGCCCCAATAGGTACATAACATAATTTCACGATATAACTCTTCTGTGAGCTTGATTCTCAAGACTCACGGATGACGGAGGTACTTCAGATTTTTGGAAGATATCACATTTTGAAAAAAAAAGGTCCGCATTTATAATAGGCCTTTTCGGAAAGGTTTCTCGATGAGATTTCTTTGTACCGGTTCTCTCACATTTGTTTTCCTTAATCGTTTTTGGAGTAACAACACGGAAGACATCCGGATGTATACCTAGTGAATCATGGGTAAATCTGAGGAAGAGGACCCCGGAGGCGGAAACCGACTGTGACCATCAACCAACCACCTCAAAATCTGCCAGGAACGCAAACCAGCCCCCACCACAGCCAGTAAGGATAAATTACCATGATGGTGACCAGTCAAGAGAGTGTGGACCAGGTGAAGAACAGGCAAATGTAAAAATTTACATCGAGTCCACTGAAGGTAAGATGCTGACCGCCCACCCAACAGCCCTGACCAGGGCCCTTAATGAATCCCCGCTGGGGAAATACATACTACAAGGCCGCGTCATGGAGCTGGGTACCGGCCAGGCTATACGGTTGGAGGTGACCCGTGATGGCTTGAACAAGCTGGCATGCAGACTAGAAGATATCACCACCCTTGGCCAATGGAGGGTGCAGTGTTGGGAGTCCAGAGGCCTCAACCCCGGCTTGCTGTATGGTAAGGTGGGACCATTCAGCCCCCAGTACACTGCCGAGAACCTGGCCAAAGAATTTGACTTCCTTGACCATGTTGGTGTTGCTCTCAAGGAGGTCCTACCCTTACCACTGCGAGCAGATGGGTCCAGATTCTTCAGGCTGGCCTTCCAGGGCACTCAGCTCCCCAGGCAAATAGCACTGGGGCACCAAGTGAAGAATGTGACCGAATTCAAATTACCAGCCCTTCGGTGCCGCAGATGCTATCAGTTTGGCCATGGAGCACTAGCTTGCAGGTACAAAGTCAGGTGCAATAACTGCAGTGGATACCATCCCTTCAAGACACCAGAGGGAAATCAGTGCATGAACACCCCATACTGTTACTTCTGCCGGGGAGATCACCGTTTATTAAGCAAGAACTGTCCAGCACTGCTGAAGGCAGAAGAGATTAATGAACACTGCAGACAACAAAAAGTGAACACAGAGGACACAAACACAAAACTCAAACAAATCAGACCAAAGCCCATTTTCCCAAACACACAATCTAACACCAGTACACGCACCCAAAGAACTCGCATCCCTCCTCCTGCTGCACCGAACAAAGTGCCTACCACTTTGATTCTAAATAATTCCTTCACTATCCTTAATGACACGATAGATGAGGATCAGTATACATGCGAGGCAGACTCCACAACCTCTCAGCGCACTGCCACCCACACACCCTGCCCCTGCCACCCCCAAGCACACTGGCCCGGCATCATGTTCTCTCCAGCGCACACCATCCGTTTGCTGACATTGAGGTCCACCCCACACCTACCACCAGGAAAAGTGAACAATCCACTTATCAAACGTATGCTGAAAAAGTTACAGGAACTAAATCTAGGACCAGTCCCGCACCCCAAATACCGGAGAAGACAGGCGACTCGGCAGACATCGACTCATGGTCACTGGTCCCTTCACTTATCAACATATTCCGAAAAGGTTATTCACTCTACCAACAAGGCCGCTCCATATTATCAATCCTCCGCCATCTCATTCCTGCTCTTCTTGCTATCTTCACCCAGTAATCATGGCAGATGTCAAACTGCAGGCAAAACGGTGCAGACCGCTACTAATAGGAATTTGTGAGAGATGGCTCCAACAACACCTCAGTATATCATTCCAGGGCTATAACATCCATAGGAATGACCGTCAAAACAGGCAAGGTGGAGGGCTTGTCCTACTTAGCCACAAGAAGATGGCATGTGCAGAATTCCCACTGCAGCAATTTCCGGGAGGGACACTTGAAACCATGGCAGTGCAAATATCTTTGAACAGGAGATGGGCCACCATATTTATATGCTATAACCCATGCACTGATGTAACAGAAGCAGAACTCACTCACTACTTCAACCAGCTAACCCCACCAACACTAGTCATGGCGAACTTCAATGCAAGACACCCACACTGGCAACCGGGTATTCCCCGAAGCACCATAAACCCCACGGGTCATTTCCTCTTTAATTCACTGCTCACCTCACCACTAACCCTCCTCACTCCTCTAGGCCTACCCACAAGGATTGATCCGTTCAGGGGCACCCACTCTATCCTAGACCTCTGCCTGGGAAGTGGGCTATTCAGTGATGCAGAAGTTGAAGTAGGCCCATACATGGGTAGTGACCACCTCCCAGTGTTCATCCATCTAGGAGGCAATGCCTCCCCCACCAATCTCCCTGAGACCACGCTGGCTCTTAAATACAGGAAAATGGGAAGCTTTTAATGCAGATGCCGCCGCAATACAAACTCCCACATCCCCAAACACTGAGAGCATGGCAGCTGACCTAACAACACAGCTGACTGAAATAGGCCACAAACACTTCAAAAAGTCAAACGGTACATACGACCCCCATCCTCGAGTCCCCTGGTGGAACAAACTCTGTGAGACGGCGGTACGTGATCAGCGAAGAGGCTGGAGCTCCTGGAGGAAGTGTCCCTGCCTACACCACCAAATCACATATCGCAGACTTGATGCGGTCAAGAGAAAAACAATAGCTCATGCAAAAAAGGCCTTGTGGATCACCCATTGTTCATCCCTATCCTTCCGTAGCAGTCCAGCTCAAACATTTAAATTCATCTGTGCCATGTCTGGTCGACCCACCCCTTCCTCTCTTCCCCTAAGAGGTCCAGACACAAGAGTCCTACATCCATCTGAACAAGCGGAACTACTGGCTGCACACTACAACACCATCTATGGCCTCCCAGACCCTGTTGTTTTCTTGGCTCCACCCTAAACACCATAAATTCTGCACGTCTCAACAAGCATGTCATCTCCACTCACCCTCCATGAACTGGACTGTGCAATAAAGAACCAGAAAAAAGGGTAGGCAGTGGGATCAGACCAAGTGCCTAATGAATTCATCACCAACTTTCCCAACACAGCACGTGCCCAGCTCCTCACACTTTTCAACCAAAGCTGGACTTTAGGAACATTCCCAACACTGTGGAAGCATGCAATGCTGATCCCCATACCAAAGGCAGGCAAGGATCCAAAGCTCCCAACTCCTACAGGCCCATCAGTCTTCTCTCATGTCTGGGCAAGTTGATGGAGAGGCTGATCAACACTCGTCTTACCTGGTGGCTGGAACACAACAACCTTCTTCCAGTATACCAGTTTGGTTTCCGCCATCAGAGAGGCACAGAGGACCTCCTCCTCATCATGGAACATAACATCAGGAGAGCCTACCAGACCCGAACCGTCCCCCTCGCAGCTTTCATTGACCTGCAGGGAGCATTTGACACAGCATCGCATGGGGGAATACTTCAGAAACTGTCAATAATGGGATTGAATGGTGCCCCCCTAAGATGGTTCCAGGATTTCCTTACCCTCAGGAAATTTTCAGTTGCCGTGGGAAACAGTTCCTCCTCACCACACCCACTCCAGCGTGGCATACCACAAGGATCAGTCCTGAGCCCCACACTCTTTAACATCCTGATGAGAGACATCCCAACATCACAGTCCACCCTGTTAGTCTATGCAGATGACATCACCATACTGCACAGAGCTGATACACTCCTACAGGCACAAGAGGGGTTGCAAGAAACAATAAACCTGTTATACCAGTGGACAACACAATGGGACCTGAAGATAAATCCACAGAAAAGCCACCTCAAGTGTTTCACAAAGAAGAGGATTCCCCAGCTACCAACAATCACCATAGAAAGGGCAGCCATCCCATATGTCACATCACATAGTCTCTTAGGCCTAGTTTTTGATGCCCCCATCCTCACTTTCAAGCAGCACATCACATACCTCCGCACTGCCTGCCTCAAGTGCATGGACGTCATGAAGCGGGTCTCGGGGATCAGCTGGGGAGCTGACAGGGATACACTCCTCATGCTGTATAGAACCTTTATCCTCAGCAAATTACAATATGGGGCGGACATTTATAGATCCGCTTCACCTACCAACCTAAAAAAGCTGGATACTGCACAAAACACCGCACTGAGAATAGCTCTTGTGGCATTTATATCCACACCCATCCCCTGCCTCATCAATATCTTTAACTACAGCTGCTAATTTAGTATCATCCGCAAAAATTGACACTTTATTATTAACTGCCTCCCCAAGATTGTTTATATAGATGACAAATAATAATGGACCGAGAACTGATCCCTGAGGAACCCCACTGATAACATCCCTCCACTCTGACTTTACACCATTTAGCACTACCCTTTGCTTCCTGTCTTTCAGCCACTCATCTATCCAATTTGAAACACCCCCACATATCCCAATCATTTTTAATTTATGAACTAGTCTCCTATGTGGTACCTTATCAAATGCTTTACTAAAATCCAAGTAAATTACATCTACATTCTCTCCCTTATCTACTTGATTTGTTACAAATTCCAGAAAGTCTAGTAAATTAGTCAAACATGATCTACCTGATCTAAACCCATGCTGAGAATCACTGATTAACCCCTTCCTCTCTACATGTTGTCAAATGCCTTTTTTAACTATTTTCTCAAGAATTTTACAGACTACAGGAGTTAGGCTAACCGGTCTAAAGTTATTTGGATCCTCTTTACTACCCTTCTTGAAAATGGGGACTACATTCGCTCTCTTCCAATCACCGGGTATTTCTCCATATTCCAGTGACCTAGTATACAACTTCTCCAGAGCTATTGAGATACTTTCTACCCCTTCTTTAAGTATCCTAGAATGAATATTATCAGGGTCGGAGGCCTTGGTAGCATCTAACTCACCTATTAGTCCTTTTATCATCCTCCAATCCACACTAATGGTAGTAAACACCTCTTTCCCTGACCCATTATATTAACCAAATATACAATCTAATAACTTAATATTTATGTTTACTATTTCATACACCAAAGTATAGCAAATAATCAAAATATTCCGAGAGCTCTATGAAACACATGCTACCTGTTCGAAGGTCAGTCAAAGACTGAATATTTATCAATATTTATGCGCATTTGAGTCCTATTTGAAATATAGCTGATGCCATTTTTTTTTGTAAAAAAAAAGAGCCAAAACTAAACAAACAAAAAACACTGTTTACTTATGCCATTTTTTTTTACCAAATGCCTGAAAATAACCAGACAAAAAACTGGGTAAATATGTAGATTAGCGGCTCTGCCCTCAAAGTGGATTTTTGTGTGTTTATATTTCATTCACCCCTGCCTGAATATTCCTGCGTGTTTGAGTCCTATTCAAAATATAACTGCCGCCATTTTTTTTTTTAAAAGAAATGCCTGAAACTAAAACGAAAAACGCTATTTACTTACGCCATTTTTGGTTATCATTCACTTCTGTAAATGTTAGAACATTATTCTATAAACAATTAGGATTATATACTGGCAGCTATGCCCCCCAGACCCCCCATTTGATTGAAACTCAGGATTATGGTAGGGTGGTCCCCCCATTGTGTTTACCCCCACACGAGTCATCTCCTTAAATTTACTCCAAAAACATGGAACACGGACAAAATAGTACCTCCCATTGTTCAAGCCATTTTTGGTGTAACCTTGACCATGAGACAGAACTTCTAATGTCAATTGGTTGACTAGAAACCAGTAAATAATTTGAAGAATGGTTTTTACAGAGATCCGGGCGTTTGAGAAAAATGTGCCGTTCCATGCTGATTTAAAAAAAAAAATGCTGCTCACTTGAGTCACGTTTAGTTTTAGAGCATCTAAATTCAAAATGAGGGGTCACATCTAATGCCCGCCCACAAACTTTGCAATCTACCCCCAAAACGTGAAACATTTTGGAACACAGACGAAATAGGACGTCCCATCATTCGAGCCTCCAATATAAATATTTACCATTTTTTGACGAGTCTTTCGAAGAGGACAGGCTAGCTATAACATAACATAATTTCAGGGATGACAAAAGCCATAAGGGCCTATCAAAGGTCATCCACATCTGTCATAACCCACCCACAGAATGCATCCATAGGATTGTGCCAGATCATGCATCTATAATATACAATTTAAACAATCCATAGGATTGTGTCTGATCATGCATCTACAATATACAATTTAAACCATACATGGGAATGTGTCAAAAACAAAAAGCATCATCATCAAGACTCGTTAAAATCCAAATCAATCGTAATATACAATAATAAAAAACTGCATCCACAGGAATGAGTCCAGAATACCCCCTAAAGTTAACCCTCCCTCTCCATATAATCATTTAATCTGTGTTTGAATACATTCAAGTTTGGACTGTCTACCATCTCAGATGGCAAACTATTCCAGTAATCTATCACTCTATTGGTGAAAAAATATTTTCTCACATCCAACCTGCACCTTTCTTTTTTTCTATTTTTAAATGGTGACCCCTAGTCCTATTACTACCTTCCAACTCAAATAACTTGCTAAAATCCAACTTATCCATCCCAGAACAGATTTTAAAAAGCTCAATCATATCTCCCTTCACATAATCTTCTCTCAAATGAAAACATATTTAGTACCCGCAGTCTATCTTCATATTCAAGGTGCTTCAGGGAAGGTATTATTTTTGTTGCCCTCCTTTGTACTTACTCTAGCAGGTTGATGTCATGTCTAAAATGTGGTGACCATGCTTGTATACAGTACTCTAAATATGTGTAGAGTTTAAGGTTGACCTCTTCACTCTTGTAGCTAACATTTCTCTTAATGTATCCTAGGACCCAATTTGCTCTATTTTTTGCCTCAATACACTGCTTTGAAAACTTAGTGATCTATCTATTACTATGCCTAAGTCTTTACCTTGATGAAGGTCTTCAATCCCTCACCAGTCGCTGCTGCATTTCCCAACCAGTAGGGCGAGAATAAGACTTAAGGCAAGCAAAAAGGTTGGCTAATTACAGATGCAAACAGAACCACAAAGGAAAAATGAACTAAACAAACTCATAAAGTAGGGGTCCAAGAAACAGTTCAACTTTCTGCTTAAAAATGACAACCAAACTTGCACTGACAACATCGTCCTGGAGAGAATTCCAGAGATTAACAAAACGTATAGAGTAAAAGCGAGTGCGAGCATCCATATTTGAGTGGGAAAGAAAGATTTTTTTGCTGTGACTCAGAGTTCTATTGTCTCTTCTACATTCAAACAAATCAAACAAGCATTATTGGTCAAATAAGGAGAAATTTTCCTGAAATCAATTTCGACATATCTTGTGCCCTCTATTGTGCCCTAGTAAGGCACTACAGTAAGGATATAGGAGAATTAGAAAAAGTCCAGAGATGAATGAAGCAAGATGCAAGCATTTGGGACTCACAACACTTGAGAAGGGGTGATCTAATTGAGACGTACAAGATTATAAACGAATTCAAGAACATCAATTACAAGTTCTTCTTTGAGTGACACCAACACACGTTCAAACTCTCGGAAGCTTAAGAAAAAAGGCCACTGGAGGACCCTAGTCAAGGTCAACTCCTTCAGTGTCAGAGTGGTCAATAGTTAGAATGCCCTCCCAGAGGAAGTAGTGAACGCGTCAACTATTAGTCAGTTTAAGACAATGTTAAACATGGTTGATTACTAACTGTGATATGTTAACCAGTACTTGAATACCAAAATAAGTTAGATGTATTTATACTTTGGTATGAATAGTATTTTCTGTAGTGTTAAAGGGATTTTGTAACATGAGTTCTACTCATCTACACATTGCAAGAGTCGAAATTGGAGTACAAGAAGACAAGTCTCTTAACCTCCCATGTTATTGAAATAGGTAAGCTTGGAGACAATGATCGTTTAGGATCTTCCAAGCCATAATTAGGTCTGCACGGAGAAGGCATCCTTTGATGGAGAGCAGGCCAAAATTAGATAATTATCAGCATAAGAAAGATCAGAAAATCCCCAAATCCTTTTTGTCCATCTACTTTGTATAGACTCCATCAAGTGCAAGTCACCAACATAGCCAGTATTCCACCCTGCACAGCCAAAATCAATAATAGGTCGAATGATGAGTGATGAACACTTGGACCATGAATTTAGCTGACCTACAAATTGTGCCTCTAAGATTATTGGCTACTCCATTTGGCTTACAGAAAGTTTCATTCACATGCAGGTGAAATTTTAGTTAAGAATCGACAAGGACACCCAAATCTTTCACAGAGGTCTTTAAAGGAATAAGGAGCAGATCTCGGGGCCTTTCTTTTTCTGTTAATAAATGTGTACATATTCACTTTAGTAGATCGATTTCTATCCCTATAGGAGAGTACTTCATTGGCGATTACCCTATTCCTGTAAAGACCTCTGTGAAAGATTTGGGAGTCCTTGTCGATTCTTCACTAAAATTTCACATGTATGTGAATGCAGACCTAATTATAGCTTGGAAGATCCTAAATGGTCATTGTCTCCACTTGTTTGATTTGTTTGCATGTAGAAGAGACAACAGAACTTGTAGTCACAGCAAAAAAAATACTTCTACCCCACTCAAATACAGATGCTTGTACTCACTTTTTCTCTATATGTGTTGTTAATCTCTGGAATTCTCTCCAGGACAATTGTTATCAGTGCAACATTGCCCCCCTACTTTATGAGTTTGCTTAGTTCATTTTGCCTTTGTGGTTCTGTTATGCATCTGTAATTAGCCAACCTTTTTGCTTGTCTTAAGTCTTATTCCTACCCTACTGGTTGGAAGATGCAGCAGCAACTGGTGAGGAATTGAAGACCCTCATGGCTATGAAGGGGGGTAACTATCAAGGCAAGGTAAGATGGTCACCACATTTTAGACATGATATCAACCTAATAGAGTCAGTACAAAGGAGGGGAACAAAAATAATACCTTCCCTGAAGCACCTCGAATATGAAGATAGACTGAGGGTACTAAATATGTTTTCATTTGAAAGGTGTGTGAGATGAGATATTATTGAGCTTTGACAAGTTATTTGAGTTGGAAAGTAGTAAGAGGACTACTGATCACCACTTGAAAATTAAAAAACAGGTGTAGGTTAGATGTTAGAAAATATTTTTTCACCAGCAGAGTGGTAGATTACTGGAATAGTTTGTGGATAAGATTCATTTTTACACAATTACAATCTTGTAGTTTTCAAAGACGTTTTAATTCTAAAAATGATGATCACTGATGTTAGTTTTAGCTTCCAGAACTTAATACTATGATGTAGTTATTCAATTTTTAAAAATATATTTTTATTTTGCTAAATTTGAATCTTTCTGCATCATTTTTGCCCTTGTTCCTTCAACTTTTGGCCTGACTAGTTCACCCAGACCTGTTTTTTTTTTAGATCAGGAGGTGATTTGTACATGTGTCTTTTGCTGATTATCCAATAGCATTTTGTTTTAAGATTGCCTGACTAGTTCACTAATACCAGCCTTTTTGAGATCTTCAAACGATCTGCTCATACATCTTTTGCTGTTTATCCAATTGTATTTTGTTTTAGATTGCCATATATTTTGGACAATTTGTGGCTTCTTTTTTTATAGTTTATATGGTATAATGGCATGCAGCGGATGTGCTAGGTCAGGCTTAAAAGAAGCAAAAGGGCAAAAAAACCTGTGCAAATTTTCCATTAGTCTGTTTAAGTGCGCTTTGCTTTCTAATGGCTGCATTTGAACTAGTGCTAGTGTTTTATTTATAAACTATTTTCTATGCAAAACTTTGATTCAAACTAGAGGCCTAACGACATTTAGCAATCGACTTTTGCATTTAAATCTGATTGTAGGCTTTTAAATTAGGAATATTACGAGTTTTTTAAAACGTTGTGGGGGGGGGTGCAACCCCCCAATTAAATAGAGGGTATGGAAGTGAAGCCCCTTATTTTGAAAGTACCTAAAAAAATGTTAATTTGTGTTGGAAATAGCCTAAATTACCAGGTTAGGTCTGGTCTGGTTCTGGATCTTTTAAATGATTTTGATAATATATTTTTCTTATGCAGTTTTATGTGTAGTTTTCAGATCTAAACTCATTTCACTAGAAATACATACTTTTCCTATTATGGACCTTTTGGTCCATTATGGGCAAAGTATGAATTTGGGGAAAAAATGAGTATCAGATCTGAAAAGTACTTATAAAAGCATAGGCAAACCACATTTTTAAATTACTGTGCACATTTGTGTTAAAACAAATCTTTACCTAGTTTGCCACCTGAGACAATTGACAGTCCAAACTTGAATGTTAGACTGTGGGGAGGGAGGGTTAACTTCTTGTGGAGGGGGGTAGGGGGTTTATTCTAGACTCATTCATGTAGATGCAGTTTTTTATTATTGTATATTATGGGGGGATTTTGATGAACCTGTAGAAGGTTTAAATTGTAATTGTTGATGCATGATCTGACACAATCCTATGGATAGTTTAACTCAGTCGCCCGAGGGCCTTCATATGTCCTCGATTCAGTGCTACATAATTGCCTGAGGCCCTTTTGTGGCCTTTCACTCTTAGACTCATATTGCCCTGATTATTATGATAATTCATCATTTTTCTTTCTGTCAAACTCTTATGTTAGTGATTATTCATCTAATTAAATTACATAAATGTCTTATGTCAGTCCTTCTTTGTTTGTAAACAGAGATTTATGAATGAGAGTAACTTGACCTGGTTCTAGGCCACACCCCACACCATAAAGCAACTGCAAAAAAAGGGGCTGATTTATGGTTCACTTAACACATGTCTAAACAGCTGTTTTTTTGGTATACTCTTCCTTCTTTTTTGTTCAATACACTTATGTTTTTCATTTTTCCTTCAATTAAAATCAATTAAAAATTATCCAATTAAATTCAGGATGTTGTTCAGAGCTGACTAAGGGGAGAAAGCCTATTCAGCCAAAAAATAGCTTAAAATTTTTGTTCCAATTTTTCAGCCAATTTTGAAAAATTCTTTAATATAAAATGTTATCCATAAATCTAAACAACATTTTCTATAGAATGTTAGTGCCAAAAAAACATTAACTAAAATGTAATAACATTTCTTCAGTTAATAAGAAATAACTTTGAGCAACAAGCAAATATTTTCAATCATAACTCTAAATAGGTAGAAGGCTATTAATAATTTTTAGGTTAGATCAATAGAATAATTATTTGCAATTAAAATAATATATTATTTGATTTATAATAAAGGATTTAAATTTTTTATTTTATTATTTTCCATAGCGCTGTACCAAGGCTAATTTCACCCAGGGCAATTTCAAGAAAATATGATCGGTGCTTTAATGGTTAAATTGTATATTGTAGATACATAATCTGACACACTCCTATGGATGTATTTTTTGGGTGGGTTTTGACAGATGAGGATAAGCTTTGATAGGTCCTTGTGGCTTTTGTCATCTGTTAAATTATTTTATTATTGAAGGATTATTGTGATGCAGAACTGTATTGATGTTTTTTAACTATAAGGTGTGATATACCCATCAAAATATTACTCCTAGCACTCCTTTACAATGAGATGAATATGTATAACATAATTTAGTAGCCTCATATGTTTGTGCCTATCTTATACAAATTAGCATATCAAGGATGATTGGTAATTGTTAACAAGAGCTATTCTGGCTATTTTGAATTTTACTAGTCAAACAGACATAAACATATTTATTATCTTAGCTATTTTTTAAAGTTGGTCCTCCATCGTTCCTCCTCCGTTGGTCCTGTCCTCCGTTTTGAAACCCCTAGTTGTTTTACATTCTCTTTTGAATGATATAATAATTGCCAAGGTCCTTCCAAGGTTAGCCTGGGAATTATTTGTCAATAACATCATAACTATTCAGCCGATTCTAGCGAAATTTGAAACCTTTATGTTGTTTTACATTCTCTTTCAAATGATATAATTGCCAAGGTCCTCCCAAGGTTAGTCTGGGAATTATTGAAAGTTTTGAAGGTCGTAAGGTCAAATCAGAATAAGTGAGAGCACATGACTGCTCAACAGACCTTGTTTTAAAACCTATTAATGATACCTGTTAAATTTTGGGAAAATGCCAACCCTTGATTTTTGTGGGTGCTTTGTTAGAAAGATCTCTTTTAAAAAATAAGCAAGTGCACTTTCACTAATTAAGGTGGGCAAAATTGTAATTCTGTTATGATGAAAAATAGATTGATAACCATCTTTGGAGCCACATTGTTAATCAGTCATTCCGCATGAAATCAGGCAATGCTAAACTGGTGACCATCTTGGATTTTCTTCATTTTGGGGTATGTTGATACATGTTATAAAAGAACTTCACATGAAAAATTATAGCTCTGTACCTCAAATGGTTCCAGAGATATGGCCCACATAATTTTGGAGGCTTTTTAGAGACTCAAGTCGATTTTTCAAAATCGCCGACTTTGAGGCCTCATAAAACATGCAGTTTGAAAGATATAGGTCTAAAAAGTTCAGGTCCTACCGAATCAGGACCATGGATTCCAAAAAAAGCAATCAAAACCAGTCTATCTCTAGGCATCAAAGAGTTATAAACTAGCAAAAACTGAAATATTGAACAAATCCATCGCATCTGAAGCAACTTCCGATTCAAATTATTCATACTTAGAAACAATACTAAAAGTTATAACTGATAGCATATGATGATATATGTCTTTCATTGTATTTAAAACCTTTTCTGGCAGAGAAACATACATAGCAGCTGAGAAATAGTGTTTCAAATATAGTCAATTTTCATGATTTTCAGAAAATGACCTTGATCTTTTGACCTTTTTGACCCCGTGGAAACATGAGGACCCCCTTAAAATTTTTTGTGCTTGAAGGGAAAGGTCTATACACTAGCTATACTAAATATCTTATTTGTTCCATCCTTTATTCATGCATATTAGGACAGACCATTTCACTATTGATTTACCCCCTCCCTCTCTGGGATCTTTTCTTCAGGGGTTGTTCTCAGAGAGGCTCTGGCCTTCTCGTGGTGAGGAGGGTCAACCCTGGGCCCCTTAGGGGTCCCATGGTGCTGCCAACAAGACTTTTAACATGCCCCTCTTTCTTTCCTCCCCTATTATGTTCTTCCACTGCCCTTTATTTCCCCCTCTTCCTTCACCTATCTAGTGGTCTTTAAAGATACCCAACCTCTGCTTGTCTTATGGATTGATTCTGAATTGTTCTTTCATGAAGGTGGAAGAGGCTGGGCATCTCCACCGCCTTCATCTACCGAATGCCCAAGGAAAAACCCATCATTAGTTCCTTTTCTCTGTGCGTAGGAGAATTCGGGCAGCCTCTTAGGTTTCTAAAGATGGTGTTGTAGATCCATATCCATTCTCCAAGAGGACATACCGGACATAACTGATTGTATAGTTGCAGTAGTGCCAGGCCCTTGTAGGTCATCACGCTCGAGTTCCGACCAGCCTGAAGCACTTAATCCTACATCTACTCGCACCGTCGGAAACATTCAGAATATGCAGTCGAAGCATCGATCTCACACCGAGATAACCAATGTAGCCCCCCTCTGTCTCCAGCAGCTCTTAGCTGGGAGAGACACTTGAAGACATCAGATGCTATTTGAAAGAATCCTCAAAATCGACCAGTGAAGGTTCATCCACCTGGCCCCGGGACCCAAAGCCTAGTGGTAAGAGGAAGGAATCCTCACCTGGGTCATCGATCAACAATAAGTGAGCAGCCTCTGGTGCTGACTCGGCAGAGCCCTAGGAATCTTCAATGGATTCCTTCCCTATGGCTGAACATTCTATGCCCTTAAGTCTGTCCCACCCGTCACAGGACTTAGGCCCTATCCTGATCCAAACGATGGCAGATATACACGCAGCTCCACACACCTTTTTCAGATTGCCTGTCCGTTCCACTCACCCTTCTACCCATGATCCGATGGAAGTAGTTGATACTCCAACATCACCAATCGCGATGATTGTACTAACTCTTCAGACACCGAAAATACCCTCGACCCATGAATCCGGATCTACTGGCCAAAAATTCCTTCTCAATCTTCCTTTTCCGCCAGGTTGTGAGGCTGAATTACAATCAAGGACCTCGGGCAGTTCTCCAAAACCCACAAAAAAAGCCCCAGTTACTGCTCCATCTAGGATCTCTCCCCCTGCAAAAGCAGGCTCCTCAAAATCAGCTCTCCATCTCCCAAGCTCTTTGGGATGAACCTCAAATACAATATCAACCACAAAAGAGAAAAAGATATCCACAGTGGTATCTAATCGTCCCACATAATATCTTCCATTTTACAATGGAATTGTCAAGGTGTTCTTCCAAAGTGGGAAGAACTCAAAATTCTTTTGACGCCTTTCCCCCCTCTGTTATTTGTCTTCAAGTGAATAAACTGGATATATGGCCCTTTCCGCCGGTACCTGGCTTTCTCACTTTCAACTATATTGCTCCTGCTGGAAGCTCCTCTCATGGGGGTTGGGGGGGATGTCTATCATGGTATCTTCATCCCACCATGTATCTCCCATCCCCCTACATACTACCCTCCAAGCTGTTGCCATGAGGGTTTTTCTTACTAAGCTTTTTACTGTTTGCTCTATTTACCTACCCCCTTGTTTATCATTGTCAAGACCCGACCTTTTAGAACTTATAGACCAGTTGCCCTCCCCATTCTTATTACTAAGAGGTTTTAATGCCCATCACCCATACTGGGGTGACATCACTCAAAATGCCAAAGGCAGTGTTTTAGAGTCTCTTTTATTATCTGACTTTCTTTGTGTTTTAAATACTGGCGATTTTACTTCTTATCATGTCCAGACAGACTCTTTTAGCTCTGTTGACCTGTCTGTTTGTTTCCCAGATTGCTTCACAGAATTTCGATGGTCAATTCTTGATGATCTCCATGGGAGTGACCACTTCCCTATTTTCTTGCCGGCCTTTCAAGTTAGCCCTCATATACAACCATACCCCTTAAGTGGGACTTGGGTCATGCAGATTAGGAAGGTTTCCAAGAGGCGTCCTTCACAAGTGCATCCTTGGGGACCTTCAATGGAGTGGACATGGCAGTAGAATACTTTTTACATGGACTATATACAATGCAGCAACACACCCATTCCACGGAAGCGAGCCGCTCAACCGTGCCCCAGTGGACCTTGGCGTGTGCAACAGCTATAAAAAACTAAAAGTTAGCCCATGCCCGATTCCGAAAGAACCCAACTTTGTGCAACAAGGTTGACCGAAACAGCTCATGCAATTTGCCAAAGAACCCTTCATCAGGCTCGCCGAAATTCATGGCGCTATTATATTTCTTCAATTTCCTCTATGATACTTACCGCTAAAATCTGGAAGAGGATTAATAAGATCAGGGGCCGTTATGCTAATCATCATACCCCCACACTCAACTTAGACGGTTCCTTGGAGAATGACGGCCTGGCGGTCAGCACTGCTTTTGCTGACCATTTCTGTGCCATCATCAGTGTCAGCCATTACGATAAGGCTTTTCAATCCTACAAATTAAAGGAAAAGTCTCATTCTCTCAACTTTACGACAAAATCTAACCATAGCACTTTGTTCCTTTGCAGATCTACTTCACATGGCCTTGATGAGATCCATTTCAATATGATTCGGCACCTACATCCACACTCTACTCTCTTCTTACTTGATTTGTACAACCTTATATGGGTGAAGGGTTTTTACCCGTCATCATGGCGCATTGGGATCATCCTTCCCTTTGTCAAATCGGGCAAGGACGGGTTGGATGCAGATCACTACTGCCCTATAGCTCTTACCAGCTGTTTGTGTAAGATTCTGGCAAAAATGGTGTTGGAGCGCCTAAACTGGTTCCTAGAAACCAATCACCTTCTCTCTCCATTTCAATGTGACCTCTGCAAAGGTCATAGTACCCTTGACCTACTAGTACGTTTCGGGGAATCGGTCCGGAAAGCTTTCTCATTAAAGCACCAAGTCTAGGCCATATTTTTCAATATTGAGAAAGCCTATGACACAACATGGAGATACGGCATCTTGAAGCAGCTATACGTCTGGGGGATGAAAGGCCTTTTACTGTCACTTATTCAAAGTTTTTTAGCATCTCGATCCTTCAAGGTATGTGTTGGAGACGCATACTCTGACCTGCAACCCCAAGAGGAGGGAGTTCCTCAGGGTAGTGTTTTAAATGTCTTATGTTTTATAATTGCCATCAATGATATTATTTCGTCTCTCCAAGAGGGTGTATCAGCAACTCTGTTTGTTGATGATTTAGCACTATACTGTTCCTCACCTCTCCTTCCATCAGCAGCGCGTCGGCTACAACTAGCGGTCGATGCTGTATTCAAAAGAGCACAACCTAAGGGATTCCGCTTTTTCACGAACAAAACCAAAGCAATGTATTTCCACCTAGGCAGAGGGGTTCTTGTTCCACCATCTATCTCCCTACAAGGCAAAGATATAAGAGTATGTCTCTGAGTTTTGGTTTCTTGGCGTAACTCTTGATCCAAAGTTATCCTGGTTACCACACCTACGCTGACTTCAAACGGGCTGTCTGTGGGCTCTAGACATTTTGAAAGTCCTCTCACACACTTTGTGGGGCAGAGACCGACAAACATTGTGGACATTATACACAGCCCTTGTCCAATCCAAATTGGATTATGGCTGTCAAATTTACTCATTGGCTTCCCCTTCAGCCCTTAAAATGCTGAACCCCATTCAAAACCTCAGAGTTTGCCTTTCCAGTGGAACCTTCCGTACTTCTCCTGTCAACAGCCTTTACTGCGATACCTCTTCTGAGTACAGCAAGCCCCTGTATCAGAGGTCTACAGATCCCTGTATGCTGCCGAATCAACGATGGCATATGATAAGTTGCCATCTTTACCCCACCCCTTGAATCTTTGCATAGGAGATCATCTCTCTAACCTGGGTGCTCCAAGGGTCCTTACCCTTCCATCCTTACTGACCTCTAGTTGGCATGCTTCTCTCCCCACAGTATGCACCAACTTGTGGAGCCTGGAGAAGTCCTCCATGGACCCTCGCATCATCAAGAGCCTGTTCTTAGAGCATTCAATCTCACACAAACAATGCTGCCCACTATACACGGATGGATCTAAGTCAGACGGTGGTGTGGGCGCTACAGCCATCTACACAGGAGGAGAATTCCTAACTCTATCTTTGCCGCGGGCAGCATCTATTTTTACCGCTGAACTTTCAGCAATCCTTTTAGCCTTGAGACTCATCCAAATTTTACCTTTTAGTGATGTCGTAATTTTTTCTGACTCAAGGAGTGTCTTACAGTCAATTAGATCTTTTAATTCATCCCATCCCTTAGTCACAGAAATTTGCAACTGGCTGATCCAAAATGCGTCCTGATATAGAATTATTTTTTGCTGGGTCCCTGGGCATGTGGGAATCCTGGGCAATGAGAGGGCTGATCGGCTGGCCCACTCAGCACATTCAGTGTCCCCTGAGAACTCTGCTCTGCCTTTTAGGGACTACTTTCCTTCAATAAGAAAATATATTTTTCAACTGTGGCAGAATGAATGGGATGACTGTTCATCATCCAAACTATACAAAATTAAAAATTATATTCACTCTTGGCCCTTGAGCCATCATAGAATGCGGTCATTGGAGGTGGCCCTCTGCTGAGTTCGCATTGGCCACTCGAGACTTACTCATGGCCATCTTGTTTCGGGTGATGTTCATATCAGCCCTTGCTGTCATTTTTGTGGTGGGGACCAATCAGTTGCCCACCTTTTATTGGATTGTAGCCATTTTGCCATTCTCGGGTTGTCCTGTTTCCCCGACCCTTTTAACTATTCCTCAACACACCCGTCTTTGATTCATATTGGTGGAGGAATCTTTTAATCCATCATTCTTTAAATTTTTGTCACAAAGTGGTCTCCTCTACCTTTTTTAAATGATTTGCCTCGTTTCATCCTAGCTGCCATATAGAATCCACTTGGATTGGGCAGCAACCCACTGGTTCCTTACCTTAAACCCTTAAACCATTGATTTAGCTAATTTACTTATCGTATTTACACACCTCACTGTTCAAACTAATGGAAAGTATGATATTGTATGTGCCACAAAATATATCTATCAACCATAAAATGAACAAAAACACTAACAGTATAACTATATCATCATGCAGGTAGTTCCTTTCTAAACAGATTGATCAATCAGATATCTATGATTTCTCACAGTATTGCAGGACTTTGCAAATCGGAATTCAACAAGAAATACTCCCTGCCACTTGCTCTTTGGGCACTAGAGACATCAACTGTGCAGATTACATCTTGGAAAGGAATCCAGCAGATGTCATGTTTTGTGGCCATGAAAGTGACTGCTCTGTTGCACCCTCCTTCTGCATGAAGTTGACAAGCAAGTTGTGTTTGTTACAGTGATCTTCTACAATCCCACTATACCACTCTTCATCATACATGCAAGCTACATACTTTCCTACCTCAAAAGCACTATCATTTTGTGGCTTGATACCCTGCAAGCCTCCCATCTGAACTGTTTTAAAGATGGTGTCTACTGAAATTCGCCTAATCTCAAGTTTCATGTCCCCAACTGGCACAAAACTATGATGGGAACGTGTACCTGGGACTGTAGACGCATGACTATAGCTTTCCTCTAACTTGAACCGTTCACAACTATTGATGACATCTGTCGCTGATACATAAAAGAATTTTATACCTTACACATTGATGACACACCAATCATGCATTTCTAGAGGGGTTAGAATTGGTCCAGAGATAGTGGCCTGCAAACTAGCATGTGCAACTAGACATTTGACAGTGCCACCTATGCCATCACAGGGACTCTTACCGTGACTAGTGGCAAAGAAATTCCACTGTGCAGGTATTCCAAAATCATATTTATTGCAGCAAAGATTCACAAGGGTTTTGTAATTCTTATACTGGGAAGCAGCACCATCGCTGAAGTACTCTATATCTGTCGAAGTGGGCATCACCGTTTTGATATGTTTGATAACCTCTAGAAAAGCATGAAAAGTATTGGTTTCATGATTCATACAATCTGATATCACACACATATTTGAAACATTCAGCTTGTCATCTACAATGTAGTAGAGGACAAATGGGTGCAGTGTGGCTTTACTGTTATCCCAGTGGTGGCCTAGAACTGCATCTTGAACAACAAAACTGTAATTTTCAGCAAAGTCTAACAGCAAAAGTCCATTACTTTCAGAAATGGTTTCTTTCAGGTTGCTTAGATGCTGTGCTTGGGCTTTTGTGATGAACTGGTGAGAAAGCAGTGCTTCATACACTGAACAGAACTGTCAATAAAATTCTCAACTGTACAAGACAATGTTTCCATGAGTTGTTTTACCTGACTCATTCCTAACCCACTGTTTATATGATATATTATCATCAAGCTCTTGCTCATTAGCAGTAAACACATATCAAATGTTCTCTAATTTTCATAACACCAGGACATTTTTCACAGATTCTCAACATACAGTGCCACTTAGATATGTCACAAACAGCCATTGACAAAATATCTTTGTAATCAGTACCATTGACGGCTGCGGTGGGTAAGCCATTGAATAACAACTTGGCATTCTGGTGTTTCTCACATACACAAACAGTGAGAGCTCTTACTCCCCACATGTACACACCATTTGGGCCGAAGCTCAAAGAACTTTGATATACCAATCTTAAAATTGGGGAACTTTGACTTCGAAATTGCGTACAATTCTGTGATGTTTACCAAAATCAGTCTTTTCTGTTTGTGAACGTTTTCATCATTGATTCTGACAGAAACAAAGTCTTTCTTTCCTGGGCACATTCTGGAAAACTCATCATCTTGATAAAACAATTCAACAGCAGTAATAATATCTTGTGACAGTTTCTTACTCCTTAGATAGGCGTCAGGTCATGCAAGGATTCCAGATTTCTTTTTTAGATCTCTAGCTTAGTTTATTGCATATTTTGAAACACCAAATTCATTGCACATTTTTTCAATAGTCCAGCTTTCTGGAACAAGTATCAATAGTTGAATTTTGTCCTGTTTGGATTTGCAATTTTTCAATTTCTCCTTCATCAAATAAATCAGTCTAAGTCAGAACATTTTGTACAGGCTTCTTTAGTGGTATCCTGTGATTGTATCAATTCTTTGGTAATGTTGAGAACAGTGGCTACCTTTTTTGCTATAACTTCTTGAACCTCTGATACTTTCTGCTTAGCATAATTTACTTTGTCTCTCATTCTTATGTTAGTCTTAATTGGGGAACATTCTAGTAGTAAAACACTTGAGTTGAGGGATTCGAAGGTCTCTTCAAATGACTGCTCGCTGGTATCTTCGAGTGTTGTTTCTTCATACATGGGGTAATCTAAAGGTGCTTTCATCTGGCTATCACAACGTGGACAGACCTTCTGCCCAGGTTTAAGGTTGTACATTTCAGCTCTTGTGCTTTTCACAACTCACAATGATCCTGAAAAAGATGTGGACAGTAAATAGATTGAACTTGTACTACTCAGCAACACACATGGCTTATCCCCTTGTCTCATTTGTTTGACGTTGTACAGCCTTCGGGCTAGGGGTATTTTCTGCACTAGATAATTGTAAATAGTGTTCATAAAAACTGTAATGAGTTTTGTATTTAGTGTATAAATAAATCATATATATCAAGGCCCCTATAATGTGAAATTAAACTTATTTCTAAAATGTAACTTTACATAAATTAAATTTTACATAAAGAACTAATGAATTTCTACTTACCAGTCACTTGCTTTTTATGCTTCTGGAATGGGTCAGCACAACTGTCTGCAAACTTTGATATCTACTCAAAAAGACTTTCTCATGATTATAACAAAGTGAGTCATCTTTTTTGAATTTATATCCAGTTCTTACTTCTAACAATTTAGCACTGTCATTGGATAGTCTTCCAAAGATAAGACTCCTTTTTTCCGTGAAAAATTAGTGCTGTGGCATTCCTCCTTCAGATAATTTCCAATACAGCATTTGCTAGACTCAGCTTTTGCATCAGCCATCTTGCAAAACTCATCCTGCTAAGCAAATTGGAATTTCAATGCTAACATTGAAGTATCATTACAAGCATCCCTAACTAGCAGCCCAATAATACATTAGAAGCCAAAAATATCCGAGGTTTCAAATAGAAACCATGTTATACAGAATTCCTGATATAAAGGAACTCTGCTGTAATGCTGATAGTGTCCTTAATTCAATATTGTGAAAATGAAGGAATAATGGAACAAATAAGATATTTAGTATAGCTAGTGTATAGACCTTTCCCTTCAAGCACAAAAAATTTGAAGGGGGTCCTCATGTTTCCACGGAGTTCAAAAAGTCAAGGTCATTTTCTAAAAATCATGAAAATTGACTATATTTGAAACACTATTTCTCAGCTGCTATCTATGTTCAACTGCCAGAAAAGGTTTTAAATACAATGAAAGACATATATCATCATATGCTATCAGTTATGAATATTTTGAATCAGAAGTTGGTTCAGATGTGACAATTTGTTCAATATTTCAGTTTTTGCTAGTTTATAACTCCTTGATGGTTAGAGATAGACTGGTTTGATTGCTTTTTTTTTTTTTAATCAATGGCACTGATTCTATAGGATCTGAACTTTTCAGACCTATATCTTTAAAACTGCATGTTTTATGAGGCCTTAAATTTGGTGATTTTGAAAAATCGACTTAGTCTCTAAAAAGTCTCCAAAGTTACGTGGGCCATATCTCCAGAACTGTTTGAGGTACAGAGCTATAATTTTTCATGTGAAGTTCTTTTATGACATGTATCAACATATCCTAAGATGAAGAAAATTTGCCTGATTTTGTGCAGAATGACCCTAATTGGAATCACATCATAGTGTATTATATATCATTTTGAAGGGATTTTTTTCTGAATTAAAATATGATATGGACATTTCATCTAATCAATTTTGAAGAAAATATTGATTTAAGTAGCATTTGGGGGGCGAGACATATATCTGGAAGTCAAGCAATACAGTATAAAAATTAGAGACCTAACGATCTTACCTTGATATCTTACTCCCCTTCATAGCCTGAGAGTTGGTAGGGTACTTTTGAGGGAATAAAGGGCAGCTGAAACTGCAGGTATGCTTACTGTATGGGACTATTTATTCCACTATACAATCAAGTTATATACCCTTTGCAGTATAGTTATAATTTGATCATTTGTTCTGTCATTTAAAGATTAATCATAAAAAAAGTATAGTGCTTGATCCAGAGCGTCGTGAAGACCAGACTTGAAGGATGTAAGAGAAGTACTAGAAACAAGAGTCGGGGAGACTGTTCCATGTTAAGACACAGCGATTACTGAAGAAACGCTTTCTGGGCTCAATGATTGACCTTCAACCTGTGACCCTTGTTGCCAGGCCAAGCAGTCTGTGAAAAAAAGGTCAGCGGGAGATATGCCTGAGAGCCCATGGAAGATTTTCCAACACTTAATCATATCCGACTGCAACAGCCTGCCCTGAAAAGAGTAGAGATTAAGTCTTGAAAGGCGATCAGCATATGGAAGGTCCTCGAGCCCCTCAACATGTCTGGTCCATCATTGCTGAACTGATTCCAAGAGCTTGAGATCTTCATTATATCCAGTATTCCAGACGCAGCTAGAAAATTTAAGGAGAGGCCTGATGTTGCTAATGAAGACAGTAGTCCTAAAAGTAGGTGACCTGCACCGGGTATATTTAAGAATGTTGGACACACCGCCAGAAACTTTATTAACTGTAGCTCTTATGTGCTGGTGGAATTTTAGGCTGGTGTTTATTAGGATGCCCAAGTCTTTATGGGAAGAAACAAGCAAGATTTCATGCCCCTCGAGGTCATAACACTTAAGCGTACCAGGTTCATCCCACTCAATATGCCCTTGATAATAAGGCATGGCCACACATTTGCTGATGTTGAAGCTGACCTCTAAGAGTATGTTACAGCAACAATGGTGTAAATGTCCTGTTAACAGGAGGGGATGCCAATGGCTAAAGATGCAACATTAACTGCTCAAATTTTAAAGTAAAGCTTTAGGTCATCTGCAAAATTTTTGCACATATTCCATATGTGAGATGGTAGATGGTTCACATAGATAAGAAAAAGGAGGGGGCTGACTACAGATCCCTGGGGAACGCCACTTCAAACCATTCTGCAGGAACTGGAACTGTGTGACCTGGCAACAAACACACAGATCGATCTACCACGTAGGAATGAATCAAACTAACTCAGGAGGTTTCCAACAATGCAGAAACTAGGAAGCTTACAAAGAACAGTGTGATTGACAATGTCAAAAGCTTTGGAAAAATCAAATAGAACGTCAACCACTGAACCTTCATCAAACCATGCACTCACAGAGTTATAAGTAAATAGTAATTGGTCCTCCCTGGACTGACCCTTCCGGAAGCCGTGTTGTTCCTCAGGGGATTGTGACTAGGCCCTTTTTTAAATAAAGGCACAACCTCTGACCATTTTCATTTATCAGGCAGACACTGGGTGAGAAAACTCACTGTATAGATTTTATGCAGCAGATAAGCCAAAGCAGGACAAAATTTTTAACAGACGAGGATAGATCCCATTAAGACTTATACTCAGAGAAGCATCTAGGTGAGACAACACATCATCATTCATCATACAATATCTTACATTTTTGTATTGCTGATGGGGATAAGGTTGAAGCAGGGCATCATGGAATACTGAGGAAAAATTTGTCGACAAATAGTTCAGCAATTTCAGTGTTGTCAGTTACTAGAGGACTGGAATGAGAAGCATTCAGAGGACCAATGTGCTTGCTGCGAATATAATTATGAAAGGCCTGGGATTTGCTTTGATCCAGAAGTGAGATCTCAGTCTATTTGAATGGAAATAAAGTGGTATCTGTACTGCCTGTGGATTCTGACGAAGTTAGCAAGAGCAACTGATACATCTAGAGAATTTCAACCATAAAAATCCTTAAAATGCATAAATACCTGCCATGCACACTTTCTTTGCCTCGCAAGGTGCAGTGGAGGGTTTTGGGAGGAAGAATGAGAATGAAAAGAATTTTCATCCAATACCGGGATATACATCACAATGAGAGGACCTAAAATGCCCCCAAACCGTTGATATTGACCATTTACATCTAAATGATCAAACTCAAAATCCCAATCGATTTCAGGTATATGAGAATTTAATCTTTTTACCTCATGACCAAGCCTTTTTGTTCAACAGTGTATTATCAGGAGAAGAAGCCAAATTTATAAAATAGTAGTCACAGATAATAGGAACATGGTTGCAGCCACAATCAGGTTCAGAGGTTAGAAAAAGGTCCAATGTGTTGTTAGATATGATGAAAGTTGGGAAGTTAACCCATTGGCTTAGGCCCAGAATGTTGAAGCAAGAAGTAAACATAGAAAAGAGAGGATCATAATTCCAACAGAGAATCTCTCTTAGGAATCATTTAATGGCTGGCAGATTGAAGTCGCCCAAGATATCCACTTCTTTATTTGGGCAAAATGAAAGCAGGAAATCAATAATCATTTGATTTTCCCCTCATCTGTTAGAGGGAGGCCAGTACACTACTATGAAATAACACAACAAGTATTCCACAAATATAACATCAACATTTGGACAAGAGCAGTCGATGGAAAGCAAAGAAAGTTTCTTCGAAACATAAAAACAAACCCCCATGCTTATAGGAATTGCTCCGGATATCAGTCCTTGCAACATGAAATCAATCAACAGGCACACAAGCATCAAGTAGTGAAGGAAGCAGCCAAAATATCAACATGATCAAAAGCGGAAGAACCTTATTTACTAGATTATTTAAATACCAAACCAAGTCTTAACCTCAAAAAGTTTGCACCAAAATCAGAAGGAGAATGAACACTATTTACAAGATTTACAGTAGTCCCAGAGACAGCACCTTCTAGTTTAAAAAAGGACTAAGTGCAGCAGTACTATCTTCTGGAGATAGAGGATTCCAAGCTGAAGTTCTGGATACAGATTCAGAACCAGCAGGGGGCATAGCATCACCAACAAAAGAAGATAGAGAAGAAAGTAGATCATCAGGAATAGATACAACCGATGAGGCATTAGTAGAAATGTTTGACAAAACTTCTGGGTGAACAGGTACCATATCCACAGAAGCACAAAAGGAGTAAGAGGTTCAACTACTGGGGAGAGAGCAGAAACATCAGATAAGCCCAAAGCATCAGCTGGCACAGTGGCAGGAGCAGAATGGGAAGGAGCAACTGCAGCTTATTCAGCAGATGATGAAGAATCAGCAGCTTTGGCAGATGGCAGCAAAGCAGCAGGAGGATTTACACTGGCAGCATTAGGCTTATTTGGAGGTAGATTTCCTAAGTGAAAATTTCTGTCTTTGCTGGAAAGTTAAATCCCTACGTGATGAGATTTCCCTGAAATTTTGTGATTTAGTCAATTCCTTGGACTTATCGAGAAGACTTCTTGGTTTCCAAGTCACCCAATTTCAGCCTATATAGGCAATTTTACCTGCTAATGCAGACAACACTATATTCATCATTTGATGCAGCAACAATCCCTTGCACAATGATAGAGAGAACATGCTTTTCCCTTTCTCTCATTTCTCTAACTTCCTCAGGAATAAGTAACCTAGTTAGCTCAACACCATTAGGCCTACCATCTTGACCAGACAACAGCAACCCAGATACAGCAGAGGCACCAGTTGTAGTAACCAAAAAGTTAGACAAGCTGGGTAGGGGATGGATATTATAGACTCGGTTCCATTAGCAATTTGCTCATCCCTGGCAGATAGGGTTTGATAGTTCTGATTATTCAAAGCAGCTGCTTTAGAGAGAATCTCTACTTAAGTAGTTAGGGTCTTTACATTAGCCAAAAGATTTTTAACAGTGACCCTTTACCATTAGGGTTAGCACCCCCAGTTATAAATTGACAATCAGTACAAATGTATACAAAAAAATCACCACCATGTTCAATAGTAGCTTGAATAAGAATGTCAGAGATACTCATGCACATACATGTAAAGCAAAACTAGAGCTTGCATCTATGACACCCGAGACCTCTATGCTAACCATTTGACTACAAGAAACACAAGGGCAGGGATCATTACCATCATGAAGTCCATTCGCGTAAATTGCTAGCCGACAACAATGAGCCCCGTGCCATTTTCCGCTTGCTCTCTTCTCTTACCTCTCACACCAAGTCCCCACACCCATTAGCCCCACCATCCTCTTGAAATTCTTCACTGATAAGGTCATTAACCTTTGTGCCTCCCTCCCACAACTGCCTGACCAGGCCTTTCACATTCTCCCTGATCACCCCCCCTCCTCCTTCGCCGGCCGCTCAACGTATTTCCTGCCATGACTGCTTCTGAGTTGTCTGCCTTACTCTTGCGCTCTTAAAAGTCTGGCTCCCCTTGTGACTCATTCCCCCCAAGCTATTAATCAAAATATTGCCTGTCATACTCCCAATGCTCCTCGACCTGTTCAATACCTCCCTTGCTACTGGTGTTGTCCCTTCTTCCTTCAAATGTGCCGAAATCTGTCTGATCCTTAAAAAGCCGAAGCTTAACCCTTCCGACCCACCTAGCTATTGCCCAATCTCGCAACTTCCCTTCCTCTCTAAGGTCCTTGAGAGAGTAGTTGTTTCGCGCATTTAAAGCTGGGCACTCTACCGAAGCCGCTCTACTCAATGTTACTGATTGCTTATGTAGAGCTGCTGACTGGGGGTGTGCCTCCATCCTCATTCTACTTGACCTCTCCTCTGCCTTTGATACTATTGACCATTCTGTCTTGCTTGATCGCCTCCACTCTTTCCTTGGCATTTCTGGCGCTGCTCTCCGAGATTTTTGTAACATGGCGAAGAAGAATGGTCCTCCGTTTTGAAAGCTAACCTGCAAAATATGCAAAGTCTATAGATGGAGTGAAGACTTCGGGGGAAGGAGTTGCAAGGAACTCACAGATGGCGTCAGTGTCTGTGACTTCTGCGAACTCGAGAAGCGCCTGGGCGAGAGCATCGCCCAACTGAGAGAGGAGAACTCCCTCCTTAAAAGGGAAGTTCAACTCTTAAAAACAGAGAGATGCAGATGCTCAGGCGAGAAGGCTCCGGACGTCCAACAGCCGATTTCTTCTGCTGAAGGGCTTCCTCAACGAGCCAAAAAGAAGAAAAGAAAGAAGAAAGAAGAGAAAGTAGAAATAGAAGAAGAGAAAGTAGAAATAGAAGAAGAGAAAGTAAAAGGAGAAGAGAAAGTAGAAAGAGAAGAAAAGAAACTGGAAACAGAAGAAGAGAAAGTAGAAGCAGAAGAAGAGAAACGGGAAACAAATGAAGAGATAGCAAAGGAAGTCAAGAAGATGAATAAGAGGAAGAATAAGAAGAAGAAGAAAGAAAAATTAGAGATACAAGAGGAAAGCGGCAAGTCGCCTCCGAAAGGAAAGACTAAGTCGTCCGCAGTCAAATGTGCAAGAGTCACCCTTATTGGTGATTCTCAAGCACGGGGTCTGAAGCCCCTGCTAGCGACCCGCCTTCGCACAAGCGTTAAGGTGAGCTGCATCCCAGGTTGTGGGAATAAGCAGGTAAGAGCTGAGGCCAAGAAGTCTCAGATTTCAGAGACTTCAGTCGTTGCCCTTATGGTAAGTGGCAACGACCTCTACCTCAGAGGAGGTAGGGTAGGCCCTACAGGTGAAATTATGAGGACAGTTATCGGCGCTGTCGACGACTGTGGACTGAAAACCCGCAGACGCGTCGTGGTGGGGATGCTCCCGAGGTGGGGTCCAAGCCGCCGGACTGCCCACTTGAGGAACATGTCGCTAAACAGGCGCCTTGCAGACCTCTGTACGGCTGAGGGTGTCTTTTTTGTGGACCCGTACGCCGTGTTCTATGGTAGAAAAGACCTCTACCAAAGGGACGGGGTGCACCTCTCCTTTAAGGGCAAGGCGTTCCTAGCCAACCTCATCCAGGATGTCGTGGAGCGCACCCAAAGGAGTGTCCGGCCCATTGGGAAGGCGGACGTACGCCAGTACGCCCGAGTCATTCCCCAAACAACCTTCTCGGAGGTTGTCAAAAATGGTGCCACCACGACAAACAACAAGCCGGGAAACGGAAGAGTATAGGGAGTCCTACATTAGGGGACTCCCTGAAAGTTACTCCAACGTTATATCCGACCACGAGCTCCTAGGCGTTGACCTAGAGATCGGTCCTGCCAAATACAGGACCCTGCTGCTTTACAGACCCCCTTCCCAACCCGTTGAGAAGGACAGGGAACTGTACCAGCTGCTGGGTGAGCTTGTTCAAGGCAGAGTGTGCATCGTTATGGGCGACTTCAACAGACAAGTTGACTGGGAAACCAGAGCAGCCTGTAGCGAGAGCGCGCTACTCCTGGAGTTCGCCAACAACGAGTTCCTCACTCAATGGGTCAGAGAACCGACAAGAGGAGACAATATCCTCGACTTGGTCTTCACCTCTGAGGATGATATCGTTGAGGATATCTCTGTAAGCCAAGAGCTCGGTGGCAGTGATCACCAGCTAGTTAGATTTAGCGTCAAGATCCCGAAGGTAAGGTCTGTTGCCAGTCAATTAAAGAAACTTGACTTGAGAAGAGCAGACTTTGCAAGCCTTCGAGCTGGACTGACTGACGTGAGGCTAGAAGTGTGCGATGCCGTTGAAGACTCGTGGAATAGTTTCAAAACCACATTCATGAGTCTTCAATCGCGTTTCATCCCTCTGAAATGCCCCCGTCTGTCTTCTGTTCAACCTAAGTGGTTTAATCGAGAAATCGGCCAACTGCTTAGGGAGAAGAGAAATGTGTACCGGCAATCGAAGATCTCGGGTGACTTTGACGAATACCGGAGGCTAGCCAGGAGAGTGAAGTCCAGCATAAGGGCGGCTAAGCGGTCTGAGGAACTCCGAGTGGCGAGACTCTGTAAAGAGAATCCCAAGGAGTTTTTTGGATATGTGAACAGCCGTAAACCAATCCGTTGAACGATTGGCCCTTTGAGGAACGAGGAGGGGACATTAAAGCATTCAGATGCAGAAAATGCCAACCTCCTCAACGACTACTTCTCTTCAGTGTTTACTGAAGAGTGTGGTCCCATTCCCCAGCCGACACATTCCTACTCGGGGCAAAAGCTGGAGGCAATGGACTTCACCGAAGGAGAAATAAAGAAAAAGATCGCTGACCTAAAGACGAATAAGTCCCCTGGACCGGACGGGTTTCTACCCAAGGTGTTGAAGGAAGTTTGCGATGAAGTATCACAACATCTGTGCGCTATCTTTAACATGTCAATCCGGACCGGATGCGTTCCTAGTGACTGGCGTGAGGCGGAGGTGACTCCGATCTTCAAGAAAGGAGCCCCCAGCCATCCGTCGAACTACCGACCTATCAGTCTGACTTCGATAGTCGGTAAACTCATGGAAAGCATCATGGTGGACAAAGTGACGTCGTATTTAGAGTCAAACCTGCTACTGAGGAGTTCCCAGCACGGCTTCCGAAGGCAACGGTCATGCCTGACGAACCTTGTGGAATTCTTCCACTTCGTTTTCAGTGAGCACAATCGGGACAAGGCGGTGGATGTGGTGTACCTAGACTTTCAGAAAGCCTTTGATAAGGTACCACACCGCCTCCTTCTCCGGAAAGTGCGAGCGCTTGGCATAGATGGAAAGGTAGCCGGCTGGATCGAGAACTGGCTAAGTGGCAGACGGCAACGGGTGGTGGTAAATGGACAGTCTTCTGAGTGGGTGCCCGTTACTAGCGGGGTGCCTCAAGGTTCTGTCCTGGGACCACTACTATTCATCATCTATGTCAATGACATGGACGGTGACATGGTTGCGAAGATTTCCAAATTTGCCGATGATACCAAGCTTGGTATGAACGTTGCAAAGGATGGAAATACTGCCCGCCTGCAGGAAGATCTTGGGAAGATTGGGGAGTGGTCGGACACGTGGCAAATGCCTTTTAACGTGGGCAAATGCAAAGTGATGCATATCGGCCACAGAAACCCCCAATCTCAGTATATCCTTAAGGGCACTGCTATGGAATCCACCGACACTGAGAAGGACTTGGGTGTAACAATCACTAGTGACCTCAAGTTCTCGAAACAGTGCATTGAGGCGGAGAAAAAGGCCCAAAGGATGCTAGGCTATATTAAGCGCCAGTTTGGTTATCGGAACCAGGAGATTGTACTGTGCCTGTACAACTCACTTGTCCGACCGCACCTGGAGTATGCCGTACAATTTTGGAGTCCTTCATTGCGAAAGGACATCGCGAGATTGGAACGCATACAAGCCAGGGCAACCAAGCTGATTCCCTCTATCCGACATAAAAGTTAGGAGGATAGACTAAGGGAATTAGATCTGTTCTCGCTGGAAACCTGTAGACTGCGTGGTCAGCTCATCGAAGTTTTCAAAATACTTTGAGGGTTCAACAATGTTGACTACCGGGATATTTTCACACTGAGTGAGAACAGAACGCGCAATCACGGCTTCAAACTTGAACTGAAGCGTTACAACCGCAATCTGTGTGTAAATTTTTTCACCTACAGTATCTGCGGTAAGTGGAACGCACTTCCAGTGGAAGTTGTCAACAGTGAATCTGTTGACCAGTTTAAGGCAAGACTAGACAAGGTCTTGAAAAGTGGCCGTTTAGGGACGCAAAACAATTGAGCAGCCTTGTGCCCGCTCGATTGCAAGTCCAATGGTGCCCTCTTTCAATGGACCGTAAGGTCTCCTAGGGTACCTTCTTTCCTTGTTGTTACTCCTTGTTGTCTCACTGTAGCGGGCCGAAAATATATCTCTAATCCCAATCGACCCAACCCGCTTCCTACACTGTGCGGACATGAGAAATCGAGGGAGAATGAAACGGATTGTATATACAGTCCCTTTACTTACAAAAGAATACAGTTATATTTACAGCAATTTTATATTTACAAGGGAAGTGTGCACACTTCAAAATGAGGCCAAATTTCCCAATCCAAATAAGATAGCAAAAGAGAATTTTATAACAGGCGAATACAACAAATTTACTTATATCTACACAAAACATAAAAAAAAACACAACAACCAAACGAAAAGGGGCACGCGCTATCACTTGTGTGCTGGAGGTGGGTGGTAGTAAGCTAACATAAAAGGAGGCAGGATTGTCAACCAAGGTGGGTATGGTGGTCCAGGTGTTTAGCGAGGTATGAAAGCCCTCCGTCTCAGGGCTGGGCGGAGCACTCGTCTAGAGAACCCTTCTTGCCGTCAATCCACGCTTCCACTCTCTCTTTCCAGAATATGGCGCTTTGTTAAAATAATTTTAGCAAAGAAACTATCTTGTTTTAATTATAGGGATATCTCAAAACTAGCTACTATCTTTCCAGAATATGGCGCCTGGAAAGAAAGAAAAACATGGTAATCATTTTATACATAAAATAAACAAAAACAAAACAAACCCATTCCCATTCACACACATTCTTACAGAGGGAGGGAGAGGATACTGAGAAAAGGGGTGGGAGAATGGCCCTTTTACACACACTCACATTCGCTCCACCACATCACCCAACCTGTAGTGATTAATGATGTCTCCTCTGACCCCACTCCCATTCGCTTTGGTGTCTCTCAAGGCTCTGTCCTCAGCCCTCTCCTCTTTCTTATCTACTTATTCCCTCTTAGCTCCCTCCTACGTAATCTCGGTCTATCCTTCTACCTCTATGCCAATGATACTCAAATCTTAATTTCCTCTTCCCCCTCGACCATTGCCCACTCAATCTGTGACCTCCTATCTGTCTATTCTTCTATCTCAGACTGGCTATCGGCTAACTTCCTCAAACTTAACCACTCCAAAACTGAAGTTCTTCTGGTTGGTACCCCTGCTCTAGTATACAAAGTTAAATCCCTCTGGGTGAAAACTCTGTTGCTTTCTCTTATTTGTTAGAAATCTGGGTGTTGTGTTTGATGAGCATCTCTCCTTCAAGCCCCATATCCACAATATTAGTAAATCTTCCTTTTGTTTCCTCTGTAACTTCTCCCGCATTCACTCTCACTTCAATCGCCAAAGTCTTGAGACTGCTGTCCATGCCTTCATTACCTCCCGCCTTCATTACTGTAACACTCTTCTTGTAAATCTACCATCTTCCTCTCTACGTGCCCTTCAGCTAGTCCAGAACTACGCTGCCCAACTACTCCTCCATCACTCTCGCTTCTTGCCTTCTAAGCCCCTGCTTCAGCAACTGCACTAGTTACCTATCAGATATCCTTCTCATTTCAAGATTCTCTTCACTTTCAAAGTCCTTCACCAAAAGGCCCCAACCTACCTTTCCTCTGCCCTTTCCCAATGTATCGCCCCTCAGGCCCTTCGGTTATCTCATACTCATGCTCCTCTCCTGAATACTCCTCGCTCGTCCCTCTGCTCAATGGGCGACCGCTCCTTCTCAGTCTGTGCCCCCAAGCTTTGGAATGCTCTTCCAGCTGAAATTAGATCTGTTGCCTCACTTACCACTTTCAAGCGACTCCTGAAAACGCATCTGTTCAAGATTGCGTACTCACCCACCTGGTCTTAGCCCACAGCCGAATGTACGCTCTGTGAAGGCTTCTGACCTTGAAGAGCGCATTATAGGAAATTTATTATTATCATTATCATCGGGAGATGATGAATAGCAGGGGCATTCATAGTGTAAGAATCCAAAGAAGGTTATTGTACAGGTTGACTGAGGCTAAACACTCTAGTGTTAGGCCTCTGAGTAGACACAGCAGTATTATTGTTATTTGCAATAAAAGCAACTACCTATTAAAGAGGAACCTCCATTAAAATCTAATGCTAGCTAGGCTTTCGGATTATGAATCCTACAAGTTTATTTAAAAATAGCGGGCAGTGGGAGGGGCAATCCCCCATAATTAAAGTGGGGTATGAGGGTGAACCCTCCCCCCCCTTGAAATTACCTTAAAAATTATATATAATATATATGATGCAATTGCAATAACCCCCCATCCCCCCTACACTTATCTTGGAATTTGACCAAGAAAAAAGTCCCTAAATTAAAAAAAAACACCCACTGATTTTTTAAAGCAAAAATATACCTAGGTATATGATTTATCTTAAAAAAATGAGGTGTGTGTGTGTGGGGGGGAGGGTTATTTTCCGAAATTTAACCATGATGCCTCTTAAATAAACTATCCCTGACACTACCTATTACAGAGGAACCTCAGTTCTCAACCATAATTTGTTGTAAAAGTCTGTTCTCAAACTGAATTTTTGAGAACTGAATCATTTTTTTCCATTACAAATAATATAAAAGAGATTAATTCATTTCCTAGCACCAGATGAATGCTTATTTACATGCTTACACTATACATATATCATAATATAAAAACGCTTATTCAAACAGTAAATAACGCATAAAAGTGTAAATAAAAAGAAAAACAGAGGTAAATTTAACATAACAGTGTATTATGTACGTACCTTTTTGGTTGCAATGTGATGGCATAAGTGGATGGAGGTGAGGGAGGGAAGGGGAGGAGTTATTTAGAAGGGGAGTGAGTCACTTTCCCTAAAAAATTCTGGTAACTGTCTTTCAGGGGTTTCTTTCCTTCTCTGTCTCTTTGGCTCAGGTAAATCTTTCTCTGGGGTTTCTTTTCTTTTTTCTTTCACTAAAAACCTGTCCAATGTTAGTTATTTTTGCCTGCATTGTAAAAATTTTCTAAAATGAGACATGACATTGTCATTGAAAAATTTACTTCCCTATTTGTTAGCACTGTATCAAGGTGATATTTTTCCACAAAACCTTTCAAATTACCTCATTTAGCACGAATTTCTTTAATTAAAGAACTTTGAGCATCCTCCTTTCCTTCCTCCCCCCTCAGAAGACATTTCCTCAGCCAAAGTCTTTTGCTGTTCATGTGGAAGGTATACAAGCTCTTTGGTGGTAAGTTCAGTACAATGTTCTTCCACCAGCTCTTCAATATCTTCACCTTCATCCTCCAAGCCCATAGTTTGTCCCATAGAGACAATGTCAACAACAATAGCAATTTCCTTGAGAGCAGCAGTACATATAGCTGTCCCAAACCCCTCAAAGTCTCATTCTGGTACACAGTCTGGCCAAAGTTTCCTCCATGCTGAATTCATGGTTCTGTAACTCACTTGATTCCATGCATTATCAATAAGATTAACACAATTAAGGTTATTAAAGTGATTTTTCCAAAAGTCTTTCACGAGTTAACTGGGTGTTATTAGTGACTTGAAAACACTTTTGAAACGGGGCTTTTGTGTAAAGTTTCTTAAGGTTTGCAATGACCTGTTGGTCCATTAGTTGTATTAGAGTTGTTGTTTTAGGTGGCAGGTATTTGACCTGAATAAAATCAAACTCTTCAACTAAGTCATCCTCCAAACTTGGACGGTGATTGGGGGAGCATTGTCTAACACAAGAAGGCATTATAGTGGCAAGTTTTTTTTCTTGTAGATATTGTTTAACACTCAGGGCAAAAACTTCATGAATCCACTTAATAAGAAATTGTCTGGTCACCCAAGCCTTCGTATTAGCCCACCACATAGCAGGCTATTTACTCATCAATGTTTCTTTTGTAAACCCTCAGATTATCGGAATGGTACACAAGCAATGGCTTGACCTTGAAATCGCCACTTGCGTTGCCTCATAGCAAAGGAGTGAGTCTATCTTTCATTGGCTTGTGCCCTGGCAACAAACACTTTTTCCTCCTTAGTAATATAGGTTCTATTTGGCATTCATTTCCAAAATGATCCAGTTTCATCCCCGTTAAACACCTGTTGGGGGAGATAACCTTCTTCCTTTATAAAGTCACTAAACTCAATCACAAATTCTCTGCTGCTTCCTTGTTTGAACTCGCCACCTCTCCATGCCTATTTCACTTCTGCTCTTGAATTTCTTGAACTAGCCCCTACTAGCTTTGAATTCAAAAACACCACCTTCAGCACTTGTACTAGGGGGTTTCTTTACTAGATCATTATAAATTTCTAATGCTTTCTCACAAATAAATGTTTCACTGATACTGTCACCTGATAACTGTTTCTCATTTATAAAAATAAGCAATAACTTTGGACTTCCTCGAGTATCTGTGGTCTTTGTTTACTAATAACAGTCACTCCTTTTGCAACATTAGCTGCTTTTATCACTCTTATTCTTTAGAATAGTAGATATTGTCAATTTAGACATACTGTACTGCACAGCGAGATCTGATATATGAATGCCATTTTGTGTTTCACGTTGATTTCTTTCTTCACTTTAATTGTTTTTCTCACAACTTGCCTTTTTCCTTTACCAGTATTACTGCTAGCTTTCTTTTGAGCCATGACTGAGGGCTTATAAAAGAAAAAATGTACAGTTCAATAAAATTGGAAAAGAAAAGCATGGCACAACACATGAATGTATCCAACACAGCAGTCGACTAAAAAATTATTCCATTCGGGTTAACTCGATTCGGCTCAGTTTCAGCAGCCACATGGCAATGTTGTTTGAGGAACTGAAATTTTGTTGATAACAGGCATTTTCATCTTGAATTTTTTGTTTGAAAACAGATTTGTTCAACCTGTGAGATGTTTGAATACCAAAGTTACTCTGTATTTTGCTTTATAATTTTCTTTTATTTTTTTCCCTGAAATCCCTTTTTACCTGTTTTCAAGTGTTTAGGTATACCTGTGACATATGCTTCTTTTAGTGTTTTGGTTTGTATGTTTGTTCATTTGTTTTGTTTATGTTCCTGTTATTTTTTTATTTTTTTGTTTTGTTTGTTTTTGTTATTTATTTAAATAGTTTTTTATTAGCATTTTTTGTTTAACTTTCAGTTTAAAAACTTTCTAAAAATGCATTTACTTACATTAGGCCAGTGGCTAAAGTTTTGCTGCACCAAGCAAGAATTCATGGAACCGCTCTTCTATGCTTGGGTATTTCTGAAAGTGACCGCCTTCCTTTATTTATTTTTTTATAATTCATATATATTTGTGCTTGAAAGCAAGTTTTTTTTTTGTTTTTTTTTAAATTTAGACTTTTTCTTGGGGGGCAAATTTCCCCAATGCTTTTTTGCTTTATTAGGTTATTGGGGGCTGCACCCTCCAAATCACCCACTACTTTTAATAATCTTTAGTATTCTCAATTTGAAAGCCTAACATTATACTTGAATTCAAAGGCGATTACCAGACATTGTTATTTGAATGCACATCGCTGATTGGGGAAAAAAAGTAGCTAGAAAAATAATCAACAAAATTCTTTAAAAAACATGCGCTGCTAATCGTAACATTTAGCTACTTTCTCATCTTTCAGTCAGGTAGAGGTGGTGCTATCTTCAAATGTGCGAGTGTAATTTAGGCTGTGATAATTTTGAATGAGTGGTGAACACATTTAGAATACTAAAGCCTGTAATACTACTTTGTATTATTTTGATAGTGTTATATGAGTAATATTTCAATGGTGGAAAGGTTCTATTATGCTTTTTAAAGACAAAAAGTGAATATTTCAACCCAAATCCGCAACTCAAGAATTCCTCCACAATGCCATCTTAAAATAAGAACATAAGAGAAGGAGTCTGCCAAAGGCAGACAGCTCCTGTTTCCATCATCCAATTTAGTCTTACCTGGTTGGGCTCCCCATAGCAAGACTAGAGAACCCCACAACTGCCAACACGACAGCCAAAGTTATATAAAATCTTGAATTGAATATGCTACAACAATGCTGGAAAGTGTGTTGTAAGCAGAGACAATAATTGATCAAGTGTGGCACTCATAAAGTCTTTCTTTCAAATGAGCATGGAGTGATTTTTGAATATAGGCAAGGAGTCAGAAAAGACCACTGAGACAGGAAGAACATTCCAAATGGATATATTTCTTACTGAGAAGAATCTAGTTCAAAATTCATAATTAGAATGTGAATGAAATATTTTGAATGGGTGACCTCAAGTAATTGATGAGAGACAATTGAAAAAGGATCATTAGGAGACATTGGTGATTTGCAATGAAATAACTTCCAATACTGAATAAGATCTGCCTTTAATAGAAAATGGTTGAAGTCTTTCAATTTTGTCCATCTCTGTTGCCCCCTTCAAGAGCCCTTATGTCTCACATGAGATATAAAGAAGCACTTCATGATTATGTTGTTCCCCAGCCTCTTTGGCACATTCTTGTTGAATGTCCTAGTCTGGTTGATCTTCAGGTACATTACCTCTCCTCTTGGTACTAGGATGAGCTGGCTTTCTACCGCTTGTCCCTTGTACTCTGGATGGCTTTGTGCTCACAGACTTGTAGACTATGACTTTTTGGAGGAGGCTGACCTCCTATTTTATTCTACTCTTTGTTGTTGGGTGCAGCAATATGCTTTCTTCTTCTTACACCCCCCTCCTTTTGTGGCTCTGTCCCTTTTTCTTTTTAATCTAGCCTAACATTAGGTTTTGAAAGAATTATGGTGACATATGCCCGCTTGACTGCTAGTCCAAAGTTACCCTCATTGAATGGACCGTAAGGTCTTCTAGGGTACCTTCTTTCCTTATTACTCCTTGTTACCAGTTGGCCAATAAACAAAAATAATAACCCATCTGATAACTAACCATACCTAATGTGCTTGACATTACTCATGTGCTTCTTCTTTAACTGTTGGTCGCATGATTGAGCTTTGGAAAGTTCTGGAGAGTTGGTTACCAAGTCTTGTTTGCCTCATAAGTAGTCTCCTCTCTAGACTAAAGCTATGTACCTTACATTTTCACTTCCCAAACTGTTAACTACTTTCTTTCTCACAAGCCTGCCAGAGTCCTTCATTTATGTTCACTTCTTAGTTTTAAGTAAACATTAGTCTCTTGATTTAAACCTCATGAGAGGCATTGATAAAATAAAATCACTTATTTTAAACTTGATTAACTTGAGTGGAAATTTTTATTTTTTGCTACAATATATTATGTATACAATATTTTATCTTGAATAACCTTAAATGTTAGATAAACCGTAAATGTTAGATAATTGTTACTTATTTCATCTGTCATTAATTTTATTCCAGGTCAGTGTTTTTACTATAGGCTAAGTTTATATATGACTTCTGGTGATAGATTTGTAAAATGAATGTGATATTTCTTACAAAATGAAGTTCCTTCCCTTTCTGTCATGGATTGCTATGAGCCAATCCACCGTGCCTTTGCTGTGTGAGGGTCCGCCTTTCAACAAAATGATTGAAAGAGGACTCATAATAACTCACAGTCAAAAATGCTGTCATTATGACTGAAAAATCTTGGGTTAAAAATTTTAAGGTAAATGGTTTTATTATCCATTTTTTCATGTTAAATCCCTATTAATAATTTTGTAGGCCAATGATGTAAATTGTGATAAGAAACATGTTGAAGAAGTTTAAATGTCACCTGCAGTGTTTTTGTTTTTTATTGATTAGTATTTAGATAATTTCAGTGATATAATAAATATTGCATATTCATTCCAGAATAGCCTCTTTCCTTCAATGTTCCCATTGGGATCCTCATTCATCTTTTGCACAAAAGTTTCATTTGGAGAGGCAGAATAAGAGAAACCACTGGTTCTTTATTACTGGTATTTTGCTCCTCTGGAGCTTCCTCAGAGTAACAAGAAAGGAACTGGACTGCTGGCTTATATATGCATAGGACTAAACATTGCTCTGACCTCGTCGCTGATTCATCAGTTTCTTGAAGAGTCATGTCCAGACAGCTCAGACCATGGTCAGAGTAGTGTTCAATCATATTTGAATATAAGCAGGTGGTCCCATTCATTTCTTGTCTTAGTTTCTTGTTACTCTGAGGAATAAAATGTCAGTAATAAAAAACCCTGTATCACTTGTGGTTTATCCTTTTCTCCCTCTCCATTTGTTATCAAAGACACCCATTTGTTGACCTTGTACTGTGTTTAATTTTGCATACAGAGAAATCATCCGCAATATCCCTTTTAAAGGCATTTGACTACTATTGTTTCTTTCTTACATCACATATCCACCCCCTCACATTTCATACCCCTACTCGATTCACACATCAAAGTGAATGCAAGGTCTGTGACAACCATGCCCATTACCATCATGGCATGTCCTAGTTGTAAGATAAATGCCTTTGAGGGCATAGCTTCATAGGCCAACAGCCCACTATTGGTGACAGTCACCATCTATGACACACTTCAGGGGATGGTATGGGTATTCTTCCTGCCTCATATACAGGCAACATTCCAGGTTTAGTTGCCTTTTATCACACACACTTGAGGATATTAGGGGTATACTTCCTGCCCCATAGCTGTGTGAATATCAAGGATAAGAATGATAGGGTACTTGTGAGCAATGAGGTTAAGAGTAGATGGCTGAAATGCTTTAAGTTGTATAATGTAGGTATGGAAGATGATGCAAAGGTAAATATGATTGACTTTGTGAACATGAATCAGGTACTGTGTCAAGGAATGAAGAGAGAAACTTGCTAAAAATGTCAATACTCTGAGAGGTCTGACGAGTTAGAAGACAGTTGGAGTAGGGAATATAGTCATGGAGATGCTAAAATTTTGTAGTAAATTACAGACTGGGTCTGTTGATATCCAAATGTGGAAGAGGGCCTGAAGACTAAAAGAATGCAGGAATAGCGCCGTTCTATAAGGGTAAATTAAAAATTCTGATTGGGTGTATAAAAAGGAAAACAGGAATTGATAATTGATAGGTGATGAACATATTTTTTTAAGAAATGGTAGTCATAATTGAGTTTTTTTTACCGAGATATCTGAGAAAACAAGGGATAAGGGGTAGATTCAGCGTAATCAAAATGATGGGTGGTCTCTTGTGCTTAATAAGGCTTAAAGGGAGTAAGGTATGGTGATGTACACTTCCATCACTCCAGTTTGCATCCTTTCCCTATTGTCTCCAGTGGGGGGGAGGTAACATACCTGCTTTCTTTCCACACCTCTCTTCCCATTCTACTGCTCCTCCTTTCTTTTCTTTTCCTATCTTTTTATTCCACTGAATGTTCATTCTCCAACTGGAACCTTATATGCCCACTCCAAATAGAACTCCTGGGATGGGCATTTAGTGTTTGTGGCTCACATTATTCATGGGTCCTCGTGCCCAAACTTAAAAAGTCAACCTGGAGCTAAAACAGATATTGACTTGGCTCTCTATGGACTACTCAACCTATTCCCCATCTCTCCAGTTTCTGCTGTCACACATCCCTTTGCAATGCAACCAATCATACCCATTTCCATCCCTAGCTCCTCCTTATGCCCCATCCCCTTGCTATCCTTCAAAATTTCCACCCCTCCCAAACTCCACCCCCTATCCTGTAATGAACATGCATCTCCAAACCCACCTGTCTTGTTTTTGAGCACAGCATTGATCTCCCTCTCCCTCATCAGGTCTTTCCTGGTTATGAGACCAGCCCTCCCTGTCAGGTGCTCCATTCCTAAACTTCACTAAAAGGTTTGATGTCTGGCCTGAGTTGTATGGGTCTGCTTTTAAATCCCCCCATGACAATTGTATGTGTAGTGATTTTGAGCCAATACCCATCTCAACTGCTCACAAGGCACCAATTTTGAAAATGGTGCCTTTAGGACATCCCAGTAGAGGACCTCCCAAAAGATCTCCCAATGACTCAAAGTTCCACAGATTCCACCAAAAGGTTGGGAAGATGAAGGTGCTCACTCCTAGCATTTAATGTCCTTTAGCTCCCTGATCCCACCACCCCACATTTAATGGGGTGTAGATGACCTCTTGGAGTGTATATTTGAGATTTACTCTCATGTAACAACTTAAACCTGTTGCTTTAAACGCAGCAGGTTCGGGTACTTTATCTTTGCATACCAAGAAGGCAAGAGCTGGATCCTGCCCCTTCTTTCTTGTCAAGTTAACCCAACTGTGCAAGATGCTCTGGAAAGCACCCACCATTTTTACACCGGTGCCTGATTTTTATGTTTGAGTTTCAAGTTCAAGGTCCTGCGAGCCCACACACCCCCCTGGATGCAATGTCCCTTGTAATCTGAAACTACCTGGACTCTATCTTTCTAGACTCCATTCTTTCTATCCTTTTCAATACTTTCTATACAAGCCTCTTCTCACCTCTCTCTCTCTCTCTCTCTTGGTCAGCAGCTAAATTTGCAGGCTAGTTGCCACAACCAGCTTTCCTCCATAGTCTGGGATGGGGAGAATCACTCCACAACTCCACCCCACCCTGTCTTGCCTCATGGTCCTGGGTGGGGATGGTGGTTTTTACTATGCTTGCACTCTTCCCGTCATTTAACTCATTATGGCACCCTAGTAGCGTGTTATGCTGGCCACCCCGATGAGAAAGTTTGTCCAAAGTGGACATCCAGTTCAACTGGCACCCCCTGCACCCGCAGGGAGCAGTTTCCTAAGGCATGTGTTTGGATCTTGGCTTACCTCTGGGTCACCATTATAGCCTGGGTCCCAATGATGATTTTCTCCAAATAACATCACCTTAGTTCCTGATAGTAAAGTGAATTCCTCTTCACCTCCCTGTCTAAATGAAGTGGCTTTCCCATTACAAGCTAAGCTCCCTCCATAGTGCAGAGGTGCCTCCTCCCCCTTCCTAAGCGTTCTCCCCCGGCAGGGGGCTACCCTGTGTAGCCTGCAATACCTGGTACCAGGAGGAGCTGCACATCCTCCCAGCCTGAGTAAAAATTAGGGAAGCCTTGTCACTAGGTTGACTTGAACACTGATGGGACCTGGGCAAGCTTTTGGTGTGCTTTTTCCCTCCTTTCCTTTCAGTACTTTATCTTTATTTATTTATTATTATTAGCATTATTATCATTCCTATTATATTTTATTATTATTATGTATTATAATTAATATATTATTGTTAGTAGTAATTTATTATTTATGTATTATTATTAGTAGTATTTATTATTATGGCTATACCCTCAACCTTTTCTACTTGCACTTTGTACCAGGAGGCCTGTTTCCACCTGGACAGAGTTCAGTCCGGTAGCCATAGTCCCTTGGTGGACTACAGCATGCCATCTTGAGATCACCTAAGACCAGGGTATGATAATAATAGGTGATCACCCACCCGACTCTGTTGTGGACCCACCTACCGGGTTTTGCAAAAGTTCTGTTATACCTTTTTTTTTAATCTTTCAAGAGGTTTATGTGTGTGATAAAAAAGGTTCCACCAAATAAACTTAAAGTTCTACCTTTCCAGCATGTGTCATTAAAATATCTTGTGTGCAGGTGTGTCAAGATGGAAGTCAAAAGAATTGCGATCTCTACTCTCCTGTGTTGTGGGCCACAACAAGTCGCCACAAGAAGTCCAACATTGGCAAGTGGCTCAGTGTTGGCTGGATGACCCACAACAGAGTCACAGAGAGACTGAAGAATGGGGAAGACCTTGTAGATCAACCTCGTTCAGGCAGATCTCAAGTTGTCAACTGTTTGACTGTGAGAAAGGTCTTTGAAAGTACTCCAAAGCTCAAAATGACTACACTTGCAAAAAACAACATTTTGGTGGCCATATTGTCCAGAGCCTTGAAGGAGGAGGGTGGCAAGATCTCAAGGTGTATGGAAAGGCCTCTGCTGACCGATCATATTCAAGAACAATGTCAGGAGGATTGTTGTCACTTTCTCAATATTTTGGAGTCATGGCAATCAAATTCTTATGTTTTCTGATAAAAAAACCCCCTTCATGCTTGATCCCAGTCATCAACAAGCAGGATTTCTCCCGGGTCCGCTAAGTCTCCATGATCAAGCACTCAGCCTCTGTGATGAGCTTGAGATCATGGCTTCGAATGGTGAGAAGATGCTGCCAGTTACAGGCTCACTGGGGCCAATACAGGGCCATCATGGTCACAAAAGTCCTGCCCTAGATGAGAAAGAATACAAAGAAGCCAGACTAAGTCTTTCATTAGGCCTACAAGTGTGGGAACTCCCGGACCCTTATACAAGTTTTACCTCCCCATGTGCCACCATGGCACAACTTGCGGAAATATGGGCTCAATCCATGCCCAGGTTAAAAGTGGGACTGCCTCATTGGTGATTGTTCTCATTCATGGAAAATCTGGTTGTTTTACACTATAAGCACTTCCCTGGTGGTTGGCTGAGTCTGAGACAGCCCTCAGAGAGAAGCACTACACCTTTAATTGCTATAAGTTTTATTTGTGCAAATTCAATTTGAATGAATTTTAATGAGTGATTACCATTTCCTTGGTCTTGTATTTGACTGATACATCACCTGGGAGACTCATATTTGCAGCATTCGGGTCTTTTGTACCCACACTATGGACATTCTTCATTTTTGGAGCACACTTCGTATCACACTCGAACTGTGCCAGTGTATATGGATGGCTTGGGGTTTCAAGAGGGGGTTAATTTCCATGCTGCACCCCTTCTGTTTGAAGTCGGCGAGACTGCCAGAAACTGTGTCTGTGTTCACAACTGAGCAGTTTGCAATACACTGATTGGTATGGGAGATGATGTGTCATGCTCGGTTCAGAGACCGGATTGTGATCTATAGTGACTCAAAAATAGCCCTGAAGGCTCTCAGGGCATTAGACTCTCGGCATCCCCTGGTTTGCAATATTGTGAAACGACTGTTTTGGCGAGCTGGGCAGATGTTAAGATTATCTTCTGCTGTGTTCCTGGACATGCAGGAATTGTGGGAAATGAGGGTGCCAAAGAGTCTGCAAGGACTATGCGACCAGACCAGTGTTTGGCTCTTCCTCACACTGATTACATGGCAGGAATACAGGCTGCTTTGCAAATTAAAGGTGCATGCCATTGTGCTACGATTGTTTCCAGGGACCTACCCCCCAATGTGGCGATGACTTCAGGTTGTTTTCTGTCATCTCCGAATTGGACACACTCACAGGATACACCGCCATTAGATGGAGCGCTCTCCGGTACCTTATTGCAATGACTGTTGTCCCCAAGACTGTTTGGGGCACATTCTTGTTGAATGTCCCAGTCTGGGTGATCTTCGCACATGTTAGCTGTTCCGGTACCGGGATGAGCGGAGTTGCTACTGCTTGTCCCTTGTAGTCGGGACAGGTTACTGTACACACACTTGCTGACTATATGACTTTTTGGAGTAGGCTGGCCTCCACTTTATTTGACTGTTTGTTGTAAGTCACATGTTCATGCACCAGGGGAAGAGGCAGGCCCTACCTCCAACACTGGAGCCCGCTTCCTTCTTGTTGCTTTTTTGTTTATCATATTTTTGTTAAATTATTAGTTGTTGCTTTTTAGCGTGTTTCTTGCCTTTGTTCCTTTTTTATCTTTGTTATTAACTTGTCTTTTAATTTAGCCTAGTATTAGGCTTTGCGTAAATTATGGCAACTTTTCATTTTTTTTAATAAAAAAAATAATAATGAGTGATGGCCAGATTCCAATTCCTTTCAAACAGAGCTTTGGAAGACAGTCAGACAGAATCAGGTTAAGTTGTGCCTCTTCTCTACAAGCTGCCAACTGGGTTTCACCTTCAGAGGCAAACCTTTATTGACCTGTTTTTACCGAGTCTCATTCCACTCTTGTTTCATGCATGGATACTGCCATTGGTCCAGATAATGTTCTATACACCATGATTTGACTCAGTTAAATGAAGCATGTCATCCAGGAAGCATAAGGCCATTCCCATCATTGTTCTTTCTTAGAAGAAGACCCCTACATCTCCTCTGAGCTAGGCCTGCAGGGTATATTCATTCAATGAAATTGCTACAGACCTACTGGCCAATTGAGAGGAGCTGCAAAGCCAGTCTCCTCCTTTTCCCTGTTAGCTATTTCTTTTGCAGGAGATCCATTTTGGTGATTGAGCCCTGCCCACCCTCATGGGGTGGGCAGTTCCACCAATAAAAATGTAGTGTCTCCCCGCCCCCATCCCCCCTGTGCTTTCACAGGGGACTCTAATTCTCTTCAAACAAAGAGGTGGTTTACTCCTCTCCTTTGCATATGGGTGTAGGGGAGTCCCCCTCACCCCCTTCCCTGGAATCACCCTTGGGCGACTCACTTTTTCTAGTGGCAGTCTCTCCCTTTGCTTTCCAAGGAGACTACCAAAAGGGTATGGGGAAGAGGGAAGGCAGGACCCAAAGACCTGCAGGTGTGTATAATGAGCTTAGAGGGGGTCACTGTACATTCCCCCCTATCTTTCCCAAAGGATGCCGGTTTGCTGGCCAAAGATAAGATGACAAAAGGTACCTAAATGGGACCTGTGATGTCTTAGAGGGGGGGGGGGGCATATGGGGTCAAACCCGAGCTTAGTGCCAAGCACAGAACCTGTGTATGCCCCTATGTACACTCCTCCTAGATGGCACAGGTCCTCGAGGCCTCACAAGGAGAGTAGGGATCTCCTCCCCCGTCTGGTACTCCTGTAACAGTCAAAACCTTCTCTATTTTGGAGAAGGATCTGGCCTATGAGCTCCTAACAGTGGGAGCGAGAAGCAGGTTCATTCCCCTCCCCCTTCTCCTAAAGAAAAAAGAATAGGGAAAAGAAACAAAAGACTCGGGGCTCCTCTCCCTCCATAGAAGCCACCGGGATGGACGGGGCAGTTGCCATTTTGGTATGCGACCAAGCCAAGATTGGCACGTCAGGGCCCCTCATTCAGAGGCTACCTGGTGTTTTTAAGCCAGCTGGCTTCCAATGGTTCCTCGTTATTCACGTTATGGTGTGTATTTCCTTGAGAAGGAAATCCTGGCCATTCAGGCTCAGGATCGTCGCTCATTTTGCGAGGCTAAGGACTTGGTCCTGGTGCGCCCGGCTTTGCCTGGGACGTTTTATGCCTGCTAAGAAAGACACCCTCTGCCCCTGCAACAGCGCCCGGAGTTCTGGCTCTGGGAAGCGTATGACCATTCCTGTGAGGGTCTTCTCTTCGAAGAGGGCCTCAGCATCTCCTCCGAGCTAGGCCTGGAAGGCATATTCCTACCCTGGACTCCGGGCCAACTGGGAGTTGTGGAGGCTTGTCTCCTTGCCCTCCCCATTAGCCATCTTTTGCAGGAGATCATGCTGGACCCCCCTCCAGTTCTCCAGGAGAATGGGACCGCAATCTCGGACCCCGCGTCCTTGGCAGAATCCTTCGCGACTGCTTTTCCCGCATTCTCTACCCGGGATGCTGCTCCGCCAGCATTCAATGCGCGTCATGATGTTGCGGAAGGCCGCCTACTGGACTTTACCTCCAGAGGCGGAGAACCCTTCAATGGCAGGTTTACTTTGAGTGAGTTGCGTTCCGCTCTCGTTTCGTGTGCGGACACGAAAAACACCGCCCCTGGTCCGGATGATTCCCGTACGCCATGCTTCGACACCTGGGTGAACAAGGCATGGCCTTTGTTAGATTTGTTCAATAGGATCTGGGTAGAATTTGTTCAATAGGATCTGGGTAGAGGGTATCCTCCCAGACTCCTGGCGAATCGCTACTGTGCTTGCTTGTGGCAAACTGGTGAGAGAGAGAGCTCTACCCCGGGCTGTTTCCGCCCAATCTCTCTAACCTGGTGTGTGTGCAAGTTGATGGAGAAATTGCTAAATGTTAGCTTAGCATTCTTTCTGGACAGCGGAGGCCATCTGTCTTCTGCACAGTGCGGCTTCCACAAGTTTAATTCTACGTTGGATGCCCTGCTTTGACTGGAAAATGCCGTCTGCGAGGCCTTCCTTCGTAGACAGCACTACGCTACGGTGTTTTTCGATCTGCAGAAGGCCTATGATAACCTCATTGCGATACGGTATCATGGAAACTCTCCACACGCTGGGGACGAGGGAACTTCTAATATTTATATCTGAATTTTTGTGAGATCGTCGATTTCGGGTGCAGGTTGGGGAATCCCTCTCCGGCCTAATGTAGCAGGAAGAGGGTGTCCCTCAGGGAAGTGTCCTCAGTATCACACTCTTTGCCTAGAGCATCAACGGCATCACCTCGCTGCTGCCGGAAGATGTTATCACTACGCTCTACGTGGACGACCTTTCGATCTCTTTTGGCGCAGCCCAGATGCCAACTCTGGAGCGTCGACTGCAACAGGCATTGAACCGCGTCTCTCGCTATGCCAAAGACGTGGCTTCGGTTTTCCCTAGCCAAGACTAAGGTGGTGCATTTCTGCACAAATCCACGGCTCTCCATCCTGACCCAGACTTGTTTCTCAACGGGGTGCGCCTGGAAGTGGTTTACTCGCACCGTTTCCTTGGTCTTGTATTTGACTGGACGCCTCACCTGGGAGGCTCATATTCGCAGCCCCCGCGCCATGGATATTCTTCGCTCCTTGACGTTTAGTGTCGGCGCTGATAGGACTACTGCCTTACTTTTTATCGATCCTTTGTTCGTTCGAAGCTCGACTACGGATGCGAGTTTATTCATCCGCAGCCGAGCGTGTATTGCGGAAGGTGGACTCGATCCACCACACCGGCCTTCGCCTGGCTAGCGGCACTTTCCGCACGTCCTCTATTAAGAGCCTACTAGTCGATGCTGGGGAGATGCCACTCGCTCTACGCCGTGCATAGTGCATAATTCGCCTGTACGCGCGAGCACGGCGCCTCCCTCAGTCGCCAACAGCTCTCACTGCATCCGCAGCTGATCTGACTGTACCTATGCCGCCGACAGACGCTAGTCATAGCCTAAGCCCTTTGGGTTAGGGATAGGAAACTCCTTCGAGAGTTACGTATAGCTCTCGAGCCGGTGGCGCCCCTGGTTCTGCCTAGGACGCCACCTTTGAATATTTTTCGCCACGCCTCTGCTCCCAAAGCTTCTACAGCGCCGCGAGTTGCGTTCGGCCTTTTTGGAGCACACTTCGTTTCACGCTGAAACCGTGCCAGTGTATACGAATGGCTCAAGTCCCGAGAGGGGGTCGGTTTCCACGACTTACCCCCTCTGTTTGAAGTCAGCTGGGCTCTGCCAGGCGCTACGTCTGTCTTCACAGCCGAGCTGGTTGCAATACACCACTCGGTACTGATGATAACGCCATGTGCCCCGTTCGGAGACCAGATTGTGATTTATAGCTAATCACAAAGCGCCCTGACTGCTCTCGCGGCATTAGAATCTCCGTATCCTCTGGTTTGCGATATCTGTAATGCCACGGTTTTGGCGAGCATGGCGGATGTCGAGATTATCTTTTGCTGAGTTCCTGGACATGTAGCAATTGCGGGGAATGAGGGCGCCAAAGAGTTCGCGATGCTTGGGCGACCGAACCAGCGTTTCGCTCTTCCTCACACCGACTACATGGTAGGAATATGGGCTGCCCTCGGTCGACTTGGCAAAGAAGATGGGAGATGGTCGAGGTGAACTTGAAGTTACATGCCATTGTGCCTCGATTGTTCCCATGGACCCCCCCGCCCCCCATAGTGCCACGACGGCTTCAGGGTGCTTTCTGTCACACTCGCGAGATGCACCGCCATTTGATGGAGCGCTGCCGGCGCCTTACTGTGACGACTGCGTTGTTCGGCACATTCTCGTTAAATGTCCCACTCTGGGTGATCTTCCCGCACGTCACCTGTACCTGGACGAGCGGGGTCGCTACCGCTTGTCCCTTGTACTCGGAACTGGTTCGTGCACTATGACTTTTTGGACGGTTTGTTGTAGGTCGCATGCTCCTGCGCTGGAGGGAGGTGGGCCAACCCCGACGTTCGAGCGCACTTGCTTCTTGTTAGCTTTTTGTTTTTAGTCTATGATATTTTTATCCTTGTTATTTGTTTTTTTAATATAGCATAATCATAGGCTGTAGTGAGGATGGTGATTTATGCCCAAGTATGCAGTTTCCAGATGCACCCCTCAAAAAAAATTAGATAGATGGTATCCTCCCAGTCTCCTTGCAATTATCTACTGTGCTCACTTTTAGCAAACTGGAGAGAGATCATTCTACCCTGGCTTTTTTCCAACCAAGCTGGTGCCCTGCAAGGAAGTGTGCTCAGTGTTGCTCTCTCTGCCTAAAGCATCGACATTATCACTTTGGTGCTTCCAGAAGATGTTTTTGTTTCACTTTATGTATATGACCTTTCCTCTCTTTTGTTACTCCCTAAATGTTAACCCAGGAGTGTTAACTACAACAGGCCTTGAACTGCATCCCTTGCTACACTGAAGGTCACAAGTTTTGATTTTCCAAGGCTAAGGCAGTGCAGTTATGCTGGCATCCACGGCTCCATCTCAGCCCACACTTTTCCTAAATATGGTTTGCCCAGAAGTGGTGGATTTGCACTTCTTCCTTGTTTCTTGTTTTTTACTGACGCCCAACCTGGGATGCTTATAGCGACCAGTGCCTTCAGCATGTCCCCCATTGAGATCCTACTTGTCAATGTTGGGAAGATTTCACTTGTTCTGCCCCTTAAGTGGAACGGTGATTTGCCTTCCGAGATGATGTGCTGATGCAACTCAGCACCCCATTGGGCCCAAGCTTACCCTCTTCTTTCTGACAGACTGTGTTTTTACCCTACTTCTTCACTTTCCCTACAACCTCTCCCACAACTTTCTCTGGTCGGCCTCTAATTTCACAGGGTAGACAAAGACCAGCTTCCTCTCAACCAACTGTACCGGATTGGGTCTGAGGGGGGATGGGACAACGTCCCTTCACTCCTGAGCTCTGATCTGGGTTTGAGGGTTTTTAACAACCTGCTTCATTCCCTCCTACAACTTCCTCACATCCCCTTTCTTTCTCCTTTCAATGTGTATAGATTTTATCCTGTGCCTAAAGTGGATCTGCCATGCAAATTGGCTACCAGGTCATTAGGTGGGAGGAGTGGCCTCAAATGGTGGCAGCTGGTTCTACCGGCCTGGTACTCACCCCTTGCAGAGCCGGCTACTGCATGGGGGTGATTAGTGTATACATCCTGTGCCCTAAATAGCATCACCGTGCCCAATGATGGGTTAAAAAAAAGCCCTCAAACTCTCCCTCCACCTTCCCCTGTAACATTGTTGGAGCAGCCCTCAGGCAGCTCCACCGATAAAATGGAGGTGCACCCCCCCCTCCCCGATGGGACTCAGCACCACGTCTGGCCCTAGCTTAGCCTCTTCTCTTTCTTTCTGACACCCTGTATGTTTTTCCCTACAACTTCTCCCACAAGTTTCTCTGGTCAACCTCTAATTTCACAGTATAGATGCCGACCAGCTTCCTCTCACCCAACTATCCCTGATCGAGGATGATGGGGTGGGGGAGGGGTCAATGTTCCCTCACCCCTGAGCCCTGGTCCTAGGTGGTATTTCTTTCAAGAAATTTTATTATGAGAAATGTGTTACAAACTACTAAATTGAATCACACTGTAGTACTGCTGACTGTATTTAATGTAACATTTTGCATTATCCTAAATATATGTATGTCAAGAATTTTTTTTAATGATAAAACATTACCAGCTCTCCTTTGTTAGGGAGTGTGACACACACACACGCTTTACCCAATAAAGTAATAAGGAAAATTTCACTTTTAGTTTGAGCTATTGTTGCTCTTCCTAATGAAAAATATAGGACTATATTTTTCTTGATTTTGTTTTACGTTTCTTTGATATTCTTATTGGCTTAAATTTTTTCATCATTTAGAGAATTAAACATCAAAGTAGGGTTATGTGCTTTAAGAATTAACATATGTTTTCTTTTGATCTTGCAGTACCAGATAACTGTGTATGCACCTCTAACATACTTTTCATCCTCTCAAGTAGAATTCCATTATGTCATGGCAGTTAAAGGTCGTTGTCATCTTTATGAGACAGCCTTTGATAGTAAGGTAAGGAATAAATCCTTTGAAGTAGACATCTTTATTTGGCAAGTTCCTCCTTGTATTTTACCTTTGTTAACTCTTCAAATATAAATGTTCCTGTTCGCTGTTTAGTGACAACCACTCTTGATCCAGCTTTCCCTCTAATGAGAGGTGGCTGGCTCTTTTTGCTCTCCGTGCATGAGGTCTCCAGTTCTAATTGTGGCGGAGGCTGATTTTTCTATATATATAAAATATACAAATCTTTTGGAAATGCTGTACATTTTCATTTTTTCTTTCAGGTGGACAAGAAAACTGGAGACAGTGGAGATTTGATTGAGCGTATTTCTAACCATCCCATCTTGCAACTTCTCCACTTACGGCGCCGATCGAAGCCCAACAATGCCAACAGCAATGGTGGGAGTCCGAATAACAACCGAGATCGTCGCTTCAAAGCATCCTACCCACCTCCCACACTCCCCTCCACATCATCTAGTCCCAAACAGCAGCAAGTAAGTTTTGTCTCTTTTACATTATTTCTTGTATAAGGGCTTTAATGACCTCATTAAAACATTCCTTATTGGGGGAATGGATTGATGTATAAACAGAAATAATATACTGGTAATCTTTAAAAATATTCCTCAAGTTTTGTTGAAGTATAGGTCCTAATCTTTACAATTTAATTAAAATAAGGACTCGTTTGGTATTCCTAGCTTTTATTTCAGGTGGGCACCCACACTCCGAAAAATGGACGCCACTGTCGTTTTCCGGCGCGGAGCGTCTCCACGAATCAGCTGTCGGCGGAACGTCCTCGGCCAATGGGTCTGTCCAAGAGCGATGACGAGATTCTGAGCCGCGCCTCAGATTCGCCCGAAGACGACGATTGCCTGGAGGACTACCGAGAGGGCTCCCACACGCAGGACCTGGCGAATGACCTTCATTCCCTCCACATAACCACCCAGAACACATTCGCCAAGGTCACCCTGCCCCTGAGCGACCCTTCCCCGTGTCTTCCCTCGTCTGTGGTCGATGATTCGACAACCCGCCCGAGCCATGCATGCGAAAAGCCCCCTGCCCCAGTCCATTACTCCTCCGCCCAGTCTAGCCCCAGGGATAAGTGCCGGGTCCCTAATCATCCCAGTTCAGCCCGTCCCTTCGCATCCTCATTGTCTAAGTTTGGGTCTAGAGTACAGCCTGAGAAATACCTCAACCGGCCACGCGTCTCACTTCTCCAAGGCGACATGAGTAAGAGCCAGCTCTTACCGATGAAGAGGGGCCTGCAGCCCCTTAAACTGCACAGTCCTCCCGGAACCGCCCCCCTTCCGGTTAAGTTCACCAAGAGAACCCCCATTGCGGAGAAGACTCCCTCCAGTTGGTTTAGTCCCGTCCGGCAGAAGGACTTGAAGCTGCCCGTGAAGAAGTCCTTCCAGAGCCGGGCGGAAGCCAAAGGCAGCTCCTCCAGCCTTAATGACTCTATGGTAGTCCTGCTGGACTCTGGGTCCCAGCGGGACCTGAAGGACTGCCTCCTTCCGCCCGCCGTCAATGTCAAGTATTCTAGTGTGGACAGCGTGGCGACTGGAAGCGCCATGTCGAGCCTCGAGAGCCTTCGTAGCTCGAAGAGCGACGGGAGCAAGAGCACCGCCAGTAACGAGTCCGCCATTGGCAGCTACCGTAGCTCGTCGGTCGGGAGCGACTCCTCTTTGGTGGCGGCGCGCCCCTTCCTCAATCTGAACGCTCCTCACCGCTCTCTCATCCAATCGGCCAAATTCCAGATCCTGTCGCCCATTTCAGATAAATCCCAGGAACCCTCTTTGGAGACCGGCGGGGCCCTCTCCCAAAAGAACTCGCCCCAGGACCTCCTGGAGCTGAGCGGCCTCTGTAACCACCCCAAGACCCCGGCACAGCCCCCCCCTCGCAACATCCAGGAGGACTTCCGCAATGTCCATCACATCCTTCCGGGTCCCCCTGCACAGGGAGAACCTGGGTCGGATAGTGGCATCAGCATCGAATACAAGAATCACGCAGTGGCACCAGCGAAGCGATCCCAGCACCTGGAGGTGCCTTTCAGCGACTTGCCCTTTGATATGCCAAAGCTGCGGCGCCGGTTGGCCGCCGCTAAAGCCAGCCTCTCCAGTAGCAACTCCTCCATCTCCAGCAGTGCCCACAGCAGCGATGCCAACGTCCGATTTAGTCTTCCGTCGAGTGCCGCCGTCAACAATCCGACCAACTCTCCCATCAACCCCGCCATCTCTCGATTGCAGGTCGGACTCTCGTCTCTTACCGAGCTATGTTCGCATTTTGGAGCCCATTTCTTTTCTGGCGGTGGGGGCATCTTTGTCCCTGTCTGTGCTTCTTGTACGAACTTGTTCCTCTTGGGTGAAGAGGTTTGACATTTCAGATTTTGTCTTTATTAACAATTTTCACGATTCCTCTATTTATTCTTTTCTTCTGTCTGGTTACATCAGTTTCTTAGATTGTTTATTTTTGTAAGCATCGATGCCCGTGTTAATTGCTCCTATGGTGTGGATCCTGCCTTGTATGCTCCATCACCACCCTCTTAAGTGTGTCCACTCCGATCTCCCTTTTTTTAAAATCTCATCTCATTCATATACTGCTTTCTCACAGTGTGGTATGTGCGCATCAAAGCCTTTCATTTATCTCTATTTCCCTAATTTGTGCGTCTTGCTGGTTGGCCAAAGATTTTTCCTCTGGTTTCTGCCACTAAGGGACCCCGTAAGGGGCGCGGCGATTTGCCATCCTGGCCGCCGTACTGACGGGACTCAGCACCCCGTCCGACCCCAGCTTAGCCTCTTCTTCCTTCAAAACACTTGTTTCCTTGCTTTTCATACAACCTTTCCCACAACTTTCTCTGGTCAGCCTCTAATTTCACAGGGTAGATGCTGACCTTCTTCTCAGCCAACCGTACCGGATTGGGGCTGAGGGGGGAGGGGACAATGTTCCCTAACCCCTGAGCTCCGGTCTGGGGTGGTTGGTTTTTAACCACCTGCTTCATCCCCACCCATACCTTCCTCACATCCCTTTTCCTCTCCTCTTGACAATCTATCTTTTTTACGCCGTGTCCAAGGTGGAGCCGCCATGCCGATGGACTGCCAGGCCACCAGGCGGGAGGGGTGGTCCCAAATGGCGGCGCCTGGCTCTGCCGGGCCTGTAAGCACCTCTTGCAGTGCGGGCTACTGCGAGAGGTGATGCGCGATTGCGTCTCGTGATACAAATAGAGTCACCATGCCCAATGATGAATATAAAAAAAAACAACGCATCCCCCAACTTCCCCTGTAACATCAACGGAGCCGCCCTCGGGCAGCTCCAGCGAAATATGGAGGTCCCACCCCCTGTGCTTGCGCAAGGGACCCTCCATATCTCTCTAACCGGAGAAGAGTCTCACTCCTCTCCTTCGCCTACGGGTGTAGGGGGACTCCCCCTCACCCCCTTCTCTGGAAGTGCTTTCGGGCACCTCCCTCTTTCCAGCGGCAGTCCCCTCTGTTCTTTCCAAGGGGACTGCCAAGAAAGCCAGCAGGCAGCCCTTAGCCAGCCGCTCTACATCGAAGCGGCTCGGTAGGGCAAACCCCTTTAAGGGGGAGAGGGAAGCCAGGCCCCTTCGGTCGCTTCCGTCAAAAGACCTGCTGGCAAGAATTTTAAACCTTACCGGGGTCAAGGCCTGTGCCTTCCCAAACAAGACTGGTGACGCTGCCAAGGGGACCTGCGATGTCCTGGGAGGGGATGGCCAACTGAAGGCCCCTCCTGTGAAAGACATGGTCTTTGAGGAAACCCAGCCTCAGACGGTAGGGCCTTCCATGGGGCGGAATCCTGGCTCGGCGCCAAGCACCGAACCCGAATCCGCCCCTATGCAAGGTCCTCTGCAAATGGCTGGGGCCTCCGAGGCAGTACAAGGAGGGAAGGGATCTCCTCTGACCGGTGCCCAAGCGATCACCAGGACCTTCTCCATTTCGGAGAAGGACCTGGCTGAGGCCGGTCCATCTGGCCTGGGGGCTCCTTCTGGCGGAGGTGAGAAGCGGCTTCATTCCCCGCCTTCCTCTCCAAAAAAGAAAAAGACAAAACAGACTCGGGGTTCCTCTCCATCCGCGGGGGCTACCTGGACGGATGGGTCTGCTGCCACTTTGGCAAGCGACCAAGCCAAGATCGGCACATCCGGCCCCTCTGCCCTCCCGGTTGCGGAGCCAACGAGCACGGTTGTTTCCGCGCCCATTCGGAGCCCTTCTGCGCTTTCTACTCAACCCGGGCGCTCGCCTGGTAAAGCTGGCGGCAAAAAGGGTTCACACCCAGCCCCGGCTAAAACCAGGGCTCCTCCCTTTTCCCCTAACGTGACCGTTTCCCGTAAGGCGAAACGGCCACGCGCCTCCACCGAGTCGTTAGACTCTCAGGGGGCAACACCCCTGAAGCTGGTCGCCAGGCCATCTTCCGGGGTTCCTAAAGCTGTCCCCCGAAAGAAGGAGTTCGGCTCTTTCAACCACGCCTAGTGGTGGAGCGAGTGGCTCGAAGACGGTGGTTCCTCGAAAAGAGGGCCCCCCGCCTCCGAAGCCGCAACGCCCGCCCAAGGTTTCGAGGCGGAGGGAGGAAAAGACTCGCATGGCGAGCCCAACCTCCCCCAATAAGTCCTCGAAGGCGACAGCGCTTTGTCCGGCCAACAGCGCCGGGGGTTTTGCCTCCAGGAAGCGTACGGCCATTTCCGTGAGGGTCTTCTGTTCGAGGAGGGCCCCCGCGTCTCCTCCGAGCTAGGCATGGACGGCATATTCCTTCAATGGAATTGCCGTGGACTCCAGGCCAACTGGGAGGAGCTGCGGAGGCTCGTCTCGTCCCGTTCCCCGCAGGAGACCATGCTAGGCGCGTGTCCCCTGCCCTCCCTCCCGGGGTATAAGGGTCTTGCGACCCCACCACCACGGGATGGCCGGGCTGGGGAATGCGCGGTTTTCACCCGGCAGGATGTCTCCGTTCTTCCTTTCTCTTTAGATACCTCCTTTCAGGTAGTGGCTGTGCAGCTGCACCTGGATAGAAGGTATACTATCATTTCTGCGTACATTCCACCGTCAGCTGACATCGATGCGTGGGATTTCCGCCGCGTTGTGTCACGGTTGCCGAGGCCCTTTCTCTTGCTTGGAGATCTGAACGGCAGGCATCCTCTCTGGGGAGATTACTCAATAAATCCCAGGGGACAAGTCTTTGCCGATCTGATCGAAGAGCTTGAGATAGGTATCCTAAACGTGGATGAGTTTACGCATCACTGTCCGAGAACCGCTTCATTTTCTTGCCTTGACGTATCTTTGTGCTCTTCGGATGCACAGCCTGATTTTGATTGGGGGGCGGTCGATGACCTCCATGGTAGTGATCACTTTCCCATTAAAATATCCTTTTCAGGGCAACTGCCGCCTGAGAGCCCACCTCGGTGGTGCTTGGCGCGGGCGCGGTGGCCTGCATTTTAGGAAATGACTGAATTCTCTATCTCAGTCGTGGAGTTTAGGTCGGTAGATGAGGCCGTTGAGTTGTTCTCCGGCAACCTCATTGCTGTGGGCCTGACTACTATTCCTAGGACGTCTGGCCGTTTTGCACGCCGACCACTCCCATGGTGGTCGGCCAAGTGTGAGACGGCCCTCACTTAACGGGAAGGCCCCTTTAGCAGAGGTGTGGAAGCGAGTCAAAAGGATTCGGGGCAAGTTCTCGCAGGACACCCCTCCCGTTCTCCAGGAGAATGGGACCGCAATCTCTGACCCCGCTTCCGTGGCGGAATCTTTAACGACCGCTTTTTCCGCATTCTCTAGTCGGGATGCTGCTCCGCGGAAGGCCGCCGGCTAGACTTTACCTCCAGAGGCGGAGAACCCTTCAACGACAAGTTTACTGTGAGTGAGTTGCGCTCCGCTCTTGCTTCGTGCGCGGACACCGCCCATGGTCCGGACGATGTCCCGTACGCCATGCTTCGACACCTGGGTGAGCGAGGCATGGCCTTTCTGTTAGATTTGTTCAACAGGATCTGGGTGGAGGGTCTTCTCCCAAATTCCTGGCGAATCGCTACTGTGCTCGCCTTTCGCTTGCCGGGGAGAGATCACTCTACTCCGACCGGTTGCCGCCCAATCTTTCTAACCTCTTGCGTGTGTAAGTTGATGGAGAAATTGGCAAATGTTAGACTAGCCTTTTTCCTGGACAGCGGAGGCTATTTGTCTTCTGCACAGTGCGGCTTCCGCAAGTTCCACTCCACGTCGGATTCTCTGCTCTGACTGGAAAATGCCGTCTGCGAGGCTTTCCTTCGTAGACAGCACTACGCCACGGTGTTTTTCGATCTGGAGAAGGCCTATGATACCGCATGGCGATACGGTATCATGGAAACTCTCCACACGATGGGGGCGAGGTGACGCCTCCCAATGTTTATATCTGAATTTCTGCGAGATCGTCGATTCCGTGTACGGGTGGGGGGGAGCCCTCGCCGGCCCAAAGGAGCAGGAAGAGGGTGTCCCGCAGGGAAGTGTCCTCAGTGTCACACTCTTTGCCCTGAGCATCAACGGCATCACCTCGGTGCTGCCAGAAGATGTTCTCGCTACGCTCTACGTAGACGACCTTTCGATCTCTTTTGGCGCAGCCCAGATGCCAACTCTGGAGTGTCGACTCCAACAGGCACTGAACCGCGTCTCTCGCTATGCCGAAGCGCACAGGTTTCGGTTTTCTTTGGCCAAGACTAAGGTGGTGCACTTCTGCCGCCATCCACGGCTCCACCCTGACCCAGATTTGTTTCTTAATGGGGTGCGCCTGGATGTGGTGGAATCACACCGTTTCCTTGGTCCTGTATTCGACCGACGCCTCACCTGGGAGGCTCATATTGGCAGCCTTAGGGTCTCTTGTACCCGCGACATGGATATTCTCCGTTCCGTGACGTTCAGCGCTTGGGGCGCTGATAGGGCTACTGCCTTACTTTTTTATCGATCCTTTGTTCGTTCGAAGCTCGACTACGGATGCGAGTTTTATGCATCCGCAGCCGAGCGTTTATTGCGGAAGGTGGATTCGATACACCATACCGGCCTTCGCCTTGCGACCGGTGCCTTCCGCACTTTCCCCATTGAGAGCCTGTTGGTCGATGCTGGGGAGATGCCACTCGCTCTGCGCCGCGTGCATTGCATCACTCGCCTGTACGCGCGAGCCCTGCACCTCCTTCAGTCGCCAACAGCTTTCACTGCATCCGTAGCTGATCTCGATGGTGCCTATGCCGCCGAGAGACGCCAGTCATACCCTAAGCCCTTTGGGTTTAGGGCCAGGAGACTCCTTTGAGAGCTAGATATAGCTCTCGTGACGGTGGCGCCCCTGGTTCTGTCCAGGACGCAACCCTGGAGGGTACCACATTTGGCTATTTGTCGCCACGCCTCTGCTTCCAAAGCTTGTACGGCGCCGGGAGTATTGCGTTCGACCTTTTTGGAGCACACCTCGTGTCACGCTGGAACCGTGCCAGTGTATACGGATGGCTCCAAGTCCCAAGAGGGGGTCGGCTTCCACGCCGTATCGCCTCTGTTTGAAGTCAGCGGGGCTCTGCCAGGCGCTGCGTCTGTCTTCACAGCCGAGGTAGTGGCAATACACCACTCTGTACGGGAGATTACGCGACGTGCCCGGTTCGGAGACCGGATTGTGATCTATAGCTACTCACAAAGTGCCCTGAGTGCTCTCGGGGCATTGTAATCTCTGCCTTCCCTGGTTCGCGATATCCGTGACGCCACGGTTTTGGCGAGCCGGCCGGATGTTGAGATTATCTTCTGCTGGGTTCCTGGACATGTAGAAATTGCGGGGAATGAGGGTGCCAAAGAGTCGGTGAGGACTCTGCGACCGGACCAGCGTTTCGCTCTTCCTCACACCGACTACATGGCAGGAATACGGGCAGCTCTTCGGACTGCTTGGCAAAGAAGTTGGGAGATGGTCGAATGGAACTTTAAAGTTGGGTGCCATTGCGCCGCGACTGTTTCCATGGACCTATCCCCCAATGCCGCGACGGCTTCAGGTTGCTTTCTGTCGTCTCCGAATCGGACACACGTGTGACGCATCGCTATTTGATGGAGCGCTAGCCTGTGCCCTATGGCGACGACTTCGTCGTCCCCAGACTGTTCGGCACATTCTTGTCGAATGTCCCAGTCTGTGTGATCTTCGCGCACGTGTCCTGTCCCGGTATCGGGATGGGTGGGGTCGCTACCGCCTGTCCTTTTTACTCGGGACGAGTGCGTGCACATTGACTGGTGGACTTGTTGACTTTTGGGGGGAGGCCGGCCTTCTCCCTTTCATTTAACTAGGTTTAATTGTTGTTTTTGTTATGGTTTTGTTATTGCTCCCTAATTGTTACTTCTTTTTATTGTTGTTTCCTGCTCAAATTTTTTTAAAGTAGCCTAGAACTAGGCTGTTTGTTTAGGGCGACTTATGCCTAAGTCGGCAGTCGCCAGATAGCCCCTTAAAAAAAAAATGCCACAAAGGGAATCCTTTGTCCAAATATAGCCATTTTGTCATCAAGGTAATAGCGACCCACTTTCTCGCCGGCTGTTGTGGCCAACCTGAAGGGAGGTGTCGAAACCCCATCTTCTACTTTGTCCTTAAGTGGAGCCTCCAATTTGGGGTCCGAGTCTTCGTTCCGGGGAGATTTCGAACACCCTACCAGTGATCCTGACGCTTTCCTATGCGGATACTCTTCGAGTTGCGGTTTTTTTCACTTGCATTCTTTTATTGTTTGCCTTATTTCTGTTTTGCATGCTACCCCACCCCCCACCCCCACACTCAATACTCGACTTCCTGTTTTTTTGTAGGCCTCGAGTGACGTAAGTCGCACGTCGTCCTCCAACTCCAGCGACTGGGATACTCGTTCCTCGGCCGAGAGCAGCGAAGACCAAGGAACGCCCCGATCACACACCAAGGCCCTTGGTAAATCCATTGCTTAGGCATCCCTCCAAATGTTGAGGAGTGGGGGGGGGCTTCCATTGTTTTTCTATCCCCCTGAAGGGTCACTTGTGTATTGTAAGAGATCATTCAGATAGGTTTTTGAGGACGAGAAGAGACTCTAGGAAACTGCCGCCCTTGGTATACTTAGAGGCATAGTCGCTTAGATCCTATTAATACCGTCTAAAGACCCTCGCCCCATTGCCAAATGGGGCTGTGTTAGGGAGAGTTGCGCACCTCCTAGTCGTTGGCCCTATGTTTTAATATTTATTTTACCAGTCTCATGCCGTCTGGTGCCTACCACAACGGTGTGTATGTGTAGTTCAAGTGACCACTGATCCACCAGATCTATAGATGTAGCCATTTAAAATGCGCCCCAAGTATTCTCTCCTTTGGTTTCTCGGGTTGTACTTCTCACATTACGAACCCTTCGTCAAAATCTTTGACATTTAGCAGTTTCTCCCTAAAACTATTCCCCAATTTAGGTGGAAAAGGCGTCAAAATCTTTCCTGTGTAAATGCTTTCGTTGGTTTTGGAAAAAGAACCTCCATCTTTTTCACTCGAGATCTCTCATTATTCACATTCTTCTTATGTCTTTCCGCTCCCCTGTCATTCCTCCCACTGACCCTCCCCTCGTTGGATTACACAAATTTCTTTTCACTCTCAACCCTCTTCCTCGGCAGGTCGTCGGAGTCTCGCTCTGGAGCTGGGCTGCACAGCGATGTCGGCAAAGGGACAAGAGATCGACGTGACTCTGCCCCTCACCAAACAGAGGTGAGGTTACTCCGTCCCCCTTTCCCTACAGGGTTCAGATCCTGACAGGTTTATAAATCCCTGGAGTCTAGGAGTACGATAACGATAAAACGGGTTCTAAATTTCTGTCTTTCTCAGTTCATTTCGTCGGGTGGCGAGGGATTTTAATCTTGTGGTCCAATACTCTCCTATTTACCTTTTCCCTCCTTATGAGGGAAGGAGGTCTAATTCTGGCGTACAGTTGCCGCGTTCAATCCCAGTGAGCACGGACAGAAAATTTCAGCGATGTGAGGAACTAGTCACTAACTGAGACCTCGATGAACGACACGCCCATGTGCCCGCAGTGATGCACTCTCCCGGTCCCACTACCTGCAGGGGGACCTGTGGTAATATCTCTGTGTGATAAGGCCTCATTGCTATTGCATTTTAAATTCGAGTAAAAAAATGCGTATTTGTTGGATGTGCTTGGCCTATTTCCGCGAAGGTACGTAGTTCGAACAAACATCATCACACACAGCCACTCATGACACCACTATCATTTCCTTCCCTGTCTTCAGCATTAACCGTCAGTGGGGGGGGGGGGGGGTACCCTTTGTAGCCTGTTACACTTGGTACCTGGAGTAGCTGAACATCATCCTGGTCTGAGTGTGCAAATTAGGGAGGTCCTGTCACTGGCTTGAGGTAACTCTCTGATGGGGCCTGGGAAAGTTGTTGATGCGCTTCTGGCTTCCTCCTCAGCACTACTTTTTTTTAACTCTACAATTTTGCACTCAACCTTTTGTCTACCTGCACTTGGTACCAAGAAGAGCCGTTCTCATCTCCTGACAGAGTGCAAATTAGGGAGTGCCGTTACTGGGTTGAAATGAACTCTTTAACAAGACCCGGCGCAAGTTGCTCGTGCGTTTCCTCCTCTCCTTCTGACAGCATCCATTTTTCTTTCCGATTATCCCTTCAACCCTCTTCTGTCTAGGCTTTGGAGCCTCTATAAAAAAAAACCCCGCCCTTAAACGCCTGCAGGTTGCCAGAGACAAGACCTTGAAGGGACCTGGGTGTTGGGACGTGAATAATGGGAATATCGGTTTTTGCTCCAATAACCACTTCCCTCTGCCCGTTCTCGGGAGCATCAGGTTGTACTGCTTGTGGTTGGTTGGCTTTACTGCTTTGCTGAATGCCAAGCCAACTAAAATTCCCAGGGTCCTGTTTCTGGGTCTGGGCAACATCTTCAGATCCTGGCCGTCCTATTAAAGATATACCTTTGGGGAAGGCACTGTGTAACTTCTGGTCTAGGGCCTCGAGACCCACCCCTACATTCTTCATCACGTTTGAATATGACAAGCTCCCTGAGTCGGTGCGTGCCGATTGGTATCGCGACCGCGTTCCCCCCTCCCCTAACGGGAGCTCCCTTTGTGTGGTGAGGGTAAGCTTTCTACTCCGCTCAACATTGTGGGAGAGGGCCACTCATATGGACGGTGCTAAGAAACTGCCGACCCATGCTAGGGAAGGTGGGTCCCCTACTACACTCATCTTGAGGGAGAGGGTTACTCATACTAGATGGATCGTCAGCTAGGGACCAGACCAAATGGCTCAAACGTAAGTTTCCATTACGGGTCAACAGCGCCGCCTGCCGGAGTGATTACTCTTTAGAGTCGTCCTGTGCCGGATGGTTGGGTATCCAGGCTGTAGATGCGTGTGGGGGTGGGGTCAGCTCCAGCGCGGACAAACTCGCATCATGGGGCATGCTTTTTAAAACGAGCAGTCTCCCTAGGGATGAGGTACCCCGTCCTCGTCGGCTAGCGCTCAGTATCTTCGCAGATCCAGTAGGCGGTGGCTCTTTGCCCCTGAGGCCAAACAGGAAATTCACATACATATGGGTGTAAACAAAAATTCTGGTCCTCGAGAGGTGGTCTACCAGGCCCCCGAGACATCATCTAACGCTGTTGTGCTGCTGAAAAAGAAGCAGATGGATGCACCCCACACTGCTTCAGAAATCCAGAATGGGAAAGTTGGTAGCAGGGCACCTGCTGGGTCCTCTACATCGGAACTAAACGGAGACTAGAGATGTGCCGAGTACTCGGCATCGGCTAGAATCGGCCAAATTTGTGAGAATCGGCATCGGCAAACCTTTGCCGATTCTTCGTCAACCTTTAGCTTTTTATACAGTTTTGATGGCTGAATTGGGCCAGACAACATACTTTGTGTTACTAGTTACTGCAGCTTTATTAAATAACACCTTTATTGTTTAATTCTGGTCAGATTATAGTATATGCTTTCAGGGATATAATTACTAAAAGTTAAAAAAAATACTCAACCATAAATGTGGTTTCAATGATTGTATTTTGTCTTTGGAATTTTAAGTCCTATATAGCGGTTCACCTACTCAGGGACGTTTTATGGTGTTCCTTATCCATGGACATTGTCCAGTTATCATGATATACTGGCCCCGTGTCAAAATGTATAAAGAAATTAAAAGAGATGAAAACAGTGGATCCGAATGGCTTCAATCCAAAACGAGATAAAGTACTAACTAGTAAAAAGAAAAGTGTAAATATACTAACAAAATATTTTATAAAACGAAGTAAAAGGTAAAAGGAAAGGAGTGAGTTTAGAAAAATAAAAACAAAAATGCTAAAGAAAGTTAAAAAAAACCCACTAAAATAAAAGAACTTTGGCCAATACCATATCAAATATCTAGTATATAAGAAATGAGAAAAAAAGAAATAATAATAAGAGGGGTCAAAAATTAAAATTGAAACAAATGGCGTTCGGGAGGTGCCGTTGGAAAGGTTATACTCCAACACTCAACTAAAGTATAAAAAGTAAACTAACACACCTAACATGGTGACACAAACGTCTCTTCAGAGTGATGTGCAATCAGAATTCTTGTCAGTGAATATAAAAACCTTAGGTTTAGTAACGAAATATGGATGCAAAAAGCATTATAGGTGGCCATAGCCCTAAATACATTGGCGAAGAGACGCGCCTGTTTTAACCAAGAACAAAGTTAATCCCGCGGCAAAAGCAGTATTGACAACCCGAGACGCACAATTCGCTAATTAAAATGGGTACAGATGCTTTTTTTTAACGTAGTTTACGTTAGGGATTTGAAGAGGCCTAAATTTCCCCTGGATTTGAAGAGGCTTAAATTTCCCCTATAAAGTTGTTGGTATGAAAAACCAAGTCAGCGAAAAGTTCCTCCTCGATCTAATGCCGAAGTAAAAACAAAAAGCCAGGCAAGTCATTTGTTTCGAAGCCGATCGTTCCCAGGAGTACCCAGAAGAGACTAGTAAAACGATAAATTCTACAAAGTTCTACCGAGCAAAGAAGACAATTTCTCGTTCTCGACGAGAGTAATATTCAACCAGAAGAAAGATTCCTTAATCTAAAGGAATAGCTATCGGGAGCCGTAGATAAGTGAATCGACCGGAAACCTCAGAATTTCCATCTACGAACGCGCAACTAACCAACGCCTACCTTTTTGTCTGGAGAAAATCTACGCCAGTCAGCTGAGATCTGCCTACCATAGGCAGGCCCAAAACTGCACCGAGACAGTGACGTCACGCACAACCAGCCAAGCCTTGATTGAAAAAAATAGCGGTAACATTTTTTTAGTTTTTTGTTGAATCTATCCACAGTTCGCATTGTTGGGCGATTACTGAATTCGTTAAAACGAACGGTGGCCCAAATTTATCTGAGTAGCCCGTTGTAATATTCCTTTAGTAAGCCAGTGAATTGAATTTTTTTCGAAGATTAACATTTGCGTATTTAAGGGAGTGTAAATTAATTATTTTATGAGTCAAGCCTTATATCAATTAGTGAGTTAATTTTGTTTAAACTATCCTTTTGTTTTGATTGATTAGTTTGTTGTAAAATAAACTACTATTTTTGGTTAATGTTTCCATCTATCGCTTGAAAGAAAGTTTTGGCAATATTAGTAGTCATAATTCGAGATTCTACTTTAGTTCGTGATATTAATCCCTTGAACCCCTAATAACTGCCTTAATCGAGTACATACGAGGTGTAAGGCACCAGCTCTTAACCTCAGCATCGGTCAAAAATATATATAAAACTACTACATAATAAATTTGTGTCAGGTTTTAGAGGATTATAAACGAGCCCCCCCCCAAAAAAAAAAAAAAATATATATAAATAATTAGTTAGTCGTTTTGCCCCTTGTTGAATAAGAACAAATTATTGCCAAATCGTTCAAGGATAGATAAACACAATAGCAAGATGAATTCGGGGTGAAAAAGAAAGTTTTATTTTGGTACCGATTGCTAACCTAGTTAATTTAAAGAGAGAGGTTAGGTTAGGTTAGGCAGAGCGCTAAGTGTTTAGTGGTGGTATAAGTTCAGTTTGCTTAAGTCGGCCCCTTATCAATTAGTTGAAATGTTACTGCTTCCCTTCCGTAGGAAACATTCCCTTCGTCAGCGCCTTATGCGTTTTCCTCAGATCCACCAGAGTGCCTGGTGAATTGCATAATAGATATGAGATCACCCGGAAGAGTAAAATTCGAGTCTGGGGCGGTAAATGGTCATCCCTTGAAGCACTCTTACCTGGTCTAATGCCAAAAAATATTGATCGTAATTATTAAAAAGATTTCCTTTCTGATGAGAGAGACGAACGATGCTATGTCAAAACGTTAGTAACGCCATTATCGATTGTCGATGGGAATAAAAATATTTTGCAATGCTCGGACTATGCGCTCTTAATACTCGTTTATGCAGAAATAGGATTAATCTTCGCACTGAATTGGGAAATATATATAATGTGGGGATTACACTTGAAATCTAGTTACTAGGATGCTTGCGTCTTAATTGCACCCGACAGAATGAATTGAATAATATCACGGAATTAAGCACTTGTAATACTCGAGGTTATGAGCTCGGGATGGAAATTATAGTTAACGATTAAACTGGTCAAGTTAGGGGAGGGGATAATTCACTTTAACGATACCTTTGAGATCGTAAGTATTTAGGGAATGACGTTGAATGTCTTCTTCTTCTGACGATGTTCGCACTTAGCCCGATCGTTCTAGGTTACCGAATGTGGGGAGTAATCCTAGACCGGTGTCCTGATATAATGATCCTAGGCCGGATCGCGAAGGCGAGTCAAACTGTGACTCAAATCGGAATTCTTCTCGAAGTGTCCGTTCCAATTATTGGCACCTGGAGTGGGTAGCCAAAAATGATTACCTAGCTGCGTCTAGGGTAATCCACAGAGGGAGGTCCTGTGTAACCTCTGACTCTGAAGGGGAGAGGGTTCTGCGAGAAGTTTAGCACCTACAAGTACCCTGATGGCAACAACAAATTCCCCGAAGTTTCTTCCTTGCAACGGGCGAACTGTTTCCTTTGTGGGACTAGCTGCACATACAACGTAGGTCGAAGATCTTCTGCCCCACTCCAGGGAAAATTTCCCTCAAGAGCTAAAAGCGAGAGAGAGCACCGGATTCTCATAAAATTCTTATCGTCGCGCGAAAAGATCTTTCGTCTGCCACCAGGACATGCCAAACATTCAAACCTCAGCGCCATCCTGGCCGCCGTGCTGACGGGACTCAGCACCCCGTCCGACCCCAGCTTAGCCTCTTCTTCCTTCAAAACACTTGTTTCCTTGCTTTTCATACAACCTTTCCCACAACTTTCTCTGGTCAGCCTCTAATTTCACAGGGTAGATGCTGACCTTCTCAGCCAACCGTACCGGATCAGGGGTGAGGGGACAATGTTCCCTAACCCCTGAGCTCCGGTCTGGGGTGTTTGGTTTTTAACCACCTGCTTCATCCCCACCCATACCTTTCTCACATCCCTTTTCCTCTCCTCTTCACAATCTATCTTTTTTACGCCGTGTCCAAGGTGGAGCCGCCATGCCGATGGACTGCCAGGCCACCAGGCGGGAGGGGTGGTCCCAAATGGTGGCGCCTGGCTCTGCCAGGCCTGTAAGCACCTCTTGCAGTGCGGGCTACTGCGATAGGTGATTCGCGATTGCGTCCCGTGATACAAATAGGGTCACCAATCCCAATGATGAATATAAACAAAAACGCAACCCCCAACTTCCCCTGTAACATGAACGGAGCCGCCCTCGGGCAGCTCCAGCGAAAAAATGGAGGTCCCACCCTTCCCTGTGCTTGCGCAGGGGACCCTCCATATCTCTCTAACCGGAGAGGAGGCTCACTCCTCTCCTTCGCCTAAGGGTGTAGGGGACCCCCTCACCCCCTTCTCTGGAGGTGCTTTCGGGCACCTCCCTCTTTCCAGCGGGAGTCCCCTCTGTTCTTTCCAAGGGGACTGCCAAGAAAGCCAGCAGGCAGCCCTTAGGTAGCCGCTCCACATCGAAGCGGCTTGGTAGGGCAAACCCCCTTAGGGGGGAGAGGGAAGCTAGGCCCCTTCGGTTGCTTCCCTCAAAAGACCTGCCGTCAAGAATTTTAAACCTTACCGGGTTCAAGGCCTGTGCCTCCCCACAAAAGACTGGTGACGCTGCCAAGGGGACCTGCGATGTCCTGGGAGGGGATGGCCAACTGGAGGCCCCTCCTGTGATAGACATGGTCTTTGACGAAACCCAGCCTCAGACGGTAGGGCCTTCCATGGGGGGGAATCCTGGCTCGGCGCCAAGCACCGAACCCGAATCCGCCCCTATGCAAGGGCCTCCGCAAACGGCTGGGACCTCCGATGCAGTACAAGGAGGGGAGGGATATCCTCTGACCGGTGCCCCTGTGACCACCAGACTCAGGGCTGCGGGGACGGATGGGTCTGCTGCCACTTTGGCAAGCGACCAAGCCAAGATCGGCACATCTGGCCCCTCTGCCCCCCGGGGGCAGGAGCCCCTGACTAGACCAAAAGTGTACAGGGCGGAGCCTCAATGACATCGAGGCCCCTGATTCAGAGGTTACCTGGCGTTTTCGAGCCCGCTGGCTTCAAACGCTTCTCGTTATTCGATCCACTGATGGCACCATGTTGGCCAAGGGCAACATGATCCATCAGAGGAGAAGATTAGCTAGTGCAATTGGTAGAGAGCCGAAGGTGACCCGTTTCTCGGACGGGAGCCTTCTGGCAAATGCGGCGAATCCCGCTGAGGCGGCCAAGATAAGTGCTTTTCGGACACTTCATGGCACCTCGGTGAGTGTGACGCCGCAATCTACCATGAACTTTGTGAAAGTAGTAGTTTATGCGAGGGAACTCGTTGACTACTCCATTGAGGACATCACCTTAGAGCTGGCCGACCATGGGGCGGTCAAGGTCGAACGTGTGATGAGAAAACAGGGAGGGGCCTCGAGACCCACCCCTACACTCTTCATCACGTTCGACTGTGACAAGCTCCCTGAGTCGGTGCGTGCTGGTTGGTACCGCTACCGCGTGAAGGCATTCGTGCCACTGCCGCGGCGGTGCTATTACTGTCACCGCTTCGGCCATACGAATCTATCTTGTAGACGTGCAAAGTCGGGGTCACCCGAAGTCTGTGTAAATTGCTCCAAGGCCGCACACGATAAGTCTAAATCATGTGTGGCCAAGTGTGCCAAGTGCGGAGAGCCGCACCCCGCTTCTTCGAAGCAATGTGGTGCATATCTCCTCGAGAAAGAAATCCTGGCCGTTCAGGCCCAGGATCGAATCTCATTCCGCGAGGCTAAGGACTTGGTTCCTCGAAAAGAGGGCCCCTCTGCCTCCGAAGCCGCAACGCCCGCCTAAGGTTTTGAGGCGGAGGGAGGAAAAGACTCGCATGGCGAGCCCAACCTCCCCTAATAAGTCAAAGGCGACAGCGCCTTCAGCACATTGTCCGGCCAACAGCGCCCGGGGTTCTGCTTCCGGGAAGCGTACGGCCATTCCTGTGAGGGTCTTCTGTTCGAGGAGGCCCCCCGCGTCTCCTCCGAGCTAGGCCTGGAGGGCATATTCCTTCAATGGAATTACCGTGGACTCCGGGCCAACTGGGAGGAGCTGTGGAGGCTCGTCTCGTCCCGTTTCCCGTTAGCTATCGTTTTGCAGGAGACCATGCTAGGCGCGTGCCCGCTGCCCGCCCTCCCGGGGTATAAGGGTCTCGCGACCCCACCACCGCGGGATGGTCGGGCTGGGGGATGCGCGGTTTACACCCAGCATGATGTTTCCGTTCTTCCTTTCTCTTTAGATACCTCTTAGGTAGTGGCTGTGCAGCTGCACCTGGATAGGAGGTATACTCTGATTTCTGCGTACATTCCACTGTCAGCTGACTTCGACGCGGGGGACTTCCGCCGCGTCCCTTTCTCTTGCTTGGAGATCTGAACGGCAGGCATCCTCTCTGGGGAGATTACTCAATAAATACCAGAGGACAAGTCCTTGCCAATCTGATCGAAGAGCTTGAGATAGGTGTCCTAAACGTGGATGAGTTTACGCATCACTGTCCGAGAACCGCGTCATTTTCTTGCCTTGACCTATCTTTGTGCTCTTCGGATGCACAGCCTAATTTTGATGGGGGTGGTCGATGACCTCCATGGTAGTGATTACTTTCCCATTCGCAACTGCCGCCTGAGAGCCCACCTCGGTGGTGCTTGGCGCGGGCGCGGTGGCCTGCATTTTAGGAAATGACTGAATTCTCTATCTCAGTCGTGGAGTTTAGGTCGGTAGATGAGGCCGTTGAGTTCTCCGGCAACTTCATCGCCGTGGGCCTGACTACTATTCCTAGGACGTCTGGCCGTTTTGCACGCCGACCACTCCCATGGTGGTCGGCTGAGTGTGAGACGGCCCTCAAACAGAAGCGTTATGCCTACATGCGCTATAAGCCCCGCCCAAACGATTTCACTATCGCTGAATTTCGTCGGGCTAGGGCTAGGTTCCGGTATATTTCGAAGCACGCCCGCCGCTCTTCTTGGCGGGCATACGTGTCTTCACTTAACGGGAAGACCCCTTTAGCAGAGGTGTGGAAGCGAGTCAAAAGGATTCGGGGCAAGTTCTCGCAGGGCCCCCCTCCCGTTCTCCAGGAGAATGGGACCGCAATCTCGGACCTTGCGTCCGTGGCGGAATCCTTAGCGACCGCTTTTTCCACATTCTCTAGCCGGGATGTTGCTCCGCCAGCATTCAATGCACGTCGTGATGTCGCGGAAGGCCTCCGGCTGGACTTTACCTCCAGAGGCGGAGAACCCTTCAACGACAGGTTTACTGTGAGTGAGTTGCGCTCCGCTCTTGCTTCGTGCGCGGACACCGCCCATGGTCCGGACGATGTCCCGTACGCCATGCTTCGACACCTGGGTGAGCGAGGCATGGCCTTTCTGTTAGATTTGTTCAACAGGATCTGGGTGGAGGGTCTTTTCGCCTTTCGCAAGCCGGGGAGAGATCAGTCTACTCCGATCGGTTTCCGCCCAATCTCTCTAACCTCTTGCGTGTGCAAGTTGATGGAGAAATTGGCAAATGTTAGACTAGCCTTTTTCCTGGACAGCGGAGGCCATCTGTCTTCTGCACAGTGCGGCTTCGGCAAGTTCCACTCCACGTCGGATGCTCTGCTCCAACTGGAAAATGCCGTCTGCGAGGCTTTCCTTCGTAGACAGCACTACGCCACGGTGTTTTTTTCGATCTGGAGAAGGCCTATGATACCGCATGGCGATACGGTATCATGGAAACTCTCCACACGATTGGGATGAGGGGACGCCTCCCAATGTTTATATCTGAATTTCTGCGAGATCGTCGATTCCGTGTACGGGTGGGGGGGAGCCCTCGCCGGCCCAAAGGAGCAGGAAGAGGGTGTCCCGCAGGGAAGTGTCCTCAGTGTCACACTCTTTGCCCTGAGCATCAACGGCATCACCTCGCTGCTGCTAGAAGATGTTCTCGCTACGCTCTACGTGGACGACCTTTCGATCTCTTTTGGCGCGGCCCAGATGCCAACTCTGGGGCGTCGACTCTAACAGGCATTGAACCGCGTCTCTCGCTATGCCGAAGCGCACAGGTTTCGGTTTTCTTTGGCCAAGACTAAGGTGGTGCACTTCTGCCGCCATCCACGGCTCCACCCTGACCCAGATTTGTTTCTTAATGGGGTGCGCTTGGATGTGGTGGAATCGACCGACGCCTCACCTGGGAGGCTCATATTCGCAGCCTTAGGGCCTCTTGTACCCGCGCCATGGATATTCTCCGTTCCGTGACGTTCAGCGCTTGAGGCGCGATATGGGCTACTGCCTTACCTTTTTATCGATCCTTTGTTCGTTCGAAGCTCGACTATGGATGCGAGTTTTATGCATCCGCAGCCGAGCGTTTATTGCGGAAGGTGGATTCGATCTACCACACCGGCCTTCGCCTTGCGACCGGTGCCTTTCGTACTTCTCCCATTGAGAGCCTGTTGGTCGATGCTGGGGAGATGCCACTCGCTCTGCGCCGCGTGCAGTGCATCACTCGCCTGTACGCGCGAGCCCGGCGCCTCCCTCAGTCGCCAACAGCTTTCACTGCATCCGTAGCTGATCTTGATGGTGCCTATGCCGCCGAGAGACGCCAGTCATACCCCAAGCCCTTTGGGTTTAGGGCCAGGAAACTCCGAGAGCTAGATATAGCTCTCGGGCCGGTGGCGCCCCTGGTTCTGCCCAGGACGCCACCCTGGAGGGTATCACATTTGGCTATTTGTCGCCACGCCTCTGCTTACAAAGCTTGTACGGCGCCAGGAGTATTGCGTTCGACCTTTTTGGAGCACACCTCGTGTCACGCTGGAACCGTGCCAGTGTATACCGATGGCTCTAAGTCCCAAGAGGGGGTCGGCTTCCACGCCGTATCGCCTCTGTTTGAAGTCAGCGGGGCTCTGCCAGGTGCTGCGTCTGCCCTCACGGCCGAGCTGGTGGCAATACACCACTCGGTACGGGAGATTACGCGACGTGCCTGGTTCGGAGACCGGATTGTGATCTATAGCGACTCACAAAGTGCCCTGAGTGCTCTCGGGGCATTGGAATCTCCGCATCCCCTGGTTCGTGATATCCGTGACGCCACGGTTTTGGCTCTGGGCGGATGTTGAGATTATCTTCTGCTGGGTTCCTGGACATGTAGGAATTGCGGGGAATGAGGGCTCCAAAGAGTCGACGAGGATTCTGCGACCGGACCAGCGTTTCGCTCTTCCTCACACCGACTCCATGGCAGGAATATGGGCAGCTCTTCGGACTGCTTGGCAAAGAAGATGGGAGACGGTCGAAGGGAATTTAAAGTTGGGTGCCATTGTGCCGCGACTGTTCCCATGTACCTATCCCCCAATGCCGCGACGGCTTCAGGTCGCTTTCTGTCGTCTCCGAATCGGACACACTCGTGTGACACATCGCTATTTGATGGAGCGCTCGCCTGCGCCCCATTGCGACGACTGCGTCGTCCCCCAGTCTGTGTGATCTTCGCGCACGTTACCTGTCCCGGTACCGTGATGGGCGAGGTCGCTACCGTCTGTCCTTTTTACTCGGTATGAGTGTGTGCACATTGACTGGTGGACTTGCTGACTTTTGGGGGGAGGCTGGCCTTCTCCCTTTCATTTAACTAGGTTTAGTTGTTTTTTTTGTTATTGTTTTGTTATTGTTATTGCTTCCTAATTGTTATTTCTTTTTATTCTTTTCTTTTCAAATTTTTTAAAGTAGCCTAGAACTAGGCTGTTTGTTTACCCTTAAAAAAAAAATGTTATTGCTCGGATACTTCAATTGTTGTCATTTGGTGTGGGGGGATTCAATCTGCAATAGCAGAAGGACTCCCTCCTCACCTTTATTGATGGGCATGACTTCATTGTCCTCAATACTGGTGAGCCCACCCATTTCCATACTCAAATGGGCACATCCACTGCCATAGATGTCCTGCTCTGCAGCTCAAGTATAGCAGCCTGATTTCACTTGGATAGTAGATGAAGATTTACATAGAATTAATTGACCACTATCCTATAATTCTAAAGACTGTGGTATCCCCTCCCACTACTTTTCTCCCAAAGTGGTCTCTTTCTCGTGCAGATTGGCTAAAGTTTATGGAATCCTGCAACTTTGGCACTGTCAACGTGGCCGTTGAATATATCATATACCGTATCAGTGAGCATCCCACGCACATCTGGGAATTTCCCACAATGTCCGATTTCAGACTTCAGCGAAACTCGCAAGCCCGTAAGATTCCCTTCCCACAAGCTAGGGCTAACTTTCGCTAGATGATGAAGTCAGCTCGATGCTCCTCCTGGCAATCCTATGTGAGCTCCAAATTGCTGTCCACCAATGTTAAAGATATGGCAATGAGTCCGTAAAATGAAGGGGAAGTACATTCCCCCATCCTTTCGCTGAATGGAAGCCCTGTGGCTGCACATGCCTATGTAGCAGTCCTTTGGCACCTTTTTTGCTTCAATAGCCCAGTGCGACACTACTTCCCCTTCCGCTATACGACGGCTGTGAGAGGAATGGGACATTGACTTCACATTCAGAGGTGGAGAGTTGTACAATGTGCTCTTCACCATACGTGAATTAAGAGAAGCCTTGAAAATCTGTAAGGGCAGCTCCCCAGGTCACGACGGCATCTCCTATGCAATGCTTCATCTTCTGCAAGAGGGGATGTCCTTTCTGCTAAGTCTCTATATCCGAGTCTAGATGGAGAGAGTATTCCTGAGCAGCTAGAGCGTGGTGGTTGTGAGTCCAATCCTGAAGCCGGGTAAAGATCACTTGCAGCCTACCAACTTCTGTCCAATCTCACTCATCCTGTGCATGTGCAAGCTGCTTGAGAGGATTGGTCAATGTCTGACTGATGTGGATCCTGGTCAGTGAAAAGTTCTTTGTAAACTGCCAATTCGGGTTCCACAAACTTCATTCCACCTCAGACGCTCTCTTGATACTGGAGTTGTCAGTCTGCAGCGCATTTAGATCGCAGCAGGATCACATTAGTTTTTTTATTTACCTGGAGAAAGCTTATGACACTCCCTGGAGACACAACATTCTCCAAACACTCCACAGAACTGGTCTAAGGCATTGATTGCCGTGTTTCTTAAAGGCCTTCATAGCTAATAGGATTGTCAGAGTTCGGGCTGGATGAGTCCTCTCCTCCCCATATCAACTCAAAGGTGGAGTTTCACAAGGCAATGTCTTGAGCATAACTCTATTTGCTGTTGCGATCAATGGCATAGTTGATGTACTCACAAATGGAATGATAAGCACCTTATATGTGGAAGACCTGTCAATATGTTTGCAGGCTCACAGATGTCATACCGTCATGCTAACAGGACTCAGTGCTCTGTCTGGCCACAGCTTAGCTTCTTCTTTCTGACAGCCTGCATTTTACCATACTTCTTCACTCTTCCTACAACCTCTCCCACAGCTTTCTCTGGTCAGCCTCTAATTCCACACGGTAGATGCCAACCAGCTTCCTCTCACCCAACTATCCCGGATTGGGGCTGAAGGGGGAGGGGACAGCATCCGCTCACCCCTGAACTCCAGGTTTTTTGGTGGTGGGATTTTAACAACCAGCTTCATCCCTACTCACAACTCCCTCATGTCCCCTTTCTTTCTCCTTTCAATCTCTATCGACCTTACTCTGAGCCCAAGGTAGAGCTGCCATACTGATAGGCTGCTAGGCCACTAGGCAGGAGGAGTGGCCTCAAATGGTGGCAGCTAGCTCTGGTGATTAGTGTTTGCGTCCCGCAAAAAGACCAGGGCCACCATGCCTATGAATGAAAAGAAATCAATCTCCCCGTTTACTCCCCCTTCACCAGCGACGGAGCCACCTTTGGGCAGCTCCAAGGAAAAAATGGAGCCCCTTCCCCATCCCTGTGCTTTCACAAGGGACCCTCCAAACTACTTCTACCGGAGAGGAGCTTTACTCATCTCCTATGCCTATGGGTGCAGGGGACTCCCCATCACCCCCTTCCCTTCTCTTCAGTTGCCTTTGTGCGACTTCCTCTTCACAGTGGCTGCCAAGAAGGCAGGCAGGCTGCCCATTACACTAGTCAACAATGATTTTGCTACTTAGGTATTAGCTTGTGATTTACACTAAATCGAGTATGCTGATTCTGAATCTGTAATCAGAATTGTTCTAGTACTTAAAGTTCCTGAGTTACACACATACTCTTTTAGTTACACATATGGGCAGTGTTGCTTCGGCTACTGTAGTGAAAAGATGTGTTGTGTGTGTTTGGTTTCTGCGTTACACTCCTGCTTTATCACATCAAATTTAACCATTATAGTAGTGGTGTTGAAACAGTATTTACATACAGTGATTAATTGCATTTTTCTTTCAGATTTCTCTCTCAATTAATTTGTAAATGAAATAAGATTGTACAAAAGTATATAACAAGATATATACAAACTAATTTGAAAACGTGAATCGGCAAGGATGTATAATAAATAGCCCAGACAACTTTTGTTATATCTGTGGAAGATATACTCCAAGCAACCAGCGGAAAAAATTAGCTAAAAAAGTGAAAATGGCATACAATTATTACTTTGGTTGTAAAGTTGGTAACCAAGACAAGCCCTGGGCACCTCATAAATCTTGTACTGTGTGTTATACAGGGTTCACACAGTGGTTGAATGGCAAAAGGAAGGGTATGCCTTTTGCTGTACCAATGGTGTGGCGTGAGCTAACAAATCATGTTTTTGATTGCTACTTTTGTTTGACAAATATTGCGGGATTCTCAACTAAGAACAAGTCAAAAATTGTATATCCAGATTGTAAGTCAGCTATAAAACCAGTTTCCCATAATATGGAGATGCCAATCCCAGTTCTTCATTCAGCTAGTGCAGTTAAAGATGATGATTCATCACCTGAAGAGGAGGATAACAATAACGATGATTCTAAGGAAAAGAAGATCCAGTTGATAAATCAAGAAAGATTGAATGATTTGGTGAGGGATTTTTCATTGTCAAAGGAGAATGCAGAACTGTTGGGCTCCAGACTACAGCAATGGAATCTTCTAGAGGATGGTGCAAAAATATCTACTTTCCGTAAATGCCATGAGGCCTTAGCTGCCCTCTATAAAGAAGATGGTGCTTGTTTCTGTACTGATGTTAATGGCCTCATGAATCAGCTAGGAAATAAGCATTTACCTGATGAATGGAGACTATTCATCGATGCAAGCACTGCTAGCCTCAAAGCTGTGTTGCTACACAATGGTAACAAAAAACCTTCAATTCCTGTCGCACTTATTTTTGGGATGATAGAGACATATGACTCAATGAAATTTATTTTGGAAGGTGTTCATTACTTGCATCATAAGTGGAATATCTGTCGTGATCTAAAGGTAATTTCTTTACTTCTTGGACTGCAGCTAGGATATACAAAGAATGTGTGTTTTTTTATGCCTATGGAACAGCCGTGATGACAGGAATCATTATATTGTCAAAAAGTTGCTCGAAAGAGAAGAACACATAGTTGGCTGATACAATGTGAAGCACATGCCTTTGGTACATCCACATAAGATCTACCTTCCACCACTTCATATCAAACTTGGCCTTATCACGAATTTTGTTAAAGCAATGGCCCATGATTCTCATGGATTCTAGTATCTCAAAGAGAAATTTGGTGCATTTTTATAGGGCCTGAGATCAGAGAATTAATATGTGACAGGGAGTTTAGAAATAACCACTTGAGTTGGCAGCATGGGATTCATTTGTCCATGTAGTGCAGAACTTGCTTGGTAATCATAGGGTTGAAAACTATGAAGAACTAGTGGACAACATGCTAAAGGCCTATCAACGAATGGGGTGTCGGATGTCTCTTAAGATGCATTTCTTGCATTCACATCTAGATTTCTTTCCATCTAATATGGGTGATATTAGTTACAAACATGGGTAAAGGTTCCACCAAGATATCGCAATGATGGAAAGCAAGTATCAAGGCTGCTTCAACGAAAACATGCTGGTTCCTACAACGGGAGGATCCTATATCCACGTACAAGCGCAAGAGCAAGAGTCTCAAACATTTTTGAAGAAATTTATAGTTAGGTGAGTACTACCTCTTTTATATGTAATACATATCTTGTCTGGGTCTGCAAAAGGACGTACATAATGCCAAATAGGGTGCCCCGATTCCAAACCTTTGCCCAGAAATATCTCATTCTTCTCAAACTTGTAATAATTATATCATTAATTGATCCAAGGTGACAAAGTGAGCCATATAGCCTAGTTGCATGACTCAGAAACCTTACGTGTTAGGATAAATTTGAGCACAGATTTGGAATGAGCGCACCAAAATTAGTTAGTTACAACATTTACTCAAGTAACAGAGACAAAGTTAAAATTTGTTGGCTAGTGTTATTGACCACTCCCGGTGGTGAGAGCTTGTCGATAAGGCCAACCCTCTTATAGGGAGCGAGAGAAGTCAGGGCCCGTTGGTCCATGCCCTCGAAATCCCTGTAGGCGCGCATAAAGAGCTTAGAGGGGGTCACCGTATGTGCCTCCCCTCTTTTCCCAAAAGGATGCCGTTTCGCTGGCCAAAGATAAGATGACAAAAGGTACCTTCAATGGGACCTGTGATTTCTCGGGAGGGGGGGGGCACATGGAGGCCCCCCTGAGGTGACCCAGCCCCTCCATGGGGTCGAACCCGTGCTCGGTGCCAATCACAGATCCCGAGTCCGCTTCAATGCAGGCGCTTCCTCAGATGGCACGGCTCCCCGAGGAGAGTAGGGATCTCCTCCCCCATTTGGTGCACCTGTACAGGCAAAACCTTCTCCATTTCGGAGAAGGGTCTTGCCGAGGCCGGCCCATTTGGTCTAGGAGCTCCTGCTGGCGGGAGAGAGAATCGGGTTCATTCCCCACCCTCCTCTCGTAAGAAAAAGAAGAATAGGAAAAAGACAAAAAGACTCGTGTCTCCTCTCTCCCATGGATGCCACGGGGACGGACGGGGCAGCTGCCCTTTTGGTATGCGTCCAAGCCAAGATCGGCATGTCCGGCTCCAGTGCTACCCCGGGTGGGGATTCCCTGACCAAGACAAATAGTGCAAGTGGGCAGAACGGATCCTCGATTACGTTGGGGTCCCTCATTCAGAGGCTACCTGGCGTTTCGAGCCCGCTAGCTTCAAACCCTTCCTCGTTATTCGCTCCACTGATGGCAGCATGTTGGCTAAGGGGCAACGTGATCCTTAGCTAGTGTGATTGATAGAGAGCCGAAGATGACCCGTTTCTCCCGACGGTAGCCTTCTGGCGAATAAGTCGAATTTCTCCGAAGCGGCCATGAATAGTGCCCTTCAGAGACTTGATGGCACGCCGGTGAGTGTGACGCCCCACTCTACCGGGAACTTTGTGAAATGAGTAGTTTATGCGAGGGAACTCTTGGACTACTCCATATAGGACATCACCTTAGAGCTGGCCGACCATGGCGCGGTCAAGGCTGAGCGTGTGATGAGAAAACAGGGAGGGGCCTAGAGACCCACCCTTACTCTACCGTCACGTTCGACTGTGACAAGCTCGCTGAATCGGTGCGTGAAGGCATTCGTACAACTGACGCAGAGGTGCTAATACTGTCACCACTTCGGCCATATTAATCGCTCCTGTTTACGTGCAAAGTCAGGCTTACCTGAATTCTGTGTAAGTTGCTCTAAGGCCGCACACGTTAAGTCCAAATCGTGTGTGAATTTCGTAGAGTCGCACCCCGCTTCGAAGCAATTTGGTGCGTATCTCCTTGAGAAGGAAATCCTGTCCGTTCAGGCCCAGGATCGTCTCTCATTTCGCGAGGCTAAGGACTTGGTCTTGGCGCGCCCGGCTCTGCCTGGGACGTCTTATGCCTCAATGTTAAGAAAGACACCCTCTGCTCCTTGCCCCTCCAGGCCTACGAGCACTCGTTTTCGCGCCCATTCTGAACCCTTCCGTGGATTCTACCCACCCTGGAGGCTCCCCTGGTAAAGCTGGCGGCACAAAGGGTTCACACCCAGCCCCGGCTAAAACCACGGCTCCCTCTTCTTTGCCCAGTGTTTTCATTTTCCATAAAGCTAAACGGCCTTGCGCCTTCACCGAGTCGTTATACTCACAGGAGGCAACACCCCTGAAGTTGGTGGTAAGGACATCTTGCGGGGCTCCTTCGCCCACACCCAGTGGTAGGCTAGGTGATCGGAGATGGATCCTCCAAGAGCCTCTGAAGCCCCCCGCCTGCCTACGGTTTCGAAGCGGAGGGAGGGAAAAGACTCACATGGCGAGCCCAACGTCTCTCGAGAAGTCCTCGAAGGCAACAACGCCTTCAGCGCATTCTCCGGCCAACATCACACAGAGTTCTGCCCCCGGGAAGCGTACGGCCATTTCCGTGATGGTTTTCTCTTCGAAGAGGCCCCCCGCATCTCTGAGCTAGGCCTGGCGAGGATATTCCATCACAGGAATAGCGGACTCCGGGCCAACTGGGATGAGCTGTGGAGACTCGTCTCCTCCCGCTTCCCCTTAGCCATCTTTTTGCAGCAGACCCCTGGGTTTAGGGCTAGAAAATTCCTTCGAGAGCTAGGTATAGCTCTCGCCCGGGGGCGCCCCTGGTTCAGTCCATGACGCCACCCTGGGTGGTACCACCTTTGACTATTTTTCGCACGTCACTCCTCTGCTCCCAAAGCTTCTACAGCGCCGGGAGTATTGCGTTCGGCCTTTTTTGGAGATTTCTTCGTGTCACGCTGGAACCGTGCCAGTGTATACGGATGGATCCAATTCCTAAGAGGGGTTCGTTTTTCCACGCCGTACTCCCCTCTGTTTAAAATCAGCGGGGCTCTACCAGGCGCTGCGTCTGTCTTCACAGCCGAGCTGGTTGCACTACACCGCTCGGTACGGGAGATAACGTGAACGTGCCCGGTTCAGAGACCTAACTGTGATCTTTAACGACGCACCAAGCGCCCTAAGTGCTTTCGGTGGCATTGGAATGTGCACATCCCGTTTCGCGGTATCTGTGGCGCCATGGTTCCTGTGAGTCGGGCGAATGTCGAAATTATCTTTTGTTTCCTAGACATGTAGGGATTGTGGGAAATGAGCACACCATAGCCCGCGAGACTTGGGCGACCAGACCAACCCTTCACTCCTCCGCACACTTGCTACATGGCAGGAAAAAAAGTCATCCCTCTGCACTTTGGGGGAATGAAGATGAGAGACGGCCGATGGTAACTTCAAATTGCCATCGCGCTGTGAATGTTCCCCTGTACCTATCCATTTTGCCTCAGCGGCTTCAGGTCTCTTTCCGTTGTCTTCGAACTGGACGCTTGTACCTTACTTCAACGAGTGCGTTGACTTCGTTATCTCCCAGACGATTTGGCACATTCTTTTGAATGTCCCAGTCGGTGATCTTCACGTACATTACTTCTCCAGGTACAGGGACTGGTTCGTGCACTCTCCATTGTAGATCTATGGTGGGGGCGGCATAGTATCTGATATTGGTGGTTGCATGTTCAGGCCCCTGTCGATGCCTTTTTGTAGTTTTTTCCTTGTATTGTTTTGGTATTTTAGATTTTGTTTTTTATCAAGATGGCTCATTTTTAATTTTCCCGGCTGTGACCTTCAAAAAATCATAGCTCGAACATTGCTCTCCCTTCCCTTCCGAATCACTGCCGATCTCGGTCTTCAAACCCACATATATACTCGTAACTTTGATGCCCAACAGTTCCATGACTCCTGGTTAACCCCCCCCCTCCCCTGCAATACTACTGCTTCCCCCTTTTACAAAATGAACCGGGCCCTTTTGCCCTCCGGCTCGCCAATGATTGCCATTCTGATCTTTATGCGAGTTTCATCCAGTCGGAGTGTTAGGGGAGTGTCTTCAGGACGAGATGTAGTTTGTACAGGCATCCGCAACGGTCACACCTACTCTCTTCTGGTAGCTCAGGAAGGCTTGGTGATGTCTACACCGCAGGTTGGACAGGTGGAGTCAGTCCTCACCGTGAAAAGTGTATGTTAGAGGGCATTGCCAGCAGCAGGGTGTTATGTGGGTACGTTTCTGGCAGCTGCTTAGGAGTGGTAGAGTTGACAGACAAAACCCATGCTTTTCCTACCGCTTAAGATACTTTGTAATTATATTTGATTACTAACCTCTCGTTCTTCCACGCAGCTGGTATCACGGCGCCATTAATCGGCAGGAGGCGGAGAACGTCCTCCGGAGCCACGCCGAAGGGAGCTACTTGGTCCGCGCCATTCGGTCCTCCAAAGAAGATTATTCCCTCGCCCTCAAGTAAGTGGTCGCATCCTCGTAGTCCCCACCCCCACCCCGAGACCTGTTTCCCATCATTATATGGCCCCAATACCTGTAGGAGTACCTGCGGCTGTCTATCTTCCATTATTTTTGCTTCCTCTAACTTTAACTTTTACGTGAACGGCCTTTTTGCTATCGCGCTTTAAATCCGAGGCAAAAACTGCCACTTCGGGTTCATGGGACCTTCCTTAAGGGGTTCTAAATATGCTTAATTACCCGGGACTTTAGTTCAGACCGCGTTCCTTCGGAAGTGTCCCTTTTCAGCACCCTTCAAGTAGTTCGGTTAGACATCCTTATCATCCTCTACCCACATCTTCGTCCGTGTTCTTTCCCGGTTCGCGGTTTGCTCGGGTCCATAGGGGAGGCGGCTTCCCCCTTCCCAGGGTCCCTGGCCGTGCCTTTTATGTTTCTTGTTTTACGGCGTCTCTGCCCTCGTTGGTACCTCCCAGATGAGCGCGATGAAAAATAATGCCCATTTTCTATTAGCTGAGAAGCAATGAGGCAGGCTGCTTTTAAGGCGCCCTCTTCTACTACGCCAAAGGGGTATGACGTTTTGGGGGGCACTGATGTGCGCCGAACCCTTCATGTGGAAAAGTGGTTGCAGATTATTTCTTATTATCTTATGGTATTGGCTTGTTCCAACGTGCTTCAGCCGTTGGGCATCGAGTGTGGTTAAGAAGATAAGCAATTTGACCATTTTCACATAGGGGGTGGGAGGGGTCTCAGAGGATGAAGAGATTGTCAGAAGGGCACTTGAGTCTATCTATGAGAGACATGGGGGTGAGACAGTTACGAACCAGTAGGTATAATAATTCCATGATTGCGTCCAATTAGTTTCGGGAGTTCGCCCACCCACACCCGCCTCTACGCAAATTCTCTCTTATCTCCCCAAACCCTAACAACTTCTCCTACTTGGCCCTCACCTAAGTCATTATGTAATATGGTTACGCCGAGTGTTAATAACCTTCCTCCTCTTCAGGTCAGCTCGTGGGTTCATGCATCTCCGAATGCACTTGGATCACACCACCGCTACCTACAAGCTCGGTCGCTCCGAGAAACTCTTCCCATCCGTCCCACACATTGTCAGCCACTTCTCCGTATTCAGGATCCCAATCAAGGGTGCTGAACACATGGTCCTCCTCTACCCAATCGCTAGCGAAACCCTTTGAAATAGAATTAATGTTTGTACCCATATAAGAAATAACCTGAAACGGAATTAAACGCGCTAACCCGCCACGTTAGTGCCAAATGCGTTCAGTATGCCAAAAATTCTCATAAGTCTCCTGTCTCTGTAGAGACCGATCTTAACTTCTTTTAATCTCTACATCCACTAGTACGTACCTTAATAGTAATACATCTTCCTTCATAGTTTGCCACTGTGCGATGGTTGACTAGTTCTCCTTAGTCAAGTTTCGCCGTTATGTCTGAAGTTATTTTGGCCCCACCGTGGCAAGGAACTCTCGGAAGTAGAACGTTTATGATTTAGGTTCAAAAACTCAGTATGGTGTAGTGTAAATTCGGTTGTAGCAGCCTGACTGGGCATTCTTTGGCATTGATTAATGACTTTTAGCCTTTAGCTTAGATAACAGTTAATTAGGAACAACCCTGTAGATGAATCGACTTCTCACATCGTAGTTTCAGAAGTTTCAGGCGCGTCAGCAGCAGCAGCTTACATATCACTTGCAGACTTAGTACCCTCCCACCTAAACCTTTATATTCCTTAGTTCTTTCGCTTATCCTTCCCTACTCCAAGCTGATATAAACCCTTCTCGCATGATCATGTAGCTTTCTCTACTTGCATTCCATCCTTTTCTAGATGTTTTGGATCTCGATTCAACCAGATGTTATTCTTACAACCTTGCATACAGTTATTCAGGTAGCTTCTCGCCTTAGATTTACAGGTGATATGCATGCAGGTTCTTTCTCATAAAATACCTCGATAAAATCTTGAACTTGTCTAAGGAGATCATTTAACAGCTTTCTTCGCTTCTTATTGAAGCGAATAGACAAAAGCTTGTATTGATGTAGTCGCCCTATACTTCCGTTTTCTAGAGATAATGGAAGACACTGGGAGTTGTCTTGGGATGAAATAGGTCTAGAGATAATGGAAGACACTGGGAGAAGAAGTTGTCTTGGGATGAGTCTTCTTTTTTTTTGTTAGGTATGTAGTGTGTCGCATAAGCCTTTTTTTATGTTCCTCTACGATTTCACAATTGTGTCAGGCCTATTGGCATTCTCTCTCTTAGCTTTTGTGGAGTCTTAAAAACCATTTGTTTTTATCTTAAAATAAGCTTTTTCATTCGATACATTCCAAGCCTATCACTCACTACATTACCAATCGGTACATCTTTCATCCTTCAAAAATCTGCAAACTTTTAATTACTATATTTCTCATCATAGCTCTTTGCTAACTTATGAAAAGCAACTAGGCTTACAATTTAAACCAAAATGACAGTTGATAACACATCTAAGAATTTTATATAAAAATAATTTTACATTTATTTTTATCCCACTCGTAGAAAGGGAATTTGAGTTCGTATTTTTATGATTATAGAATTCGATTTTTTTGTTTTCTTTGAGCCACCCTCCTTATTTCTAAACTATTCGTTCCCCTCTTCATTCTCTTTTCTCACTTATCAGAATCTCCCGGCTCATTTGATTTTACTTTCTGAGGTTTCGGTACCCGAGGACGCTTTATAAATCTGGGTTTACTGTAAAGAATAAACTTTTGTATCCTCCCTTATTCTTTATACTACTATCCTTTACTCTCGTTGATCCTACTAAAGAATGGGGCTAAGTGATTTGCTTCTTGGATTTGCCTATCCGGGTGACTTTGTTCCTAATTTTCCTTTCAACTTCCATCTCACGGTCCTGCATTAGATTGAAGGGCTGTGGTATTCCGGTGCACGTCTCGGAAGGAAACCATGGCAGTCGGAGTTTGAGCTAAAAATGCCCCTGTATCCATTAATATTGTCAAATATTTGTTGCCTCAATCGATGAGCTTTGTTGTTTTATTTATTTTTCCCATAGTTTGAAGTGATGGTGCATTCTTTGGGTTATGAGAGACTGCAGAGATCCTTGTGTTGATATAAGAGGTTGTGTCGATGTTAGCCAGAAGGGTTTCACAAGTAATTTTAAACTATTCAACAGTATTGTTCCTTATGAACTTGGTTGCCAAACTTTCTAGTCAATAATTAGCTAGTCTCGAGTATAATATTATTATGACTATTTGTATGTTCATTTTGCAGGTAGCTTTTTTTGTCAGCACAATTCTCTTGTTCTACTTATTGTTAGCTTATCATCGATGCCTAATTTTACAATCAAAAGATTAATGACAATATTACGTCATTTGAAATGGATATTACCAATTAAGTCTGGAAACCTCCCCCCAAAAAAAAATTCCACGATTGCGAAAAACGCGCGAAATAAAGTATTTTCAATTTACTTTTAATAGTTACAAAAGTATACGTTTATTTTTACTATTAAGGATTCATTAGTATATAAACTGTATACAAATATATAATGTGCCAACTGCATCTTTATCATTATCCTTAGACGTCTCTTTTAAGTCGCGGGCGACTCTATATCTCACTATGTCAGTCCCCGTTTTGCTTTTCTTTTTGTTTTGGTAATAACATTGTAACTATTCGGCTGATTCTAACGAAATTTGAAACCCTTATGTTATTTTACACTTTCGAATGCTATAATTGCCAAAGTCCTCCTAAGGTTAGCCGGGGAATTATTTGGCAATAACATCATAGCTATTCAGTCGATTCTAACGAAATTTGAAAGCCTTATGTTGTTTTATATTCTTTTTTGAATGATATAATTGTCAATGTCCTCTCAAGGTTAGTCTAGGAATTATTGAAGGTCGTAAGGTCATAAATTAGAAAAGGGTAAGAGCATGCGACTTTTGGTCAGCAGACTTTTTTTTCTTGATCCAGTTTGTTAATTTGTACAGTAGCAATGGTAGGAATGAAAGAAAAATGGTAACGGTTGGAAGAGTGAAAGAATAGTGGCAACGGTACAAGGAGGGAAAAAATAGTAGTAACGTTAGGAGTATTGAAATAATAGTAACGATAGTAGTAATGGTAGGAGTGAAAGAATGTACAAATTTCGCATCGGTCTAAAATTCTCTCACCGTAACCACAATATTTAGGAGCAATGGATTGTTATATAAGTCATTGTTAGTTAATTTCTACCGTTCAGATCATTAATTCCCTTTTTGTCACTAACTTCCCTCCCTGCATTGAGTGAACATATTCCTGGTCAATTCCACCATTTTCCCACCAATCATTAATATGGGGAACATAAATATTTCTCCGGGAAAGCTTCCTTGAATTATTATTCTTACATAGGTCGAGAATGATTTTTGTTTTTAATTCGCTTTACTCGTGTGTGTGTGTGTGTAGTGAAAAGAGGTGCGTTTTGATTTCAACACGTTGGAGACGCATCTGTTTCCTAAATATACAAATGAGTTTAACTCTCGTATTCAGGTATGGGAAGGAATGAAGGAAGAAAAAACAAACGAGGAACCAGGATAAAATGGCCTGTTGCAGCAAAACGTGGAGAGGAAAATATGCATTTGAAGAGTCCAGGATAAAATTGTGTACAATGAGCACAGATGCTCAAAAAGTACGAATTTGAACCCCAGAATTGGGATTTCAAAGATTTTTTTTTTGTATATATTATAGGTTGTCATGAACTTTAGGGGGGCATTTTTTGATTTATGTCGAGTTATTAGAGCCAGGTAGTTTTGATGGTTGTGAACGTTGCAAGTCAAGGAAACCGGGAACTTAGTTACAAGAAGCTAACTTAGAATGATTATTTGTATATTGGTGGGTGTAAGTTCTAATTTAACATTTTCATAAGCGTGAAATAGATCTACATTACCCTAAACACGCCTTACTTCGTTTTGAATCAAGGTTAAGTTCTCTCCCGGTCTCTAGCACCTGGTGACTGAAGACCCCGTAAGGGGCGCGGCGATTAACCTTCTTAGCTGCCATGCTGACTGGACTCAGCGCCCCGTCCAGACCCAGCTTAGCCTCTTCTTCTTTCAGACTGCCTGCATTTCTACCCTACTTCCTCACTCTCCCTACAACTTTCTCTGGTCGGCCTCTAATTTCACAGGGTAGATGCCGACCAGCTTCCTCACTCAACTATCCGGGATGGGGGCTGAGGGGAGAGGAGACAACGTTCCTTCACCCCTGAGCTCCGATCTGGGGTGGTGGGTTTTAAAAACCTGCTTCATCCCCACCCATACCTTCCTCAGTTCCCCTTTCTTTCTCTTTTCAGTATATATCAATTTTACGCCTTGGCCAAGGGGGACCCACCATGACGATGGGCTGCAAGGTCACTAGGCGGGAGGAGTGACCTCAAATGGCGGCAGCTGGTTCTGCCTGCCCCGTACTGACCCTTCGCAGAGCGAACTACTGCGCGGTGTGATTAGCGTTTTGCTTCCCGTAGATATAAAAAGGGTCACCATGCCCGGTGACGAGCTAAAAGAAAACCCCTATACCTTTGCCAGCGACCGAGCCGCTTTCGGGCAGGTCCACCGAAAAAATGGTGCCCCCACCCCTCAACTTGTGTTTTAGCAAGGGACCCTCCTAATTTCTTCTACCGGAGAGGAGGCTTTACTCCTCTCCTTTGCCTACGAATGTAGGGGACTCCCACCTCACCCCCTTCTCTGGAGATGCCCTCGGGTACCTCCCTCTTTTCAGCGTCAGACCCTCCTTTTCTTGGCAAGAAAGCAGGCAGGCGGCCTATAATTGACCGCGGCACGATACGGCCAACCCCCTTAGGTGGAGGAGGGACGACAGGGCCCGTCCTCCCCTTTCTTTAAAGACTTGCGGGCTCGAAAATTAAGTTTAGAGGGTGTCACCGTACATGGTTCGTCTCTTCCCAGACCAAAGACACTGTGACCAATGGGACCTATGACTTCCTGGGGGTGGACGATGGCCACATGAAGGCCCCCCCTTGACATGGACATTGTCCCTGAGGCAACCAAACCCCCATATGGTAGGACCTTCCATGCGGAGGAACCTGGGCTCTGTGCCAAGCACCGCACCCGAGTCCGACCCTGTGCAATGTCCTCCTCACCTGGCTCGGGTCACTAAGTCTTTACAAGTAGAGGAGGGATCTCCTCCTCCGGCTGATGCCCCTGTGACAGCCAAGACCTTCTCCATCTCTGAGAAAGACCTTGCTGAAGCCGGTACATCTGTCCTGAGGGTTCATGCAGGCGGAGCTGAGAAGCGGGTTCATTCCCCGCCGTCCTCTCCTAAAAAAAATGATATGGAGCTCCGCGGGTGCTGCGGGGATGGATGGATCTGCAGCCACTTCAGTACGCGACCAAGCCTAGATCGGCACGTCCGGCCCCGTTGCTCCCCAGGGTGGGGAGTTCCTGACAAAGACCAAAAGTGTAAGTGCAAAGAGCCGAACCTTGATTACGTCTGGCCCCCTCATTCAGACGTTACCTAGCGTTTTCGAGCCTGCTGGCTCCAAACGCTTTCTTGTTATTCGCTTCACTCTTGGTAGCAGGTTGGCTAAATGCAACATGATCCATCAGAGTAGAGCTCTAGCTAGTGTGATTGGTAGAGACCCCGCTTCTCGGACGGTCGCCTTTTGGCGAATGCGTCGAATCCCTCCGAGGCAGCCATGATTAGTGCCCTTCGGACTTTGTTGGCACGTCCGTGAGTGTGACTCTGCACTCCACCATGAACTTTGTGAAAGGAGTAGTTTATTCGAGGAAACTCGTGGACTATTCCATAGATGACATCACCTTAGAGCTGGCCGACCATGCGGCGTGTGATGAGAAAAAGGAGTGGCTCCGAGACTCATTACTTCACTCTTCGTCACGGTCGACTGTGATAAGCTCCCTGAGTCGGTGTGTGCCGATTGGTATCGCCACCGCGTGAAGGCATTCGTGCCACTGCCAAGGAGGTGATATTACTGTCACCGCTTCGTCTATACTAATCGTTCCTGTCGGTGCAAAGTCGGGATACCCGAAACCTGTGTAAGTTGCTCCCAAGCCGCACACGATATGTCTAAATCGCGTGTGGCCAAGTGTGTCAATTGCAGAGAGCCGCACCCCGCTTTTTCGAAGCTGTATGGTCCGTATCTCCTTGAGAAGGAAATCCTGGTCGTTCAGGCTAAGGACTTGCTCCTGGCGCGCCCGGCGCTGCCCAGGATGTCCCATGCCTCAATGTTGAGGAAGACACCCTATGCTCCTGCCCCCTCCAGGCCTACGAGCACGGTCGTTTCCGCGCCCATTCGGAACCCTTCTGCGGGTTCTACCCACTCCGGGCACTCCCCTGGTAAAGCTGGCGGCACAAAGAGTTCACACCCAGTCCCGGCTAAAACCAGGGTTTCCCTACCTTCCCATAGCGTGACCGTTTCGCGCATGGCGAAACGGCCGCGCGCCTCCACGAAGTGGTTAGGATCACATGAGGCAACACTCCTGAAGAGGGTCGTGAGGCCATCTTCCAGGCTCCCTAAAGCTGCCCCCGAAATGAGGACAGCACTAAAGGAGCAGCGGCTCATGCGCCCACACCCAGTGATAGGCTGGGTGGCTCTGAGATGGTGGATCCTCGAGAAGGGGGCTCCCCGCTCGCTTAAGGTTTTGAGGCTGAGAGGCAAAGACTGATGGTGAGCCCAACCGCCCCCAATAAGTCCTCGAAGGTGACAGCGCATTGTCCAGCCAACAGCGCCCGGAGTTCTGCCTCCGGAAAGCAAACGGCCATTTCCGTGAGGCTCTTCTCTTCGAAGAGGGCCCCCGCGTCTCCGAACTAGGCCTGGAAGGTATATTCGTTCAATGGAATTGCCGTGGATTCCGGGCCAACTGTGAGGAATTGGGAGGCTCGTCTCGTCCCGTTCCCCGGTGGCTATCTTTTTGCAGGAGACCATGCTGGGTGCGTGCGCCCATCCCACCCTCCCGGAGTATAAGGGTTTTGCGACCCCATCACCACGGGATGGGGTCCAGGCTGGAGAATGCGCGATTTACACCCGGCATGATGCCTCCATTCTTCTCTCTGCCTTAGATACCTCCTTTCAGTCAGTAGCTCTGCAGCTGCACCTGGATAGGAGGTATATTGTTATTTCCGCGTATATTTCACCGTCAGCCGACTTCGACGCGGGGGTCTTCTGCCGCGTCGTGGCACGGTTGCCGAGGCCCTTTCTCTTGCTCAGTGCTGTGAACGGTAGACATCCCCTCTGGGGAGCCTACTCGATTAATTTCCGGTGTCAAGTCCTTGCCGAGCTTGAGATGGGTGTCCTAAATGTGGATGAATTTACGCATCACTGTCCGAGAACCGCTTCGTTTTCCTGTCTCGATCTATCTTTGTGCTCATCACCGTGGGCCTAACTACTATTACTATAACATTTGGCCGTTTTGAACACACACCACTCACGTGGTAGTCAGCAGGGTGTGAGACGGCCCTCAAAGAGAAGCGTTATGCCTACATGTGCTACAAGCGCCGCCCGAATGATTTTACTATCAGTGAATTTCGTCGACCTAGGGCTAGGTTCCGGTATATTTCGAAGCACAACCGCCTCTCTTCTTTGCGAGCATACGTGTCTTCATTTAACGGGAAGGCCCCTGAAGCATCTGAGATGTGGACTAGAGTCAAAAGGATTCAGGGCAAGTTTTTGCTGGCCCCCTCCCGTTCTCCAGGAGAATGTGACCGCAATCTCGGACCCCGCGTCCGTGGTGGAATCCTTCACAACCACTTTCTCTAGACGGGATGCTGCTCCGCCAGCATTCAATGCGCGTCGTGATCTCATGGATGGCCGTCGACTGCACTTTACATCCAGAGTCGGAGAACCATTAAACCCCAGGTTTACTCTGAGTCAGTTGCGTTCCGTTCTTGCTTCGTGCGCGGACAGCGGCCCAGTACCGGACGATGTCGGGTACTCTTTGCTTTGACACCTGAGTGAGCGAGGCATGGCCTTTCTGTTAGATTTGTTCAAACAGGATCTGGGTAGAGTGTCTTCTCCCAGATTCCTTGCGAATCGCTACTGTCCTCGCTTTTCCCAAACCTGGCAGAGATCATTCTACCCCGGCCGGTTTCCGCCCAATCTCTCTAACCTCTTGCGTGTGCAAGTTGATAGAGAAAGTGGTAAATATTAGATTGGCCTTTTGTCTGGACATTGGGGGCAATCTGTCTTTTTTACAGTGCTGCTTTCGCAAGTTCCAGTCCACGTCGGATGCTCTGCTCCGACTGGAAATGCGGTCTCAGGCCTTCCTTCGTAGACAGTACTACACCACAGTGTTTCTCGATCTGGAGAAGGATTATGATACCGCATAGCGATACGGTGTCATGAGGGCGAGGGGACGCCTCGCAATTTTTATATAGGAATTTTTGAGAGATCGTCGATTCCGAGTACGGATGGGTGGAGCCCTTTCCGGCCAGATGGAGCAGGGAGAAGGTGTGCCGCAGGAAAGTCTCCTTAGTGTCACTCTTTGCCATAAGCATCAACGGCATCACCTCGGTGCTGCCAGGTGTTCTCGCTACACCCTACGTGGACGACCTTACGATCTCTTTTGGTGAGGCCCAGATGCCAACTCTGGACCGGAGACTCCAACAGGCATTGAACCATGTCTTTCGCTATGCCGAAGCGCACAGGTTTCGGTTTTCCTTGGCCAAGACTAAGATGGTGGACTTCTGCCGCCATCTATAGCTCCACCCTGGTCCAGATGGGTTCTCAATGTGGTACCCCTGGAAGTAGTTGAATAGCACCGTTTCCTTGGTCTTGTATTTGACCGACGCCTCACCTGGGAGGTTCATATTCGCAGCCTTATGGTCTCTTGTACCTGCGGCATGGATATTCTTCGTTCCCTGACGTTCAGCGCTCTGGGCGCTGATAGGGCCAATGCCTTACTTTTTTATCTATCCTTTGTCCGTTCGAAGCTGGACTAAGGATGTGAGTTTCATGCATCTGCAGCTAAGCGCGTATTGAGAAAGGTGGACCCGATCCACCTGGCGACCGGTGTCTTCCGCTTTTCCTTCATTGAGACTACTTGTCGATGCTAGCGAGATGCCACTCGCTCTGCGCCGTGCATACTGCATCACTTGCCTGTACGCGCGAGACCGGCACCTCTCTCAGTCGCCAACAGTTCTCAGTGCATTCGCAGCTAATTTCGACGGTGTCTATGCCGCCGAGATACGCCAGTCATACCCTAAGCCCTTTGTGCTTAGGGCTAGGAAACTCCTTCGAGAGCTAGGTCTAGCTCTCAGGCCGGCGGCGCCCCTGGTTCTGCTGAGGACGCCACCCTGGATGGTACCACCTTTGGCTATTTGTCGCCACGTCTCTGCGTTCAATGATTGTACAGCGCCTGGACTATTGCGTTCGGCCTATATGGAGCACACCTCGTGTCACGCTGGAACCTTGCCAGTGTATACGGATTGGCTCCAAGTCCCAAGAGGGGGTCGGCTTTCACGCCGTATCCCCTCTGTTTGAATTCAGCGAGGCGCTGCGTCTCTCTTCACGGCCAAGCTGGTGGCAATACACCACCCGGCACGGGAGATTAGGCGACGTGCGCGGTTTGGAGACTGGATTGTGATTTATAGCGACTCACAAAGCGCCCTGTGTGCTCTCGGGGCATTGGAATCTCAGCACCCTCTGGTTCGCGATATCCATGACGTCACGGTTTTAGTGAGCTGGGCGGATGTCGAGGTTATTTTATTCTGGGTTCCTGGGCATGTAGAAATTGCGGGGAATGATGGCGCCAAAGTGTCCACGAGGACTTGGCGACCGGCCCAGCGTTTCACTCTTCCTCACACCGACTACATGGCAGGAATACGGGTAGCTCACCGGGTTGCTTGCCAAAGAAGATATGAAACAGTCGAGGTGAACTTAAAGTTGCGTGCCATTGCGCCGTGACTGTTCCCATGGACCTATCCCCCAATACCTTGACGGCTTCAGGTTGCTTTCTGTCTTCTCCGACTTGGACACACTCGCGGGATGCACCGCCATTTGAAGGATCGCTCGCCTGCTCCCCACTGTGAAGACTGCGTTGCTGGCTTGTCAGACGTTTGAGAAAAAAAGTACAGGGTCACCGTGAAAAAGAGACAATCCACCCAGAAAAAGGACAGACGGGCATACAAAAATAATATACAATGTAATTTGTTACTTTACTCATTAATATTAAAATTATATAAAATATAACGAAACATACCTGCGTGTTAAAAATTAGTTGAAAGGATTTCCTCAAATGAATCCAATTCGCAGTCTTCGTTTGCAATAAGACAATTTGTCCTATTGCTTGCAACTTTATCCTTACCACTAGCTCTTCCGGATCAACATCCATGCGACTGGTGAAGAGCGTTTGCATTTTGTCAATTACCACAAAATTTCGGCAACATATTCCTTTGTCATAAAGATGCGTTCTTACTCTAAGCATTGACTCGAGAGAACGAGAGCTTAATTTGTTTCTGGCCTTCGATTTTACATTTGTCACATACGAAAAAAAACTTTCGACAAATGCTGTACTTAAGGGAATGCAGTAAGAGTTTTAGTGTAATCGTAGCAAGCTCTCCGTAACATCTTTCTCCAATTGAATTTTCATAGCACAAAAAAAATACCGCAAATTTGACTGGGTCTGCCGGTATTTCTGAATCGGAAAATTCTTCCTTCTAGTTAGTTTTCATGGAGATACGTTCATACTGGGTAGCAACGTTTAGGACATCATAATTTTCTGCTCTTGCGAGTTTAACAAGGGGTAGCTAACTAAACGGTGGTTTCATTTGGCTTAGACATTTGGGACTATGATATTTAATGTAATTCATTTTCATAGTTGTCAATTATTTTATCGATTTGGTTTTCCGTCGTTCATAGTGGCATACATTATGTTCTTGTAATCTTCTCGACGTAGAGAACTTAGACTGAACCAGCGAGGAATTTCAGAAATAATATAACTCAAACATGGAGGCAACGTATTGAAAGCCTTTTCTGCACACAGAAAAGGCTTTAATATTTCTGAATTTCGAAAATACGGAGTTGGCCTCGCCAGATAAATTATTTGCACCCTCACTGCCCAATCCAATGTATTTGGCTATATCAATATCATTTAGCTTCAAGAAATCATTAATTGCATCAAACAAACTTTGTCCAATTGCAGAAGCAACGGGTATTAAATTAAACTCAAGAATGTTGTTTGTATAGTTTGCTCTTTCTTTGAAAAATATCTCACACATATACACAAATGTTTTGTCACACTGACATCTGTGGATTCATCTATGAATAAGGAATATTTCGTACCGCGAAGATCGTCGAGCAGCTCTTCAAACAATACCAGAGACGACATTTTTTATCAAGCACATACACTTCGTTCGATGCAATTTGACATTTTCAAGAATGCTTCCTTTTCCATATTCAGCAATAAGTTCGGTTTGATGAATGACTGAACGAACACTACCGTGGCAAACCGTTGAAACTATATAATTTCAAATTCTTTTAGTTCTTTCGATAAGCCAACAGTGTTCTTTTTGAAAATGTCTGCTATTTTGCGAAAGCCTGTAAAAGAACTTGCAGCCTTTTTATGCTTCATTTTTTTCGCGTGTTCTACAAATGCAGATTTTTGCAAATTCGTTAAAGAACATTTACACCATTAGCAATAACATTCATTGTCAATCAAGGACAACCACTTGAACTGTTCCTCCCACTCTTTTTTTTATAATGCCTTCGATCGTTGTAGTAATTTTTTCCACTTACTTATGGTTAAGATGTATTTGCCAAGTATATTTTAGTCTTTACACATTAAGACGCTGAAAAGACCAGTTAAGAAAATATAAATTTATAATACTTTTAAACCGAATTTTCTATGACTAATTCACTTCTTTCACTATTTTGAAAAATATAATTATTTTGTAATAAAAATTACACCATCTAAATCTAAAACAAATAGGCCTAATTGATTGAAATGATAGACCCAGTCCTATTAGGGCCAAATAGTATTAGGCCTAGGCCTAGATCAGATATCTACCAAAAACAAACACACAGACGTAAAATTCATTACGATTGGTTATGTCAATCAAATATAATAATAAATCACCATATCGTAAAACACGTAAAATCACGTCCAAAAATATTCAAAAAAATAAGGTAGTTTTCCAATCTGGCAACTCTGATTCAGTCTTCAGACTGAATCAGAGTTCAAAAGATGCCAGGTCACGAGTAAAAAGTAGTGTTCAAGAAGTGGTCTAATTATGATTTTCAAATATGCTGACAAAATATAACATTATATTTGCCATGATAACTACATGGACATCTTTTCATTTTGAAGGTACAACAGGACAGTTTCAGACTGTCCGGTTTTTTTCCACAAAAGAAAAGGACAAAGGCATCTAAAAAGGACAAACTTGACAACCCTGCTGCGTTGTCCCCCAGACTGTTCGGCACATTTTTGCTGAATAGCCCAGTCTAGGTGAACTGCGCGCACGTTACCTATTCCGGTACCGGGACTAGCTGGGTCGCTACCGCTTGTCCCTTGTACTCGGGATGAATTCGTGCACACTGACTTTTTGAAGGAGGATGGCCTCCTCCACTTTATTTGAATTCTTTTCGTGCTTCTTTTTGTAGGTCGCATGTTCATGCACCGAGGGGGAGACGGGTCTACCCCCGTCGCGGAGCATGCGTCCTTCTTGTCCTCTTGCTTTTTCTTTTTGTTATTTGTTAGTTAAATATTATTTGTTCTGTTATTTGTTTTCTAATATAGCCTCGCAGTAGGCCGTGTGGTGTACAGTGACTTATGTCCAAGTAAGCCATCGTCAGATGGGCTACCACAATGAAAAAAAAAATCCAACCAGCGGAGTTTGAAGAATGGATGGCTTGTTGATGCAATAATGGCATCTGTAACGCTGGCTTCATTTGCCAAGATCAAATAAGATTGGTAGCGCTTTCCAAACCCCTTAGTGACTGCACTTAGAAGAGGTTGGCAAAATTTCAGAGAACGTGACTGAAGGCTCTTCAGCCTTTTCTCCACAGTGAGCAAGGTAGGGACCAATTCTCCATAAAAACAGTTTTGGTCCTCCGTAGGCGATCAATTGCCACTGCAATAGGAGCCAAAACTGAGATATACTCCCTAAGAAATTAAATGTCGTCACTTCTGAACACTGGAAGTTCAAGGAAAGTCATGAGTTGATGTAATTTGTCCTTTCGTTTTAAAGGTATTGACAATGCATCAAACAGAGTGTTCCACCCTGTAATGCAAAGCACTTTTTATGAGCAGTTGATAACAGTTTTGATAATCTCTGCTGATTTTGGACCACCGCTTTTGTTTCATAATGCTGAGCATTTCCCCATCGCAACATGATTGATATTTGCAAATGAAGATATTTTCAGGGCCTGTTTTGCATCAGTTGTGGCGACGAGACAGTGTGTGTGAAGCACAGTGCACATGCTTAGGTAGACTGAAGCTGCATAGGTCAGACTAAAGGTCTTCTTCCTAATCTAAGGCACTTCTCGTTAAGAAACTATCCTCCGGGTCGTGCTCACCCTGATCTTCTTCACCTACCTGGATTCCATCTTCTGAATTTGGACACATTTGCAGCTGTGACTGCAAATTCCTTAAATACTTTAACAAAATTAGAGCCGTTATCAGTTACGGAGCTCGTGATTTTCTGCTGGGAAAGATCGTATTCATTGATGATATTCTCCATATGCTCAGCAATCTTGGTGTAGTTATGTTCTCCTTTGATGCGAACAGCAGGCCAATACTCCACTTTGCCGGACAAGAGCAGCTTTCTCAAGCTGAAAAAAAAGAAATAACACTCCATGTTTGTCTCATAAATGTTTCCATAACTTTTACCTATTAATATAATAGAGATAAATTCCACCAACAAATAGGTCTGCTTTCAGCTAAGAGCTGGTAACTCCCAAGTAAGTGTAAAGACATTTTCAATTTCATATTTCATAAAGAGCAAAATCTTAACATACCCAATGAACAGTAACGCCCAAAAAACTACTGTGACGAGTGGACCAAATATCTGCAGTAAGACATAATAAGTAAGAGGGGCTGTCTAGTTTATTTTTCAGTAGAGCTCTTGTCACTTTCTCTTCTATAAGATTTCGGCCTAGCGTCTGCCTTGAAATGAAGTCAACTGAAGAATTTAAATCTGCGGTAGCTGAATGTGTGATTATTGTGAGTGAAATTTTATATATAAAATGTAGCTATATAGGACTGGTACATTAATTCATAAATATATTATTAGTCCTTCATATTCAGAATTACATATTGACTTTCAGTATTGTTAGGAATATATACATTATTAAGCTTTATTTCCTACATTTTTGACGGGCGGGCATGCTAGTTTTGACAGGATAATATACAGGTATTGCTCCTCTAACGAAATACATAGTTATAGGAATTCATCTAATAACTACATATAATTGATCAATAATTGTACTAATTATTCCTGAAAAAATTTTATTCAATAATATCTTAAAGTAAATGATAGCGCGCTTTAAGAATATATGTATGTGGATTTTCATGAAATTATTTCAATATATTAACCTCTGTTGTTTGTATGTCTTCCTTCGTTATATAGCCTACGTAGTGACCAATGATCCGAACGCTTTAGTATTCGGTCGTTATAAGAACTTAACATGTACTCCTAATACTACAAAAATGTAAACAACATTTGTGACTCAGAACTCACCTTTAATTAATCTCACAAAAGCTGGTTGCTTCATGGTTGATAGGGGATGCACACCTTGTATTATAAAATCTGCAATCAGCCTATCAGCAACAAATTGTTTGACCTTAGTATTCACGGCAAAACACTCCGGTAATGTCTTTACTTTAACACCGCTGCATGAAGGACCATCGTCTAATACTGAACATTTTCTTTTTGAATCTTTTCTTTGAGCTGTCACGTAGTTATCCGCTTTTTGCCCCAAAGCAGGATGCTTTCTCTGTTGATAGATGTACATGATCAGATAATTGAAGAACATTTGTTTCACGTTAAATTCAATCGGCATATACTATAAATAGAGGTGTTGCAAAATGAAGCAGGTAGGTTCGTGCATGGAAAACCTACGCTACTTAACATCGTTAGCTAGTAGCAATTTCAACCTTTTTTTTAAATAAGAAATAGTGAAACTTGTCAATTCAATTAAGAAGTATCATATAATTAGCTTTAATAAATTCTTACCTTCAAATGAATGCGTAGATTGGAAGTAGCATTGCTCGCCCCAGAGATTTCGTAATTGCATGATGTACATACACACTTTACTTTTTTCCGTCGGAAGATTTCACTCTAAAAGATTTACCATCTAGTAAAGAATTACTATAATTACATGATTCTTTATCTTCTTCGTCTTTATTATTGTCTAATATCTCCATTTCACACTTTTGAAAAAGCTGAAGTTGCCATGCAGCAGTTGAAATAACGCAGAGCGCTCTCACTATACAACCGAACCTAACCGAAATATATTTCGCAACTGGATTTATGCAAAGCGTACTATTGGATTCCCCTGAAAGACAGTGTAAAAAAGATTTACTGCATTTCCTACCGAAAAGGGGTTAATGCAGTTTAGAAGGCTTCCTTTTGGCCTCGTCACCGCTTGTAGAAACTACAACCGGATGATAAGACAGATTTTCTAATGTGTCCTATTTTGATAGCATATGTTGCCACGAACGATTGGGAAACCCACCCCCACTGCCCTTCATTCTCTACTACAAAGGTTGAGAAGCCACAACCTTACTATCGGCCAAACAAGTATAATTTTGCTTTCGACACAATCAACTACTTGGGATTGCGCATAGGAAACCAACGATTAGCCCCGCAGGGAGAAAAAAATAAAGCCATCGCGAGAATGCCATTACCCGTTAACAAACACAATTAAGGTCATTTATGGGCTCTACCTCCTTCGGAGGAGATTTATTCCGAACTTTGCCTCACTTTCCTCCCCCTTATGCGATCTCCTAAAGAAGAGAAACTCCGATCGACTAACTTGGACCCCGTCTTTAGTTGCCAGCTTTACTCAACTCAAAGGTAAGCTCGCGTCTGCCCCGATCCTGCGGTTACCTAATCCAGCCGAGCCTTTTGGCATCAGGACATATTCTAGCAACGACGGGATAGGTTGCGTGTTAGTCCAATACGGACCTAATGACGAGTGTTTCCCCATTGCATACGCTAGACGAAAGCTGTTAGCGCGTGAGAGGAATTATGCTGTAATCCAGCGCGAAGTCCTCGCTATTGTATGGGGAATCCCAAAATTTAAGACTTATTTATTAGGAAAAAAGTTTACCATTGAAGCAGATCACAAGCCGCTGGCGTACTTGAAAAACATAAAAAAATAATAACGGTAGAGATGCGTTGGAACCTATTTTTGCAGGAATTTCAATTCAAAATTTCATATCTAAAAGGCTCGGGGAATTGTATAGTGGATAGATAGCCTAAGTCGCAATCCCATTGATTTTAGTCCCAATGAAACTTATGCCTACCTTAATTCTTGTGATTATTTCATATACATAGGTATAACTAACTCTCGGTCCTTTTTAGGGCCCTTATTGTAAATATACGCCCCTATCTGGTGTAACCGAGGCCCGATGTGGCTATGCTTAATTTTTTTTTAATTTTTAATTTGTGTAATTTACCTTGGCCATGTCTACCATGAACTTTAGTTTTAGATACGATGATTTTTTTTCCTTTGTGAAATGTGCTTATATGTAGTCGTAGCTATACCCTGGTTGAATTATTTATTAACCTTAGTATCGTAGTAACGGGAGAACATGTTTTCTTAAAATCCCGAGTGTAATTATTATAAAACCATTGTATATATGTATTTCTTTTTGTTTGTAATTGGCACGATTGTCGGTGTACACCTTTATTTAATATTAGTTGTGATGTCACTTCCCTTGTGCGTTCCATCTTGAGGAGGAAGGTGTGTCGAAGAAAGAGAGAGAGATAGTAAGATTTTGTTTAAAGGAGTCGTGTAAAACGAGTTGTCGGCAAACTTCCGGTGAGATTAGCCAATAATTTCTTCGGTTCAGTTGGACCATAAAAATCCCGCCACCGACCTTTAAACGCCGAGGCGGTGAGGCAGGTCTTAGTTGCTTCCGTTAGCAAATGCAGGAGTTCCGGCGAACGCCTATATATTCCCCGTCACAAAACTAATCGTGGAAGTATTCGGTCGTGGTGGTCTGCCTCTACGTTGCTCCCGAGTGAGCGAAGCCCTGAAAATACAGAACGTATTCGGCGGCCTCTTTTAAGACTTCTGTGGAATCATCCACTGACGGCGCATATCCTCGAGCGATAGAACACGGTGTCATACCGGCTCACAGCTAGGATCTTATTTGTAACATAACATAATTTCACGGATGATAAAAGCCACAAGGTCCTTTCAAAGGTCATCCGCATCTGTCAGGATTGAAGGACCCGCCCAGAAGAAGCACACAGGAGTTTGCTCCCTCAGCATCTACAGGAGAATCTGCCCCTTTTGAGCGTTTACTTGTGCCCCCCTCCCCCTTCAATAAAAAAAATAGTAAGATATTTACACCTTTCCTTTCCTCGTCGAAGCGGTGCGACGTAATCTGACTAAGCCTCGTCAAGTAGTCTCCTCCCGAGTCATCTCGGATAACTAAAGTGAATTATTGTCCCCGTAAGGCTAGGATTTCATTCGTAGTTTCTCCCTAAACCCTATCTGGTAATACTCGGTGTATTGAGCCCTTGCGGCATGAGTAATTATTGATAATTTTCCCATTGCTGAATTAATAAATTCTAAAGAGTTTAGTTTAGTTAAGGGAAAACAAGGTGGCAGCTGACCGAACCTAATGGATTCTTTCTTAATGGCAGCACTGTTAAAACGGGGTCGCCCGAAAAGAGTCAGAAGAGGCGTGGGAGACACTCAATAAAAATGGGGAAAAGCAAAGGATTAGAAGAAAACAATACAACACACAGAGACGCACACTTAAATTACGGGCATACAGCACGCATTCTAAAAACAAGGGCGGCTGGGGTAATAAACAAATGGCATGCGTCAGCCGCAGGGGAGGGAGGGCACAGGATAAAAGATAAAATAATAAACCTATACAAAAATGAAAAGAATTTATAAAAGGGATCAAACGCCATTTCGTAATATAAATGCAAGGAGGGAGGACGACCGAAGGGAGTCATCTATTAAAATAAAGCGAAGTCGATGCCAGAAAGGATAGGGAAGCAAAAATTTCGAAGAGAAGCAAGGCGAGGACAAACTAATAAAAATGTGAGCTACAGACAGCTCGCCACCGCAAAAGGGAGACAACCATAACAACCCGAAACTAAATATCCATGGGTGAGTCACGTGTGCCCAATTTGCAACCGGCAAAAAACGAACTCTCAAAACCGGAGTCGCTGAGAGCTAGAGACCAGGAACGGACAAAGAGTTTAATAAGGCACAGCTTAGAAGGGAGGAACAAATCTCACTCTCTCCGCCCCAAACAAAAGACATACGCCCTGATTACGGGGTAAGAATCCCTAAAGGGCAGAGGGATGCACCCGGCACCTCGAAGGCGGCCGCTTTGTTGCGCGGGAGCCCAAAAGAACGCCACCCTGTAACGGGAGGCATTTCTAACCAGCCAGGAGCGAATCTGTAAAACCAAAGGGTAGGTCGACGTAAAAGAACGAACCGCCTCCAAAGCAGCCCAGGAATCGCTAAAAACAATAAAATCTGAAGAATTGATAGATAAAATCAAATTAAAAGCCAATAGAATGGCCTTAACTCTGCGATAAAAACGGATGCTACAGGAGGGAGGGCGGACCGAAAAGACTCCGTAGAGGACACCGCGGCCGCCCCAGTAACGAGGTCCGATTTCGATCCGTCAGTATAGATGGAACACTGGTGAGCATGAGAACACGCATGTTCAAGAAACAGGAATTTTAATAGACTAAGGTCAGTAGACCCTTTCTCGAAATGCCAAAAAGCAGTACAGACATCAGGAGGGCGAACGCTTCAAAAAAGGAGCCAGCGAGAATGGGAGGGACAACACCCAGGGAGGCGAGATGGTCTCCAACCCGGAGCCCCAGGGGGCTGGGGTAGAGATAGCCACCGATCAAATGATGCCGAAGAGGATGGGGCAAGAAGGCACTCATGGACTGGGGATGAAGGGATTGCTGAACACGAAACAGGGATCGTAGGCACACCTGCAGCCGGTGATATCGCAAGGGAAGCACGCCACCCTCAACAAGAGGCTAGCGATAGGCGAGGTGCGAAAAGCCTCCTACTAAGGCGGGTCACAAGTGAACGAACAGAGTCAAGTATCTTCAAGGCTGAAGAGTACACCTGGCAACCGTAGTCCAGCCAGGATTGGAACGGTGCCGAATAAAGCGACCACAAGGTGCGCCTATCACCATCCGAAGTGATGTGGGATAAAACCCTAAGCAAATCCATAGCTTTTGAACAGGACGCCCTCAAGCGACGCAAATGGGCACCCAAGTGAGCTTTCTATCAAGCGTTAAACCCAAGATCTTAAAAACGGGGACATACTCAATCGCCGTGCCATCCAAGAAGAGGGGCGGGGGACCAGGGACACTACGACCCCGATAAAAATGCATGGCCTTCATTTTTGACCGAAAAACGGAAATCCTTGAAGACAGCACGACCCGACACGGCATCAATTGCCAGCTGTAATCTACGGGCAGCAGAAGGCAAGCGGGAATATGAACAAAACAACGTCAAGTCATCCACGAAGAGGGAAGCCAAAACCCCCTCCGGAGAGTAGACACCTGACTATTAATGGCAACGGCGAAACGTGTCACACTAGAAACACCCTTGGGGAACACCCTCCTCTTGAATCCGCAAATCTGAGAAAACATCCCCAATACGGACCTTAAAATTACGGGACGATAAAAAATTCTTGAATAAAAACCAGTAAAAAGCCCCTCATACCCCAATCCTATAGTTGACGTAAAACACCAGATCTCCAGGTGGTATCGTAGGCCTTCTGAATGTTGAAGAACACCGCTAACACCCGATGGCTGGAGGAAAAGGCCCGTAAAAGGAAGTCTTTCAAACGAATGAGGTGGATGAAGAGTACTACGGCCGCTGCGAAAACCACACTGAAATGGAGAGAGGAGCGAGTTAAACTCCAAAAGCCAAGTGAGGCGAACTTGAAACATCTCTCGAATAACTTACTGAAGCAGCTCATAAGAGCAATTGGGCGATAGTGACTGGGGTCTAAACCGTCCCAACCGGGCTTTGGAAAGGGTAGAACAACTCCCACACGCCAGGACGGATAGATTCTTTTGACCCAAAGCACTTTGTAGAAGTCAACCAAAAATGGCTCCGAGTGGAGATGGAGACGACGGAGAAAGTCGTAGTGGATGCAATCATCAACGGGAGAGGTGGAGCCACAGTGAGACAACGCATCAAGCAGCTCATAGACGGAAAAGAGGGCATTATAAGACTAGGTGGTACACGTGGTAAAATCTAAAAGGCGAGACTCTATGGCGACCTTATGATCGAGAAACCGTGAGGATAGCTACCAGCGCTACTCACCAGAGCAAAATGGTCAGCCAGATTTTCGCTGACCAACCGGCCATCCGACACAAGCGAGTCTCCGATATCCAGAGTGGAGATGGCATGACCAGCGTAGCAACCACCAATCTTATTAACCCGCTTCCAAACCTGAGTCAACGACGTGGACGAAGAGATGGAAGATACGTACTGGTGCCAAGACTCAAAGCAGATGGCACAAGCCCTGTTCCGATCGAGCCTATTAGGAACGGTCAAGTTCTGCCTATAACGGGAATGGGCCAACTGATAGGCAGAAATAGCCGACGCGCAATCCTTCGACCAACAGGGGACGGTAGAGCGCCCTGCAACATGGCACCTCAGCGGAACAAAGCGGTCAGCAGCGTCTGATTATTTATTTATTTATTTTTTTTAGGAGCCTATATGGCGACTGCCCACTTGGGCATAAGTCGCCGGAATCACGACAGCCAAGCACTAGGCTACTTTAAAATAAAAATATGACAACACAACAATGATAAAAAGGGAAGATTGTAACAATTAGGAAGTAATCTCTGGGGTCAGGGTAGTCCCCCCTCACCCCGGCACAGGAGCGTGCGACCTACAAAGAAATCAACAATAACAAAAAGAAAACCTAGTTAAATAGGGAGAAGGCCGGCCCCCCCAAAAGTCTATAAGTCCACCATCCACTGTGCACGAACTCGTCCCGAGTACAAGAGACAGGCGGTAGCGAGCCGCCCATCCCGGTAGCAGGACAGGTAACGTGAGCGAAGATCACCCAGAATAGGACATTCGACAAGAATGTGCCGAACAGTTTAGGGAACGAGTCAGTCGTCACAATAGGGCACTGGCGAGCGCTGAATCAAATGGCGATGCGTCACACGAGTGTGCCCGATTCGGAGACGACAGAAAGCGACCTGAAGCCGTCGCGGCATTGGGGGTTAGTTCAATGGGAACAGTTGCGGCGCAATGACACGCAACTTTAAGTTCCCTTCGACCGTCTCCCATCTTCTTTGCTAAGCAGTCCGAAGAGCTGCCCGTATTCCTGCCATGTAATCAGTGTGAGGAAGAGCGAAACGCTGGGCTGGTCGCAGAGTTCTCTCGGACTCGTTGGCGCCCTCATCGGCGCGCTCATTCCCCACAATTTCTACATGTCCAGGAACCCAGCAGGAGATAATCTCGACATCCGCCCGGATCGCCAAAACCGTGACGTCACGGATATCGCGAACCAGGTGATGAGAAGATTCCAATGCTCCGAGAGTACTCAGATCATAATCCGGTCTCCAAACCGGGCACGTCGCGTAAGCTCCCGTACCGAGTATAGTATATGGTTATTCAAGTGATTTATTTTCTGTTAAAAATCAGCCTAAATAGCGTTTCGAAAACCATAACTATAAATTTGTTTGATCGAAGTTGTCAGCGGATAGTTTTTAGGCCTAAGATGACAGCGAACTAAATTTTGAAATAATGAACTGGGCTTTAAGAAAGACAATTACAAAAATATAAATATATTCATAGAATCAACGAATGTACAATGAGATAAGTAGATTAGGTATACAATGTAAGATATTTTTACATATGATTTACAGTAACAAGATGCGAAGAGGATTGAAGTATGTGAAATT